>OX451739.1:1475638337-1476347638 GCA_948472305.1 Vicia faba | reverse complement strand
TATTGTTGTTGTTGTTGTTATTATTATTGTTATTATTATTGTTGTTGTTGTTGTTATTATTATTGTTGTTATTATTATTATTATTATTATTATTATTATTATTATTATTATTATTATTATTATTATTATTATTGTTATTGTTATTGTTATTATTATTATTGTTAATGTTATTGTTATTGTTATTATTATTATTGTTAATGTTATTATTGTTATATTGTTGTTCTTATTATTATTGTTATTATTATTATTATTGTTATTGTTGTTATTATTATTATTGTTGTTATTATTATTATTATTATTATTATTGTTATTGTTATTATTGTTATTGTTATTATTATTATTATTATTATTGTTATTATTATTGTTATTGTTATTGTTATTATTATTATTATTATTATTATTATTATCATTATTATCATTATTATCATTATCATTACACTATTATTATTATTATTATTATCATTATTATCATTATCATTATTATCATTATTATTATTATTATTATTATTATTATTATTATCATTGTTATTATCATTGTTATTATTGTTATTGTTATTATTGTTATTATTGTTATTATTATTATTATTATTATTATTATTGTTGTTGTTGTTATTGTTGTTATTGTTATTGTTATTATTATTATTATTGTTGTTGTTGTTATTGTTGTTATTGTTATTGTTGTTATTGTTATTATTATTGTTATTGTTGTTATTGTTATTATTGTTATTGTTGTTGTTATTGTCATTGTTGTCATTGTTGTTATTGTTGTTATTGTTGTTGTTATTGTCATTGTTGTTATTGTTGTTATTGTTGTTGTTATTGTTGCTATTGTTGTTATTGTTGTTATTGTTATTATTATTGTTGTTATTGTCATTATTGTTATTGTTGTTGTTATTGTTGTTGTTATTATTGTTGTTATTGTTGTTATTATTGTTATTATTATTGTTATTGTTATTATTATTGTTATTATTCTTATTGTTATTATTCTTATTATTATTGTTATTATTATTGTTATTATTCTTATTATTATTGTTATTATTATTATTAGGGAGAGTCACTTGTCTATCTAAAACTTTAAAGTTATCTTTGAGAGTTTGGAGGGGAGGGAAAGAGAGAGTTTCAAAAAATAATTTTAAAATAAAATATAGAGAAATTATTTATTTTTTTTGAAAAAAAAGAATTTGTTTAAAATGATAAAATAATGTTTATCATTAATGTGTTTTTACTTTTTGAAAAACTATAATAACAAAAATTATATTTGAGCAATTTTTCTAAACCCTCCAAAATCCTCCAAAGCTCTCCGCCAATACAAATTTTAAATTCTCCTAAATTAGAGGATTTTCGGTGTTACGAAGAAAAACAAATTCTTCAAAATTCTCATAACCAAAAACTTTCTATTTTTGATCTAATCTTTCATATTTTCAAAGCCTTCCCCTCCCCTCCCATCCAAACTTTCTAACATAGCCTAAGATGATATGTGAGTAGGTTCTAGGATTGGTCTCGACTTTTTAGAGGTTCAGAGCGAATAATAAAAATGAACCCCTAATAAAAAATATAATTATTTTTTTAAATAGAACATCATCTATTTAAATTGTAAATAACATGAACAACATCAAATATAGTCATTTATCGGTGTAACTAACATTAAAAAATGTCATATTATGTTTGAGGGAGATGAAACAACACTGAAAATGATGAAATATTTTTTATTAGGTTACTTTTATTTTTGTTGGATCTATTATTGATTGAGCCTATTATTTATATTGTTTGAACTTGATTATATAAATACCAAAAAAATTTTTGAAGCTCCTATATCTTGGAGGTCTTGAGCAGTGGCCCAGTTTGCCTTGCTTCAGGGTCGGACCTGGTAGGTTCTTCCACTTATATATATGCTCAAGTCTCCACATTCCTATATGATGTAAGACTATTCACTCACTTAAAGTGTGTTTGGTTCGAGATAGATGGAGGAGAGAGGAGGAAATATTTCTAATAAAATGTGCCTGGTTCAATTTTTAAGAGGTGAAGAGAGCAAAATCTCTCCAAATCACTTTTTTCATTATTCCAAATTGGAGGGATTCGGAGGGGAAGGGAGGCAAAATAATTTTTTATATATAATAAATTAATATATTTACTAAAATATCTCCAGTTTTATTTTAGTACTTCAAAATTATTATTTTCTTTCGTGTTTAATTTCTCTTTTGTGTTATTATTCTCTTTTATTTTCATCAATTTATTATAATTATTCTTCACCTTTAAATTGTTTTTTTATTTTTATTTAATATAAATTATAAACTACAATATTTATTTTTATTTTTATTTTTATGTTTATTTATTAGTTTTTTTTTCTAATTTTGTTATATATTTTATTATATTTTTTTTATATAAAATTTTAAACCATTCTTTTTTTATTATATTGTAATATATGTAAAATATATAATAATAATAATAATAATAATAATAATAATAATAATAATAATAATAATAATAATAATAATAATAATTTAATTTAAGTATTAAAAAGTATTATTAACATATAGTTTATTTTGTGTTATGACTTAAGTGTATTCGATTTTTTTAATCTTATATGATAAATTATGACTTTTTAGTCACTCAATATTACATATTTTATTTTCAAAAAAATATTTATGAATTTTTCACCTTTGAATATTATATCACCTATATAAAATTATAAGGAGAAATAAATTAGTAATAAAATCTCTCCTCTCTCATCATAAACCAAACATATTTATAATTAAAAAAATCTCTCCCCCCTCTTTTCATTCCCTTCCCTCCATTAAAATTTCTCCCCTTACCTCTTGTTCATTTGAATCAAACAAATCCTTATTCACACTTACATTATTATTTTAACATATTTTACATTTTTCAAATAATTCAAACAAGTGAAAAAATTTCTACTGATTATTTACATGTGTAAAAGAAAATATACAAAAGCACAACTTAAGTCACGCCTCTGGTCACAATATTGATCATCATTAAATCTTCAACGGAGTTGAAGAAAGCAAGCAAAGCATTATTGATATTATTCTATTATATCGTGTCTGCAATATTATAAGCTAAACCAACCATTATACAAATATGTAAACGAGTTGTATGAGACGGGAAAGCATCAATCAATTCTGGTTTTTGTAATTAAAAAAAATTCTTAATTTCTTCTAATTCTAATGTGTATTTTATAGGCAGTAATTTGTGGCATGTGAAGCAACTATTTAAATTAACCATGTTGTCCCCACCACCGTTCATTCGGATCTCACATGCGTTCCCCTGCCATATTACTCATATTTAAAATTGAAAATGAATCGAGTTAAGTCGAACTCGTTTCAATTTAATTCGATTCATTAAGAATTAGTTGAGTTCGAGTTCGAGTTTGAGTTTATTATGAATTTTTTTCAATTCAAACTTGACTCATTAAAAATTGATCGAATTTGAATTCGAGTTAATCATAAACTTTTTTTTCAACTCAAATTCGACATGTTAGAACAATTTTATTTAAAACAAACTTATTTATCTTTATTTTATTCACAAGAATTATAGATAATATTTTTTATTTTTATATAATATAAGTTTCATCTCAAAAAAATATTTGTAATTCAAGCTATTATGTAATATGATGAAGTGTTATAACTTAAGTTTCTAACATATATTTTACTATGTTGAATTTGATTTTTTTTTAATCAATAGAATTGTAAATCATTTTATCATCTTTCAAATGATATAAATAAATATGAAAATTAAATATTGATGTCTTCATAAAATTTATATATTGAGTCAGATCTTGAATCAAACGAATCGAACTATATATAACTCAAATTCAACTCATTTATTTTACGAACTTAATTTTGAACTCAAATTCAACTCATTTGATTCATGAACCAAATTCAATGAATTAATTACTTAATCGAATATCGAACTATTTTCGAGTTGATTTGATTCATTGCCAATTCTACCTATATTATAAGGGATAGGGCCATATAAACAAACTTTTAACAGATTCTATTATCCAATCGATAGATGCATTTACATGGACAAATATACTCTTCCATGTACATGCAGCTATATATATATATATATATATATATATATATATATATATATATATATATATATATATATATATATATATATATATATATATATATATATATATATATATATATATATATATATATATATATATATATATATATATATATATATATATATATATATATATATATATATATATATATATATATATATATATATATATATATATATATATATATCATCTAATTTATTTATATTATATTATAAATAATTAAAATAAAATTTAAAATTTTCTAATATCTAACATCTATGACTTTATTCAGTCAGCATATTTTAATTAAATTCATGTTTTAAAAACTAGTTTAGTCAATGTAATAAATAAATATAATAATAAAGTTGTATAAATATCAAATTAAATTTAATTGGATGATTTGATTATTAAATTTTTTAAATTATAAATAAAAATATTTAAAATATCACAAATTAAATCAATTCTTCATATCTTTTATTTTTTTTAATTTTATCTCGTGAACAACAAAGATAAAGATTTGACTGATGAAATTTATATTTTTTATTAATTTTTAAATTAAATTTTTTTCAAAAGAAACTATTAAATGAAATCATTTTGACATTTTAGAAGGAAAAAAATCAAATAAATTTTTTTTGGGTTTGAAAAACTTTTTATTTATAGATTATTTTGAATTTTGACTAGTTTAAAAATGGTCTTTTAGAGCGTGTAAGATAAATTTCTCATAAACTCATAGTTAAATAAAAAGTCATAAAATATTTATCAAATTAAATTATAATTAAATTGTATTCCTATTTATTTTATTATAGTTAAATTATGACTAATCACCACAAAATCTTCAAAAACTTAAAATAGATCCGAATAACTTACCATGATTTTTATTAGTTTGATATTTGACTAATCTAAGAGACAATTAAGAATAATTATCTTTTAATTTTTGATTCAACCAACTTAACCAAAATCAAAATACTGAAAAGATATTTACGCTATAAAAAAAAAAAAAGACACTTATTAACTGTGATGGGAAAAAGACCTCACATACTTATAATAAAACCTTATCATGCAATGAGCTACATCACCAAAACCCATTTAATTTTCTTTTATAATGTTGATTTATGGCGCAGGTTATTGAATGGACTTGATATGATATGGACCATATGCTGTTCATGTGGACGGCTAAAAGATAACGATAAGAACCAAGGGCTATTTCAGTAAATTAAAATCTTATACCATTTCAATTTCCAACCGAAAAAAAAGCTAATATTAATATATACATATAACTTTCTATAAAAAATATTATCAGTCATCGCAATAATAATACCATTATTATATCATTTTATCATATTTTATTTTTTTTGTCAAAGTTTATTACTTTATAAAAATCTTAAAATTTTTTTTAAAGAAGAGTTTTTACCGTAATTTTATTCAGTGCGAGAATTAGTCTCTACATTTTTTTATCAATTGGTATCAAATAGTTTTATTTTTTACTTTAGTTAATGTTGCGGAATGTCGAACTATAGATAGCTTTTTCTACAAATTCAACGTCAATTAGTAATAATTATTTAATTAGTCTCAGCACTTAGACGCATGCAGAAAATAGGTTATTTATAAAAAGAAATAACCGGTATTTATTAAAACTTTCTCTCACTCTCTCACTCACTTCAACTACGACGCTTTCTCTCTCTAGAAGTAAAGCAACTCAACTCAACTTCTCCTCGAATCTCCCTCTTTCAGAGAGAGAGAGAGAGTGCGCGCGCGTCGTCACCAATTTTCGGTTAACGGATTCGTTCTTTTCTTCACCAGTTCAAAGCATCTTTTTCTCGGTATTTGTCATTTCAATCTTTCTCTATCTCTCTCTTTTTCCGTATACGGTTAGTCTTCATGACGTGGATTGATTTGTTGTTCGTTTAGGTTCGATGAATTTTCCACACTTTTCTTCATAATGTGATGTGATCGGTGACTGATTTGTTTTCGTTATGGCTGCGAATTCTTCGTTCGAAGGTATTGCTTCCACTCATCACTTTGTGTAATTTGTTATGGATTGTGTATGTTTTGTTGAAATTGAGATGATTTGATTCGGTGTAAGATTCGTTATCTGTGTTATGCGTTATTGTTATTATCTTATGTGATTTAACGATCTATGTGTTGATTAATCTGTGATTTGATTTTAGCATTGCCACGTATCGGATTTTGCATTGATCATTGATTATTATGATTTATATTACGTTAGATTTGTTGAAATCACACTGAATCAGTTTGATTTTGTAGAAAAGCTGATTTTACTGTTGATTTGCCAAAATCACGTTCAGTCAGTTTACTTTAGCATAAGATAAGCTTTTACGAAAGTACGGTGGTGGTTTAATGTGATTTTAGAAATTCTACTTTGATACTGAAATATGTTTGAAGTTAACCTCTATTAATTTTCATGGATTATGTATCATTTTCTTGTTCTGTTGAAATTTATATGATTGAATTCTCTGAGGCTGCTTCATGCTTTATATTATCTCACGTGATTAAATGTTGTACTGCGTAATTTATTTAATGATTTACCTGTTGATTAGACTCTATGATATGATATTTTTGCATTGCCATTTGCGACTTATCTGATTTTTTTGTAGATTGATTTATTTGCTGTGGTTTCTTCCTCAAGCTTTTCTTAGGCTTGACACGTCAATATATATATTTTTTAAAACGGTTGCGGTTGCCTTAAAGCTTTTGCGATTTTAGTCGGTATAAGTGTTGTGACACTGATTGATGTCGTCATGATGTGAATTAACCATAATTTGTTCTTTAACATATAAAACGGTGATAACGATATCGGTATCAGCAGATACCAATTTGCTGCGGCCGCATTGATGTCGTCATGATGTGAATTAACCATAATTTGTTCTTTAACATATAAAACGGTGATAACGATATCGATAACAGCAGATACCAATTTGCTGCGGCCGTTTTGCGGCCGCGGACTGTTTTTATAAACCCTGTGTTTACGCGTCCGCAATTGCGTTAGTAGTGATTGCATTAGTTGTATTTAACGCAACTTTCCACAATATCGGTGACCACAACACGACAATGATTTAAAACTAGCAATTTTTTGCAATATGGATCACAACATGGCAACGGTTTAAAACCTAGTTCTCCAAGTGTTTCTTTTCTGAGTGTTGGGTACTGATTGGTGTTGATTTTATTCTTTTAGAAAAAATAATAAACTTTCATGAAAGATGTTTTCCCTTTTTTATTTGATTTGATTGAAGTTTATTTTTCTTTATCTTTTGTGATTTTGACTTTTGGTTTAAATCTGTCTTGATTGTCTAGCTGTTAGTATGAGCTGCATTTGAGGGCCTAATAGGATATGTTTCAGTTTTATTGATGCCTTTTGAAGGAGGAAGGAGTTTTGATGGAAATAAGCATATAATACTTTTTTTGGAAGTAAATAAGCATATAATTTGATATGCGATGTGCCATCAACTAAATTAGTTGGTATATGGAGGTGCCTATAAAAGTCAAAGGAAGTTAAGCCCAGCTGCCTAATTTTCTGACCTGATTAGTCTTCATTGGGTTGGGATGTGCTTCTATATTTTATGTAGTCAATATTTTGGACCATAAAAAATTTGGGCCATTAACTTGTCAAACGTGTATCCATGTAGAAAAATAAATTCATAATAGTTTCTTGTATAAAGTCCATTATTTATGCTTATAGGTGCACAAACTTTTCAATTTCTTGATATCGACATGTCTATCAAAATACAAGTTGCAGTAGAAGTCTGTTGAAAAAGTCTTGTTTTCTTCACGCTTGGAAGTTTTGTAGTTGAAATGTTCTCATGTATATAATAATGATGTACTAATATCTTTTTCCTTGACCCTAGGTATTGCTCTTGATCCTTCTAAATGTAATAAATTGAGTATGGAGGAAAAAAGAGCGCTTGTATATGAAATATCTAATGACGGTGCATCCGAGATGCTGCAGTCATGGAGTCGTCAAGAGATTTTGCAAATCTTGTGTGTTGAGATGGGAAAAGAAAGGAAGTATACTGGGCTGACAAAGTTGAAAATTATCGAAAATCTTCTGAAAATTGTTTCTGAAAAGAAATCAGGCGGCTATGATATTGCCACAGACCCTGAACCACATTCTTTTCCTGCAACTGGCCAGAAGCCTGCTAAAAGGCAGAGAAAAACTGAGAATCCATCTCGATTGGCTGCTCCTGATAACAATGTTACAGCCAATAATGGTGGTGGTGTGAGTAATAATACCCCATACTGCAAAAACTCAGCATGCAAGGCTACCCTAAATCAAGGAGATGCGTTTTGTAAGAGATGTTCATGTTGTATTTGTCATCAATATGATGACAACAAAGACCCTAGCCTGTGGCTAATATGCAGCTCTGAAGCTCCATTTCCTGGTGTTTCCTGTGGCTTGTCATGTCACCTTGAGTGTGCTTTAAAACATGATGGTTCTGGAATTGGCAAAGATGGCCAACGCACCAAACTTGATGGAAACTTTTACTGCATCTCTTGTGGGAAAGTAAATGACTTACTCGGGTAAGTTCTATACAGATGGTTTTCATTTCCTTAGATGAAATAGCTTATCCAGTTAAAAGCTTTTTTTAATTTGTTTTCCCTGTTTTTCTCTGTCTTGGTTTTAAATTGTTTCCTAAACTTGAAGCTTTATGTGCATTCAAGTTATTGTTGTTATTATTTGAATTAAAAATGATTATATTTAGAATTTTGTTGTTTACAAGATTCAAAATAGACATTATGTGCTGAAATATATCATTTGAGTCTTAGAATTTTCTTCATGCTAAAGAAATAAGTTTAGTCAACCGAGTCATTTGTTATTTGTCAAAAGACTTTCATAATAGACAATGAGTAAAGAAATAAATTCACAGAATCTAACAATTTTTTTTTCATGCTTAAAGTCTATTAAAAGTTCTTGTTACCAATTGGAAATCTATCTTTCCATTTTTAATCATTTCCCCCTTTCCTTTTGGGTCTTCAGGCTCTATATGGTAGGAAATATAATCATAGTACTTTTTCGTTCATAATTTTCTTTAAACACGCACAAAGACTGGCATTTCAAGGTTAGTATTAAGTATAATCTGCATTGTGAAAGAGAAAGGTTTGTAAATTATTGAATGTTCTTTTAAATTGCTTTGCTATAGTGATTAGTGAAATCTACTCAGCACAGTGGAGAATGTTCTTTTGAATTGCTTTGCTGTTGTTAATCAAAAGATTGTAAAACTATAGTCATTTTAAGATGATTTTTGCAAAATGTGTTGGGTACCTACAATCTTATCTAATTTTAAATGTATTAGATGCTGGAGAAAACAACTTATGGTAGCAAAGGACGCTAGACGTGTGGACATACTCTGTTATCGTGTCTCCTTAAGCCAGAAACTTTTACAAGGGACAGAAATGTATCTAGAACTTTATAAAATTGTTGATGAAGCAGTGAAGAAACTTGAACCTGAAGTGGGTCCACTGACTGGCTCGCCGTTTAAGATTGGTAGGGGGATTGTGAACAGGCTTTCTTCAGGACCCGAGGTTCAGAGACTCTGCAGTGTTGCTCTTGAATCACTTGATTCAATGCTTTCTAGAATGATCTTGCCTTCATTACCCAATCCAACTATTCAAGGTGATCAATCACTTTTTTTAAAAAGACCTTGCCTTTTTCACTGATTTTAAAATTAGATTATGATCCATCCACGTGACTAGCATTGTAATATGGAACCAACTACTCTACTTCTGCCATTTATGGTAATTGATACAATGGTATAGAATAATTGTAATAAGGAGAAACTAATTTTGAATGAGCAAGTAATTTTGAGTAATTCAATGAATATGTTTTGTATTTAAGAATGTTTATGCATAAGTAATTTTGAATAATTCAATGAATAATAGGCTCTACATTTAAGAATGTTTATACATAAGTGATTTTGAGTAATTCAATGTAACATCTGGTAATTTGTGGAGGTACAAAAATAAAAACTCTTAAACACGTGTGACACTGTTAACGAACTTATTTGTGTTTGCGCTCTCACATAAGGAAACTGACCAGTCTTTGTTTACATTTTCAGATGCAAGTTTGCTAGCTCCAAATATGGTGAAGTTTGAAGATGTCACTGCAACATCCCTCACTGTTCTTTTGTGTTTGGAAGATTCTTCTGGAGAAAATAATGCTGGTTACACCATGTGGCATCGTAAAGCTGATGATGTGAACTATCCATTGGACCCGACTTGCACTAGTCTCCTACCAAATAGAAAGCTCAGCATCAGGGAACTACTTCCAGCTACAGAATACAGTTTTAAATTTGTTTCCAATGATTTGAGGAAGTCACTTATGTGCGAAGTTCAAGTCTCAACGGAGCATGGTGAGGATGAAGTCCCAAATTGCTCAGCAACGGAAAGAAGTCAGAGTCCAGTAACCAACTGTAGCAGCCTTTCCAATCCATCATCTGTGGAAGATGAAACTAATCATAGTGATCAGACAGATAATAGATCAGATAATTATCCTTCTTATAACAAGGATAGTGACCAGCTTGCTTCTGGAAATCTATCAAATGATGTTATTAATTGTTCCAACTTGGGTGGAGTGGGACTTCCCACCGATACAGATTCCTTGTCAGACAAGCAAGGTGCTGTGGGAAAGGCCAACACAATACCTAGTTCTGATGTACTAAAGCTTGAAAACAAGCATTCACAAGAGGAACAAGTAAATGAGGATATGAGCACTGATGATGGGTCAGTTCCAACGGGAAGGGAATGTGTGCCGATAGTAGGTTGCTCAGAAGGGAGCTTGCCTAATACTCCCAGCAGGTTGGAAATACTTAAAGATGGTCTAGGAAAAAAAGGTAGATCCAAATTCAGTGGCAAAGATCTAGAAAAAGGACCTGGGAAAAGGGGTGGCCCTCGAGATGGAAGCAAACCCAAGAAAAGAAGTGGTGAAAGGAAAAATGAGGGCTGCGAGGCTAATGGTTTTCCAGAACGGGATCTTGAGTATTATGTGAAGGTGATTAGATGGTTAGAGTGTGAAGGACACATTGAAAAGAACTTCAGGCAGAAATTTCTGACTTGGTACAGCTTAAGAGCAACCCCTGAAGAAATAAGGATTGTGAAAATATATGTAGATACATTTCTTGAAGATCCAGCTTCTCTTGCAGAGCAACTTGTGGACACCTTCTCAGAATGCATGTCAAACAAGAGATCATCCGTACCTGCAGGGTTCTGCATGAAGCTTTGGCATTGATTAGATTTGAAGCTCTCCTGGGCTGTGATGAAATAATTATTTAGATTGATGACATTCTTCATTTAGAGAGTCATCAAATATATTTATTTCAACTTATCATTCATATTGTTGTTTTAAGAATTTTAGATTTTACTTAAATTATACAGTTATTAATATTTCAAACTGATAAATTATCAGTGAATAACATCGAAGGGTTTATGCTAAAATGAATAGCATGTAGTTGTGGTCAAATTAGGGATAAGGATTCTCTAACTTTTGGGAGGAAAAGTTAGAGTAACTTTAGGCAAATTGTAGATGAAATAAAGGTGATAATGATGTTGATTTTTGAGGGGAAAATATGTGAGAGAAAGAGAATTATGAGAGAGATAGAGAAAAAGTTAAAAAAGTTAGAGGATCCAAACCTTCAAAGTAGGCCATAATGTTCTTTTTGATTTACTTAGCTTTGGTCAAAGTTGACAATAATGTTCTTTTAATATTAATAGATCTATCCATAAATTCAGAATTCCACAAGTCAAATATAGATTTTCAACCATAAGTCAAATCTTGAATTTCAGTTGTATTTTGATGAAAAATGGTTTTATTATGAACTACTTTTTATTTTGGTACAACTTAGTACTGTTTGATTTAAACCCTCTCTAAATGTAATCCGGCTATACTATAGATATAGAGAATCTAGGTTCCATCTTTTGGATTTCGGCTATAGACGAAAGAATCTTACTGCAGATGTAGAGAATCTAGGTTGGGGATGTAGAAAATCTAGGTTGGGGATTTAGAGAATCTAGCTTTCAATATTTTTGGATTTAGGCATTAGATCAAAGAATCTAACATCCTTTTAAAATGATAAAGGTTAAACTCAAAAGTCTCAAACCAAAATATAGGATTCCTCCGTTTTAAAATAATTATGTTTAAGGTTTTTACACATAAATTAAGAAATACGATGATGTTGTTATAAGACATTACAGTTTTACAAAATTAATCTTATTTTTTGAGAAAATATAAAATATATTAACCAAAAACAATGAATACAAGGTGATCACAAAAGATCCAACCCTCGAAGAGACAAAACAAAAGACCAACAAATAAACCATCAACTCAACTAACTTCTTCCCCACTTTTGGGACACACCACCCCCTATAGACTAAGTTGTCTATCACTAATTTCCATATATCATTGTTATTTACATGAATCCCAAAACTTTTCTTGTTCCTATAATTCCATGCTTCATAAACAGTTTCAGCTATAGCACTCCTAAGTAACATGGCTTTCCATCCTTTACCGCTCCCATGATTAATCATCCAAGCAAGCTCCTCTTGCCACCCACCAGGGGTATGCACTACATTCATCCATTTAAGAACAACCGTCCAAAAATGTTGCAGTCCTGCACAGTGGAAAAACAGATGCTCCAAAGTTTCTATTTGATTGCAGAAGACGCAACAGTTTGTGTTCATCATTCCGAATCTGCAAAGCCTTTCCTTAGTGGCTAACTTATTATGGCAAGCTAACCATAAAATGAAAATGGCACGAGGCCTAGCAAAATTCTTATACATCAAATGTCTCCAAGAAACTTTGGGAAGAATCCCTTTGATATGATTATAAACTTTCCTGGTATCAAATCTGCTAGTCATAGAGTCCCAATCATTCATGCTCTCCACTTTGTCCCGTTGCTTTAAAATGGCCTTGAAAATCCACGAGAACGAAGGCTTGATGTGGAGCTGCATCAACTGCTCAGACTTGATGTAATAAGAATGCATCCATTTTATCCAAAGGGACTTAGCATTCCCACTGAGATTCCACAACAACTTGAGCATAAAGACCTGATTCCAATCTTCCATAGAAGCAACATTAAGACCCCCTTGGTCTTTAGGCTTACAAACTTGTGACCAGGCCACATGAGATTTCTTTGTAGCACCATCACTGCCACTCCACAGGAACGCACGACAGATAAAATCAATTTTCTTGACCACTTTCTTAGGCAGGGGAAGACACTGAGCCCAATACTGAGTTATAGACCTGGCCATGCTGTTAATGAGCTGCAGCCTTCCAGAATAGCTCAAGAATTTGGAGCTCCAATGGTGGATTCGCGCAACTATCCTATCAACCAAGCACATATAATGCTGCACATCAAGTCTTCTACTAGATAGGGGGATACTCAGGTACTTAAAAGGAAGGACCCCTTCTGGGAAAGTAGTTATCCTAAGAATGTCCTGTTTACTGCCACCATCAACACCACCAAAATACACTTTGCATTTCATAGGACTAATCTGTAGGCCAGTACTCCTAGAGAACTCTTGCATTTTATCCATATCCAGCTTGACATATATAACATTTCCTCATGTGAAAAATCAGCAAATCATCAGCAAAACTAAGATTTATAATCTCCAGCTTTTCACACTTAGCATGAAAATTGAAATCAGGGACTTTGTGCAACTGTTGTATACATCTGTTAAGGTACTCCATCACAATTACAAAGCAAGGGGGATATGAGATCCCCTTGCCTAAGTCCTCTCTTGGCTTGCATAGTGGAAGTAATCTCCCCTGCAATGTTGAACCTGTAAGAAATAGAGGTAACAACTCTCATAATCCAAGACCCGAATCTGTTAGGTATGCCAATCTCCTGCACAATATGCTCAAGGGCATGCCAGTCCAGGGTGTCATAGGCCTTCTGGATGTCCAGCTGAAGCAAACATCTAGGTGTACCATTTCCCCAACTGTAACCTCTTATCAATTCATAAGCCAACAAAATATGATCATGAATTTTCTGTCCAGAGATGAAGGCTTCCTGACTGGGATGGATAATACTATTCATGATGCTGCTTAATATACTAGTAAGGACCTTTGATATAATCTTATAAATTGTTGTGCAACAGGAAATAGGTGTGATCGGTGGATCTGGAACTGACTGTTTTAAAGCTGGTTCGCGAAATGTCGCGGAAGCAAGAGTCGCCACCGTCTTTTATTTTCTCCAAATGGAAAGGACAAAAGCACAGAAAAATTCCTTTAAAGAGATTGTTCTCGGTTCGGGAGGTAGGTTATAGAAAGGGAAGGTGTTAGCACCCTTTCTATCCATGGTTATCCATGGGCTCTTAGGTACTTGCTCAATGTGTTTTCAAAATTGTTGTTTGCTTTTCAATTGTGGGTTTCAAAAATATTCTTTGAAAAGTTTCAGTTTAACTCGTACGTCAGAGTGTTTGAAAAGTTTGTTTGAAAGTTTTTTTTGAAAGTGTGTTGGTGTGAAAAGAGTTTGAATTTTGTTTTGAAGAGAGCAAGTACCTACGAGAACCTACCTACCCTAAGGAATTCGTCTGTGTAAGAGTCCTTTAAAGTAGTGCCATCCCACCATTGAGAGGTAGGTAGCACCACCGTTGGAGGTGTTCGGGTCAATTCGAGTTTTAGGGACGTGGTGGTCACCGGAGCAATGGGAAGACACCTTAGAAGCTACCCTCATGCCAGGTTCCCGGACCATGAGGACTTACTAAGACGTTTTCTACTCGACGACCACCTTTCGAAAGGCAACAGTGAGGCGTACCCTAGGAGTGGTGTGTGCGAATTGTGTGTCATTTTCAGTTCATTATTTGTCTTGTCATGCATTGGTGATCTAACGATTCAACTTTATTTGTCGGGCATTCATTCTTTCATGCATATTTATTAACAGTTATATTTGCGAGAAAATAAATCTAACTATTACAACCGGCGCGGGTCCACATCGCCAAAAAAACCGAACCCGATTTGACTGAAAATAAAATAAAGCGAATAAAAAGTCCGAGAGTTTTTAATTACATGGCTTTGGGGCATATACAGAGGTATTTACACAATATAAAACAAATGCGCGAAATAAAGACTAAACAAAATTAGGGCGTTGGACCCTTTAACAGATAATTAAAATAATCAAGGAAATTAAAAAATTAAAAATAATGTTTTTTGTGTTTTTTAGGTTTAAAAGAAAAAAGAGGAAAGTTAATTAAAATTAAAATCCTAGTTCTATCATTTTTTAAGTTTTATTATGAAAAAGATTTAATTTCTAACCTAATTAAATTCTAAACTAATTATGTACAATTTTTGATTTATAGAAAATAGATAATAAATAATAACATTGTGAGAAAAAGGTTAAAGAATTAAAAAAGGATATGAAAAATTAATAATTACCCTAATTTTATATTTTTTAGATTTTTTTATTATGAAAAAAAGAATTAAAATTAAAATTAAAACCTAATTAAACTAATTGAATTACATTTTAATTTATTTAAAAAAAGAATCAAAATTAATTACATTTTTTTGTCTTTTCTGCATTTTTAATGTTTTTTTATATTTTTGATTAAAATTAAATAAAACAAGTAATTAAAATAATACAACAATTGAAATAAATGATTTAAAGATAAAAAAGAAAAAAAACCAAATGGGCAAACCAGGGGGGGGTAAACCCCAGAATTGGAGGGTGTTAATTAGAAAGGCCTGGCCCATTTTTGTGAGAACTGGTTGACTTTCTGATCCAGTGAGATGCCTTTGACTGAAGTGCAGCATGCTTCCCAATCCTGGCCCTTGATGTGAGTGCCCTGGGACACGTGGATGGTGCATTTTGATGGAGCATGGTGAGTCCTCAATGTTATGCTGCATAGGAATTAGAAATGAAAAATAATATTGGAAAATTGCAAGACCTGGGACTTGAACCCAGGTCATTGTGGTCAACACGCTAACAACTTGCCAACTGAGCTATTTGTTCACTTTGATATATAATATATAAATAAATCATATAAAATAAATACAACGCGCTAGTGGATGAATGGCGCGAATTTTGAATGGGCGAGTTACAGCGTGCCACGTCTTTATCTTCTTCACGTCCCTGTAAACAAAACAAGTTAGCAACGGTTTTGCAACCGTGGGGTTAGAGTGGCTATGGAGAAATAGCGAATAGGGCTGTGGTAATCAGAAATTGGGCGCGAGCATCTCATTCTCTTCGTCCAGATGCATGGAGTGTGATGGTGTGGTTCTGAAGCTCTAATTTTGCCTATTTACAAAAGCCCCAATTTAAGAAGCTGGAAACCCTAAAAAATGCACATGGTAGATTCTTGTATACAGCAAAATAATGTAATTAAACGTTGTGGTTAGCTTAGAAATAGCAATATGAACATGAATCAACAAAGAAAAACGCAAATGGATGATGGAATCATGCTGCACGGTTTCAAAAGTTTCAAGGTTCAGTTTTGATTCTAACTACCAGTTCTTGAGGTTTTAGTGGATGTCAATGACTGGCACGCGTTCAGAATGATCTCAGAATGCTAATGGTATCAAAATTTTGGCTTCAGAAGGTCCCCAGCTATGATTTCAGTTTTGCTTTTTATGCCCAAAATTTCAAATGTCCAAATGCCTTTTCAACGTGCTTTGTGCTATGTTCTAGGTAGGGTTGGACTCAGTGATCATCCTGCAATTGAATAGGCTTGCTATTTGACCTTAATCCATGCTTGAGAAAGAATTGGCATTAGGGTTTGTTCATTAACCATTTTTTCCTAAATTCTAGCCAAAACCTAGACTTAGTATGAAAATGAACCTTGGCCTGATTTTTGAGTTGGTTCATGATGTATAGAACTTGTCCAAATTCATTTGACACCCTTATATTGACTTTTAAATTTTATTTGAATTTTTAATGAATTAAAATGAATTAAATCATCAAAAATTAAATAAAAATGAAAAAGTCAACATTTGGTCTTGAAATCAACCATGGGCCACGTGTGTGGCATGACAAGGATGGACAAAGTGAGAAAAATGGGGCCCTTTTGTCAAAATTGGATTTTCAATGATAATTGACTTTTGCCATTTCACAAAAATTTCCCAACTTCTACAAGGCATAACTTGCTCAATTTTTAAGCTTTTCACATGTTCTTGGACATTTTGGAAAGGTCTTTGAGTCCTTTAACCAATGTCTTTGGTCCCATGTCATTTTGATTTACCAATCTCAAGTTATGGTCTTTGACTTAAAGTCCCTTTTTGTTGACTTTTGAAAATGACCTGTAATGTTGAGATTGATAACTTTTTGTGAGAGCATTTCTTGGACTTGAAGTATGAAGATGAGTTGTAGGAAATGTCTTTCTCTTCAAAATGAGCTTTGGATGGAATTTTTCTGATAATCCATGTGAAAGTTATGCCCTGGTCAATTTCAGTTGACTTTTTCAGCTGTCCAAATATAGCAACTTTTGCATCTTTGATGATTTCTGAGCCAAACTTTGAGAATCATGATCAAGAATTGATCAAATGATGTTTGTGGCTTCAAAATGATATATTGACCAAAAATTTGAACTTTTGACTGTCAAATGACCATTTTGCCCCTACAGTTGACTGTAGTGCAATCTAGGGTTTTGACTGTGCAATCTTGAGCTGAATGCCTTGAAACTTGATATGAGGATGCTTGACCATGTTTGTAAGCATATGAGACTTGATTGAACCTTTGAAAACTTCCTTTTCTTGATCAAACTCAAAACCCTAATTTGGACTGTTTAAGAGACTGTTGAACTGCACAACCCTTGGGGAATTTTGTGACTTGGCTTGGCAATTTCTTGAAGAATATGGGAGGGCAAATTTTGGGGTATAACAGTTGCCCCTGTTCAATCTTCTTAGACCTGAGGATGTAGATTGGCTGACGTGCCTTTTGTAATCCGAGGGTAAAAGATGATTGGACACTAGAGTGCCCGGAAATTTGCGCTCACATGTTGGCAATGATGGGGATGGGCTTATAGATGCCATCTGGATGTTGCTGGATTGGACGATGGGCTTATAGATGCCATCTGGATGTTGATTGCATAGGAGATTCCTTAGCGAGAACCTGCATACCTGCAAAACAGAAAATGAGTACCTGACACGTTGCAGGGATGATTACTTCCTTAGCATGAATGGTAAGAGAGCCTTGGGCGACTTTAACTTCAACAACGCTCGTTGAGAAAAATCTGGGGTGTCTTCTGCTGGGATAAGAATCAGGGAGATCTTAAGGTCGATCTGACTGAACCAGAGAGGCCTTTGACTGGATAAGTCTAGGTCTTGAAATGTCTTCCACTGGATAAGCCATCAGGAAAATCTTGGGACGATTTAACTGAACCAGAGGAGGCCTTTGACTGGATAAGCAATCAGGAAAATCTTGGGACGATTTAACTGAACCGGTCTAGGTCTTGAAATGTCTTCCACTGGATAAGCAATCAGGAAAATCTTGGGATGATTTAACTGAACCAGAGGAGGCCTTTGACTGAACCAGTCTAGGTCTTGAAATGTCTTCCACTGGATAAGCAATCAGGAAAATCTTGGGATGATTTAACTGAACCAGAGGAGGCCTTTGACTGAACCAGTCTAGGTCTTGAAATGTCTTCCACTGGATAAGCAATCAGGAAAATCTTGGGACGATTTAACTGAACCAGAGGAGGCCTTTGACTGAATCAGTCTAGGTCTTGAAATGTAGCTTGAGAACTTAACTGAGTTTTTCCTGAAAGATAAAAGTCAGTCATGTGCAATGCATGATATGAATCAAGCAATGATGTTCTCAACATAAATGAGATTTGTATGATGCAGTGCGTTATGCATGCTATAATGCTGTATGTGATGTTTTATGTATGTTTTCGTCCAGGAAAGTAAATCCTTGACGGGTGCCGGGAAATCGTATCCTGGGCTGATGTCGAAGGATAGATTTTGCTTCCGCTGGGGATGATAGTAGTTGCAAGGATACCGGTAGGAGAAGATGACTCCGCTGCGGAATAAACTTGGCGAATGAAAGAATCTGCGGGGAGAAAAGATACTCTAGCGACCATGCTGGGAGGCAATACTCTGTGGGAAGAGTGATGCTTTGCTGAATATTGATAGTAACTCTGTTGGGATACCGTTGTGGTACTGGCAGTGTGAATAGACTTCGCTGGGGATAGGAAAGAACTACGTTGACGACGACTTTCCCTTGGCTTTTGGCTGAGGATAACCCAGTTATATCCTGTTAAGGAAATAACTCTTTAAATCAAGCCGGACGACGCGTTCGTGTCCTGCGAGGGGATAAGCTTCCAGAATTTACTGGGGATAAGCTTACTGCTTGGGGAGACGAATTCCATCTTTCCTGGGGAACCTGGATGGGACTCTCCTGGGGAAGTTTTGATATGCTGGGGAAGAATGCACTGACTTGCTGTCCTCTGGGGAATTTAAGATGTCTGGTTAGGTTCTTTAGCTGAACCTACCTTGGTACCTTGGAGGATAGAACAATTAGACTGCTCAGGCAACTCTTCATTGCCCCTGTTTCTGGTGTCACCTGCAATTAATTCTTTGTTTCGTATGCGAATATTTATGAGCTAGCAAATTATTGTCAATGCATATATCACAAATTGAACTTTGGACGTTCTTCGCAAAACAAAAAGAAAAACACTTGGCACGTTTAACTGAAAAGTATATTTGTATTGATTTTGAATAGCCTGTAAATAGGCGCTTTGTGTACAAGAGGCTGACGTCCTAGTAAGAGGTACATCGCCGAACAAGAGAGTTTATACAAGTTTTGTACAAAAGAAAATAAAACAGCTGTGTGAAATATGAATGATCCACTGGGTTTCAACCCCGCTATTGCCTTTATAACTCCGAGCGTCTCATCACTTGGTGACCTTGATTGAAGGTGAAGCTGACTGATCGATGCCGTCTTGATGTAGATACCGGATTCTGGATGCAAAGTGATCCAATGAGACATAGTATTACGCTTTTATCCCTAATTTTTGCCTGGACTGCCCTTTCGGGTTTTCAGTCCACCGGGATACCCATTTTTGCCCAAGCCGCCTTTTCAGGTTTTCGACTTGCCGGGTGTACAGATTTTTTCATTTTCATCCCTTCATTTTGCCCGAACCCTTTTGGTTCGACGGGAAGCCCTAACTTTTGCCTAGACATGTCAGCCTAGCGGGTCTTTTTTCATGCGTAGTATTTTTTAACTATGTCTGCATTGGCGGGGTGAGGAAGGTCGTCACCATCCATGTTGGTCAATATCATTGCTCCTCCTGAGAACACATGCTTAACCACAAATGGCCCTTCGTACGTAGGGGTCCATTTGCCCCTTGGATCACTCTGAGGAAGGATGATTCGCTTGATCACCAGATCCCCGACTTGATATTCCTGTGGTCTGACCTTTTTGTTAAATGCCCTGATCATTCGCTTCTGATACGTCTGGCCATGGCAGATAGCAGCAAGTCTCTTTTCATCAATAAGGTTGAGTTGATCAAGTCGTGTCTGGATCCAATCATCTTCATTCAGATTTGCATCCTTCATTATCCGGAGAGAAGGAATTTGTACCTCAATCGGCAAGACTGCTTCCATGCCATAAACCAGAGAGAAAGGAGTTGCCCCGGTTGACGTCCTAGCTGAAGTACGATACCCATGCAGGGCGAACGGTAACATCTCGTGCCAATCTTTATACGTTACTGTCATCTTTTGCACGATCTTCTTGATGTTCTTATTTGCTGCTTCCACAGCCCCATTCATCTTCGGTCGGTAAGGAGAAGAATTGTGGTGCTGTATCTTGAACTGTTCGCAAAGCTCGGTGATCATCTTATTGTTCAGATTGGTACCGTTGTCTGTAATAATCCGCTCAGGGACGCCGTACCGACAGATCAGGTTATGCCGAATGAACCGTGCCACAACAGTTTTGGTTACCGTAGCATAGGATGCTGCCTCAACCCACTTCGTAAAATAATCAATCGCCACTAGGATGAAGCGATGTCCATTGGATGCCGTAGGTTTTATCTCACCGATCATGTCTATGCCCCACATTGCAAATGGCCAAGGCGCAGTCAGGACATTCAGGGGAACCGGAGGAACATGCACTTTATCTGCGTAGACCTGGCATTTATGGCATGTCCTAGAATGTTGGTAGCAATCAGCTTCCATGGTGGACCAGTAATACCCTGCCCGTAGAATCTTCTTTGCCATGGTATGTCCACTGGAGTGTGTACCAAAGGTCCCATCATGTAGCTCTTCCATGATTCTTTCCGCTTCAGTCTTATCTACACAACGCAGTAGGGTTGAATCCTGGTTTCGCTTGTACAAGATGCCATTGCTAAGAAAGAACTTGGCTGCAAACCTCCTCAGGAACTTCTTATCATTGACAGATGCTCCTTCAGGGTATTCCTGAGCTTCCAGATATCTCTTCACTTCGTGGTACCAAGGCTTCTCAGTCACCAATTCAGTTTCAAGATCACAACAGTATGCCGGTTCGTCCAGTTTCCAGATGGTGATCCGGGGAGCTTCATTATCCCATTTAACCTTGAACATTGAAGACATTGTAGCTAACGCGTCCGCCAGCTGATTCTCTTCTCTTGGAAAATGCTCAAATGTTATTTCTGTGAAGTGGGGGATCAGGGCCAACACACATTCTCTGTAAGGAATCAAGTTTGGGTGTTTCGTATCCCACTCTCCTTTGATCTGATTGATCACAAGAGCGGAATCTCCGAAGACACTCAGAAATTTGATCCTCAGGTCTATCGCAGCTTGAAGACCCATAATACACGCTTCATACTCCGCCATGTTGTTGGTACAGTTGAAACACAGCCGGGCGGTGAGTGGAGTATGAGTACCTTGTGGAGATACGATTATGGCGCCGATACCATTTCCCAAAGCATTGGAGGCTCCGTCAAAGTGCATAGACCATCGGGATCCTGGTTCAGGTCCTTCATCCGGTCCAGGTATTTCACAGTCAGTTACTATCATAATGCTTTCGTCTGGAAACTCGAAGTTCATTGATTGGTAGTCATCCACAGCTTGATGTGCTAGGTGGTCTGCCAATACACTTCCCTTGATGGCTTTTTGGGTCGTGTACTGAATGTCGTATTCCGTCAAGATCATCTGCCATCTTGCAATTCTCCCAGACAGAGCAGGCTTTTCGAATATGTACTTTATAGGATCCATTTTTGAGATTAACAAGGTAGTGTGAGTCAGCATATACTGTCTCAGCCGGCGAGCAGCCCATACCAAAGCGCAGCAAGTTTTCTCAAGCAGTGAGTATCGGGTCTCACAGTCGGTAAACTTTTTGCTAAGGTAATAAATGGCATGCTCTTTTCGGCCAGACTCGTCATGCTGCCCCAGCACACACCCCATTGCATTATCAAGCACTGTCAGGTAAAGTATCAAAGGTCTCCCTTCAACTGGTGGCATAAGGATGGGTGGTTCTTGGAGATATTCTTTGATTCTGTCAAAAGCAGCCTGACATTCATCGTTCCAACGTACTACCTGATCTTTCTTCAGCAGCTTGAAGATTGGTTCACAGGTAGCAGTTAAATGTGAGATGAACCGAGCAATGTAATTCAGACGTCCTAGAAAGCCTCTGACTTCCTTCTCTGTCTTAGGAACTGGCATCTCTTGAATGGCTTTGACCTTAGCGGGGTCCACTTGAATTCCCTTGTCACTGACCACGAAGCCTAGCAATTTCCCAGATCTTACCCCGAAGGTGCACTTGTTCGGGTTCAACCTCAGCTTGTACAATTTCAACCGGTCAAACAGTTTCTGCAGATGATCTAGGTGCTCTTCCTCAGTCTGGGACCTAGCGATCATGTCGTCCACATACACTTCTATCTCATGATGGATCATATCATGAAATAAGGTAACCATGGCACGTTGGTAGGTTGCCCCAGCATTCTTTAACCCGAACGGCATGACCTTGTAACAGAAGGTGCCCCACTGAGTAACAAAGGTAGTCTTTTCCATGTCTTCAGGTGCCATCTTGATCTGATTGTAGCCTGAAAAACCATCCATGAAAGAGAACACTTTATGCTGAGCTGTATTATCAACAAGGACATCAATGTGGGGTAGAGGGAAGTCATCCTTGGGACTGGCCCTGTTAAGATCCCTGTAATCAACACACATCCTGACCTTACCGTCCTTCTTAGGTACCGGCACCACATTAGCAACCCACTGAGGGTAAGAAGTCACTGCAAGAAACCCGGCATCAAACTGCTTCATAACCTCGGCTTTAATCTTCTCAGACATCTCTGGACGCATACGACGGACCTTTTGCTTAACCGGAGGGAAATCTTCTTTAGTTGGTAAATGATGGACCACAATGTCGGTATCTAATCCGGGCATATCTTCGTAGGACCAGGCAAAGATTTCTTTATAATCCTGCAGCATCTGAGTCAACCGTTGCTTCACGCTGAGTTCTAGGTTGGCACCAATCTTCACCTCTTTCTTGTCTTCCTCAGTACCCAAGTTTATTGTTTCCACTGGCTCTTCATGGGGTTGAATTGCCCTCTCTTCCTGTTGTAACAGTCTTGCAAGTTCACCAGGCACTTCGCAATCATCTTCACCTTCGTCGGCGGCTAAGTTGATCGGATTTTCGAAGTCATAACTGGCAGTAGCAGAGTCGTTACCAGTAAGATCCAGAGTGGATTGAAACCTGTATGAGTGAGTGTGTGTAAATACAGCTGTTTTGCAATATGTAAAGAAAGGAAAGAAAAGGAGCGCAAAATTTGAAATGTGAAAAACGTCCAATGCTTTTATTCATGATATATGATAGTGACAAACAAAAAGCCCTCATAAATAAAACCACGGTGCCCCGGGTAAGACACCGGGCCACATAGTCTCAAATTATTGTTTATTACAAATCAAAAACAAAGAAACTCATTACTGGGAGACAAAAGTTATTGGAGTAAAATCTTTAGCAGTCCAATTGGTCAATCCACCGTCGGCCGTTGGGTAGATCCAGCTGTCGAACTCCGACTCTTCCACTTCATCTTCCTTTCCAATAGCATTCACTCCATGCTGAGTGATGAGCAACGGAGGTCTTCCAATTCTTGCCTTGCGCACCGCTTTCTGAGCTTCCGTGGTGAAACCCAGCCCAAACTTGTTAGTCTTAGGAGTAAGATCAGGGAGCTTGCCCCAGTTTGCACATTCGCCTTTTTCGATCACAGCCCGGGCGTCCTTTAAGGAGGCCATCTTCATAGGAGAAACCTCTTCATCTTCTGCTGTTGCCAAGGTTGGTGGTACTTCCTCAAAATGTTGAAAGGGGGTTTCAATGAACTCCCCATCCATTTCCACGTATCTGAAAGAGTTGAGGTGGCTGACCATGTATTCCTCCTCCCCTTGCACTGTTACTATCCTCCCCCTGACCGGGTACTTGAGCTTCTGATGCAATGTAGAAGTCACAGCTCCAGCTTTGTGGATCCATGGGCGACCCAGCAAACAAGAATAGGACGGATGGATGTCCATCACATAAAATTTTGAATCAAATACTTGTGACCCAACCCTGATTGGGATGTCCACTTCACCATGCACCATTCTTTTGGACCCGTCAAAGGCCCGGACAACAATGCTACTTGGTTTGAGCTCTAGACCCTCACAATCCAGCCTATCCAGAGCCTTCTTAGGCAGCACATTTAATGAAGAACCTGTGTCAACCAGCACATGAGCAAGAGTAGTGCCCCTGCATTCAATGGAGACATGCAGGGCATCATTATGGTTCTTCCCCTTTGCTGTCAGATCGGCATCAGAGAAACCCAGGCCATTATCAGCAGTTAGGTTGGCCACACAATCGGTGAACTGGTCAGCAGTCGTATCTTGGGGTACATGGGCAGTCTTTAAGAAAGCAATCAGAGCCTTTGCATGGGCCTCTGAACACAGCAGCAGTGACAACATGGAGATTTTAGAGGGGGTGTGCCCCAGCTGTTCCACAACATTGAAATCACTTTTCTTTATTATCTTGAGAATTTCTTCCATTTCCTGCTTGGAAGCCTCAACAATGGTCTTTGGTGCCTCCGTCCTGGCAGGCACATCAGCAGCAATTCCCTTGCCCCGAGTATCAGATGACTCAGCAGCAGGGGTGGATACTTGGTCAGAAGGAGAGACAGGCACTCTGGCAGGTGTGAAGATCAAAGGCCTATGAATTGCTGGAGGAGCAATGTCTGGTGAGAACAGTCTTCCACTACGAGTGACCTTAGCAGGCCCGGTGATGTTGGAGACACCAGTATCAATGTTGCACTCTTGTTTCACACCCAGAACATAAACATCCGCCCCATAGTGCCATGGGACAGCCTTATCAGATTGGTAGGGTATAGGCCCCGGAACAGTAATGGTGATGGGAACATTCTTGTGAACTGACAAAACTTGTATAGGCTTCTTTGAAGGAGCCTCGGAATAGTTGTTGAAGATGGTAACGATCGACACTTCTTCAACAGGAGCAGCAGGAACAGCAGTCTTTTGGAACAAAATCTCTCTACTATCTATCAGGTTTTGGATGCCTGACTTCAATAGAGAACAACCAGCAGGGGAAGCAACACATAGAGGGCAACTTTCACTACATCCCGGAAATAAACCGGCTAGCAACAGATTCCTCTTGACCATCAGCAACGGAGTAGCAACATCATCCACCGAAGCTACATACAAATCCTCTTCAACAGCGTTCACTCCATGCTGGGGCATGGGAGCATTTACAACATTTGGCTTCTCGGGCGCCTCAAACTGTATCTCCTTTGCATCAATGAGATCTTGAACCTTATTTCTTAGTGCCCAACAGTCATCTGTGTTATGCCCCGGGCTATCAGAGTGATAAGCACAACGAGCATTTGGATTGAACTTGGGAGATGCAGTGTTGGGAAACTTTGGAGCTTCCTTGACAGTCACTAAATTGGTGGATAGCAACTGTGGCAGGATTTGTGACAAGGTCATGCTTAATCGAGTAAACTCCCTCCGGGGTCTTTCAAACTTCTGAGGATTAGTTGGCCGAGGAGCGGCAGCAGGTTTGGCAATCATTACCGCACTGACAGATTGGCGGTGTTCAGGTCGCTCTGTTCTCCGGGAGTTATATACAGCACTAGCCTCCTTTTTGAAGGGTTTCTTCTCAGTACTGGAGGAGGCAACTTTCTGTATCTTCCCTGATTTTATACCAGCCTCAATCCTTTCACCAGTCAGGATCAGATCAGTAAACCCAGCAGAGGAATTACCAATGAGATGATTGAAAAACGGACCAGATAGGGTCCCCAAGAACATATCTACCAGCTCCCGATCCGTCAACGGTGGCTGCACCCTGCCAGCCAGGTCTCTCCATTTCTGAGCGTACTCCTTAAAACCTTCACCCGACCCTAGCGACATACCCTGGAGTTGGGTACGCGTAGGAGCGAGGTCGGCATTATACTGATACTGCTTGTAAAAAGCAGTGGCCAGATCCTCCCAGTTACGAATGCTGATTCCATCTAGCTGATAGAACCAATCGAGGTGAGTCCCTGAAAGACTCTCCTGGAAGAAGTGGATCCAAAGGTTCTTGTCTGCTGTGTAAGGCTGGATCTTCCTTACATAAGAACGGAGGTGCATCTTGGGACAGGAAGCCCCATCATACTTCACGAAGGCAGGTGTTTTGAACTTGTGTGGGATCACCACCCCAGTAGATAACCCCAAGTCTCCGAAATCCAATCCAGGTACCCGTTGAACTTCCACAGCCTTTAATCTGTCTTCCAGCTGTTTGTACCGGTCTTCAGCAGGAGGGTACTGGTCGTCATTGAAGTCTGTTTCAGTATCAGAGCCCACAGGAGTAGTGACCTCCCTTTCATGGTGACTACCTTCTGTCACAGATGGAGGAGTCCTTTCAGCTTCAATTTGCAAGGTGTTCCCGAGTCTGCGCCCAGTGCTAAATAGCACAGTCCTCCTCTTCTTCTTAGTCTTCTTCAACAGCATGGTCTTTAACTCTTGTTGACCCTGAGACAAGCCCTTGATCAGCTCCTGAAATTGGGCGTTTTGCGCCTGAAACTGGACGTTCTGCGCCTGAAGAGCCTTGATAGCCGCATCGGTTGATGATTCAGGAGGGTTCATGATGCTGAAATAAACAGCGAAGAACGGTAAACAACCTGAAAAGAAGAGTATTTATGATGCACATGATGAATGATATGTGTTTATGCAATGCATTCAAGGGTTCGAAAATTCAAATTTGTTGTAGACCAAAAGGAACACACTTTATTATTAAGGAAATCATTGTTTTAATACATCAAAGCCTCATGGGCAAAAGTACAAAAAGATCAAATCACATCCAAAATATGTTGCGCATCTTCTCTGGAGCTATGTAAGTGTTGAGACTCCTTTCCTCATGCAACAGGCGGGTGAGCTCCAAGACCTTCCTTTCACTGGCATGCAAACTAGTCTCAAGAGAATTCCGCTCTTCCTTAAGCTGGACCCAGCTCTTCTGCATCTCTTCCCAGGATGTGGGCATATCAGGGTGTTGAATAACATGAGACACCTCTCCTTCCAAGGCAGGCTCTTTGATTACTGGAAGCATGTGAGGATAAGGCATTACTAACTTCTGAGAGCGGGCTCGTACCCACTTGAGGTAAGGCTCCAAAGGGATGGAGTTCCTGTGCCCCAGTGTCTTGCTGTCTATCCTACTAGGCATCCTCCAAGCTCTGATAAACCTCTGGCGAAGTCCTTGAGTATCGTTGTCGAAGTTAAAAACTATGTCAGGAATCAACATGTCATGAGGACCATCCCTCCGAGCATAACCAAATTGTCTCCAAGCCAGGCATGGACTATAAGTAATACCCCCTCTGGTTCCCAGTAAAGGAACATTAGGATATTCCCCGCAACGATCAATGATAGTGACATCTTCTCTGGACCTAGGGCACCAATGTATATCTGCATGCGTAAGAGTCATCAACCGTTGTGACCATCTTAAACCCCGCTCGTTCTTCGGGACTGATTGTGGAAGGTGCGAAATAAACCACTTTCCCAGGAGAGGAGTGCAACACATTAGGACACCTCTTTTTCTCATGGTTCGAGTGTAACATGAGTGAAGGAGGTCCCCCAGCAACGTAGGTATAGGATTCCTGGACATAAAGATCTGGACAGCATTGATATCAATGAGATGATCTGGGTTAGGGAACAACACCAGACCATAAACAAGGAGGGCCACAACCTCTTCAAAAGCTTGCAAGTCAAGGGAGTTCCAACAATCATATGCCTTTTCAAACAGAAACCTGGCTAAGAACCCTTTGATACCACTTCTAACTTCCCAATGTCCTTTGAGGTCAGATGACTGTAGGTGCAAGGCTTTAGCAATCTCTTCAAGCTTAGGTTCCTTTTCTGTACCGTTGAAGGGTAGCTGATCAAGGATAGGGATCTTCAGGAGTCGGGAGAACTCCTCCAATGTAGGTACCAACTGATAGTCCAAGAAAGTGAAACAGTGATGCAGAGGATCAAAGAACTGGAACAGGACTTTTATCATATCTTCCTCAATGTTGGTGTTGACCAAGCTGATGAGGCTTCCATGCCTTTCACTGAATGAAGAGTTCTCAGGAATCCTGGATGTAAGCTCCTTAAGCTGAGGAGGGATCCTTACAAGACTGATTGGAATTGTCTTTCTACGAACAGTTTCCATGTCCTACAAAACAAGGACAAAGATGAAAATTCGAACCCCTGAAATGGTTAGTTAATGCATATGATGCTGGATGATGTCATGATGTTATGATTAAACACAGATATTTACAAAGACAAACATGTAAGGCACACAAGGCACACAAGACAGGCCCTTAAGGTTTAAGGCCAGCATGGGGTCCGGGTAGTACCCTCTTGAAGTTGGTGGGTTCATCCTGTCCTAATCAAAGTAACCGGGTTCTAAGGTTCCCAATATCATGGGATTGCTTTCATTGTTCATCGTTTCGATTTAGCCACTGAACTGGCGACCGAAATATTCCAGGAAAGCAACCCTCAATTGAGTGTAGTATCGAGTATCAACCAACCTCGGACTGCACCAAAGTCAGTTATCTCACTACCCTAAAGAGGCCAAGATGGTTCAATTAAGGTTCCTAAGGTCTGTTGATGCTTCATGACACCACATGGAGGCCCCGTACTCTCCTTGACTGACTCAAGGGTTACCGGTACACACCAAAATGCCACATCAACGTAGCAGACTGCTTCAACCATGTCGGTATACCCCGCACAGTTCCCTCACAGCCTTGTTGCTACTTTCTAAAAAGGTATCCCCCAGATCCGGGTTAGGATCTATAGAACTCCCAAGCAACCCACAATTTTAAAGCATACAAGGAAAGCAATTGAAAACACAGTTATGAACTAGCCCTAAGGTACACCTCACTTTAAGAGTATATCCCCAGCAGAGTCGCCAGTTCTGTGATCGGTGGATCTGGAACTGACTGTTTTAAAGCTGGTTCGCGAAATGTCGCGGAAGCAAGAGTCGCCACCGTCTTTTATTTTCTCCAAATGGAAAGGACAAAAGCACAGAAAAATTCCTTTAAAGAGATTGTTCTCGGTTCGGGAGGTAGGTTATAGAAAGGGAAGGTGTTAGCACCCTTTCTATCCATGGTTATCCATGGGCTCTTAGGTACTTGCTCAATGTGTTTTCAAAATTGTTGTTTGCTTTTCAATTGTGGGTTTCAAAAATATTCTTTGAAAAGTTTCAGTTTAACTCGTACGTCAGAGTGTTTGAAAAGTTTGTTTGAAAGTTTTTTTTGAAAGTGTGTTGGTGTGAAAAGAGTTTGAATTTTGTTTTGAAGAGAGCAAGTACCTACGAGAACCTACCTACCCTAAGGAATTCGTCTGTGTAAGAGTCCTTTAAAGTAGTGCCATCCCACCATTGAGAGGTAGGTAGCACCACCGTTGGAGGTGTTCGGGTCAATTCGAGTTTTAGGGACGTGGTGGTCACCGGAGCAATGGGAAGACACCTTAGAAGCTACCCTCATGCCAGGTTCCCGGACCATGAGGACTTACTAAGACGTTTTCTACTCGACGACCACCTTTCGAAAGGCAACAGTGAGGCGTACCCTAGGAGTGGTGTGTGCGAATTGTGTGTCATTTTCAGTTCATTATTTGTCTTGTCATGCATTGGTGATCTAACGATTCAACTTTATTTGTCGGGCATTCATTCTTTCATGCATATTTATTAACAGTTATATTTGCGAGAAAATAAATCTAACTATTACAACCGGCGCGGGTCCACATCGCCAAAAAAACCGAACCCGATTTGACTGAAAATAAAATAAAGCGAATAAAAAGTCCGAGAGTTTTTAATTACATGGCTTTGGGGCATATACAGAGGTATTTACACAATATAAAACAAATGCGCGAAATAAAGACTAAACAAAATTAGGGCGTTGGACCCTTTAACAGATAATTAAAATAATCAAGGAAATTAAAAAATTAAAAATAATGTTTTTTGTGTTTTTTAGGTTTAAAAGAAAAAAGAGGAAAGTTAATTAAAATTAAAATCCTAGTTCTATCATTTTTTAAGTTTTATTATGAAAAAGATTTAATTTCTAACCTAATTAAATTCTAAACTAATTATGTACAATTTTTGATTTATAGAAAATAGATAATAAATAATAACATTGTGAGAAAAAGGTTAAAGAATTAAAAAAGGATATGAAAAATTAATAATTACCCTAATTTTATATTTTTTAGATTTTTTTATTATGAAAAAAAGAATTAAAATTAAAATTAAAACCTAATTAAACTAATTGAATTACATTTTAATTTATTTAAAAAAAGAATCAAAATTAATTACATTTTTTTGTCTTTTCTGCATTTTTAATGTTTTTTTATATTTTTGATTAAAATTAAATAAAACAAGTAATTAAAATAATACAACAATTGAAATAAATGATTTAAAGATAAAAAAGAAAAAAAACCAAATGGGCAAACCAGGGGGGGTAAACCCCAGAATTGGAGGGTGTTAATTAGAAAGGCCTGGCCCATTTTTGTGAGAACTGGTTGACTTTCTGATCCAGTGAGATGCCTTTGACTGAAGTGCAGCATGCTTCCCAATCCTGGCCCTTGATGTGAGTGCCCTGGGACACGTGGATGGTGCATTTTGATGGAGCATGGTGAGTCCTCAATGTTATGCTGCATAGGAATTAGAAATGAAAAATAATATTGGAAAATTGCAAGACCTGGGACTTGAACCCAGGTCATTGTGGTCAACACGCTAACAACTTGCCAACTGAGCTATTTGTTCACTTTGATATATAATATATAAATAAATCATATAAAATAAATACAACGCGCTAGTGGATGAATGGCGCGAATTTTGAATGGGCGAGTTACAGCGTGCCACGTCTTTATCTTCTTCACGTCCCTGTAAACAAAACAAGTTAGCAACGGTTTTGCAACCGTGGGGTTAGAGTGGCTATGGAGAAATAGCGAATAGGGCTGTGGTAATCAGAAATTGGGCGCGAGCATCTCATTCTCTTCGTCCAGATGCATGGAGTGTGATGGTGTGGTTCTGAAGCTCTAATTTTGCCTATTTACAAAAGCCCCAATTTAAGAAGCTGGAAACCCTAAAAAATGCACATGGTAGATTCTTGTATACAGCAAAATAATGTAATTAAACGTTGTGGTTAGCTTAGAAATAGCAATATGAACATGAATCAACAAAGAAAAACGCAAATGGATGATGGAATCATGCTGCACGGTTTCAAAAGTTTCAAGGTTCAGTTTTGATTCTAACTACCAGTTCTTGAGGTTTTAGTGGATGTCAATGACTGGCACGCGTTCAGAATGATCTCAGAATGCTAATGGTATCAAAATTTTGGCTTCAGAAGGTCCCCAGCTATGATTTCAGTTTTGCTTTTTATGCCCAAAATTTCAAATGTCCAAATGCCTTTTCAACGTGCTTTGTGCTATGTTCTAGGTAGGGTTGGACTCAGTGATCATCCTGCAATTGAATAGGCTTGCTATTTGACCTTAATCCATGCTTGAGAAAGAATTGGCATTAGGGTTTGTTCATTAACCATTTTTTCCTAAATTCTAGCCAAAACCTAGACTTAGTATGAAAATGAACCTTGGCCTGATTTTTGAGTTGGTTCATGATGTATAGAACTTGTCCAAATTCATTTGACACCCTTATATTGACTTTTAAATTTTATTTGAATTTTTAATGAATTAAAATGAATTAAATCATCAAAAATTAAATAAAAATGAAAAAGTCAACATTTGGTCTTGAAATCAACCATGGGCCACGTGTGTGGCATGACAAGGATGGACAAAGTGAGAAAAATGGGGCCCTTTTGTCAAAATTGGATTTTCAATGATAATTGACTTTTGCCATTTCACAAAAATTTCCCAACTTCTACAAGGCATAACTTGCTCAATTTTTAAGCTTTTCACATGTTCTTGGACATTTTGGAAAGGTCTTTGAGTCCTTTAACCAATGTCTTTGGTCCCATGTCATTTTGATTTACCAATCTCAAGTTATGGTCTTTGACTTAAAGTCCCTTTTTGTTGACTTTTGAAAATGACCTGTAATGTTGAGATTGATAACTTTTTGTGAGAGCATTTCTTGGACTTGAAGTATGAAGATGAGTTGTAGGAAATGTCTTTCTCTTCAAAATGAGCTTTGGATGGAATTTTTCTGATAATCCATGTGAAAGTTATGCCCTGGTCAATTTCAGTTGACTTTTTCAGCTGTCCAAATATAGCAACTTTTGCATCTTTGATGATTTCTGAGCCAAACTTTGAGAATCATGATCAAGCATTGATCAAATGATGTTTGTGGCTTCAAAATGATATATTGACCAAAAATTTGAACTTTTGACTGTCAAATGACCATTTTGCCCCTACAGTTGACTGTAGTGCAATCTAGGGTTTTGACTGTGCAATCTTGAGCTGAATGCCTTGAAACTTGATATGAGGATGCTTGACCATGTTTGTAAGCATATGAGACTTGATTGAACCTTTGAAAACTTCCTTTTCTTGATCAAACTCAAAACCCTAATTTGGACTGTTTAAGAGACTGTTGAACTGCACAACCCTTGGGGAATTTTGTGACTTGGCTTGGCAATTTCTTGAAGAATATGGGAGGGCAAATTTTGGGGTATAACAATAGGCCTGTAATCTTTAATAGTTTTTGCAGCATTAGTTTTAGGAACTAAAGTCACTAAAGTATAGTTGATGGCTCTGTACATGTATCCCTCTTCAAAGAACTCCAAAACAACTTCCACAACATCCTGCTTCACAGTATTCCAAGAAGCTTTGAAATTTTTTGCACCATAACCATCAATGCCAGGAGCTTTTAGGCCTCATATACCCTTCAAGGCTTCCTCAATTTATGCAACAGTCACAGTAGTTTCCAGTCTAAGTCTTTGCTCATTTGAGACCAGAGGGCCCCCTCTCATAGCTAATACATTTATACCCTGCAGGGACTGGTCAACTTTTCCCATCAGGTTTCCATACAACTCCCAAACCTCATTTTCAATATCAGCTTTGGCATTTAGTAGGTTACCATCCTCAGCATAAAGTCTCTTCATACCAGCCTGTTTCTGTTTAGCTTTTACATAAGCATGAAAAAACCTATTATTTTCATCTCCCTGCCTCAGCCAATTGATTTTAGATCTTTATTGCAGCATTTTTTCTCCAGTTTCACTGTATTTAATCACTGCGTGCACACCTTGACAACCATGATATAGTTAACATTCAACCTGTTCTGCACAAGAGCATTTTGAGCCTCTAAAAGATCAGCCCTAGCTTTTCTAAGGTCCCTATGAATGCCTATCAAGGGTTTATTCATCTGGATTAGCACAGGTTTCAGCTTCTGCAGCTTCTTCCATAATCTCACCATATGTCTATGTCCCATGGCCTGATGCCAACTCTATCAATTATTGTCTGATACCCATCCAAGTAAGTAACAGAGTTAATGAACTTGAAATTATATTTCTTCTCCTGGGCGTGGCCCAATGTAGGCTCTAAACACGGCAAAGCATGATCATATATCGCTGGAGGCATGTAATGCAAAGTGGTAGACATATATTCTTGGAACCAGTCCATATTAGCCAGGACCCTATCAATTCTGGAATATATAACCCCATCAACCTGCTTGTTGGACCAAGAAAATTGATCACCCACATTATCCATCTCAGCCAACCCCAGTAATTTGCATCATGTCAACCAGGTCAGCATACTCCTTTTCAGTCACAATATTGCCTCCAACCCTGTCACTAGTCTTTATAACATTGTTGAAATCTCCAATAAGCACCCAAGGACCCCGTTGAGCATAGGAAATCAACTGAATGTCCCCCCATAACCTTTTCCTAGCCTCCAGCTTATTAGAAGCATATATAGAAGAAAAGTAATGCAAGAAATTCCCCTTGACATCATATATTCCTCCATGAATCATTTGCATCGAACTACTAATGCATCTGAACTCAACTCTATTATGATCCCAGTATATCCAAATTCTTCCATTATAGTGATTATTGTAGTTGTCTATATACATACCTGTCAACTTCAATTTATCTCTAATTTTCCGGGCTTTGTCATGCTCGACTCTAGTCTCAATTATCACTGCAACTTTTAGTTTAAGACTGTAGAGGCGTGAGCTTACCTCTTTAGTCTTGACCCCCTTATTTATCCCCATAACATTCCATGAAATAATCATGGAACAACATTTTGACTGCCAGGGGGATCCTTCAAAATCCATAGCAGCCCAAACCCATTTTGACAGTGCAGAGGGTTGGATGTTGATCCTTCCCAAACCACAACTTTTCCCCTGTCTCTGCAATTTGGAGTGATATGTGTCCACTCTGGCTGAGTCACCCCTACATTCTCTGTTTTACCTTCATCCTTCATCTCTTCCTGTTTGACACTCAAAACAACAGCTTTTGGTTTCCATTCCTTAGGCGGCTTCTCTTTCTTCTTCAAACAATCATGACCAAAAAGCTGACATTTTCCATAATACACAGGTCTTCACTCATACTCAACAGGCTGCTGCATACTATTTCCCTCAGCATCTTGGATGGTGATTTCCTTAACAAGTTCTTGTGTGATGTCCACCTCAACCAAAATCCTAGCGTACGAGACTCGCAGTTTGCTAGCTGTACATTCATCAGTAACAATAGGGTTTCCAATGACGCTCTCAATCTTCTCCAAGTTTTTGACTCCCCACAGGTATAGAGGTAGTTGAGGGAATTTCACCCAAATCGGGACCGTACGCAGCATATCCCTTTTTAGGTTGAAATTAGGTCTCCAATCCGTCAGCAACATGGGCATGTTGCGTATGGTATAGGGGCCATTTGCAAGCACTTCATCCTTCTCATGGGTTGTCTTGAATCGCAAAATAAAATACCCCTCCTCATTGAAGAACATGTCTGACAATGTCACAGAATTCCAGGATTTTATCATGTACTGTTTCACTGCATTCATGGTTAGGTCACCCCAAGCACATACATGATGAACGCCGATTCCCAAAATTTAAGTTCCGAAAGCACATCCTTCTCTTCAATCTCTACAACTATTGTTCCATTGATAATATTTGGTGCCACAAAGCTAATTGTCATTTCTTTTGCAGGGTTCCGATTCTCATTTATCACATCTACCCATAGTTTCTTCACCTCCATTTTTTCTCCATTATGCTCAGTAACTAGGCCTTCAGCACTCTTCCCTTTCCTTTCTGCTGTCAACGGTTCACAAGGGCTACTCTTCTCAGATCCATACTCATCATCTTCAGTCACAACAGAACTACATTGAACCTTTTCTGGCGCCAGCGTCGATGGCGATGAAAGCACAAAGAGCACATTCGGTGGCCGCCCCCTCCTCTTCGAACCCATCTTTTTAAAATTAACCTTATTAATATATTGAAAGTAGTATAGAGAATAAAAAATAAAGAGCATAATTGGAAAAATAATAATAATTACTACATTGAAAAGTGAAAACTTTAGTCATTTTGAAACAAAATTTATTTATTAAAACGAGTTATTTTAAAATAGAATGAGTAACTTTTCTAACTAATTGTAGCAGCATGTAATGTAATATCACAGATATATTGATCAAAGTTTGGTGTTTAGTTTTAAGGTAGTGGAAGATAGAACCTTGTGTCATGAATTGTTTGGAGTTTCTTTAGAAATTGATCGAACTGTCCACAATTATAGTTTGTTGATAATGAGGAGAAGCCTACAAGTGTTATAGTGAATTGTAAAAAGGTTATTGGAACTTTGATCATGCACCCACAGTGTGGCACATCCAACCAAACTTGTATTCAATGCATCAAAAAGGCCAAAAGAAAAACCTTGGGAGGAATCTAGAGGTATTGTACATGGTAATAGTTTACATGGACCACATTATTAAAATAATCTAGCATGGTAATTATTGTACTATTTTTTACAATTTATTAATGTCCATTTTCTTATGCCACTATCTTCTTATATTACCTAACACATCACACTCATGATCACCTAATACTTTTCCTTTCTTCATTTCATCTTAACTACTCTCTTCTTCCTTCAAAGATCATTCAAATGTCTGCTGGAACATTTACAACTCCAGTTACTGGGCCTACCCTTGTGGGCTTGAAGTCCAACTTATCAAATCTTTGGCTCAATACTCGTTCCATTGATTGGAAAAAGAAAACCGTTTCCAATGGTTCTAGAATCCACTGCATGAAGGTTAAGTAATCTTAAGCAATGATCTTTTTTCACTTCTCTAATATGATTTTGATTTGTAATATAATTTTTGTGTGTAACTTGAAACAGACATGGAATCCAATCAATAATAGGAAATTTGAAACACTTTCCTACCTACCTCCACTTTCTGATGAATCCATTGCAAAAGAGATTGACTACATGCTCAAGAAAGGATGGACCCCTTGCCTTGAATTTGATGAGGTTAGTTCAATTCAATACATATATCTCAACTGGTTTCAATCTATCTGATAATTGAGTTAAATAAATATAAACTGTTAGTCTAAAGTTCAATCTTTGTCAGCAATATTTATTTATATTTATGTATCGATTTAAATAAGTCGTTCATATTTATAAATCAACAGCTTTTGATAAATTTATTAGTAACATGAAATTTGTATTGTTTGGAAATGGAAGGTGGGGTGTATTCATAGAGCAAATAGTCAGATGCCTGGATACTATGATGGAAGATATTGGACATTATGGAAGCTACCTATGTTTGGTTGCGTGGATTCTTCACAAGTGATTAATGAGATTCATGAATGCAAAAAGACATATCCAAATGCATATATAAGATGCTTAGCTTTTGACAACAAACGTCACATGCAATCCATGGCTTTTCTTATTCACAACCCTACTACTACCACTACTACTACTTAACCTATTTTATTGTTAGTTCTTTTCAAATCCTTGTTTGTTGAAATTCTCAAACTTCTCTATGTACTTGTTTTCTCTCTTTTGATCTTGTTTTGATGATACTCATTTAGTGGTTTATGAATACAATGGATTTGGTTACATCCGTTTGTCATGTCATAATAAACAATTAAGTGCCACCTCACACCACACTACTAAAAATATTCTTTCACAAAACCAGCCCATAGATTTAGGTTTTAGCATGCATTCCTTGACATTGTAACCAACATTCAAAAAGGGGAAGAGAGATACTTGAATTTATTTTAAATTTTATAATAAATTTTATTTTATTTTATTTTAACAATCATTAGATTAAAATCCAAACACATTAAACCATTTTTTTAATTTAAAGTTAATATCTTATTTATATGAGTCACATTAATAGATGAAATGATTAATTGTTATACAATGATGTTGTAAATTATTTTTACACATACATTCAATGAAATCACATCATAATGTTATTTTTATAGGTTTATTCTTAAAATATAGTGAAATTCTGGCATTGGTATGCAACATGCTCATAGTGATGTTTTTTATATCAGAGTATGATGTCAATATAGATGTTACGACATCTGCAAACACACTGAATAACAATATCAAACTAAAATAATATACAAAATGATAAAGAATACAATCAATTATTAACCTAGTTCGGTGCTAGTTCACCTATTCTGGGGCTACTAAGTCAGGAAGAAAATCTACTATTAGCAGTATTTGTTTGAAGCTAAACTAGTCTCAAGCTTACAACTTTGCGCTTAATTCCTACCTAGCGCAACTCCTACCTAGGTCCTCCCTAGATATGAGAAATCGACATCCCACTTTCAATCACCACAGTGATAAAAGACATATCCCAATCACGGGGGCTATCTATAAACAGGCCACAGTCGCAACAACATGAACAATAAAAAATAGGCAAATCACACTTCCAAATCAAATACTAGGAGCTGCTTAAACGCTTCTTCCAAGAACAATACTCAACTCTTGTTTCACAGCTTCGAGGAGAACAATACTCAACTCATTACCTAAAGATTTTTGAGTGAAAAACTATGTCTACCACAAAGTATCAAAAGATACAGAGGGTGACTTACATTACAAGGAACACAAGAGACTCTCAAACCTAAACCATTATTTTTAATAATATTCATAACTACTTTTTCCTAGGTCTTGGTCTTTCTTTTATAAGCCTTCAGCTGATATAGGCTTCGAAATCTCTGCCCAATTATTCCTTGATCCACAAGCTGATTGCTGCAGAAGATATCTCCTTAAATATTGGAAAAAATCTTCAAGTATCCTAAATTAACTTAACACAAATTTAGAAACTTTAATGTTGATGGATAATTGATTTACTTGTTCCAGATTACATATCCTTGACCTGCGAAAAATACATGAGATATATCCAAAAGGAATCTCAAAATCAATTTAAAACTGTCAAGAATTTATCAAACAGTAACACCTAACACCTGCTATACCAGACCAAGATGTCATGACATTAGCTTTGACATCTGGTTAAAAATCTCATAAAACAACACAACTTGTTATAAACAATCATGTTTTGCCAAAATTTAGTCAATCACAAAACCATGATATTAACAATCTCCCCCTTTGGCAAATTTTGGCTAAAACAATCTTAGCGCAAATCTCCCAGGATATTCTTCAACATGCAAAATATCAGAAAAACTTTGTTTGACATCAAACTCATATATCATAAGAGAACTTGCATGAACAAACTCTAACCCTCCCTGAATAGTTGCATGAGCAACTACACAACTACTCTTTCAAAAGCAGTAGCACACAGTCCTATCACAATGCTATCAACATGTCAAGATATGTGATGTAACATTAGGACACAAACATTTTACTTCCCTCTTTTTAGCCAAAATATTGACAAAAAAAAGACAGAGTAAATGTACACAACCAGTGTAAACACTCATTGCAAAAAAATATAGCAAAAAAAAACATGCTTATTACTCCCCCTGTTACTCGGAGCCACTTCTAGGCAAAGAGAATTGATTCCCTTCCCCAAGTGAAAGAAGAAACTTTTCCCGAAGCCTAAGAAAAATAGGTCGAAAATCCACCAGACTAGAACTGAGGAAAATCCAAACGACCTACATGAGCTATCCAAGTTCACACATCTGAGACTCATCTCCTTAGAATAACACACCCGAGATATTCAAGATCACACATAAATAGACTGTTAGAATATCCGGCTCGACATCTCTGCACACCAGGAAACACAACAGCAACAACAAACCATAAGCATGATAGACCCTTAAATAGTTGCAACCACAACACATTTTGACACTTTTACTCCCCATGTAGATGACCTTATGTACTATTTACTTTTGACCAGTTATACTAGATAGATCATTGACATGGATACCTTGGTTGCTAACTCAAGAAATTTCTTTTTAAGTTCCGCCTACTCTGAATTAACATCCTTATCTCCCTTATCTTCCACCTTGCGAGCTTTAGAGAATCATCTTTATGCCAAGATTTATTTCATTTTGGAATTTAGCTTAGAACGACTGATTCTTAAAAGAGAGAGATTACCGTGCTTGTATCTAAGAGTTAGTTAATGGAAGCATTTTCAAGCACGTGCAATTACTCTTATTATTAATACACCACTCACCACAATAGAGAGGTACTCTTTTTTCTTTAAATCTTTCTGAGCTTTGACTGCACAATCTATGCTAACCATAACTATAGCTGATTGGACAGTAAAGTTTGCACGCCTCCTATGCTGACTCTGTACTAGAGCAATTTCCAAACCAGCCTTCAAGATTTTCTTCTGACATGTATCTATGGACATGCTAATTTTGGATCATAATATTTCCCATAGATTCAAAGCCAAGGATAATAACTTTACTTGCAGCAAGACCACTGACCGAATTAAGACCAGTATCAATGAGATTTGTTAAGTTGCACATCCCTACTTGATTACATAGACTGTTTCCACTTTGTTATAGTACAATGTCATAACATCCCTTTTTGACATTACATGTAAACCCACTGAAGAACACCGGTTTCCTCCAGCATTAAACATATCTTTAGAAAGGTCTAGGATACACAACACATGGCTGATTCAGAAGATTAGATTGCTTCCTAAGGACAATCATCATTTGATAACACCAACTTCACCATAATCTTTTTTGTAATAATATAAGGTGTACAACTTTATTCCAACATACACATGTCAAAGTCTCCTTAAATTTTGAATACAAGATAGCTTATCAATCTTAAAGGACAATGGATATCCTTTTACAAACCAAATTCCTCATTATCCTTTTCTCTGGATAAGACTTTTGAACTCTAGATGACTTGAGAGATTTTTGATTCGGGTCATGCAACTATTCAAAGTCTCCTAACTTGGAGAATCAACTTACTGAGATGAAGTTCCAACATTTTGTTTAACACCCTTTCCTTCCTTAATGACAACAATATCTCTATAAATTTTACTACCAATGAGATTCAGATATATTCATTAATCACAATTGTAAACGATAAATATCTTTGAAGACTTCAAAGATGTCTAGTTCCTCCATGTTGTAGTCCACCAAGTTATTTTTTAGAACAATCAATAATCAAGCATATGAACATGCCTTTATTCACCATTTGGAACCCAACTTTCCTTTGTAGAAACTGATAAAGACCGAGTTCAACAATACTATCTCCTTACCTCAGAGATTCACAAGAGGAAGTTCTAGAATTATTACAACAGACTGATGTTGCACCTTTCAATGAGACATATTCACATCAACTTCCTTGGACATTCGGGATAGTCTTTAATAGTAAATGTCCTTACCTAAACTTCATTCATCCTAGTAGTGATCATTTATTCACATCAAGACCTTGATTGCATAACTGAATCAAATCATCATATTAGATGTCAGACCTTTTGTCAAGGAGAACATCATTAAGAGAAGAAAGACTTGAGTTATCCAGTTTTTCAACACCTTCATCTTTGGCCATAGTACCAAAGCAACACATCTGGTTTATGATACACAATGCACAACAACCACTTTCTAATTTCAACATGTGATTAATCTGCTTTAAGGGAACCAAGGTTTGATGCTAGATATTTTTCTTGCTTTATAAGACCTTGATAATAGACCATCACCCCTTCTGCACACTAAAACACTTCCTTCCTTTTCAGCGAGTAGAAAATACTTACAGATTACCTCCTTATTGATAAACCTATTGGTCTTACAGATACACTAACAATCATAGTACCTTTGTCAGGCTAAGATATAAAACTTCCCTTGAGTTGTTCCTCGAGATAGTAAGAGCCTTCTATTCCAACAGGACCACATATTAGTTACTTTGGATGTACTTTGCAACGGATTCATCCCCTCCTTTGAGCAACATAGATCTTGTTGATGTTAGAGCATATGCTCTGGACATTAAGTCTTAACCTTCTACTCACTCTTTATGTTACCTAGTTGAAATTACCTCCCTATAAACACAACCATATAAAGTAATCCTTCACAAGAATCTAGATCATAATGCTATCCTCTTTCTCTTACTCTCGGCTGATGATGACTTGAACTTATACAAAGGTTGTCACCTTCAAGACAACTCTCATGATGATAGACATGAGAATCTTCCAGCCCCGCTTACCAAAAGAACTTTCACCCAAGGAGCTGAAAGAAATTGTTATAACAAAGTAATTCATGAAAAGTCATGAATTGCTTTCATCATCTTTCTTCTTCAAACTATGTGAGAAGCTAGACATCTACACCTTAGACGTGTCTAAGAGAGATCTTGAGAAACTCCCAAGCAACACAGACCATAGAACACATCTTCATCCTCTATAGACATAGACAATCAGTTTTTGAGAACAACTCAACCTCTTTTGTCTTCCAAAATCAATCCACTCCTTAGCCTTCACACCAGACAAACACATGTTTGAATTGGCACAGTTCATACATCAGAGGCATATGCTGCAGAAGAATTAAAACCAACCTCAATCCACTTTAGAGATGTTAAAATATATGTTAGGACATCATACACATATACAACCATCATAAGTTGTAACAAGATCAACATAAAAGCAACCATCAATAGTTGTTATATCAGCAACACAAGCATAAGTAATTGTGACATATAGACAACCATCAGTAGTTGTCAAACAACATTAGAATCATAGACAGCTACCATCAGTAGTAGCATTAACCAGTCCAACCATCAATAGTTGTTTTGTTGATCCCAATGGGGCTATCATTCTGACCTTTCAACATCCATGAAGTACAAGAAATTATATCTCCCCCTGTGATACGGTGGGAGAACTGACTTGAGGTTTTGCGTTTGTGTTCGCAATTGTGCGGTTTAGCAAGAGTCGCCACCGACTTTTTATTTTATCCAAAGGAAAGGTCAAAAAGCACAGGAAAGACCTTTGAGATGTTTTCTTGGGTTCGAGGGGTAGATTATGAAAAGGAAAGGTGCTAGCACCCTTTTCATCCATGGTTTTCCATGGGCTCTTAGTTACTTGTTTAGATCGCTTGCTTTTGCTTTTCAATTGTTTGAAATGGTGCTTTGTGTGTGATTTTTGAAAATGCTTTGAAAAAGAGGCCTTGTCTAGGAAACCTTTGTAATGATTCTTGTTTGAATATATACAAAGGTGTTTGTCTTTTGAAAAGATATTTCAATATTTGAAAGTTCGTTTTGGGAAATGTTTTGAAATTGTATTGTGAAGTGTGTTTGAAAATAGCAAGGATGTTTTTGCAAGTTTCGATCAAGTAACTAAGAGTTGTCTACCCTATTTTACTCAAAGATCTTTCCTATACGTTTTTAACCCTTTTGACAGTGTTGTTTTACCATTGTATTTGGTAAACAACCTTGTATTTGGATGTTTAAACGGGACAGGCGCGGGTCATCGCGTACAATCATTGAAAGCAACTTGTGAGACGCTCTAGCAATTTTGTAAGGGACGAGATTGTTTTATCGAAGGCAACATCGAGGGTCATCGAGGGACTACGATCTTTGTTTATCGAAGGGTCATTTGCTAGAGTGTCTCATATTCGAGGGACATGATTGTATTTCCGAGGCAACAATCGAGGTTACCCTAGAGGTGCACGTGTGAGAAGTGTATTGATTTCAAGTTATTTATTCTTGGATTAGGTCATCTAGCAATTGATTTTTGAATCTTGCCATACACGCCTAATTACTATACAGTATATTGAAAGCAATAAATTGCGGAAATTGAAAGTCTAAGCTATTACAAAAGTATCCGGGGATGGGGGTACAATTATTACAAATGGGGATGAGTCTCACAAGAATAACAATGTCCAAATATCAAGTATTACAACCAAATCAAGTTGTCGCGATTCAATATAAAGCTATAACGAATGAAGAAATCAATAATATTATGAAATGCATGTATTTATTAAAAAGAGATAAATAAACTCTATTCTAAAAAATTAAGAATTATTATTATTCTTTTTGTATTTTTTATTAATTTTAAAAGGAAAAAGCTTTTGTTGTACCCCAAAATTTGCCCTCGCATTTTTCCACAAGAAATAACAGCTTCAGGCGTTTCCTGATTTTTTCAGATTGGCTCAAGAATCGGACAAACGGACTTTTCTCGTCAGTCAAACAAAAATTAGGGTTTTATTGATTTTCAGGGCTCTGGATGTTTCACACAGTTGGCTTAGGGTTTTGGTTGATTTTGGCTCAACTTTGATCAGGCGAATGTTCTTTGGCATTTAATCAGGAATTAAGGTTTATGCGCGTGTTCTCAGAAAGATTTAAATTCTACAGCACTTTGTGAATTATTCCGAGATTTGGGTTGGATTCGTATTGTTTAACTTAATCAGTAAAAAAAGGCAGTTGGTTTGAATTCACGTTCGTCTGATTGAACCAGTCAACAGATATATGCGGTTTGGATTTACAGTGTTTGGTAAAAATCAGTGAAAAGGGGGAATGCGTCTGATCAATTGTTGTGATTAAATATTATTTTGCTTTGAACATTGGAAGCGTCAAGTTTATTAATTGATCGGTACTGAAATATTGTTTAGTTAATTATTTATTATTCTAAAGATTAAATAAGTTGGAATTTATTTTCAATTTATTTTAATTTAAAGAACTATAAATAATAAATGAACAATTGAAGAAGAGAAGAATTAATTAAATGAAAGGACTTTTTATTTATCTTTAAGTCATTTGTATAAATTGTTTTTGTTTACAAAATGTTGACAAAAATAATGTTACATTTATTTAAAGCTAAATAAAAGACTATCCTAATTATTTTTCTAATCTTCAAATCTTCATCCGCTATCCCTCGCTCCAGTGCTCCATTTTTTATCTGCAAAAGAAAAGAGAAAAGTCAAATAACAGTTAAACAATGACAGATAAATTACAGTCATCATTAAGGGCCACTGATGGGGATCAGTTAACCCTCTCTGCAAATCACGGGATTTCTCCCGGTTCATAAAGAGGGACGAGTTTTATTTGCTAAAATATGAATGCACAAAAGTCAAATTGCACAATTCAAAGTGTCAAACTGCATAGTTCAGAAGCAAGTTCAAATCAAACTAAAAAATCCAAAAGTACAACTTTCTGCCAAAAATATAAAGCATACTGTCACAAAGATATCAAGCTGGCCAAAGAAGATATGCAGAGAAAATGAGACATGCAAGCAACTACACTTTCATCATTTCCCCATGTGGCCCTTTCAGAAAGTACAAAAGCATAAACAATATTTAATGCAAGACTGTACTAGAGAGAGAGGAAGAGGAGAGATAGAAGAGCAGGCTTAGGCTTTAGGCTTGAGAGATAGAAAGAAAACATATAAAACAAAAGATGAGCACAATGGATAAAGAGAGGGAAGTATCAAAAGCCTGCTGAACCTGTCAAGCAGGTCAGAGCAACCTGCCTAAAAGCATAACCTGATATCCTGTCAACAAAGGGGCCATACCAACAGATGAAAAAGAGGCAGAACATTGACCAAGGTAAAAAAAAAATACAAGCTACTGAAGCATAGGCCTTAAGACTTCACAAGCCTGAAAACCTGCTGAAACTGGCATATGCCAAACGGGCCTGAATCAAACCTCCAAACACATAACCATAAAACCTCAAGCATATAACCTGTCAATAAGAAAAAAACACAAAGATAACCAGTTGAAGCCTCAAAGCCTCTTCCTGTCTAAACAAAGCCTCATACTACCTAAAGCCTCACTAAAACATCAAACCAAAACATGGCCTAAACCCAATCCTGCCTAAACAAAAAATGAACCTTAAGCAAAAGTAACCTGCCTAAGCATCCAACCCGCTGTCCAGAACCTCAAGCAAAAAACCTGTTAAGGCCATAAAACCAGTGAAACCTGCCTTAAGCTTACAGAAAAGGCCTTACCATTTTCCAAACCTAAAGTATCAAAACCTGTACCATTCAGTTCAAGCCTTAAAACCAGTCAAACCAACCTTAAGCTTGCAATAAGCCTAAAACCTGTAAGAAACCCCACAAAGCCTCAAGCCAACCTTGCCAAGAATCAGAAGTGGTGCAAACATAGGATTCAAGCCTCAAGCCCTCAGAACTCGAAGAGTTCATCACAGGGACATTCATAAAACACCAAAATATCCAAGTATATTCAAAGGCAACTTAAGCCCTCAGAACCCTAGGCTCATCATGGGGCAAGGAAGAAGTGAATAGACAACCAAAAGCATCCAATTCATAACCAACAGAAGCATTTCAACAGGGAAATCAACAAAGGCAACCAAGGCAACACAAGTCAGAAGAAGAGAGAAAATCTAAGGCAACAAACATTTCAAAAAGCAACTCAAAAAGGCAAATCGTTCAGAAGCAACATCAAAGCATACAAAGTGGCTCAACAATAACATTTCAAGCATACAGGCGAGGCCCTCAGAACTCTGAGTTCATCATAGGGCGGAAAAAGAAGCAACAAGCATACAGTGGGAGAGAAGAAGAAAGAAGCGAGTTTCAAAAAGGGGTTTTCAGTTTGTCACAAATCATCATGAAACCCTAGGCAAAAGAGAAAAGTACAGAAATACCAAGTGTCGTCCAAGCGCGCATCACGTTTCCTCCGCTCGTCAAGCCTCCTAAGCACCTCCATCTTCTTCCTCCCCTCTGTCAAGGTAGTTCTCGTTTTCCCCTTTCCTTTCATACCTCACACAAGATAAACCAAAACGCATTAATCAATAAAACACAGAATCGGATTCAACAAATCAAAGAATCTTAACATGCAAATCTAAAATGTTTAACGAGTTTGAGACATTCCGTTACCTTGCTTCACCGTTTCCTGAACGAACGCGAGGGGGAGGACGAGGTAGTGCTGGTGGCTAGATGGAGGAGTTGGATTCAGAAGAGCGAACGAGGAAGACGAAGAAGACCTCCATGAGCGGCGCGTTTCACAAACCCTAAGCGTTGTCAAAACTGAATACAAAACAATGAACCCTAAAAAACAATTGCTGGCACTGTGGGCCTTTCCCATTTCAACTGTACTGAGTCCATTAAATTCCCAACTTGCACCCCCCTCATTTCTCTTGTTCAAGCCAAAGCCCATCAGGCCCATTTTAAAGCTTTAACCCTTTTATGTATAAAAAAAATTCTTTTTCTGTTAATTAATTAACCTACTTTTTTTTTATTTTATTAATTTAAAACATTTAATACTTTTAAACACCATATATCTTTTTCTAACTTAATATATTTATTACAATAATACATTAACAGTAAAATACATAAAAGCACATTTTTAATTTAAAACATTTGACTTAAATTTTCTTTGTACATAAATTCCTTTTTAAATAAACACCTTTCCCTTTCTTAGACTTTTTGTACATAATAAATAACAATACATTTTTTACATGATTTAAATTCCTAACATTTAATGAGGATATTCTTTTGTATATATTAAACAAAATATAAAGATACATTTTTTATATCAAATATAAAACGACAATTTTCAAACTTATAACATTTCCTCTCTTTTAAATATTTTTGTACATAATAAATGAAGATACATTGTTATACATAATTTAATTAGGATTTAAAACATTTGATTAAAACATTTCTTTTTTGTACATATTAAAATATACAAATCAAAGATTTATTAAACAAATATTTAGGTCAACAATACCTTAATACACATTCAATTTCACATTCCGCACCTGTAAATAATTACATATACAAATACACATATGCACGTACACTTACACGATATACTTGCATTTTGATACATTATACATTTGCTTACATTGACATTCGTTACATTTACATTTGATTGGTTCGATTTGGTTGTAACTTATTGGATACTATAAGTCTCATCCCCATTTGTGAATATTGTACCCCCACTCCCGGATACTTATTTTGTAATAGCGTAGATTTTACATTTTCGCAATTTACCGCTTTCAATTATACCATGATTAGACCTAGGGTTTGCATGTACATAAAATCAAACGCTAGATAACCTAATACAAGACAAATACATGAAATCAATACACAATCACACTTGCACCCTCTAGGGTAATCCCACATGTTGCCTTCCAAAATGGGCCATGCTTGCACGTCGAGTATCTTTGGCAAAACAAATTCAAATGATCATAAGTCCCTCGATGACGCTTTCGAATGTTGCCTAAAACGGAATGATCATAGTCCCTTCAAAGCAAATTGCCAAAGACACTTGGCACCATTGCATTCATGGTCCACACGATGACCCGTGCCCGTCCCGAACCAACTTCCTAAACGCAAGATTGTCCACCAAATTCAATGGTGGAACAAAATTGTTAAAAAGGGTTGAAAACATGGAGAAAACCTTTGAGTACAATAGGGTAGACAAAACTCTTAGTTACTTGAGATCAACTTGCAAAAAAACACTCGCCTTCTTTTCAAAAACCACAATCCACAACACTTTCAAAACAAACTCTCAAAAACATTTGAAACATCTTTTCAAAAAGATACACGCCTTTGTAAAATATTCGAGTAAAAAATTGTTACAAGGTTAGCCTAAGACAAGGCATCTTCTTCCAAAACATTTTCAAAAAACACTCACACATACACCATTTTCAAGCAATCAAAAATCACGGCAAGTGATCTAAAAAACCAAGTAACTAAGAGCCCATGGATAACCATGGATGAAAAGGGTGCTAATACCTTCCCTTTTCATAATCTACCCCCCGAACCCACGAAATATCTCAAAAGGTTTTTGCTGTGCTTTTTTAACCTTTCCTTTAGGATAAAATAAAAAGTCAGTGGCGACTCTTGCTCAACCGCACAAGTGCGAATACGAACGCAAAACACCTAGTCAGTTCTCCCACCGTATCACAGAACTGGCGACTCTGCTGGGGAATAGCTTAAAAGTGGGGTTACCTTAGGGTTTAGATCACTTTTACATTCTTGCTTTGATTGACTTGATTGCTTTACCTTTTGGGTTCTTGTTTGGGTTTGTTGTAAATCCTACACCCGGATTTGGGGCACCTTCTTAGGTAAATAGCAAAAAAACTGCGAGGGAACTGTGCAGGGTATACCGACATGGTTGAAGCAGTAAGCTATGTTAGTGTGACATATTTGTGAGTACCGGTAACCCTTGAGTAGTCAAGGAGAGTACGGGGCCGCTGAGTCATGTCGTGAAGCACTAACGAACTCTTAGAACCTTAATTGACCATCTTAGCCTTTTTAGGGATAGTGAGATGACCGACTTTGGTGCAGTCCGAAGTTGGTAGATCCTCGATACTACACTCTTTTGAGGATTGTTTTCTTGGAATATTTTGGTCGCCAGTAAGTGGCTAAACCGAAACAATGAACACAGAAAACAATCCAATGATATTGAGCTCCTTAGAACCCGGTTTCTATTTTAGGACAGGATGAGCCAACTAACTTCAAGAGGGTAGTGCCTGAACCTCATGCAAGCCTAAACCTAAGGACTTGTTTGCTTTGTGTGAATATGTTTGCCTGTATATACACTCACTTGCTTGTGCACACATGTACATAACATCATGACAGCATACCATGGCATTTTCAATAACCATTTCAAGGATCTCGAGGGTTCTTTTGATGCAGGGTTACGTTGAACCAGACGTCTACCAAAGGGGCAAGAGGTTTCTCCTCTAAACAAAGTACGCCAACCAAAGTTCAAGTGCAACAAACTTGAATCAGTGGCTATGACCCACTCGACATGGTGAGCTTGATTCTCGTGGAAAGACATCCATCGATACAAAGTTCTCCAGTCAAAGTTCAAGTACAACAACTTGAATCAGTGTCTATGACCCACTCGACATGGTGAGCTTGATTCTCGTGGAAAGACATCCATCGATACAAAGTTCTCCAGTCAAAGTTCAAGTACAACAACTTGAATCAGTGTCTATGACCCACTCGACATGGTGAGCTTGATTCTAGTGGAAAGACATCCACCGATACAAAGTTCTCCAGTCAAATACAACAACTTGAATCAATCGATATGACCCACTTGACATGGTGAGCTTGACGTCCGCCGGTGCAGAGATCTCCAATCCAAGAGCAGAGTTCAACCTCTAACATTTTCTTGTGTTTACCCCAAGAGATCCTTGAAAGCATGCATCCGCATATCATACATTGCATTTTGACAGTCTCTCCTTTTTCAGGTTTCCTTACTCTCCTGCTGTTTATTTCAGCAAGAGATGGCCCTAGAAAGGTCTGTCAAAGACATCCAAGACCAGACTGCTCAGCTGCAGGAGATGTTCCTGAACTTGTCTCTGGGGCAAGAAGAGATGAAAGCTCTCCTCACAAAGGGCTTGGAGAATTCCAACAATGCCAGGAGTGATCAGCTTGCGGAGCTGCAGTTTGATCTAACAACCTTGAGGACCCAAATGATGGGACAGTTGGTGGGCCAGATGGCTCTCATCCAAGACCTATCTCAAAGACAAGAGGAACTTAGAGTTCTTGTCCGCCAACTGCTCCCAAATAACCAACTGGGGCAAACATCTGAGGTTGAAGAGCAAGTCACCGCTCAGCCTCCATCCACTCAAGAAGACAAGGGGAAAGCTCCTTTGCTTGCTTCAGGGTCACAAGCCCTTCAACAACCTCGCCAGCGTCAACGGGGTAATCGGCGTAAGCAAGAAACGTCGGGAAGACAGTTTACGGAGACTGAAATACCATCATTCTTTATACTGAAGCGCCTGATGGAGGTCAACCTGTTCACCCTAAAGGACCCTCCTCAGAAGCCCAATATCTCCTCTCCTCACTATCATCCCGATGCATTTTGTGTTTACCACTCCTACAGCCCGGGACACGACACCAACGACTGTTGGGCCTTGAAGAACAAGATTCAAGATCTGATCGACATTGGAGTGCTGGAATTCATGCCAGACGGCGAGATGAAAATCTTCCGTTAAAGAGTTCTCCACTTGAAGTGACGAAGCTCAAGCTGAAAGACTTTTGCTTCTTTTTGAATTTTTCAAAGTTGTAATTTCTTTTGCTGTCAAACAATTATTTGTTGATGTTAAACTCTGTTTTCATTAATGCATTGCATGTGTTTGTCTTGAATTCATCCATTCGTTTCACTACTCTTATGCTTTTCTTTATGATATTTGACTCTTGATAAAAAGCTGCAAGCCTTTAGAGGGAGGATGACGAAACAATACCATGATCTTATACAATATGCTTTTGAACAGACCTTGCTGATGATGTACAAGCATTTCTTTCAATTCCCAAACACTGGAGTTATAAGGAAGTTAATCCCTAGTCAACCCCTTCGAGCCAAAGAAGTAGGAGTTTTCTGTTCTAAACGATCAAAACCTTTGATATAAACCCGGGGCAGGGTAGTATCTCAGTTAGTCCAAAAGAAAATGTGCATTGAAGTCGCAAACTCTCAGTTCGTAACACAACGAACAACGTCAAAAAAAAAAGAAAGCATTCCTTTGGAATCAAAAGACAAGGGTGGTTCCCTATCATACAGACAGTCAATCTCTCAAAAAGAAAAAGTCCGCTGAGCCAAAACCTATAAAGGAGGCTTTAGAAAGCTGGGGCATCCCGCTGACTGTAATCCCGGAAAACGGTATCAGTCAGGCAAAAGTTAGGGATAACAAATCAAAATCAAAATAGTGAGGTCATTACAAAAATCCTCAACAACATGAAAAATGTTGAAAAAGAAAAAAGGAGATGATGACTGTCTCCCCGAATTCAACTGGTGAACCATCGCCCAAAAGTCGTTCCCAAACTCAAAACAGAGTGTGACGCACAATTAACTGAGCTTAGGTTGGAGAACATCACGAAGAGCGGGTGGGTACAAATATATTTTGAGCCTTTATCCTTTGTTTCTTAAACCGTGAACCAGGCCACGTTACAACCCTTTAAAAGTCCTAATTAAAGCATAGGTTAGTTCGAAAGCATACTGTTACAAAAGGTATCCTGACTCCTGTAGGGCTTTGCTCTAAATCTTGTGTTGATCTGTCTTATAAAAAAATTTTTCCACTAAAAATGCATTTTTCAAAACTTCGAGACAAACATAAACTTTGCATTGCTTGAATATCACTGTCTGCATTTGGCTTTTTGTTTGACAGCGAAGAAATTCATACAGCGAATGTTCGGAGGAACGAAAACTCTCTCAGTAAGTAAAAATCACTTCAAGAGGATAACACTTCCATTGCAAATCTCCAATCAGCAGGGGACATGACATGTCACCATCCAATTAACCCGAGGCAGTCCAGTCAAGGTCCAACAGATCTTTCAAAGTTCAGTTAACCTGGGGCAGTCCAGTCAAGATTTCAAGAAATCTCTCAATATGCAGAGTAATCTGATTCAAGATTCCTTCATAACCACTTGGGGCATTCGAATGTCAAAAGTGTTCAACAAATCAATTATCACATTTCCATATTCGATTCCTGTATCTAGCCAGGGCACGTCTGAAGAGTTTGAAGATTCGATTCATGTATCCAACCAGGGCATATCTGTTTACGACTATTTTTAGACTCGATTCCTGTACCCAGCCAGGGCATGTCTGAAGAATTCCAGATCAACACCTGTAACAAGCCAGGAAAACATCTGTGAACGACCGATTATAGACCAACACCTGTAATAAGCCAGGAAATTATCTACATCACCACTTGGGGCATTCGAATGTCAAAAGTGTTCAAAAAACCGATGCAGCTTTACACGAGCTCATCATCAGGAAGCCCTACACCGGTTCCTCTGCAAGATTTCTGAAAATAGTTCACGGGTTCTCCAAGTAACGGATGTTAACCTATCACTTGTTCAGATTCTTCTCAAGACTTCTGAAAACAGTTTATGGATTCTTCCCAACAACGGATGTTAATCTATCAGCTTGTTCAGATGCAACCATTGAAAACAGTTTACGGACGCTTCCCAACAACAGATGTCGTTCTATTGCTTATTCAACCTCAAGATGTTCTGAAAACAGTTCACGGGTTCTCCAGTAACGGATGTTAACCTATCGCTTGTTCAGACACTTCTCAACATTCTGAAAAACAGTTTACGGATTCTCCAGTAACGGAAGTCAATCTATCGCTTGTTCAGATTCCAAGCCTTCACCTGCAGCAATCAGAGGACTCTCGCAATCCCCAGCCAGAGAACCTTCCAGAAGCTAACTCCACTCAGAGTCAAGCTTCATTATCCCCAGCGAAGCTAAAACTTCAAATTATGAATCCCTAGCGGAGCCAGACTAATGAACCTCCTCCCCACAGAGTTTTGGGAGGGAAAATCTTGAGTTCCCCAGTGAAGTCGCCAGAGTTACTTCCCACCGAGTTGAAGATCCTCAATCTTACCTCCCCAACATGAGTCTACTAGTTTGGAACTCCCCAGTAGAGGTCATCAGGAATTCTCTTCCCCAGCAACAGCCAAGGAATTATTTTCCCGGCAGCGGTCAAGATTCTTTTATCTTCAGCCGTCCAAGATTCATTTATCCTCAGCAAGATAGCTCATCAGCTTACATGCGCATTCATCACATTCATGTCATAAACATTGATGTCACATACATTGCATCATGCATCATAACATTGCATACAACTAACCCTTTACTTTTTCAGGTAGGATCAGTCGACAGACAAAGATCACCTCCCGAGATTCATCCAGAAATAGTTCAGATGTGACCCGGACACGGCGACATTCTGATATTTATTCCGGATCCATTCAGACGCATCATCAGGAAACCCTACACCGGTTCCTCTTCAAGACTTTTGAAAATAGTTTACGGATTCTTCCCAACAACGGATGTCAATCTACCAACTTGTTCAGATGCCAATTTTTGAAAACAGTTTACGGACGCTTCCCAACAACGGATGTGGCTCTATTGCTTATTCAATCTCAACTCCTGAAAATAGTTTACGGATTCTCCAGACATGGATGTCAATCTATCGCTTATTCGGACCCCCAATTCAGGGATGTTCCAAAACATGGATGCCTTTCTGATACTTGTCCATTCACCATTGACATACAGTTTAACATGTCCAGATGGCATCTATAAGCCCATCTTCCTACCAGCAGTCGCCAAATGGCATCTTTAAGCCCATTATCAGATGGCATCTCTAAGCCCATCCCCCGACAAGATTCTATCGCACCAGATGGCATCTTTAAGCCCATCACCAAATGGCATCTTTAAGCCCATTCACCTCTACCATCACATTGCCGAGTGCAAATTTTCTGGGTACTTTAGTGTCCAATCTTCTTTTACCTTCAAGTCGCGAAAGGCAAACTTGCCAATCTAACTCTTCAGGTTCAAGAAGATTGAACAGGGGCAACTGTTGTACCCAAAAATTTACCCTCGCATTTTTCCACAAGAAATAACAGCTTCAGGCGTTTCCTGATTTTTTCAGATTGGCTCAAGAATCGGACAAACGGACTTTTCTCGTCAGTCAAACAAAAATTAGGGTTTTATTGATTTTCAGGGCTCTGGATGTTTCACACAGTTGGCTTAGGGTTTTGGTTGATTTTGGCTCAAATTTGATCTGGCGAATGTTCTTTGACATTTAATCAGGAATTAAGGTTTATGCGCGCGTTCTCAGAAAGATTTAAATTCTACAGCACTTTGCGAATTATTCCGAGATTTGGGTTGGATTCGCATTGTTTAACTTAATCAGTAAAAAAAGGCAGTTGGTTTGAATTCACGTTCGTCTGATTGAACCAGTCAAAAGATATATGCGGTTTGGATTTACAGTGTTTGGTAAAAATCAGTGAAAAGGGGGAATGCGTCTGATCAATTGTTGTGATTAACTGTTATTTTGCTTTGAACATTGGAAGCGTCAAGTTTATTAATTGATCAGTACTGAAATATTGTTTAGTTAATTATTTATTATTCTAAAGATTAAATAAGTTGGAATTTATTTTCAATTTATTTTAATTTAAAGAACTATAAATAATAAATGAACAATTGAAGAAGAGAAGAGTTAATTAAATGAAAGGACTTTTTATTTATCTTTAAGTCATTTGTATAAATTGTTTTTGTTTACAAAATGTTGACAAAAATAATGTTACATTTATTTAAAGCTAAATAAAAGACTATCCTAATTATTTTTCTAATCTTCAAATCTTCATCCGCTATCCCTCGCTCCAGTGCTCCATTTTTTATCTGCAAAAGAAAAGAGAAAAGTCAAATAACAGTTAAACAATGACAGATAAATTACAGTCATCATTAAGGGCCACTGATGGGGATCAGTTAACCCTCTCTGCAAATCACGGGATTTCTCCCGGTTCACAAAGAGGGACGAGTTTTATTTGCTAAAATATGAATGCACAAAAGTCAAATTGCACAATTCAAAGTGTCAAACTGCATAGTTCAGAAGCAAGTTCAAATCAAACTAAAAAATCCAAAAGTACAACTTTCTGCCAAAAATATAAAGCATACTGTCACAAAGATATCAAGCTGACCAAAGAAGATATGCAGAGAAAATGAGACATGCAAGCAACTACACTTTCATCATTTCCCCATGTGGCCCTTTCAGAAAGTACAAAAGCATAAACAATATTTAATGCAAGACTGTACTAGAGAGAGAGGAAGAGGAGAGATAGAAGAGCAGGCTTAGGCTTTAGGCTTGAGAGATAAAAAGAAAACATATAAAACAAAAGATGAGCACAATGGATAAAGAGAGGGAAGTATCAAAAGCCTGCTGAACCTGTCAAGCAGGACAGAGCAACCTGCCTAAAAGCATAACCTGATATCCTGTCAACAAAGGGGCCATACCAACAGATGAAAAAGAGGCAGAACATTGACCAAGGTAAAAAAAAAAAATACAATCTACTGAAGCATAGGCCTTAAGACTTCACAAGCCTGAAAACCTGCTGAAACTGGCATATGCCAAACGGGCCTGAATCAAACCTCCAAACACATAACCATAAAACCTCAAGCATATAACCTGTCAATAAGAAAAAAACACAAAGATAACCAGTTGAAGCCTCAAAGCCTCTTCATGTCTAAACAAAGCCTCATACTACGTAAAGCCTCACTAAAACATCAAACCAAAACATGGCCTAAACCCAATCCTGCCTAAACAAAAAATGAACCTTAAGCAAAAGTAACCTGCCTAAGCATCCAACCTGCTGTCCAGAACCTCAAGCAAAAAACCTGTTAAGGCCATAAAACCAGTGAAACCTGCCTTAAGCTTACAGAAAAGGCCTTACCATTTTCCAAACCTAAAGTATCAAAACCTGTACCATTCAGTTCAAGCCTTAAAACCAGTCAAACCAACCTTAAGCTTGCAATAAGCCTAAAACCTGTAAGAAACCCCACAAAGCCTCAAGCCAACCTTGCCAAGAATCAAAAGTGGTGCAAACATAGGATTCAAGCCTCAAGCTCTCAGAACTCGAAGAGTTCATCACAGGGACATTCATAAAACACCAAAATATTCAAGTATATTCAAAGGCAACTTAAGCCCTCAGAACCCTAGGCTCATCATGGGGCAAGGAAGAAGTGAATAGACAACCAAAAGCATCCAATTCATAACCAACAGAAGCATTTCAACAGGGAAATCAACAAAGGCAACCAAGGCAACACAAGTCAGAAGAAGAGAGAAAATCTAAGGCAACAAACATTTCAAAAAGCAACTCAAAAAGGCAAATCGTTCAGAAGCAACATCAAAGCATACAAAGTGGCTCAACAATAACATTTCAAGCATACAGGCGAGGCCCTCAGAACTCTGAGTTCATCATAGGGCGGAAAAAGAAGCAACAAGCATACAGTGGGAGAGAAGAAGAAAGAAGTGAGTTTCAAAAAGGGGTTTTCAGTTTGTCACAAATCATCATGAAACCCTAGGCAAAAGAGAAAAGTACAGAAATACCAAGTGTCGTCCAAGCGCGCATCACGTTTCCTCCGCTCGTCAAGCCTCCTAAGCACCTCCATCTTCTTCCTCCCCTCTGTCAAGGTAGTTCTCGTTTTCCCCTTTCCTTTCATACCTTACACAAGATAAACCAAAACGCATTAATCAATAAAACACAGAATCAGATTCAACAAATCAAAGAATCTTAACATGCAAATCTAAAATGTTTAACGAGTTTGAGACATTCCGTTACCTTGCTTCACCGTTTCCTGAACGAACGCGAGGGGGAGGACGAGGTAGTGCTGGTGGCTAGACGGAGGAGTTGGATTCAGAAGAGCGAACGAGGAAGACGAAGAAGACCTCCATGAGCGGCGCGTTTCACAAACCCTAAGCGTTGTCAAAACTGAATACAAAACAATGAACCCTAAAAAACAATTGCTGGCACTGTGGGCCTTTCCCATTTCAACCGTACTGAGTCCATTAAATTCCCAACTTGCACCCCCCTCATTTCTCTTGTTCAAGCCAAAGCCCATCAGGCCCATTTTAAAGCTTTAACCCTTTTATGTATAAAACAAATTCTTTTTCTGTTAATTAATTAACCTACTTTTATTTTATTTTATTAATTTAAAACATTTAATACTTTTAAACACCATATATCTTTTTCTAACTTAATATATTTATTACAATAATACATTAACAGTAAAATACATAAAAGCACATTTTTAATTTAAAACATTTGACTTAAATTTTCTTTGTACATAAATTCCTTTTTAAATAAACACCTTTCCCTTTCTTAGACTTTTTGTACATAATAAATAACAATACATTTTTTACATGATTTAAATTCCTAACATTTAATGAGGATATTCTTTTGTATATATTAAACAAAATATAAAGATACATTTTTTATATCAAATATAAAACGACAATTTTCAAACTTATAACATTTCCTCTCTTTTAAATATTTTTGTACATAATAAATGAAGATACATTGTTATACATAATTTAATTAGGATTTAAAACATTTGATTAAAACATTTCTTTTTTGTACATATTAAAATATACAAATTAAAGATTTATTAAACAAATATTTAGGTCAACAATACCTTAATACACATTCAATTTCACATTCCGCACCTGTAAATAATTACATATACAAATACACATATGCACGTACACTTACACGATATACTTGCATTTTGATACATTATACATTTGCTTACATTGACATTCGTTACATTTACATTTGATTGGTTCGATTTGGTTGTAACTTATTGGATACTATAAGTCTCATCCCCATTTGTGAATATTGTACCCCCACTCCCGGATACTTATTTTGTAATAGCGTAGATTTTACATTTTCGCAATTTACCGCTTTCAATTATACCATGATTAGACCTAGGGTTTGCATGTACATAAAATCAAACGCTAGATAACCTAATACAAGACAAATACATGAAATCAATACACAATCACACTTGCACCCTCTAGGGTAATCCCACATGTTGCCTTCCAAAATGGGCCATGCTTGCACGTCGAGTATCTTTGGCAAAACAAATTCAAATGATCATAAGTCCCTCGATGATGCTTTCGAATGTTGCCTAAAACGGAATGATCATAGTCCCTTCAAAGCAAATTGCCAAAGACACTTGGCACCATTGCATTCATGGTCCACACGATGACCCGTGCCCGTCCCGAACCAACTTCCTAAACGCAAGATTGTCCACCAAATTCAATGGTGGAACAAAATTGTTAAAAAGGGTTGAAAACATGGAGAAAACCTTTGAGTACAATAGGGTAGACAAAACTCTTAGTTACTTGAGATCAACTTGCAAAAAAACACTCGCCTTCTTTTCAAAAACCACAATCCACAACACTTTCAAAACAAACTCTCAAAAACATTTGAAACATCTTTTCGAAAAGATACACGCCTTTGTAAAATATTCGAGTAAAGAATTGTTACAAGGTTAGCCTAAGACAAGGCATCTTCTTCTAAAACATTTTCAAAAAACACTCACACATACACCATTTTCAAGCAATCAAAAATCAAGGCAAGTGATCTAAAAAACCAAGTAACTAAGAGCCCATGGATAACCATGGATGAAAAGGGTGCTAATACCTCCCCTTTTCATAATCTACCCCCCGAACCCACGAAATATCTCAAAAGGTTTTTGCTGTGCTTTTTTAACCTTTCCTTTAGGATAAAATAAAAAGTCGGTGGCGACTCTTGCTCAACCGCACAAGTGCGAATACGAACACAAAACACCTAGTCAGTTCTCCCACCGTATCACAGCTTTAAAGAAAGAAAATTTAATTAAACAAAATCTCTATTATTTTGTATTTTTATTAATCAATAAAAAAGGGTTTAAAGAAAACAAAAATAATTAAATTAATTTAAATGCTTTTTGGTATTTTATCAAAAGAAATAAGATTAATTAATAAAGGGAAAATACTCATTTTGGTCCCTTAACTATACCCTTGGGTTCATATTGGTCCCTTAACTTTTTTTTTGTGTCATTTTGGTCCCTTAACTTTCAAAAAGTTTCATTTTAGTCCTTTTTGTCTAAATTCGTAGCTAATTAGACGGAAAAACTTTGAAATCAGCCGCTAAATTCGTAGCTAATTAGACAAAAAGGACTAAAATGAAACATTTTGAAAGTTAAGGGACCAAAATGACACGAAAAAAAGTTAAGGGACCAATGTGAACCCAAGGGTATAGTTAAGGGACCAAAATGAGTATTTTGCCATTAATAAAAGAAGAAAATAAAACTAATTTAAGAAAATCAAAGTAATTTGCCAAAATAAAATTTTAATATATTATTTAGTGTTATTATTAACTAAGAGAAAAGAAAACAAATTAAAAAAATGAATTAATTAAAAGACATTAGTATTTATTAAACAAAAATAAATAAATAAATAAATGGAATTAAAAGATGGGCTTAAGATTTTGGGAGTTTAAGGCCCAACGAAAAGGTCAAGGTCAGACATTAAGGGGGGGGGGGGGGGGCACTAGCAAATTATGTATGGGCTTTGGTTGGGGGCGGACAGGCCCAATTGCTCAAGTTTGTTTGTTGTTTTTTTTATTAGGGTTTGTTGTTCTTGTTTTACAGCGGCGCCGTTTGTCTTCGTTCTCTCTTCCTCTCACTCAACGCTCAATCGCTCTAATCCTCCTTCGCCTATGGTTGCCGGAACACCCTCTCCCTCTCTCACCTTCTCCTAATGATCAATGGCTTTGTTTTAAAACGGCATGGTTCGCTTTTTTTATTTAACAGTTCGTTGTTTATGTTTTGCTCGTGTTTCTTTGTTTAACCTATGGTATTATATGCCTACAACGAAGTAAAGGGTTTGAGGAGAAGCATACCTTGGGAGCTATTCTGGAAAATGGAGGGAAAGGGGTTTGAGCGGGGTGTCCCTTGGTGGCTAGAGGTGCGAGGAGAAGATGACGGCCAAGCGCGCTTTTTGGTAACTTCTTTCCTTTGTTCTTAAACCTTGAATGAAGGTAGTGCTGAATGCTTCTGACTTGGCTCTCTCTCTTGAACTTGAATGCTGATGATGATGTTTTCCTTCTGAAACTCTATTGTTGATGATGATTGTTTCTGAAACCTTGTTGATATGTTTAGATTTTGTTGATGATGATGGTTTCTGAAACTGATTGTTGGTAGTTTTTGTTGGATATTGATTGTTGGTTTTGATGAGGCTTCTTGTTCTGAAACTTTGATATTTGGATAATGGTACAAGTTTTTGAAACTAGCTTGGTGGTTTGATGCTATGCAGGTTTTTGGTTCTGTAAGTTTTTTGTTGTTGTTGCTATTTGACAGTTTTAGTTTATTTTCTGAGATTTGTTGGAATATGATTTGTTGTTTCTGTTTTGTTGAATGTTCTGAGTCATTTGAAGGTTGTGGAGAGTGTTGTTGGCAGTTTGGTATTGTTGGAAATTGTGGTTTGTTAACAGGTTTTTTGCTTGAAACTGTTATACAGTTTGCAGGTTGTGAATAATGGTTGGAACTGTGTGTTGGTGTTGAAAATGTTATGCTGTTTTTTTTATTTGTTTGAGTTTGATAACAGGTTGGGAGTTTCTGTTTGATTGTGCAGGTTTTGTAGTTTGAAAATGTTTGATGAAAGGTTTTTATCTTGCAAATTTTGGACTGTTGGTTTGGTTATGCAGTTTGATTCTGCAGGTTTTGTAGTTTGGTCTAATATCTTTTGGTTAACAGACTGGGCTGTGTGTTTTGAACTGCTAACAGGTTTTTGTGGTTTGAACTGTGTAATGTTTTGCAGCCTTGAAAAATATTTTGTGGCTTTAGTTTTTGACCACCCTGCTCTCCTCTTTTCTTCTTGCTGTTTTATGGTATTATAACTTGTGACAAATTTTCTTAGCCAACTGTACAATCTCAAAAAGGTGATATCTCTCCTCTCTCTTTCTCTCTCAATGATAAAGCAGTTTTTCTTTTCCACTTTTCTGAAAAGTTTGCCCATTTTCTGGAAAATGATGATAGGCTATGATAAGCCTTTTGCTTGTTATATGGTTTACCTCCTGCTGCATTGTACTTTCCTGCTGCATTGCTTGTGCTGCCTTGGTTCAGTTTGCATCCAGTTGGCCTTATTTGCATTTGAACAAATTTGTTTTGCTTGCAATGCTGAGTTTGCTGCAATTTTAGTTTGCCATGTTGTTTGGTTTAGTTTTCCATGTTGTTTGGTTGCTTTGTAACTTGCTTTGTACAGTTTGACGCCTTGTTATGTAATGCAGTTTTCTTGCAATGTTTAGTACAATTTGGCGCCTGTTATGTAATGCAGTTTGCTTGATAGTTGCCTTGTGCTTTTGGCCTGCTGTGTTGTTACTGTCTTGCTTGGCCTATGTTTGCATTTGAACAAATTTGCTTTTGCACTCTTCTTTTGCATTTTTTTATTTTTCTCTTTGTGAACCAAGAAGAGCAATCTTCTTGTGATTTGCAAAGAGGAAAACAAAAACGTGATGAAAAATAGCACTCTGATTCCAAACGACAAACTTTAATGATGAAAATTTTTCTTTCTTTTTTGTTTGAAAATTCTATTTAATGCTCAATCAACTGTACTAATCCCTTTTTCCTTATCTTTTTTTCATGTGAGTGTAAATTGGACGGTGACAAAGCAGAGGAAGCCAGAGACTTTGTGGTGAGCACGGGAGCAATGGAAGCTTAAGCTTAGACTTTTTTCTCTGTAACTTAGGGATAAATATTCAAACAAATGTACCAATTTAATTTTCAAATACAATAAGTTGCACAACTTAAAGCATTTAAATAATAAACTGTATTGTAACATTTTTTGAAATAAATGAAAAAGTCTTTGTGAGATAATCTGATATCCAATAAAACTCTTCTACTGTCAATAACTTGCAATTCTTTCTTTGCATCTTCACTTAATCCTTTAAGATTCTCAGATCAAAATAATTGAAATTGCATTCCAACAATTCTAATACAAATAACTTAAACTTTAAGTAATCCAATAACTTTGTAGTCTCGTAACCTTGCAACAGCATTCCAATCAAAATACGCACTGGGTATTCCAATAAACAAGCAAACATTTCATTCCATTAACAAGCAAACGTCTTAACATATGCATATTATCTAGTTAACCTGGATCAGACAAAAATTGAATATTCCAAATGACAGTCTCAACTCCCATTTCTTGTCCCAGATAAACAGGCCTTGAGAACAACCAGTAACCTATCAGTAAATTTGAAAAAGTGTGAAAACATGTGACAGTTAACTGAGTTTCTGAGAATTCAGTTTCTTCTGAGAAATGCGAGAGAAACCCTAATTCTTGATCTACTGCCAAAGAAAAGTTTGTCTGATCGATTCCTGAGCCAATCTTGAAAATCTGAGAAAACCCTAGGGTTGTGATTTCTTATGAAAAATGGGAGGACAAATTTTGGGGTACAACAGCTGCCCCTGTTCAATCTTCTTGAACCTTAAGAGTTAGATCGGCGAGTTTTCCGTTCGCGACTCGAAGGTAAAAGATGATTGGACACTAGAGTGCCCATAAATTTGCACTCGTCAAAGCATAGTTTGAGGGAATGGGCTTAAAGATGTCATTTGGAGATGTGACAGAATCTTGTCGGAGATGGGCTTAAAGATGCCATCCAAGAATGTTTATTGAATTATATGTTGTAGGTGAAAGAATGAGTATCAGAAAGGTATCCATGTCTGGAACGTCTCTAAGCTGGGGGTCTGAATAAGCAATAGATTAGCATCCGTGTTTGGAGCATCCGTAAACTGTTTTCATGAGCTGAATCTGAACAAGCGATAGATTAACATCCGTGTCTGGAAGCATCCGTAAACTGTTTTCCTGATCCTTGAATTTGAAGCTTGTTAATCTTATCTTGAAAAGGGTAAAATATTAGCTGAAACACAAAATTATGTTGCATGAAATGTATGATGCAATATATGTGTTTTATCAATGTTTATGATATATGAATGTAATGTATGCGCATGTATGTTGATTAGCCGTCTTGCTGAGGAAGATAAATCCTGGATAGCTGGAGATAATAAAATCTTTGACTACTGTCAGGGAAAATAAATCCTGGACCACTGTTGAAGAGTATGTGTGTCTTCAAGCTTTGCTTAGAATACTTTTACCGGGGATTCCTGTTTTGTTGTTTGAGGAGAACTCCGCTGGGGAATATTTGAAAACTCTGTGGGGAATTGAGAATGAGAATCTTCATTCTGCTAGGGTAATTTATGCTGAGGAGTCAAGAACGAGAATCTTTGATCTGCAGGGGATTAAAAACTCTGACAAATTTATGCTGAGAGTAAAGAAGGCTCTGGCAACTTCGCTGGAGAATCAAAGATGAGAATCTTGATTTTGTTGGGGAGTAAAAACTCTGTGGGGAATAGCTATACTGCTGGAGAGTAAGCTTAGGACTCTGGGGAAAAGCTTATTCCTGTTTGGAAGAAGTTCAGGAGTTTAGGTTGTATGCCACTTTGAGAATGAGAATCTTCATTCTGTCGAGAATATCAGGAACTTGGGTTATATGCCAATCTTCCGGGGAAGCAAGAATGAGAATCTTCATTCAGGCGTTTGGGTCAGGAGGTTGGGTGTATGCCAATCTACTGGGGAAGCAAGAATGAGAATCTTCATTCAGGCGTTTGGGTCAGGAGGTTGGGTGTATGCCAATCTTCTAGAGTTTCAAGAATGAGAATCTTCATTCTGTTAAAGGTATCAGGAGCTTGGGTGTATGCCAATCCGCTGGAGTTTCAAGAATGAGAATCTTCATTCTGTTAAAGGTATCAGGAGCTTGGGTGTATGCCAATCTTCTGGAGTTTCAAGAATGAGAATCTTCATTATGTTAAAGGTATCAGAAGCTTGGGTGTATGCCAATCTTCTGGAGTTTCAAAAATGAGAATCTTCATTCTGTTAAAGGTATCAGGAGCTTGGGTGTATGCCAATCTTCTGGAGTTTCAAGAATGATAATCTTCATTCTGTTAAAGGTATCAGGAGCTTGGGTGTATGTCAATCTTCTGGAGTTTCAAGAATGAGAATCTTCATTCTGTTAAAGGTATCAGGAGCTTGGGTGTATGCCAATCTTCTGGAGTTATCCTTGGTTGGGGATAAAACAAAAGTTAACTGTTATCTGGTTGATTCTCAGACTTTAAGATAACTTGCTGGGGAATCTGAAGAAACTAAAAGGTTTCCGCTGTAGATTGATAGTCTCAGCTCCGCTGGGGATCTTAATGACATGCTGATTTGGTCGTGTATGGAAACTTGACTCTGTTGAGGAAAAAGGCTGTAAAATAACTCTCTGGGGAATTATCTGGTTTTAAAGAGACTCTCCGGGGAAAATGGAGGAAACTGGATGGTCTCCAATGATGTTCAAAGGTCGAAGGTTTGACTCCATTTGGGGAAGAAAGCTTCATCTTCACTGAGGTTTTTTTTTATAGTTAAAAGTTTGCTCCGCTGGGGATTGGGAGTTTGAGAACTCAACTCTGATGGGGATTTTTTTGAAATTTAACTCTGATGGGGATCTTAATGACATGCTAATTTGATCGTGTATAGAAACTTGACTCCGTTGAGGAAAAAGGCTGTAAAATAACTCTCTGGGGAATTATCGGGTTTTAAAGCGACTCTCCAGGGAAAATGGAGGAAACTGGATGATCTCCAATGATGTTCAAAGGTCGAAGGTCTGACTCCGTTTGGGGAAGAAAGCTTCATCTTCACTGAGGTTTTTTTTTAGTTCAAAGTTTTCTCCGCTGGGGATTGGGAGTTTGAGAACTCAACTCTGATGGGGATTTTTTTGAAATTTAACTCCGCTGGGGATATGCATTTCAAAGCTTAGTTCTGCATGATCTGGATGATGTATTGCAGGGGATTTCTCCTGGAATAGCCTAAAGACACTTTCCTACACTTCCATCCTATCAGTAATTATTCTTTCTCATTTTGTTTTATTTGTAAGCAGTGATTATATTCAAATGCATATGCTCATTTAATAAATCATTGGACGTTTTCAAATAAAACACAAGTGTAAAAAAAGAAAGAAAAGGCAAACAGTTTTCTGCACTTTGAAGTATCTTTGTATTAACTTTGTGTAAGTATTTTGTACAAAGGAGACAGACATCCTAGTAAGGGAATATTGTCATAAAATTGAGAAAAATTTATACAAAAAAAAAGATGGCTATGTGTAACAATTCCATGGGGTTCCCATTCTGCTATAGCCTTCGTAACTCTGAGTATCTTGTCCATTCGTTGCTTCGTCCACAGATGATTGGATTGATCAGAAGCTTGGAGTTTGTCCGTGAAGAGATTGTCCTTAAAGTGATCTGACGAGACATAGTCATACGCTTTAATTCCCTAACTTTTGCCTGGACCGCCCTTTCGGGTTTTCGATCCACCGGGAAACCCTTTTTTGCCCAAGTCGCCCTTTCGGGTTTTCAACTTGCCGGGTGTACGATTTTGTTGTTGTTTATCCCTAATTTTTGCCTGAACTGCCCTTTCGGGTTTTTGATTCACCGGGATGCCCATTTTTGCCCAAGTTGCCCTTTCGGGTTTTCAACTTGTCGGGTCGTTTATGCGTAGTATCTTTTGACTATGTCTACGTTCGCAGGGTGTGGCAGGTCGTCACCGTCCATGGTGGTTAGAATCATAGCCCCACCTGAAAAGATGTTTTTGATCACAAATGGTCCTTCGTAAGTAGGAGTCCATTTGCCCCTGGGATCACTTTGCGGCAAGATGATCTACTTGATCACAAGATCTCCGACTTGATATACCTGGCGCCTGACTTTCTTGTTGAAAGCCTTGATCATCCGTTTTTGATACGTCTGATCATGACAAACAACAGTAAGTCACTTCTCGTCAATCAAATTAAGTTGATCAAGCCGGGTCTGAATCCAATCGTCTTCACTTAAACCAACATCCTTCATAATTCTTAAGGAAGGAATTTGAACCTCCATAGGTAAAACAACTTCCATGTCATATACTAAAGAAAAGGGGGTTTCCCCAGTTGAAGTTTGCGCCGTGGTACAATATCCGTGCAGAGCAAACGGTAACATCTCATGCCAGTCCTTGTAGGTGACTGTCATCTTTTGAATGATCTTCTTGATATTTTTGTTCGCAGCTTCGACATCACCGTTCATCTTTGGCCGATAGGGAGATGAATTGTGATGTTGAATCTTGAACTGCTCGCACAGAGCGGTGATCATAGTGTTGTTCAGGTTTGTACCGTTATCCATGATGATCCTGTCGGGGATACCATAATGGCATATGAGGTTCTGCTTGATGAAGCGGGCAACCACATTCTTTGTAACAGAGGCGAAGGAAGCTGCTTCAACCCACTTGATAAAATAATCAATGGCCACTAGGATAAAGCGATGTCCATTGGATGCTGTAGGCTTGATCTCTCCAATCATGTTGATACCCCACATTGCAAATGGCCAAGGAGCTGTTAGAACATTGAGAGGAACTGGAGGAATATGTACTTTGTCCGCATAAATTTGGCATTTGTGACAAGTACGAGAATATTGACGACAGTCAGCTTCCGTGGTAGACCAGTAGTAGCTTGCCCTTAGAATCTTCTTAGCCATCGTATGTCCGCTCAAGTGGGTGCCAAATGTACCACTATGCAGTTCAGTCATGATCTGCTCAGCTTCAACCTTGTCCACACAACGAAGCAGAATGCAATCATGGTTGCGCTTATATAAGATACCATTGCTCAGGAAAAACTTGGCAACAAATCTCCTTAATAACTTTTTGTCGTTGACTGAAGCTCCTTCAGGATATTCTCGAGTCTTGAGATACCTTTTGATTTCGTGAAACCAGGGTTGGTCCACTACTTCTTCGATATTAATCTCGTGACAATGTGCCAGTTCATCCATCCGCTCGATGGTAATTTGGGGAGCCTCATTATCCCAGTTAAGTTTAAACATGGAAGACATTGTAGCTAGAGCATCCGCTAGCTGATTTTCTTCTCGCGGGAAGTGCTCGAAGGTAATCTGCTCGAAATGAGGTAACAATGTCAGGGCATGTTCTTTGTATGGGATGAGATTAGGATGTTTAATGTCCCACTCTCCTTTGATTTGACTGATAACCAAAGCTGAGTCTCCAAACACAACCAAAGATTTGATTCCCAAGTCAATAGCAGCCTTGAGACCAAAGATGAAAGCTTCATACTCGGCCATGTTGTTGGTGCAGCTGAAGCAGAGTCTAGCGGTGAAAGGTGTATGGCAACCTTCTAGAGAGACAAGTACCACTCCGATACCGTTGCCAAGTGCATTTGAAGCACCATCAAAGTACAGGGTCCATCGGGATCCTTGTTCAGGTCTGTCATACGGTCTGTTACCTTCAATGTTGTCCAATGTCATAATGTCTTCGTCGGGGAAGTCGAACTTCATGGATTGGTAATCTTCGACAGCTTGATGAGCTAGATGGTCAGCTAGTACGCTCCCCTTTATAGCTTTTTGGGTTGTGTACTGGATATCATACTCAGTCAGGATCATTTGCCATCTAGCAATTCTTCCAGATAAAGCAGGCTTTTCGAAGATGTACTTGATCAGATCCATTTTAGAAATCAGCAAAGTGGTATGTGTCAACATATACTGCCTTAGCCGGCGAGCAGCCCATACCAAAGCACAACAAGTTTTCTCGAGCAGTGAGTAGCGAGTCTCACAGTCGGTAAACTTTTTGCTAAGGTAATAAATGGCATGCTCTTTTCGACCAGACTCGTCATGTTGGCCCAGTACGCACCCCATTGAGTTATCCAAAACAGTCAGATACATGATTAGCGGCCTTCCTTCGACGGGTGGCATCAAGATAGGAGGTTCTAGCAAATACTCCTTGATTTTATCGAAAGCAACTTGACAGTCATCGTTCCATTCAACCACCTGATCTTTCTTCAACAGCTTGAAGATTGGTTCACAGGTAGATGTTAGGTTAGAAATGAACCTTGCAATGTAGTTTAGGCGTCCTAAGAAACCTCTGACCTCCTTTTCGGTGCGAGGGGGAGGCATTTCTTATATGGCTTTGATTTTGGCAGGATCAACTTCGATGCCTTTGTTGCTGACGATGAATCCCAAGAGTTTACCGGACCTGACTCCGAAAGTACACTTGCTAGGGTTTAGTCTGAGCTTATACTCCTTCAACCTGACAAACAGCTTTTGCAGATGGTCGAGGTGTTCTTCTTCTGTCTCTGAACGGGCTATCATGTCGTCTACGTAGACTTCAATCTCATGATGTATCATGTCATGAAACAAAGCTACCATGGCTCGCTGATAGGTTGCCCCGACATTCTTCAGTCCAAATGGAATCACTTTATAGTAGAAGGTACCCTATTGCGTAACAAAAGTAGTCTTCTCCATGTCTTCAGGGGCCATTTTGATCTGGTTGTACCCTGAAAATCCATCCATGAAAGAAAATACCTTATGCTGAGCTGTGTTGTCAACCAAGATGTCAATGTGCGGTAGTGAAAAGTCATCTTTAGGGATAGCCCTGTTTAAGTCTCTGTAATCCATGCACATTCTTACTTTGCCGTCCTTTTTGGGCACGGGCACAATGTTAGCAACCCATTGTGGATAGGAGGTAACAACAAGGAACCCAACATTGAGTTGCTTCATCACTTCGGCTTTGATCTTTTCGGACATATCAGGCCTCATTCGGCGGACTTTCTGTTTGATTGGTGGACAGTCTTCTCTAGTAGGGAGACGGTGAACCACAATATCTGTGTCAAGTACCGGCATATCTTCATAGGACCAGGCGAAGATCTCAACATATTCATTCAACAGCTTAACTAAATGCTCTTTGACATTTGGCTTTAGGTTGGCACCCATTTAAACCTCTTTTCTGTCTTCGGCAGTACCCAAGTTGATAGTCTCTAACAGCTCTTCATGGGGCAGAATAGCCCTCTCTTCCTGTTGTAGAAGTCTAGCCAACTCTCTAAGCACTTCACAGTCTTCATCACCTTCGTATTCGGCATGATTGATCAGATCTTCAGAGCCACTGAAGGCCATAGCAGAATTGTTACCCATGGAATCCGGAGTGGATGGATACCTGCATTTTGTGAGTGTGGGTGTGTGTAAGGGATAGCCATCTTTAAACAAAATAAAATGTAAAAAGAAAGAAAATGAACACAAAAGTTTATAGATGAAAACATCCATGATTCATTAAAAATGGCATATGAAAATGAAGAAATCAAGCCCTTACAAATGGACCTATATTCCCCGGGTAAGGCACAAGGAAAAAAGAGTGTACGAATTGTTTAATTATTATTACAGACCAACAGAAATGTTCGAAAGATAAATTACTGATTTATGAAAGTAATGGGAACGAAGTCTTTCGCCTCCCAGTTGTTCAGTTCTCCTTCAATAGTCGGAAAAATCCAATCTTTAAAATTGCTTTCATCTTCAACATCTTCCAAAGCATGAACTCCGTGATGAGTGATCTTTAATGGTGGTCCTCCAGCCCGGGAGCGACGCACAGCCTTCTGACTAGAAGCAGTGAAACCCAAACCGAACTTATCTATCTTGAAAGGAAAATATGGTAGCTGACCCTATACTGTACTTCCTCCTTCCTCGATCATAGCCTTCGCATCTTTAAGGGATGACATCCGGGACACAGGCTTGGTCATAATGGGTACATAAGTCGTTGTCTTAGCTGCCGCAACTTCAGGAGAAACCTCTTCAAAGTGTTGGAAAGGGGTTTCTATGAATTCGCCATCTAACTCCACATAGCGGAAAGAGTTAAGGTGGCTTATCATATACTCCTCCTCACCATGAACCGTTATGATTTTACCCTGAACTGGGTATTTGAGCATTTGGTGTAGAGAAGAAGTGACTGCCCCAGCGTTGTGGATCCATGGTCTTCCCAACAAGCATGAATATGAAGGACGAATGCCCATCACATAAAATGTAGAGTTGAAAATTTCTGTTCCCACCTTAATTGGGATGTCCACCTCTCCGTGGACCATCCTCTTAGAACCGTCGAAGGCTCTAACAATGATATTGCTGGGATTTAAGGTCAAACTCTCACAGTCCAATCTGTCCAATGCTTTCTTTGGTAGGACATTTAAAGACGATCCGATATCAACAAGAACGTGAGCAAGTGTGGTCCCTCTGCATTCCACCGAGACATGCAGCGCATCATTATGCTTTCTTCCCTTAGATGTTAGATCGGCATCAGAGAAACCAAGACCATTGTTGGCGGTTAGGATGGCTACCCACTCTTGAAACTGATCCGCAGAAGTTTCTTGAGGCACGTGCGTCGTCTTCAGGAATTTGATCAAGGCTTTGGCATGAACCTCAGAATAGAGCAATAGGGCCAGCATGGAGATTTTTGAAGGGGTTTGCCCCAGTTGTTCTACGACATCATAGTCGCTTTTCTTAATTATTTTTAAAATTTCCTCCATTTCCTTTTGGGTGGTCTCGGGGATGACCAAAGGCTGAGCCCTCGTCCCGACGGGTGCCTCTTGGATCCCCTTACCTTTATCAGCAGCAACGGAAGAGGGTACAAATTCGGGAGTAACAATTTCTTCAATCACTGGACTTCGCATAGATATCTTGACTGGCACAGGAGCACTTGAGGGTCCAAAGATTGCCCTTGGAGGAGAAATCTCTGGAGAGAAGATTCTTCCGCTACGAGTGATCTTACTTGTCCCAGCAATATTTCCTATGTCAGGAGTTTCTTCATCGGAATTCTCTTCCACTTATTCAATCTGCTTGACACCGTGGTAGAAGATCTCTCCTCCATAATTCCACGGTATTGTCTTATTGGACTTGTATGGGATAGGCCCCGACATAGTAATCTTCAGCGGTACAATCTTTGGATCGGGTGTAATCTTAACAGGTCTTTTGGAGACCTTGGAAAGATTGTCGAAAATGCTAATTATAGCAACATCGTTGATTGGAGTAACAAGAGTAACATGAGTTTTCTAAAAGAGGATCTCTTGATTATCCATTAGGCGTTGGATGCCTAACTTCAATAACAGACAGTCGGATTGTAGGGACGAACAAAAGTAACAATCTTTTTCACAGCCTGGGAAAATCTCGGCTTTTAACAGATTCATCTTGATCATTGGGAAAGGGGTCATTAAGTCATCAACAACAGCAACATACAAATCCTCTTCAATAGCATGGGCATTGTGACCATGCTTTGGCATTGGGGCATAAATCACATTCGGCTTTTCGGGCACGTCGAACTCTACCTCCTTGGCATCTATTAAATCTTGGATCTTGTTTTTGAGGGCCCAACAATTATTGGTGTCGTGCCCTAGGTTGTCCAAATGGTAAGCACATTTAGCATTGGCATGGTAAAAAGGAGAAGTTGTATTCGAATTTTTTGGTGCCTCTTTCAAGGTTGTAAGGTTTAACTTCAAAAGGTGGGGTAGAACCTGAGCGGGTGTCATGTTTATCCGGGTATATTGCTGTTGTGGCCTTTCCACCCTTTGTTGGTTGGTTCTAGGTTGATCAGCTACAGTCTTTTGAATCATTACAGCCCCCACCGTTGGCCGGCGCTTCACTCTTCCTCGACCTTTTTGAGAGTAAACAGCTGACACCTCTTTCTTGGCTGGAAAAGGTTTTTTGACGATGGCAGAAGCAGATGTATCTTTTTCAATTTTACCACTCTTGATTCCAGCTTCAACTCGTTCACCAGTCAGAATTAATTCGATGAACCCCGCCGACGAACTCCCTATCAGGTGATTAAAGAATGGACCAGACAACATCCCCAAAAAGATATCAACAAGCTCCCTTTCAGACAATGGTGGTTGCACCCTTCCAGCCAAGTCCCTCCACTTCTGAGCATACTCCTTAAAGCCTTCATCAGAGACCATACCCATACTCTGTAATTGAGTACGAGTAGGTGCTAAGTCGACATTATATTGATATTGTCTGTAGAAGGCAGCAGCCAGATCCTCCCAATTATGTACGTCAGCCCTCTCAAGCTGGTAGAACCAATCCAATTGCGTGCCCGAAAGACTATCTTGAAAAAAGTGGACCCACAGATCCTTATCAGAAGAATGAGGTCGGATCTTTTTGACGTAATACCATAGGTGCATCTTCAGGCAAGATAAACCATCGTATTTAGCGAATAGAGGAACTTTAAACTTGGGGGGATGACAATCCCAGAAACCAATCCTAACTCTTCGAAATCTAGCCCAGGCACCCTTTGTACCTCCATGGCTGCCAGACGTTCTTCCAGATTCTTATATTTGTCGTCTGCAGGAGGATACTGCTATTCGGAATAGTCTTCATCCTCTTCTTCTTCTTCTTCTTCTTCAGCCTCAGACTCAGATGGTACTGCAACTCCCTTTCCTTTACCTACCCCTTCATCAGATATTGAGGGGAAATCCAGAACCCTTCTAGCTTGGTTCTCAAATCTTCTACCCAGAGTAGCCACACCAGCTCTTTTCTTTTTCTTTTTCCCTTTTTCCTTTTCTTTTTCTAACAGTGCTTTAAGGTCCTCCTGACCCTTTGCCAAGGTCATGAGGAGTTGTTAGAACTATGAATTCTGCGCTTGTAGATCTTTGACCGTCTGCTCTATATCCATCTTGCTGAAATAAACAGCAGAGAGATAAGGAAACCGAGTGTGAAGACCTGTTTATGCATATGATGAACGATATGTTATTCATGTAATGCATTCAAGGATTCATAAATTCAAATTTGTTGTAAACAAAAAAGAACGCACATCATATTAATAAGATAGAATTTGTTAGTACATAAGTGCCCCATGGGCAAAATAATACAAAATTCTAAGGTAAAAAGACGTTGCACATCCTCTTTGGTGCGATGTAGGTGCTGAGAGTCTGCTCTTCATGGAGTCGATGAGTAAGTTCCAAAACCTTCTTCTCACTGGCGTAGAAGCTGGCTTCAAAAGTGTTTCGTTCTTCCTTGAGCTGTATCCAACTCTTTTGCAAATCTTCCAATGATGTTGGCATGTCAGGGTGTAGAAGGGTGTATGGAACCTCTCCTTCCATAACAGGCTCTTTGATCACAGGGAGAATGTAGGGGTAAGGCATCATAAGACTCTGGGCGCGGGTTCGTACCCACTTGAGGTAAGGCTCAAGGGGGATGGAATTCTTGTGTCCCAGTGTCTTACTATCCACTTTGTTGGGCATCCTCCAAGATCGGATAAACCTTTGTCGAAGTCCTTGAGCATCGTTGTCGAAGTCAAAAACCAAATCTGGAATCAGCATGTCATGTGGGCCATCCCTTCGGGCATACCCAAACTGTCTCAGAGCTAAGCAGGGGTTGTAGGTAATGCCTCCCCTAATGCCAAGTAATGGGACATTAGGGAATTCCCCATAATGATCAATGATGATGACATTTTCTCTGGACCGAGAACACCAATGAACATCAGAATGTGTAAGAGTCATCAATCGTTGTGACCGCCTTAAGCGTTGTTCATTCTTCAAGACTGACTAGGGAAGGTGAGAAATAAACCAACTTGCTAGAAGAGGAGTACAACACATGAGAACACCTCTTTTCCTCATTGTTCGTGTGTGAAATGAGTATAATATGTCCCCAAGCAATGTAGGCACAGGATTCCGAGATATGAAAATCTTGACAGCATTCACATCTATAAGCTGATCAGGGTTTGGGAACAAGACCAACCCATAGATGAGAAGTGCTACAATCTCCTCAAAAGCTTGCAGATCTAGAGAGTTCCAGCATTCTTGTGCCTTCTCAAATAGAAACTTTGCCAAGAAACCCTTGACACCACTTCTGGTTTCCCAATGACCTTTGATATCAGATGGTTGCAAGTGTAAGGCTTGAGCAACATCTTCAGGCTTTGGCTCTCTTTCCGTACCATTGTAGGGTAGTTGATGGAGAATAGGAATCCTCAGAAGTTGAGAAAATTCCTCCAAAGTAGGTACTAGTTGGTAATCAGGAAATGTAAAGCAATGGTGTAGGGGGTCAAAGAACTAGAAGAGAACTTTCACCATGTCTTCTTCAATGTTGGAGTTGACCAAGTTGAGAAGTCTACCATGTCTTTCACTGAAGGGAGAATTCTCTGGAATCTTGGAAGTGATCTCCTTGAGTAGAGGAGGGATTCTCACAAGGTTGACCTGAATTGTTTTTCTGCAGAGTGATTCCATGACCTACAAAACAGGAACAAAGATGAAGATCCAAACCCTTGAAATGGTTAGTGGATGCAAATGATGCTTCATGATGTTCATGATGTATGCACAAGTATATGTACAAGCAAATCACACAAGATCCTAGTTTCAGGCTTGCATGGGGTTTCATAGGTAAGTACCCTCTTGAAGTTTAGTTGGCTCAATCTATCCTATAAATAGTAACCGGGTTCTAAGGAGCTCAATATCACTGGATTATTTTTTGTGTTCATTGTTTTAGTTTAGCCACTTTACTGGCAACCGAAATATTCCAAGAAAACAACCCTCAATGAGTGTAGTATCGAGTATCTACCAACTTCGGACTGCACCAAAGCCGGTCATCTCACTACCCCTAAAAAAGCCAAGATGGTCAAGTAAAGGTTCTAAAAGTCCATTAGTGCTTCAAAAAGCACAGGAAAGACCTTTGAGATGTTTTCTTGAGTTCGGGGGGTAGATTATGAAAAGGGAAGGTGCTAGCACCCTTTTCATCCATGGTTTTCCATGGGCTCTTAGTTACTTGTTTAGATCGCTTGCTTTTGCTTTTCAATTGTTTGAAATGGTGCTTTGTGTGTGGTTTTTGAAAATGCTTTGAAAAAGAGGCCTTGTCTAGGAAACCTTTGTAATGATTCTTGTTTGAATATATACAAAGGTGTTTGTCTTTTGAAAAGATATTTCAATGTTTGAAAGTTTGTTTTGGGAAATGTTTTGAAATTGTATTGTGAAGTGTGTTTGAAAATAGCAAGGATGTTTTTGCAAGTTTCGATCAAGTAACTAAGAGTTGTCTACCCTATTTTACTCAAAGATCTTTCCTATACATTTTTAACCCTTTTGACATTGTTGTTTTACCATTGTATTTGGTAAACAACCTTGTATTTGGATGTTTAAACGGGACAGGCGCGGGTCATCATGTACAATCATTGAAAGCAACTTTTGAGACGCTCTAGCAATTTTGTAAGGGACGAGATCATTTTATCGAAGGCAACATCGAGGGACTATGATCTTTGTTTATCGAAGGGTCATTTGCTAGAGTGTCTCATATTCGAGGGACATGATTGTATTTCTGAGGCAACAAGCGAGGTTACCCTAGAGGTGCACGTGTGATAAGTGTATTGATTTCAAGTTTTTATTCTTAGATTAGGTCATCTAGCGATTGATTTTTGAATCTTACCATACACGCCTAATTACTATACAGTATACTGAAAGCAATAAATTGCGGAAATTGAAAGTCTAAGCTATTACAAAAGTATCCGAGAATGGGGGTACAATTATTATAAATGGGGATGAGTCTCATAAGAATAACAATGTCCAAATATCAAGTATTACAACCAAATCGAGTTGTCGCGATTCAATGTAAAGCTATAACGAATGAAGAAATCAATAATATTATGAAATGCATGTATTTATTAAAAAGAGATAAATAAACTCTATTCTAAAAAATTAAGAATTATTATTATTATTCTTTTTGTATTTTTTATTAATTTTAAAAGGAAAAGCTTTAAAGAAAGAAAATTTAATTAAACAAAATCTCTATTATTTTGTATTTTTATTAATCAATAAAAAAGGGTTTAAAGAAAACAAAAATAATTAAATCAATTTAAATGCTTTTTGGTATTTTATCAAATGAAACAAGATTAATTAATAAAAGAAGAAAATAAAACTAATTTAAGAAAATCAAAGTAATTTGCCAAAATAAAATTTTAATATATTATTTAGTGTTATTATTAACTAAGAGAAAAGAAAAGAAATTAATTAAAAGACATTAGTATTTATTAAACAAAACAAAAAACAAAATAAATGGAATTAAAAAATGGGCTTAAGATTTTGGGAGCTTAAGGCCCAACTAAAAGGTCAAGGTCAGACATTGGGGGGGGGGGGGGGGGGGGGGGGGCTCTAGTAAATTATGTATGGGCTTTGGTTGGGGGCGGACAGGCCCAATTGCTCAAGTTTGTTTGATGTTTTTTTTATTAGGGTTTGTTGTTCTTGTTTTACAGCGGCGCCGTTTGTCTTCGTTCTCTCTTCCTCTCACTCAACGCTCAATCGCTCTAATCCTCCTTCGCCTATGGTTGCCGGAACACCCTCTCCCTCTCTCACCTTCTCCTAATGATCAATGGCTTTGTTTTAAAATGGCATGGTTCGCTTTTTTTTATTTAACAGTTCGTTGTTTATGTTTTGCTCGTGTTTCTTTGTTTAACCTATGGTATTATATGCCTACAACGCAGTAAAGGGTTTGAGGAGAAGCATACCTTGGGAGCTATTCTGGAAAATGGAGGGAAAGGGGTTTGAGCGGGGTGTCCCTTGGTGGCTAGAGGTGCGAGGAGAAGATGACGGCCAAGCGCGCTTTTTGGTAACTTCTTTCCTTTGTTCTTAAACCTTGAATGAAGGTAGTGCTGAATGCTTCTGACTTGGCTCTCTCTCTTGAACTTGAATGCTGATGATGATGTTTTCCTTCTGAAACTCTATTGTTGATGATGATTGTTTCTGAAACCTTGTTGATATGTTTAGATTTTGTTGATGATGATGGTTTCTGAAACTGATTGTTGGTAGTTTTTGTTGGATATTGATTGTTGGTTTTGATGAGGCTTCTTGTTCTGAAACTTTGATATTTGGATAATGGTACAAGTTTTTGAAACTAGCTTGGTGGTTTGATGCTATGCAGGTTTTTGGTTCTGTAAGTTTTTTGTTGTTGTTGCTATTTGACAGTTTTAGTTTATTTTCTGAGATTTGTTGGAATATGATTTGTTGTTTCTGTTTTGTTGAATGTTCTGAGTCATTTGAAGGTTGTGGAGAGTGTTGTTGGCAGTTTGGTATTGTTGGAAACTGTGGTTTGTTAACAGGTTTTTTGCTTGAAACTGTTATACAGTTTGCAGGTTGTGAATAATGGTTGGAACTGTGTGTTGGTGTTGAAAATGTTATGCTGGTTTTTTTATATGTTTGAGTTTGATAACAGGTTGGGAGTTTCTGTTTGATTGTGCAGGTTTTGTAGTTTGAAAATGTTTGTTGAAAGGTTTTTATCTTGCAAATTTTGGACTGTTGGTTTGGTTATGCAGTTTGATTCTGCAGGTTTTGTAGTTTGGTCTAATATCTTTTGGTTAACAGACTGGGCTGTGTGTTTTGAACTGCTAACAGGTTTTTGTGGTTTGAACTGTGTAATGTTTTGCAGCCTTGAAAAATATTTTGTGGCTTTAGTTTTTGACCACCCTGCTCTCCTCTTTTCTTCTTGCTGTTTTATGGTATTATAACTTGTGACAAATTTTCTTAGCCAACTGTACAATCTCAAAAAGGTGATATCTCTCCTCTCTCTTTCTCTCTCAATGATAAAACAGTTTTGCTTTTCCACTTTTCTGAAAAGTTTGCCCATTTTCTGGAAAATGATGATAGGCTATGACAAGCCTTTTGCTTGTTATATGATTTACCTCCTGCTGCATTGTACTTTCTGTTGCATTGTACTTTCCTGCTGCATTGCTTGTGCTGCCTTGGTTCAGTTTGCATCCAGTTGGCCTTATTTGCATTTGAATAAATTTGTTTTGCTTGCAATGCTGAGTTTTCTGCAATTTTAGTTTGCCATGCTGTTTGGTTTAGTTTGCCATGCTGTTTAGTTGCTTTGTAACTTGCTTTGTACAATTTGGCGCCTTGTTATGTAATGCAGTTTGCTTGCAATGTTTAGTACAATTTGGCGCCTGTTATGTAATGCAGTTTGCTTGACAGTTTTCCTTGTGCTTTTGGCCTGCTGTGTTATTACTGTCTTGCTTGGCCTATGTTTGCATTTGAAAAAAATTGGCTTTTGCACTCTTCTTTTGCATTTTTTTATTTTTCTTTTTGTGAACCAAGAAGAGCAATCTTCTTGTGATTTGTAAAGAGGAAAATAAAAACGTGATGAAAAATAGCACTCTGATTCCAAACGGCAAACATTAATGATGAAAATTTTTCTTTCTTTTTTGTTTGAAAATTCTATTTAATGCTCAATCAACTGTACTAATCCTTTTTTCCTTGTCTTTCTTTCATGTGAGCGTAAATTGGACGGTGACAAAGCAAAGGAAACCGGAGACTTTGTGGCGAGCACGGGAGCAATGGAAGCTTAGGCTTAGACTTTTTTCTTTGTAACTTAGGGATAAATATTCAAACAAATGTACCAATTTAATTTTCAAATACAATAAGTTGCACAACTTAAAGCATTTAAATAATAAACTGTATTGTAACATTTTTTGAAATAAATGAAAAAGTCTTTGTGAGATAATCTGATATCCAATAAAACTCTTCTACTGTCAATAACTTGCAATTCTTTCTTTGCATCTTCACTTAATCCTTTAAGATTCTCAGATCAAAATAATTGAAATTGCATTCCAACAATTCTAATACAGATAACTTAAACTTTAAGTAATCCAATAACTTTGTAGTCTCGCAACCTTGCAACAGCATTCCAATCAACGCATTGGGTATTCCAATAAACAAGCAAACATTTCATTCCATTAACAAGAAAACGTCTTAACAGACACACATTATCTGGTTAACCTGGATCAGACAAAAACTGAATATTCCAAATGACAGTCTCAACTCCCATTTCTTGTCCCAGATAAACAGGCCTTGAGAACAACCAATAACCTATCAGTAAACTTGAAAAAGTGTGAAAACATGTGATAGTTAACTGAATTTCTGAGAATTCAGTTTCTTCTGAGAAATGCGAGAGAAACCCTAATTCTTGATCTACTGCCAAAGAAAAGTCTGTCTGATCGATTCCTGAGCCAATCTTGAAAATCTGATAAAACCCCAGGGTTGTGATTTCTTATGAAAAATGGGAGGGCAAATTTTGGGGTACAACACCCCCGGAATCTCACCTAATGGCTAACAGGGTGCCAACTCTGATGCCAATTGAAATTCAGGCACTGATATGCAAAATGCTCATAGTGATGTTTATGAAATTAGAGAATGATTCAAGACAGATGTTATGACATCTATAAACAAACTGAATAACAATATCAAACTCAAATAATATGCAGAATTTAAAGTGCAGAATGATAAAGAACACAGTCAATTGTTAACCCAGTTTGGTGCTAACTCACCTACTTTGGGGGCTACCAAGCTAGAAAGAAAATCCACTATTAGCAGTATTAGTTTAAAGCTAAACTAGTCCCAAGCTTACAACTTCGCGCCTAATTCCTACCCAGTGCAACTTCTACCTAGGTCCTCTCTAGATTTAAGAAATCGACATCCCACTTCCAATCACCACAATGATAAAAGACTTATCCCAATCACAACGACTATTTATAAACAGATCACAGTCACAATAACCTGAACAATAAAAAAATAGGAAAATCACACTTCTAAATCAAATACTAAGATTTGCTTAAAAGCTTCCTCCAAGAATAATACTCAACTCTTGCTTCACAGCTTCGAGGAGAACAATACTCAACTCATTACCTAAAGATTTCTGAGTAAGAAAAACTATGCCTACCACAAAGTATCAAAAGATACAAAGGGTGACTTATATTACAAGGAACACGAGAGACTCTCAAACCTAAACTCTTATTTTTCAATAATATTTAGAACTACTTTTCCCTAGGTCTTGGTATTTCCTTTATAAGGCTCCAACTGATATGGGCTTCAAAACCTCTGCCCAATTATTCCTTGATCTATAAGTTGAATGCTGCAGAAAATATCTCCTTAAGTATTGGAAAAAATCTTCAAGTATTCTAAATTAGCTTAACACAAATTTAGAAACTTTAATGCTGATGGGGAATTGATTTACTAGTTCTAGATTGCATATCCTTGACCCGCCAAAAATACCTGAGATATATCCAAAAGGAATCTCAGAAAATCAATTTAAAATTGTCAAGATTTTACCAAACAGTAACACCTAACACCTGTTGTACCATACCAATATGTCATGACATTGTCTTTGACATCTAGTTAAAAATCTCATAACAATTTAACCTGTTATGAAAAACCATGTTTTTCCAAAATTTAGTCAATCACAAAAGCATAGTATTAACATATAGTCTCAAATATTTAAATGAAAAATGTCATGATTTGATTAGATTCATGTGTAAAGTAATTTTACAGTGTCAATGCATGAGTATTATTCTCGTAAATTGATGAATAAATTGATAAAACAAGAATAATTTAACAATATCTCACTTGATTCACCTCACGACTTATTTTAATAGTCCACAAATAAACGTGTAGATCCGCAAGTTTTAACAATCAATAAATACATTACTAGTTTGTTAAACAATTTTGAAAATTGTAATATAAAAGTTAATTTTTTATTATGCTAAAGTAAATTACTATTGATACTTTTAAGTTATTAGTTGTATGTACTAAGTACAAATAAACCCTAAATCATTGATACTTAAAAATCTTTTAATATATGATCCAAACCAATTTAAACATCATTTGTAGTACTTTGGTATCCGTAACTACATTTTTTATTGAAAGTTTTGTCATGGTCAAATTATATGGGATAAAGTGTTAAGTGGGAATATGAGAATGCAACAGTTTAGAAGGGGGTTGAATAGACCTCCTTAAAAATTGATTGATTAAAATATTTGTTTATTTCAAAAGTATCAGAGTTTAAAAACTATTTGCATGGCAGAAGCAAAGTGCATACAAAATGTATGATTTTGGACATAATATACACATCACTCAATCTATATACAAAATTGAAAGATTGACGAATCAAGTAACTAAAGACAATAATCAATCAATGTATTGAATGATAATAATCAATCAATATATTGAATTACAAAAGTTTTACACGAGTTGTGTAAACCTACAACTTTAATACAGTAAAAATGATAGAATTACAGTTTCAAGGTTTAATCAACAACAAGAATAATTCAAAATCACAATCTAACAAAATCTACACTTATAAAGAAAACCACTATAAAGGTATTAAACCTAACAACATGCGATTCTAAGAAAGCAATAAACCTAATCATGCAATTCTAATCAAAATTAGAATAGAGAGAGAGAGAGAGAGAGAGAGAGAGAGAGAGAGAGAGAGAGAGAGAGAGAGAGAGAGAGAGAGAGAGAGAGAGAGAGAGAGAGAGAGAGAGAGAGAGAGAGAGAGAGAGAGAGAGAGAGAGAGAGAGAGAGAGAGAGAGAGAATAAGATAGTACGTCGGATGTATAGTGGTTCGACAATTCGTCATTGTTATGCCTTTTCCACTATCATCAATGTTTTTGGCCATTTTGTACTAATACAACGATAGTATCTCGCAACCTTCTCCCGTTTGACAAATATAAAAAAGAGAAAGGAAAAAAATAGATATGATACAGAGATGAACCAAAAACAACATATAAGCCTATGTGAAATGCCATACAAGAGAAAACCAATTTAAAACTAGAAAATCTCATTCAAGCACACATACACACGAGCAACACAATTTCACAAAATTTACAAGACTAGAGAATATATTAGACAATTTAAAACACAAAAGCGATATCAACATGATCGAAAATGGAAAAACCTAGTCATACATATGATTATCCAAAATGGCTATACATGAATAATATAAGAAATATCACAAGAAGATATCTAGAGAACCATAAATAAACTAAAAAATAGAATAATACAAATGATGTTATGATATGCATGACATCTAAGATGGGTTAGATGGAAAGGGGTCAATATGAATTAAAGCGAAGATCAAAAGAAAATCCTGAACCCTTTAGAGTAGTAACGACTTCCTTGATGCCTCCAACTAAATCTACCATACAATCTTCCCTATCTCTTGCTTCAACATCCTCATTATCAAATCCTCATTATCAAAACAAGAAATCAAACACTCCTATCTAATCTTAGAAATAGTTAGGATTTGATCCATACACATCTATGTATGCCTTTAGAGCTTGAGGAAAAACATATGCAGAAGGAGGAGGTGGAGTAGATGAACTTGCTCGAGCATAAACTCTTCCTAGAACATAACCTTAAGGAGAATCCTTATTTTCCATGAAATTGTCTTCATAGACCTTACCATGAACATCCAAAAAGAACCAGACATCCTTGTCCTAATAATACTTCATCAACTTCACAGTAGTATAATCAAATACTTTTTGAGTTTCAAGTATATCTTCATGAACCTAACGAATATTATGCAAGGAAGGGTATAATAATGAAAGCTTTGGACTAGTCCAACAATTTTACATCTAGTCCATGATAAACTTCACCCGATTTACTTCCTTTTGTGTAAGGAGAAGCCACATTAGGCAAAGGTCCAATTCATCAAACCTAGCCTAATTTATAGATTTTTTGTACACTATTTTCACTACAACCCAATGCAACATACACATTCCACACTTCATCTTACTGATTTGGAAATTTGCAATGTCAAGATGATCCATGTGTACTGATTTAGAAATCATCTTAACAAATTCAGTATGGTTGAAATTAGGAGCATAAGATAGACACATTTATATTCCTTTGTTATCTAAGCCAACATGATTCTTAAAACCTTCAAAGTGACACTTAATGAGCTTGCCACAAAATTGACATTCAATTCCAATTTGACTATATTCCATATTACAGTAGAAGGGTTTCACATGATTACGATTATAACTTTTATATAGTCCAATGAATTTCAATAGATTGTTGTTCTCAAATGGCTGAAGAAATTCAATGTCAATGTCAGACTCAGTAGCTTTGTCTACATAATATTCAACTTTAATGGGTTTTTAAGAAAATGTTCAACATACCTCTTGAATTCATGTTCAACAATCAAATACACCATTTTTAGAACTAATACAACCACATTTCGACTTTGAGCATTGTCAAAAAGAAAATGAGTAAGAGCCGAGGCATTGAGAACCTTGGTTGATTTTGAAGAACTACTTGAGAAATAATATTGACTTGATAACCTTTGGTTTCTTGCATCTTGGTTCTTTTGCCTTTAGGTATATCTGGATGATTCGAGGAGGAAGATTTGCGTTTTCCCTTTTGCGTCTCAAAAGATATTTTGTTGTTTGTCCATGGTGATGGAGGATGAAGATTGGTGAGAGTGATGAAGAAATGGGTAAAAAATTAATTTGGATGAATGAGTTTAGATGAAGAATGAGTGATAGTTTTGAAAATATGTAAATATGAAATTAAGTGATGTTAAAGAAATAGTGTGTGTGTGTGTGTGAAAGTTTAGTGAAAAGATTGAGTGATTAGAAACTAAAGAGTCACACGCCAAAGACAAAAAATATTGAAAGTTATGATTCAAATGAGCAACCTGTGATTCCAATCATAAGGCAACATTTGGTATTTTATTCGAATCAAGTTGCTTTGTGATTCAAATCAAGTGGCTTAGATTTTATGAAACAATATGCTCTGATTCAAACCAAAAGAAAGCGTGATTCGAATCCGACGTCTAGGGGATAAATCAAGTAAAAACTAGCAAGCTTGATTTGAATCATGGGTTTTTGTAATTCGAATCATAGACCAAAATTTTGAAAACATTGAAAATTTAATTTTAATGCATGTGAAAGCTATTTTTATAAAATACAAAAATAACATATGATGTTTTTTAAATGGAAAATACTTAATGTATATGTAAAAAGAATTAATGTCAATTTAGAAATGATGCACATATGAGTTAAAATGCTATGCATAGATGAATGAGAATGTTATGCATAGATGAATAAAAAAATATGATGCATGATATGATCAGATGATTTATGATATACCAAGCACATATAATTAAGGTACATTATAAAAAAAAAGGAGATTGGAACAATCATACTAATTTGACGATATAAGCTTTAACTTACTACACAAGAAATAATTAGTAAATGAAAACATAAATAACAAAAAGCAAATTACGATCAATCATGACCAATTGGATATTATTTCCTTTGCTCATATTAAAAACATGATCAAATACTCCTTTACAAGATATCTGATGAACTTAAACGGAGAATATTTTGACTATCTTTGATCATAATAATAATAATGAGTAGATGATTAGCTACTTTATTGCTTGAACAAATGTCTTGACAATCTAAAATAACTTACTCAACAATTTGACAATGATATGACTCTTTCAAAATTTGATGTTTTGAACTTCTTAAATGCTTGTTGAACAATTAGTGAACATGCCAACCTTCACGAAACTATCTTCATCTTCTTTTATGATAATCTTATAAGAGTAGGCCAACAAAGATACGCTTCTTCTTCCTATCAGAAATCTTTCACAAAATTCAAACATATACCATATGTGACGAAATTGTTAACTCTATGAATGTTCATCAAACATCAAGTATTACATTAACATAAAATAAAATGAGCGAAATTTTTAAAATAATAATTTGATTAAAGTTCAACAATAATTATTTCTAGTTGGATAAAAAGTCTTGTCTCCATTTAAAATGAAATTTTAATAATCAAAATAAAATTGTTTAACACATAACATATATATTCTTTAAAATCATTTTTTTCCCGCGCTTCAAGCAATATCATTAATCACTCACCTCTTTATTAGTATCTAAAATATTGATGGTAAGTGAAAAAAATTTATATCCATATTGAATCACACTAAGCACAAGGAAATATTAAAAAAAAATGGTATAACAACTTATCAATCAAAAGAATAAAGTACACACATATATCCTCTATTTTAACAAAACGTTGATGAAAATATTTTTAAGAAACTACTCAAATAAAGTTATGCATCTACATCAATTTATTATAATTAAAAATAATTAATCATAAATATTTAATAATATTTATATTTGGAAAGAAATCACATCATTTTACACTTAGAAAAAAATCACTCCATTTAAAACTTAGAAAGAAATGCCCAAATTTACACTTAATAACAAATAACCTCTTTTAGAAAAGTAACAAGTAACAATGCCTCATTTGACCATTTTCCACAGTCAATCTATATATCATGTTATACAAATTTAATTTAATCAATATCTATGAAACTGAGTCACACATTCATATCACATATCCTTTTTCACAACTTTTATTTCAATTATACTTAAAATAATCTAAATTCAATACACATATTCGTTAAACTATAAATTATTATTAAGAGACATGAAGTATTATGAAGTTCTTTTCATAATTAATATATGGTTGGGACTGAGTGAGTAGCTCATTCATGATCTATGGTACATCCAATCCTAACTTCTCTTTAACATGCAATATGGCCTCAAGCCCTTATCAAAAGTCTAACATTTCAATTTTTTGTTAGCCCCTCTAACCTCCACATTTTTTATGGGTGAAATTATCAAAATATTCTCGTAATGTTTCATTTTCTCTCTGCATAATGTCATTGAGAACTACCACTATCTAAAGTTTGCACTTGCGTGTTATCAATTTGGATGTAAACTCATCACATAATGTTCTTTAAGAACTAATGGAGTTGTCTTCCACGCCATTGAACCAGGTCACAATTATTCTCTTCAAGGTGAGAATAAAGCCTGCACTTCACTGCTCTTCTGACTAGGTAGTAATCTATTATGTTATCTACATGTTCGACAAGATTTCATTTGCATTTGGTGCATTGAACAAAGCTCGGAGTTATTAGAGGTCATGCAACGATAGTAGAACTGAAGCGTGAGGAAAATAATAGAGAGGTTGGAGTGGAGGAAGTGAAAAGTGAGGTGGAGGAATCTGATTCTTTAGTGAAGGAATTAGAATGTGAGATTGAGGAACCAGACGAGTCTCTAGAATTGATGGTTGAGGAATCAACTGTGATGTTTAGGGATCTTGTTGTTATTCTTTATCTACAGGGGGAAAGAATTGGTTAAGTGTTGTCTTGAAGAATCTGAACAACTGATCAAAGATCCTTGATAGTGCTTCATATGCAACTGCTATTGAACTAGTGTTGGCTGAAGATTTTGATGATATTGTTCGAAGCGAAACAAATTGGATGTTTCGATTGGAATAAAGCAAGATGTCATGTTTCGAAATGGTAGAAGCAGTGCTTCGAATGGGCATATCAAAGCTTGGAGCTTCGAGTGACAGTTATGAGGATATCTTCAAAAGAAGTCTCGAAGAGATAGCAAGGTTGTGTCCAAGAAATGCGTTCGAAACGAAGAGTGCCAAAACATTTGAAATTCAAACGCAAGCGGGATGTTCGAAATTTAAAATATATGCGCTGGAGCATTCAAAGACGCGTGGAAGCTAGAGAGAGGCATTGCTTTGCATGTTCTGAACGTGGCAGAATCTTATAGCAAGACCGTTATGGTCGAAGTAGTATAAATAGAAGTCTTAGCATTATGATTTCGTGTGTCATATCTATTGTACAAAAAACTCAGTAAACATTCAAAATACCACATGACTAGGGAAACGAATGCACGAGCAATGTACGTATGATAACACCAAGTGTTTATGATTTAATAAAACTCTTTATCATTTCCAGTATTTTCCTCTATCTTCATGTCAATACCATTCAAAAGCCTTTGCATTAAAATATTTTCATTCGAAGTCTTTTTACTGATGCCTTACATTTAAATGTTTTCTTTCCATTTCAAATCCTTTACTTTCAGAAACTTCTGTATATTTCATGCCTTTATCTTCAAGCTTTTATCATTCGAATACCTTTTTCATTTAAAGTCATTTTACTGATTTCTTGCATTTAAACGCTTTCTTCGTATTTCAAATCTTTTACATTCCAGAGAATCTTTTACATTACATGTTTTTATGCTTCGAAGTCATTTACTTGTCTTTTCTGCAGTTTTATATGTCTTTACAATTGAACTTTATTCATGCAATTTAGTTTCGTGCGCATTTACTTGATCATGTTATTAGATCTTTAATAGAGTAATCGAAGTAAGTTAAACACCTACACAACATTCTAAATACCAACCATGAATATCAGTTCTATAGTGAGAATTATCCAAATGACCAATACATCCTAGGATCAATCTAGTCGATCCTGCAAGTTACCAGAGAGATTAAATAACAGTCATTAAGATTATTTGATAGTTTGGAGGACTAGAGGTTGTTTACCAGAAATCACTGTAAACAAATTGGCACACCTGGTGGGACGAGTCATTGGTCATTACGAAATTTAGAACAAAGTAAAAAATTGTTGAGACATAACCATTATAAAAGTACTCTCTGAGTGATAAGTTTGTTGTTTTATGAACCTTAGAAGTGGTAGAATAACCAATAGCAACCAACCCTTATCCAGAAGAAAACGTTTAAACAAGATGTCTAATTCTGACAATCAACAAGGGGAACAAAATATCCCACATACAACAGGCACTAATATGTCCGCTTCAATGGGAACATCTAATGCAATCCCTTCGAGTGCACAGTCTGTTGCATCCTCTACCAGTGGCGTAGCCATTAATGGAATAAGTGGCATATCAACTAATAGTTCGATCCTAGGAAATACTGGAACCATTGGTTACCCTGGGGGATTCGTCCCACCATCAGGGACACAAACCCATTTCGCCACCCCACTAACTAGACCACCCGGTTTCGATGGTAATAAAACCAGAAATTCCTCTTATGGAATGCCAACATCTTTTATGGCAGGCTTACACAATTCCACATCGAATTCATCACCACAATTAGGGTCTGGGTCTGGGGCAAATCAGTTTATGACAAATAACCAAGGGTCAGTGGGTTATAGTGCAATGCCTATCTTAACCACAGAAAACCAGTTGGCTTTTAGGCAATTAATGGATGACAGTAACCATAATATGATAGGAGTATTAGCACAAACTATGCAGGAGATCTTTGCCCCAATAGTACAAAATGTAACTGTGACAAACAGAGAAAACACAGATAACATGAGTCGAATAGCAGATTTCTTCTCTCCCCCAGAAAGGCGTAGGCAGAATCAGGCGGGAGTTCGAGCAAACATACCTATTATAGAACAAGTTGCTAACGACCCACCCTATAGACCAACCAGAGAGGAGGTTAATTTGGGGGCAAGGGCTCAAAGGTTAGGAGCCCCAATGATCCAAGGCCCACAAAGGGAAATTATGGAACCAGGGGCAAGGATCGAAAGGCTAGAAGTCCCAGAGTTTCGAGAAGAACAACCTAGAGGGGTTGTCATGGTGGGTTGAAATCAAGATGCTGATGCAGTCGTTCATAGAATTAGAAACGATAACATCTTGGCAGAAAACAACTTAACCACCATGATAGAGAGAATCATGGCCCAGAATGGCCTCAACACAGGAATTAGAAGGCCAAATTATGCCTCCCCTATATTAGATTACATAATGCACACTGATTTACCAAGGGGATATAAAGTCCCTAAGTTTACAAAGTTTGTTGGGGATACCAATGAATCAACAGTCAAACATATAGCCGGGTATCTAACCGAAGCAGGAGATATAGCCAATAATGAAGACCTTAGGATCAAATATTTCCCAAGTTCCCTGACTAAGAACGCTTTCACATGGTTCACCACTTTACCTCCTGGGTCCATAGATACTTGGGCTTTGTTGGAGAGATTATTCCATGAGCAGTTTTACATGGCACAATCAAAAATAAGTCTGAAGGAACTAGCTAGTGTCAAGAGGAAGTTTACTGAACCCATAGATGATTATCTGAATAGATTCAGGCTCTTGAAATCTAGATGCTTTACAGTAGTGCCTGAACATGAGTTAGTCGAAATGGCTGCTGGCCGCCTGGACTACTCTATTCGAAAGAAATTAGACACTCAATACTTGAGGAATATGGCTCAATTAGCCGATAGGGTTCGACAGGTCGAAAGGCTAAAGGCCGAAAAGGCCAGAGTCTTTAAAAATAACAAGAAGGAAAGGATCTCCTGTGTTGGAACTGAGGAAACAAAAGATTATCCTGAATTCGAATTCAAAGAGGTCGAAATCGACCTCGCTGAATTAAAACAGGCACCACCTTACTCCTGCAAATTATTAGTTCCCACAAAAGGGAAAGAAATTGTTGAAAATGAGAAAAGTGACAAATTCCCAAAGAAGGTTTATACCTTCGATGTAACCAAGTGTGACGAGATTTTTGATTTACTTGTCAAAGATGGCCAACTCATTGTGCCATCAAATGTCAAAATACCTCCTTTAGATCAAAGGAAGAAAAGAGGATTTTGCAAGTATCATAGTTTCCTAGGCCACAAAACCTCACAGTGTTTTCTTTTCAGGGACCTAATTCAGAATGCAATTAAAGATGGCAGACTGAAGTTCGCTGATAAAGCAAAAATGAAAGTAGATGAAGATCCTTTGGACTTCGCAGACACCAATTACTCCGAGCCTGCATGCATTGGGGAAATTAACATGGTGGAAGCTGACCAAAGTGACGCTCCAGTAGGAGAGAAAGATACTGAAAATGAAAGTTGGGTGATAGTCGAAGTCAATAAGGGGGTCACTGAAGACGTCCACAAGCAACCAGAGACTTCGATTGAAGCAGCACCTTTAGCTGTTGCAAAAGAAATCCAGGCTACTAAAGGCCAGGAAAACCAAAACCAAGAGTTGACACAGGTTACTGAAGGCCTGAGGCTAGAATTGGAGAAAGTCCAAATCACGAAGCCAACCTCCCCTCAGAAAGAAATATGGGATACGTTAGGGGAACCCAGTGGAAAGTTTGACTACCTGGTCAAATATTCTGCCCCAGAGAGTTCAAAGGTCCAAATTGAAGATATAAAACCTACAGGTTGGGGAGATGATGACACTAAGGGGGAGGATGTTGAGGTAAACATGGTGGATATGGAGAGGCCTCGTTCTGAAATGGAGGAGGTGGAGAGATACTTAGAAAAAGAAAAGTATAAAATGGAGGATAATCATGCTGGAGATGCTAGTCTTAAGGATTACCTCATGATGTGCCACAAAGGAGATACAGGAATGATACTATGCCCTAGGTGCAGCATCCTCTGCAACCAGAGAATCGCTGCAAACTTCGAGAGGGTACAAAGGGCGCGAACTGGCAACAACTGGCGCCAGGATAACCAGCTATTCATGTGTTATCCTAAAGCTGGAGAAAGTTTGTTGGAATATGTGCTTCGCTGCTACAAAGGGGCAACCAAATGCTTGATATGCCCAAGGTGTTCTGCTGTGTATGATCAAAGCATGGCCAGAGCCTTCGAAACAATCCCTTTCGTCCCTTGCTGGAACCACCAAGAGACTGCTCAGATGGGCCCACGTTTCGATAGCAAATACAATCAACGAAGGCCCGATAGTCCTCATCCAAAGGGCACTCGAAGAGTGACGTTCAAAAATCCTGCTGAAGTGCCAACAGACAAATGGCTGCAAGTCAGAAATGACAAAGGCAAAGACAAATGGAGAAACAATGAACGAAACGCACGCCATGATATGACATATAGAAGGCAGTTCAACATAGAGAAGAGGGAAGAGGTGAGATTAGAGAACTACAAAGGAAGAAACCCCATGTCAAGATCTCAATGGCGAAGGCAACAGAGAATTCGAAAGGCTGAAAGGGAAGCTGTGGCAAATAAAGGGGCAACTTCAATAAAGAACCAAGGTGAATCTAGCACCAACAAACCCACACCAAAAAATCAAACTGAAGACAAACCCTCAGTTAATAGGAGGCTCTTCTCTGAAGTACAACCAACTGAACCAAAGGAATACACTCCAGGTCCAGAAGAAGACGAAGATATGCTAACGGACAACTTCGAATCAGAGGGGGAGTCTTCGTTCAATATCAATTGCAATGTGGTATCTGTGATTCCTTGTGAGTTTGGACAGGAAACCGAAATCGAAGAGTATGAGGAAGAAGATACCATAGATCTGATGAAGCATAGGCCTGTGTGCTACTACGTGATGGATAACGGAGTTGTCGAGGAGCAGAATGCGTTCTTCGAGCGTCCAGAACCAGCTAGGAAAAATCATCTGAAGCCATTATTCATTCGGGCAAAGGTTGGTGCCCATGGCGTAAATAAAGGTCTAGTGGATGGGGGCGCTGCAATTAACTTAATACCCCATTTCATGCTGAAAAGGTTAGAAATACGCGAAGGAGACATCAAACCACACAACATGGTTCTATCCAATTATGAAGGGAAAGTAGGCAAAACACTGGGGGTGGTTCAATTGGACTTGACAATAGGCTCAAGCTGCAGGACCACCATGTTCATGGTGATCGAAGCCAAGGCCAACTACAACTTGTTGCTGGGAAGGGAGTGGATCCATGGCGTAGGAGCAGTTCCTTCGTCAATGCACCAGCGATTAGTTTTGTGGAGAGAAGATGGGATCATGGAAAACATTGAAGCGGACCAGAGTTACTTCATGTCAGCAGTCAACTTGGTTGACAAGAGGAATTATGACAAACATCTGGCAAAGATTGCTCCCTGTGTCCCAAATGATGAAATCAACGAAACTAGGAACGCACACTACTACATGACCCTTCGCCATGATGGCATATACTGGGATAGAAGAATAATCAGTGAAGATGAAGGAGTCGAAGGTACTATGCAAAGACAGCCAGCAGGATGGGAATTCGACAACCTTACTCATGACTGAGTCCTCCTTTTTCGAAAGGATTTCGGCCTATATGGCTGAGAACGAATCAAAGGCGGCCTTAGAGGCTGAAATGAATAAACTGGCTATAAAGATGAACGAAATAAATGGGGGTAGCTCGAAAGGCTCACCCTTTGAAGAATTTGAAATAGATCAAAGGCTGGACGCCATCTATGATAAAGAACCCCTAGGCTTCGAAAGGGACCCCATATACTCAGGTGCCAAAATGTTGGCGCAGGATCCACTCGAAGAAGTGAACTTAGGGGATGAGAACACGAAAAGAATAACCTATATAAGTGCAAAACTTAACCCAGGCCTCAAGCAGGAAGTGATCGAAGTCCTCAAGAAAAACAAAGATTGCTTCGCGTGGGACTATGACGAAATGCCTGGTTTAAAGAGGGAGTTAGTCGAACACAGACTTCCAATCAAAGATGGCAAGAAGTCCATCAAGCAAACTCCTAGAAGATTCGCACCAGCGGTTCTCACAAAGATCAAAGCTGAGATCAAACGGTTGTTGCGCTGCAGATTCATCAGAACCACAAGGTATGTCGAATGGTTAGCAAATATAGTGCCTGTTATTAAGAAAAATGGTTCTCTGAGAATCTGCATAGATTTTAGGGATTTAAATACTGCAACCCCTAAAGATGAATACTCCATGCCTGTGGCAGAAATGTTAGTAGACTCTGCTGCAGGATTCGAATATTTAAGTATGTTAGATGGATACTCTGGGTATAATCAGATTTTTATTGCTGAAGAAGATGTTGCCAAGACAGCATTTTGTTGCCCAGGAGCCTTAGGCACCTACGAATGGGTGGTGATGCCTTTTGGTTTAAAAAACGCTGGGGCAACTTATCAAAGGGCAATGAATTCGATTTTCCATGATTTCATTGAAACCTTTATGCAGGTGTATATTGATGATATAGTCATCAAATCTATATCTGCAGAAACCCATTTGCATCATTTGAGCCAATCATTCGAACGAATGAGAAAACATGGCTTAAAGATGAATCCCCTTAAATGTGCATTTTTTGTGCAGGTTGGAGATTTCCTTGGCTTTGTGGTTCACAAGAAAGGAATTGAGATCAACCAAAACAAAACCAAAGCCATAATGGAGACGAAAGCACCTACGTCAAAAAGGGAGCTGCAATCTTTGCTAGGGAAGATTAACTTTCTCAGAAGATTCATTTCGAATCTGAGTGGAAGAACCCAAGCTTTCTCTCCGTTGCTTCGTTTAAAGCAAGGCCAAGCCTTCGAGTGGAACGAAGCCCATCAGGAGGCATTTGACAAGATAAAAAGATATCTCTCTCAGTCTCCCATCTTGTCTCCACCTTCATGGGGAAAGCCCATGAGATTGTACATATCTGCCTCGGAAGTTAGTATAGGTAGTATGTTAGCACAAGAAGATAGCAATGGCATCGAAAGAGCCATATACTATTTAAGTAGAGTATTGAATGATGCAGAGACTAGATATAGCAATTTAGAAAATTTATGTCTCTGTTTGTACTTTTCTTGTATGAAACTCAAGTATTATATAAAGCCTGTTGATGTTTATGTTTCATCTCATTTCGATGTCATTAAACACATGCTTTCAAAACCAATAATGCATAGCAGAGTTGGCAAATGGGCTTTAGCCTTAACAGAATATTCTTTGACTTTCATGCCTTTAAAAGCTGTGAAAGGCCAAGTGATTTCTGATTTCATTGTGGACCATTCATTGGTTGAACAGACTGTCATGAGTTATGTCGAAATGCAACCTTGGAAATTATACTTTGATGGTTCGACCCACAGGAATGGTAGTGGTGTTGGAGTCCTTATAATTTCTCCTGAAGGAATTCCAACAAAATTCAAGTATAAATTAGATGGTCCCCGTTGCTCGAACAACGAAGCTGAGTATGAAACGCTTATTGTTGGACTTGAAGCTTTGTTAGAATTGGGGGCAACTAGAGTCTAAATTAAAGGAGACTCAGAGTTAGTGGTCAAGCAAATAACAAAGGAGTACAAATGCATAAAGGAAAATCTGATGATATACTTCGTCATAGTTAACAGGCTACTTAGAAAATTTGAATACATGGATATTCAACATATACCAAGAATAGAAAACCAAGAAGCAAATGACTTAGCACAGTTGGCTTCAGGTTATAAAGTTTCTGCCAAAAACTTTGAGGATTTAGTTGAATTAAGGGGTAGAGTTATGGCTACTAGATTCATACCATCAGATCTAGAGAGTATAAAATTAGGTTATGCTGAGAAACAAGAGTTCGAAGTACTAGCCATAGACACCTTATCAGATGCAGATTGGCGAAGTCCACTTGTGAGTTATTTAACAAACCCAACTCTGAATGTTGATAGGAAGATAAAATATAGAGCATTGTCATATGTCCTCATGGGAAACGAATTGTTCAAAAAGACCCAAGAAGGCGTATTACTGAAATGCCTAGGAGAAAGTGAGGCATACTTAGCATTGTCAGAAGTCCACAATGGGGCATGTGGGGCACATCAAGCAGGTCATAAAATGAAATGGCTGTTATTTCGATATGGCATGTATTGGCCCAGCATGCTCAAAGATTGTATAGACTTTGCTAAAGGTTGTGAAGAATGCCAGAAGCATGCAGGGATTCAACATGCCCCTGCAAGTGAGTTGCATTCAATCATTAAACCATAGCCCTTTAGAGGATGGGCATTGGATTTAATAGGAGAAATAAATCCTGCTTCGTCTAAAGGACATAAATATATCTTGGTAGGAATAGATTATTTTACCAAGTGGATCGAAGAAATACCATTAATAGTTGCTGATCAGGAGGTGTTGTACCCCAAAATTTTCCCTCCCATATTCTTCAAGAATTGCCAAGTTAAAGCTTCAAAATCTCCCCAAGGGTTGCACAGTTCAAGGGCCTCCTAAACAGTCAAAATTAGGGTTTTGGTTCTGACAAAGTAAATGAAGTTTCCAAGGGCCCAATCAAGTCCCACATGCTTATAAACATGGTCAAGCATCCTCATACCAAGTTTCAAGACTTACAGCACAAAATTGCACAGTCAAAAACCCTAATTGCACTACAGTCAACTGTAGGGGCAAAATGCTCATTTAGCAGTCAAAAGTTCAAATTTTTGGTCAACATCTCATTTTGAAGCCACAAACATCATTTGATCAATGCTTGATCATGATTCTCAAAGCTTGGCTCAAAAATCATCAAGATGCAAAAGTTTCCATATTTGGACAGTTGAAAAAGTCAACTGTAAATTGACCAGGGCATAACTTTCACATGGATTATCAGAAAAATTCCATCCAAAGATCATTTTGAAGATAAAGACATTTCCTACAACTCCTCTTCATACTTCAAGTCCAAGAAATGCTCTCACAAAAAGTTATCAATTTCAACATTATAGGTCATTTTCAAAAGTCAACAAAAAGGGACTTTAAGTCAAAGGACATAACTTGAGATTGGTAAATCAAAATGACATGGGACCAAATACATTGGTTAGAGGACTCAAAGACCTTTCCAAAATGTCCAAGAACATGAGCAAAGCTTATAAATTGAGCAAGTTATGCCTTGTGGAAGTTGGGGAATTTTTGGATATTTTGAAAAGTCAACATTGCTTCAAATGACCTAAAATTGCTAATGGGCCTCTTTTTCTTCCACAATTCATCATCCAAGGCATGTGCAAGACCATTTGGCCCAAAGGGAAGTTTTTTTATCAATTTTATTTATTTATTTGGATTTTTAATTATTAATAATTCATTTAATTAATTAAAATCCATGAAAAATACCAAACCAATGCAATCAAATCTTTTTGTGCAGGGAATGAGCTTAAGATTTCGTGCATGACCAAATATAGAAAGAATCAAGTCAATTGGCCATGATTTGTATCAAATATGCTTGAAAAAGATTGGAAAATTATGGTTTGCAAATCAAATATTTTTCACATCAATGCATGGATTTTTGATCAAGTTCTCAACCCTAAAACCTTCACACGTACATATATAGTGCAACCCTAATGCATAGAAGGTCCAAGCTGCGCCAGAAATCCCTAAACAAACTTGGAATTTTTTCAAGAAAAGTCAAATCTGAAAACCATCTTCTAGGTCGATTCAAGCCAAGAGACTGGTTCCATTACCTTCCTGAGGCTTCAAGGAAAGTTTTCCAATCAAAATCATTCATCCTAACATCAAGAAACGTGAGAACGATGGTGACCTGTACAGAAAATATTTTACATTCGTGCATCTCAATTCATGCATCTTTAGCAATTTTTAACATTTGATTTATGTTCATTATTCAATTCTGAAGCTAACTGTGTGGTTTGATTTTGTTTTCGTGCCCCATTGAAGGATTCACCATTAAAGATATTTAGGGTTACCAAGCTTTTGATTTGGGCATTTCCAAATGCTGTAAAATTAGAGGACCACAATACCATGGTTAAAACCAGCACGCTTAGACGAAAGCAATGGAACCCTCGCGCCTAATTTACGAGGCCATGTGGCCTATTCGCTATTTTTTAGAAAGGTGTTTTTGGGGACGGTTCAAAACCGTTGCCCATTCTTTTTGTGTTTCAGGAAAAACAAAAGCGAGGAAGAAGAAGGGTATGTGGCCAGCGCTGATTGGTTCGTTCAAATTTTCGCGCAGAAAAACAAGCATTAACGTTTGTTTATTTTATTATGTTTATTGATTGTATAAAATACAAAGAAGTAAAGTGGCACGATTGGCAAGGCATTGTAGTGGTAACCTCCAGGACCTGGGTTCGAGCCCCAGGTCCTCACCCCTTTCATATTATTTTTCCTTTAATTGTTATCCCATGCAGATTCAACACAAGGTTCCACCATATGCTCCTCAATCCAATGCGCCACATGTTCCAAGGCACTCAATTAAGGGCCAGGATCCAGAGACCATGGTGAACCTCAGTCAACACACATGCGCGCTAGTGGAAAAGTCAAAGAGGCCAAAGGTTAATGGGCCTAAATTACTGGATTTCACCTCCTACTGGGGACAGAACCCCCCAAGGTTTGCAAGTCTTTTATATTTTTTTCATTTTTTATTTTAATTCAATTATTATTTTTAATTAGTAATTAATTTAATTATTTTTCATAAAAAACATAAAAACAATAAAAAATCAGAAAAAAGATAAAAATAAGTATTTTTATTTAATATTTTACTATTTTGTAAATAAAACCATTATTAATTAATTAGTTTTAATCTAGGGTTAATCTTAATATTTTTCAATAAAACTTAAAAATTGATAGAATTAGGGTTTCAAATCTTTTTCATTCTTTTTTCCCTTTTTCATCATGATTAAATATTATTTATTTTTATAAATCAAGTTGCAATTAATTAATTAGGCTTAATTTTAGATAATTGTCATATTTTCTTAATAAATAAAAAAATTGTAGAATTAGGTTTTTAATTTCATTAAATTCTCATAAATACAAAAAACCCAAAAAATAATTTCTTTTTCTTTAATTTAATTAATTTGCTAATAATTTAATTTCATTAAAAAGGGTCCAACGCCCTCGTTCCTAATTTTAATTTAATTCGCGTATTTATTTCTTTTTTCTTTTAATTATTTATGTACCTCTCCCAAAGCCTTGTAAATACGTATCTTTCGCACTTTTACTTTATTTCTTTATTTTTCTGTCAAATCGGGTCCTGGATTAAATTTGGCGATGTGGACCCGCGCCTTTGTAATAGTTTAGAATTTTACCTTTCCGCACTTTTTTAACTGTTAAATGAATGCATGCAAGAATGAATGGCCTAAAATAAAAACAAACGCATAGATCACTTTGACATGAACAAGATAAATGTAATGAATCTGACACACAAATCACACACCACCCCTAGGGTACGCCTCACTGTTGCCTTGCCTCGAAAGGTGATCGTCGAGTAGAGGATGTCTTAGTAAGTCCTCATGATCCGGGAACCTGGCATGAGGGTAGCTTCTAAGGTGTCTTCCCATTGCTCTGGTGATCACCATGTCCCGAACCTCGAATTGACCCGAACACCTCCAATGGTGGTGCTACCTACCTCTCAATGGTGGGATGGCATTACTTTAAAGACATTTACACAGACGAATTCCTTAGGGTAGGTAGACGACTCTAGATACTTGCTCTAATTCAAAAAAAACAAATCAAAAATACTTTTCACACCGACACCTTTTCAAAAAGCTTTCGAAAGCAACTTTTCAAACACTCTTGAGGACCGATACAAGAGTCGAACTAGAATTTTCAAAGAAACTTTTTAAAACCCACAGTTGAAAAGCAAACAAACCATTTTTGAAAACACAAGTGAGCAAGTATCTAAGAGCCCATGGATAACCATGGATAGAAAGGGTGCTAACACCTTCCCTTTCTATAATCTACCTCCCGAACCGAGAGCAATCTCTATAAGGAATTTTTCTGTTCTTTTGTCCTTTCCATTTGGAGAAAATAAAAGACGGTGGCGACTCTTGCTTCCGCGATATTTCGCGAACCAGCGTTAAACAGTCAGTTCCAGATCCACCAATCACAGAACTGGCGACTCTGCTGGGGACTATCATATAAAGTGAGGTGTACCTTAGGGCTTAGTTCATAACTGTGTTTTCAATTGTATTGCTTTGCTTGCTTTAAATTGTGGGTTTCTTGGGAGTTCTATAGATCCTAACCCGGATCTGGGGGATACCTTCTTAGAAAGTAGCAACAAGGCTGTGAGGGAACTGTGCGGGGTATACCGACATGGTTGAAACAGTCTGCTACGTTGATGTGGCACTTTGGTGTGTACCGGTAACCCTTGAGTTCAGTCAAGGAGAGTACGGGGCCTCCGCGTGGTGTCATGAAGCATCAACAGACCTTAGGAACCTTAATTGAACTATCTTGGCCTCTTTAGGGTAGTGAGATAACTGACTTTGGTGCAGTCCGAGGTTGGTTGATACTCGATGCTACACTCAATTGAGGGTTGCTTTCCTGGAATATTTCGGTCGCCAGTTCAGTGGCTAAATCGAAACGATGAACAATGAAAGCAATCCCGTGATATTGGGACCCTTAGAACCCGATTACTTCTAATAGGACAGGTTGAACCCACCAACTTCAAGAGGGTACTACCCAGACCCCATGCTGGCCTTAAACCCTAAGGGATTGTCTTGTGTGCCTTGTGTGCCTTACATGTTTGTCTTTGTAAATATCTGTGGTGTGTTTAATCATAGCATCATGACATCATCCAGCATCATATGCATTGACTAACCATTTCAGGGGTTCGAATCTTCATCTTTGTTCTTGTTTTGTAGGACATGGAAACTGTTCGTAGAAAGACAATTCAAATCAGTCTTGTAAGGATCCCTCCTCAACTTAAGGAACTTATATCCAGGATTCCCGAGAGCTCTTCATTCAGTGAAAGACATGGAAGACTCATCAGCTTGGTCAACACCAACATTGAGGAAGATATGATAAAGGTCCTGTTCCAGTTCTTTGACCCTTTGCATCACTGTTTCACCTTCTTGGACTACCAGCTGGTACCTACATTGGAGGAGTTCTCCCGGCTCCTGAAGATCCCTATCCTTGATCAACTACCCTACAACGGTACGGAAAAGGAACCCAAGCTTGAAGAGATTGCTAAAGCCTTGCACCTACAGTCATCTGACCTCAAGGGACATTGGGAAGTTAGAAGTGGTATCAAAGGGTTCTTAGCCAGGTTTCTGTTTGAAAAGGCCCATGAATGTTGGAACTCCCTTGACTTACAAGCTTTTGAAGAAGTTGTGGCCCTCCTTGTCTATGGTTTGGTGTTGTTCCCTAACCCAGATCAGCTTATAGATATCAGTGCTGTCCAGATCTTTATGTCCAGGAATCCTATACCTACATTGCTGGGGGACATCCTCCACTCATGTTACACTCGAACCATGAGAAAAAGAGGTGTCCTTATGTGTTGCACTCCTCTCCTGGGAAGGTGGTCTATTTCGCACCTTCCACAATCAGTTTTGAAGAACGAGCGGGGTTTGAGATGGTCACAACGGTTGATGACTCTCACACATGCAGATATATATTGGTGCCTGTTATACCCCAAAATTTGCCCTCCCATATTCTTCAAGAAATTGCCAAGCCAGGTCACAAAATTCCCCAAGGGTTATGCATTCAACTGTCTCCTATACAGTCAAAATTAGGGTTTTGAGTCTGATCAAGAAAAAGAAGTTTTCAAAGGCTCAATCAAGTCTCATATGCTTACAAACATGGTCAAACATCCTCATATCAAGTTTCAAGGCATTCAGCTCAAGATTGCACAGTCAAAACCCTAAATTGCACTACAGTCAACTGTAGGGGCAAAATGGTCATTTGGCAGTCAAAAGTTCAAATTTTTGGTCAACATATCATTTTTAAGCCACAAACATCATTTGATCAATGCTTGATCATGATTCTCAAAATTTGGCTCAGAAATCATCAAAGATGCAAAAGTTGCTATATTTGGACAGCTGAAAAAGTCAACTGAAATTGACCAGGGCATAACTTTCACATGGATTATCAGAAAAATTCCATCCAAAGCTCATTTTGAAGAGAAAGACATTTCCTACAACTCATCTTCATACTTCAAGTCCAAGAAATGCTCTCACAAAAAGTTATCAATTTCAACATTACAGGTCATTTTCAAAAGTCAACAAAAAGGGACTTTAAGTCAAAGGACATAACTTGAGAATGGTAAATCAAAATGACATGGGACCAAAGGCATTGGTTAAAGGACTCAAAGACCTTTCCAAAATGTCCAAGAACATGTGAAAAGCTTAAAAATTGAGCAAGTTATGCCTTGTAGAAGTTGGGAAATTTTTGTGAAATGGCAAAAGTCAACTATCTTTGAAAATCCAATTTTTGACAAAAGGGCCCCATTTTTTCCACTTGGTTCATCCTTGTCATGCCACACACGTGTCCCATGGTTAATTTCAAGACCAAATATTGATTTTTTTATTTTATTTAATTTTTGATGATTTAATTCATTTTAATTCTTTGAAAATTCAAATAAAATTTAAAAACCAATGGAATAGTGTCATGTGAACTTGGACAATTTCTATGTATCATGAACCAACTCAAGAAATCAGGCTAGGGTTCATTTGCACACTAGGTCTAGGTTTTGGCTAAAAAGGAGGAAAAATGGTTAAGAGTGAAAACCCTAGGACTTATTCTTTCCCAAGCATGAATTAAGGTGAGTTAGCAAGCCAATTCCATTCCATGATCATCACTGAGTCAAACCCTAGGCCTAAGACATTATAAGCTGCGCCCAAACAAGCATTGAGATATTGAAATTTTTGGACAAAAACACAAAACTGAAAACTAGTTTAGAGGATCTTTCAAGCCTTAATTCTTTTCCCATTAGCATCCTGAGGCACTCCTGAACGAATCTCAATCACAAACAACAACAAAAGCGTAAGGAATTGGTGGATCGTACTCAAACTGTACAGAACTTTTTTTGAAATCGTATTCTCCATTCTAAGCATCTTCACTGCATTTCAATAGTATATTCTTGTTCCATATGATGTTTCCAAGCTAACCCTTATATTCAATTTGGTTTTTGCACTGTATATAAGAATCCACCATGCGCGAATCCTAGGGTTACAGTTTTCTCAAATTAGGGATTTTGCATAGAGGAAAAATTAGGGCCCATGACCACCATGGTTGAACTCAGCGTTTAGAGACGAAGAAGAAGATATGGTCGCGACAAATTTATGAGCTACAGGGACCTAATCGCTATTTTCTCAAAAGCTGTCTAATGCTACACTTCAAAAACCGTTGCCTTCTTTCTTTGTGTTTCAGGAAAATGGAAGGGATGATGGCGTGGCACAAGTGGATTGGAGGGATTTGAATTTGCGCGCGTTTAACCATTTGGCGTTGGTTTTAATATTTGTTGTTTATTAACCATATTATATTAAATGAAATTGAATGGTTCAGCTGGCAGGCACCTCACTTTGCAAAGTCCAAGACCTGGGTTCAAGTCCCAGGTCTACGTTATCTTCATATTGTTTTTTATTATGTATTCAGGTGTAGGCTCCATGCTATGGTCCACTATGCACCACCACAATCCAAACATGACACGTCCTCCTGGGAGTCAATCCAAAGGCATAAGATGGACGATCACAATAAGCCCCAGTCAAAGCATCACACCTGAGCCAAAAAGTCAATGGACTTCAAAGCTAATGGGCCAGAAATTCCAGGCCTGGACCCTCCAAATTGGGGTTACCCCCCCCCCCTGGTTTGCATTTTTTTATATTTTTTCTTCTTACCTTTATTTTTGCTATTTTATTTATTTTATTGTTTCAACATAATTAGTTTATTTTTCTATAAAATATAAAAACATTCAAAAATCAGAAAATATAAAAAAATATGATATTTATTTTATTATGATTATTTTCTAAATAAATACTTGTAATTATTTAGTTTTAATTAGGTTTTCAATTTTAATCCTTTTTAATAAAAATCCAAAAATAAAATTTAGGTTTAATAACTTTTTATTTTCTTTTTTAATTTTCCCTTTTTTTCAGAATAATAATGTTATTTATTTATTTTCATAAATTAAAAAATTGTACATAAATTAATTTAGTTTTAATTAGGTTAGAAATTAAATCTTTTTCACAATAAACTTAAAAAAACAATAGAATTAGGGTTTAGCATTTTAATTTTAATTAATTTTTCTTTTTCTTTTAAATCTAAAAAACCCAAAAATACCATTTTCCATTTAATTTTAATTTTAGATAACTTCATTATTTTAATTCCTTTAAAGGGTTCAACGCCCTCGCATTTGATTATTTTCTTTTTTCGCGCGTTTCATTTATTTCTTTTGTGAATGTAATGTACTTGTACCAAAGCCATGTAATAGCTATTAGACATTTCTTTTCTGCAATTTATTTTAAAACGGGTCTGGATTAATTTGGCGTTGTAGACCCTCGCCCTTTGTAATAGCGTAGGACTTTTATCTTTTCCGCACTTTAAATTCCCGCACTTTTAACTGTTAAACAATAACATGAAAGAATGAATGCCCAAAAATAAAATCGAATCGTTAGATCACCAATGCATGACAAGACAAACAATAAACTGAAAATGACACACGGACCGCACACACCACCCCTAGGGTACGCCTCACTGTTGCCTTTCGAAAGGTGATCATCGAGTAGAGGATGTTTTAGTAAGTCCTTGTGTCCATTGATCTAGTTGCCTAAAACAAAGTTGCCTGAAACAAGTTGCCTCGGAATAGTTGCCTCGGAATAAAAGATCAATGGCATAAGGGTAGCTTCTAAGGTGTCTTCCCATTGCTCCGGTGATCACCACGTCCCTAAACTCGAATTGACCCGAACACCTCCAACGGTGGTGCTACCTACCTCTCAATGGTGGGATGGCACTACTTTAAAGGACATTTACACAGACGAATTCCTTAGGGTAGGTAGGTTCTCAAAGATACTTGCTCTAATTTCAAACAAAAAAACACTTTTCACACCAACACATTTTCAAAAGCTTTCAAAGCAAACTTTTCAAACACTCTGACGTACGAGTCGAACTGAATTTTTTCAAAGAAACTTTTTTAAAACCCACATTGAAAAGCAAGCAAACATTTTTGAAAACACATTGAGCAAGTATCTAAGAGCCCATGGATAACCATGGATAGAAAGGGTGCTAACACCTTCCCTTTCTATAATCTACCTCCCGAACCGAGAGCAATCTCTTTAAGGAATTTTTCTGTGCTTTTGTCCTTTCCAGTTGGAGAAAATAAAAGACGGTGGCGACTCTTGCTTCCGCGACATTTCGCGAACCAGCTTTAAAAACAGTCAGTTCCAGATCCACCGATCACAGAACTGGCGACTCTGCTGGGGAATAAAATTAAAGTGAGGTGTACCTTAGGACTAAGATCACTGTGTTTTCAATTGCTTTCCTTGCTTGCTTTATTATTGTGGGTTGCTTGGGAGTTCTATAGATCCTAACCCGGATCTGGGGGATACCTTCTTAGAAAGTAGCAACAAGGCTGTGAGGGAACTGTGCGGGGTATACCGACATGGTTGAAACAGTCTGCTACGTTGATGTGGCACTTTGGTGTGTACCGGTAACCCTTGAGTCAGTCAAGGAGAGTACGGGGCCTCCATGTGGTGTCATGAAGCATCAACAGACCTTAGGAACCTTAATTGAACCATCTTGGCCTCTTTAGGGTAGTGAGATAACTGACTTTGGTGCAGTCCGAGGTTGGTTGATACTCGATACTACACTCAATTGAGGGTTGCTTTCCTGGAATATTTCGGTCGCCAGTTCAGTGGCTAAATCGAAACGATGAACAATGAAAGCAATCCAATGATATTGGGAACCTTAGAACCCGGTTACTTTGATTAGGACAGGTTGAACCCACCAACTTCAAGAGGGTACTACCCAGACCCCATGCTGGCCTTAAACCTTAAGGGCCTGTCTTGTGTGCCTTGTGTGCCTTACATGTTTGTCTTTGTAAATATCTGTGTTTAATCATAGCATCATGACATCATCCAGCATCATATGCATTAACTAACCATTTCAGGGGTTCGAATTTTCATCTTTGTTCTTGTTTTGTAGGACATGGAAACTGTTCGTAGAAAGACAATTCCAATCAGTCTTGTAAGGATCCCTCCTCAGCTTAAGGAGCTTATATCCAGGATTCCCGAGAACTCTTCATTCAGTGAAAGGCATGGAAGCCTCATCAGCTTGGTCAACACCAACATTGAGGAAGATATGATAAAGGTCTTGTTCCAATTCTTTGACCCTCTGCATCACTGTTTCACCTTCTTGGACTATCAGTTGGTACCTACATTGGAGGAGTTCTCCCGACTCCTGAAGATCCCTATCCTCGATCAGCTACCCTTCAACGGTACAGAAAAGGAACCTAAGCTTGAAGAGATTGCTAAAGCCTTGCACCTACAGTCATCTGACCTCAAGGGACATTGGGAAATCAGAAGTGGTATTAAAGGGTTCTTAGCCAGGTTTCTGTTTGAAAAGGCCTATGAATGTTGGAACTCCCTTGACTTGCAAGCTTTTGAAAAGGTTGTGGCCCTCCTTGTTTATGGTTTGGTGTTGTTCCCTAACCCAGACCAGCTCATTGATATCAGTGCTGTCCAGATCTTTATGTCCAGGAATCCTATACCTACGTTGTTGGGGGACCTCCTTCACTCATGTTACACTCGAACCATGAGAAAAAGAGGTGTCCTTATGTGTTGCACTCCTCTCCTGGGAAAGTGGTTTATTTCGCACCTTCCACAATCAGTCCTGAAGAACGAGCGGGGTTTGAGATGGTCACAACGGTTGATGACTCTTACACATGCAGATATACATTGGTGCCCTAGGTCCAGAGAAGATGTCACTATCATTGATCGTTGCGGGGAGTATCCTAATGTTCCTTTACTTGGAATCAGAGGGGGTATTACTTATAGTCCATGCCTGGCTTGGAGACAATTTGGTTATGCTCGGAGGGATGGTCCTCATGACATGTTGATTCCTGACATAGTTTTTGACTTCGACAACGATACTCAAGGACTTCGCCAGAGATTTATCAGAGCTTGGAGGATGCCTAGTAGGATAGACAGCAAGACACTGGGGCACAGGAACTCCATCCCTTTGGAGCCTTACCTCAAATGGGTACGAGCCCGCTCTCAGAAGTTAGTAATGCCTTATCCTCACATGCTTCCAGTAATCAAAGAACCTGCCTTGGAAGGAGAGGTGTCTCATGTTATTCAGCACCCTGATATGCCCACATCCTGGGAAGAGATGCAGAAGAGCTGGATCCAACTTAAGGAAGAGCGGAATTCTCTTGAGACTAGTTTGCATGCCAGTGAAAAGAAGGTCTTGGAGCTCACTCGTCTGTTGCATGAAGAAAGGAATCTCAACACTTACATAGCTCCAAAGAAGATGCGCAACATATTTTGGATGTGATTTGATCTTTTTGTACTTTTGCCCATGAGGCTTTGATGTATTAAACAATGATTTTCTTAATAAAAACGTGTGTTCCTTTTGGTCTACAACAAATTTGAATTTTCGAACTCTTGAATGCATTGCATAAACTCATATCATTCATCATGTGCATCATAGGTACTCTTCTTTTCAGGTTGTTTACCGTTCTTCGCTGTTTATTTCAGCATCATGAACCCTGAATCATCAACCGAGGCATCTATCAAGGCTCTTCAAGCGCAGAACGTCCAGTTTCAGGCGCAAAACGCCCAATTTCAGGAGCTGATCAAGGGCTTAACTCAGGGTCAACAAGAGTTGAAGACTATGCTTTTGAAGAAGACTAAGAAGAAGAGGAGGACTGTGCTATTTAACACTGGGCGCAGACTCGGGAACACTTTGGTTGAAGCTGAAAGGACTCCTCCATCTGTGACGGAAGGTAGTCACCATGAAAGGGAGGTCACTACTCCTGTGGGCTCTGATACTGAAACAGACTTCAACGACGACCAATACCCTCCTGCCGAAGACCGGTACAAACAGCTGGAAGACAGATTAAAGGCTGTGGAAGTTCAACGGGTGCCTGGATTGGATTTCGGAGACTTGGGGTTATCTACTGGGGTGGTGATCCCACACAAGTTCAAAACACCTGCCTTCGTGAAGTATGATGGGGCTTCCTGTCCCAAGATGCACCTCCGTTCTTATGTAAGGAAGATCCAGCCTTACACAGCAGACAAGAACCTTTGGATCCACTTCTTCCAGGAGAGTCTTTCAGGGACTCACCTCGACTGGTTCTATCAGCTGGATGGAATCAGCATTCGTAACTGGGAGGATCTGGCCACTGCTTTTTACAAGCAGTATCAGTATAATGCCGACCTCGCTCCTACGCGTACCCAGCTCCAGGGTATGTCGCTAGGGTCGGGTGAAGGTTTTAAGGAGTACGCCCAGAAATGGAGAGACCTGGCTGGCAGGGTGCAGCCACCATTGACGGATCGGGAGCTGGTAGATATGTTCTTGGGGACCCTATCTGGTCCATTTTTCAATCATCTCATTGGAAATTCCTCTGCTGGGTTTACTGATCTGATCCTGACTGGTGAAAGGATCGAGGCCGGTATAAAATCGGGGAAGATACAGAAAGTTGCCTCCTCCAGTACTGAGAAGAAACCCTTCAAAAGGGAGGCTAGTGCTGTATATAACTCCCGGAGAACAGAGCGACCTGAACACCGCCAATCTGTCAGTGCGGTAATGATTGCCAAACCTGCTGCCGCTCCTCGGCCCACTAATCCTCCAAAGTTTGAAAGACCCCGGAGAGAGTTTACCCGGTTAAGCATGACCTTATCACAGATCCTGCCACAGTTACTATCCACCAATTTAGTGACTGTCAGGGAGGCTCCAAAGTTTCCCAATACTGCGTCCCCCAAGTTTAATCCAAATGCTCGCTGTGCTTACCATTCAGATAGCCCGGGGCACTCTACTGATGACTGTTGGGCACTAAAGAACAAGCTGCAGGACCTTATTGACGCCAAGGAGGTACAGCTTGAGGCATCTGACAAGCCTAATGTGGCGATAGCTCCCTTGCCTGCTCATGGAGTTAATGCTATTGGGGATGAAGAGGAAGTTGATGAAGCTGAGTTTGATAGCTGGATCTACCCGGCAACCGACAGTGGGCCTAACAATTGGAGTGCAAAAGACAATCTCTCTGTTTCTATTGTTCCCCAGTAATGAATTTCTTTGTTTTTTGATTTGTAATAAACAATGATTTGAGACTATATGGCCCGGTGTCTTACCCGGGGCACCGTGGTTTTATTTGTGAGGGCTTTTGTTTGTCACTATCATATATCATGAATAAAAGCATTGGACGTTTTTCACATTTCAAATTTTGCGCTCCTTTTCTTTCCTTTCTTTACATATTGCAAAACAGCTGTATTTACACACACACTCACTCATACAGGTTTCAATCCACTCTGGATCTCACTGGTAACGACTCTGCTACTGCCAGTTATGACTTCGAAAATCCGATCAACTTAGCCGAAGACGAAGGCGAAGATGATTGCGAAGTGCCTGGTGAACTTGCAAGACTGTTACAACAGGAAGAGAGGGCAATTCAACCCCATGAAGAGCCAGTGGAAATAATAAACTTGGGTACTGAGGAAGACAAGAAAGAGGTGAAGATTGGTGCCAACCTAGAACTCAGCGTGAAGCAACAGTTGACTCAGATGCTGCATGACTATAAGGAAATCTTTGCCTGGTCTTACGAAGATATGCCCGGATTAGATACCGACATTGTGATCCATCACTTACCAACTAAAGAAGATTGCCCTCCGGTTAAGCAAAAGGTCCGCCGTATGCGTCCAGAGATGTCTGAGAAGATTAAAGCCGAGGTTATGAAGCAGTTTGATGCCGGGTTTCTTGCAGTAACTTCTTACCCTCAGTGGGTCGCTAATGTGGTGCCGGTACCTAAGAAGGACGGCAAAGTCAGGATGTGTGTCGATTACAGGGATCTGAACAGGGCCAGCCCCAAGGATGACTTCCCTCTACCTCACATTGATGTCCTTGTGGATAATACAGCTCAGCATAAAGTGTTCTCTTTCATGGATGGTTTTTCGGGCTACAATCAGATCAAGATGGCTCCGGAAGACATGGAAAAGACTACATTCGTTACTCAGTGGGGCACCTTCTGCTACAAAGTCATGCCTTTTGGACTAAAGAATGCTGGGGCAACCTACCAACGTGCCATGGTTGCTTTATTTCATGACATGATTCATCATGAGATAGAAGTGTATGTTGACGACATGATCGCTAGGTCCCAGACTGAGGAAGAGCATCTAGATCATCTGCAGAAGTTGTTTGACCGGTTGAAACTGTACAAGCTGAGGTTGAACCCGAACAAGTGCACCTTCGGGGTAAGATCTGGAAAGTTGCTAGGCTTCGTGGTGAGTGACAAGGGAATACAAGTGGACCCTGCTAAGGTCAAAGCCATTCAAGAGATGCCAGTTCCTAAGACAGAGAAGGAAGTCAGAGGCTTTCTCGGACGTCTGAATTACATTGCTCGGTTCATCTCACACCTAACTGCTACCTGTGAACCAATCTTCAAGCTGCTGAAGAAAGATCAGGTAGTACGTTGGAATGATGAATGTCAGGCTGCTTTTGACAGAATCAAAGAATATCTCCAAGAACCACCCATCCTTATGCCACCAGTTGAAGGGAGACCTTTGATACTTTACCTGACAGTGCTTGACAATGCAATGGGGTGTGTGCTGGGGCAGCATGACGAGTCTGGCCGAAAAGAGCATGCCATTTATTACCTTAGCAAAAGTTTACCGACTGTGAGACCCGATACTCACTGCTTGAGAAAACTTGCTGCGCTCTGGTATGGGCTGCTCGCCGGCTGAGACAGTATATGCTGACTCACGCTACCTTGTTAATCTCAAAAATGGATCCTATAAAGTACATATTCGAAAAGCCTGCTCTGTCTGGGAGAATTGCAAGATGGCAGATGATCTTGACGGAATACGACATTCAGTACACGACCCAAAAAGCCATCAAGGGAAGTGTATTGGCAGACCACCTAGCACATCAAGCTGTGGATGACTACCAATCAATGAACTTCGAGTTTCCAGATGAAAGCATTATGATAGTAACTGACTGTGAAATACCTGGGCCGGATGAAGGACCTGAACCGGGATCCCGATGGTCTATGCACTTTGACGGAGCCTCCAATGCTTTGGGAAATGGTATCGGCGCCATAATCGTATCTCCACAAGGTACTCATACTCCACTCACCGCCCGGCTGTGTTTCAACTGTACCAACAACATGGCGGAGTATGAAGCGTGTATTATGGGTCTTCAAGCTGCGATCGACCTGAGGATCAAATTTCTGAGTGTCTTCGGAGATTCCGCTCTTGTGATCAATCAGATCAAAGGAGAGTGGGATACGAAACACCCAAACTTGATTCCTTACAGAGAATGTGTGTTGGCCCTGATCCCCCACTTCACAGAGATAACATTTGAGCACTTTCCAAGAGAAGAGAATCAGCTGGCGGACGCGTTAGCTACAATGTCTTCAATGTTCAAGGTTAAATGGGACAATGAAGCTCCCCGGATCATCATCTGGAAACTGGACGAACCGGCATACTGTTGTGATCTCGAAACTGAATTGGTGACTGAGAAGCCTTGGTACCACGAAGTGAAGAGATACCTAGAAGCTCAGGAGTATCCTGAAGGAGCATCTGTCAATGATAAGAAATTCCTGAGGAGGTTTGCAGCCAAGTTCTTTCTTAGCAACGGTATCTTGTACAAGCGAAACCAGGATTCAACCCTACTGCGTTGTGTAGATAAGACTGAAGCAGAAAGAATCATGGAAGAGCTACATGAAGGGACCTTTGGTACACACTCCAGTGGACACACCATGGCAAAGAAGATCCTACGGGCAGGGTATTACTGGTCCACCATGGAAGCTGATTGTTACCAACATTCTAGGACATGCCATAAATGCCAGATCTACGCAGACAAGGTGCATGTTCCTCCGGTTCCCCTGAATGTGCTGACTGCGCCTTGGCCATTTGCAATGTGGGGCATAGACATGATCGGCGAGATTAAACCTACGGCGTCCAATGGACATCGCTTCATCCTAGTGGCGATTGATTATTTCACGAAGTGGGTTGAGGCAGCATCCTATGCTACGGTAACCAAGACTGTTGTGGCACGGTTCATTCGGCACAACCTGATCTGTCGGTACGGTGTCCCTGAGCGGATTATTACAGATAACGGTACCAATCTGAATAACAAGATGATTGCTGAGCTTTGTGAACAGTTCAAGATACAGCACCACAACTCTTCTCCTTACAGACCGAAGATGAATGGGGCTGTAGAAGCAGCTAATAAAAACATCAAGAAGATCGTGCAGAAGATGACAGTAACGTATAAAGATTGGCACGAGATGTTACCGTTCGCTCTACATGGATACCGTACCTCAGCTAGGACGTCAACCGGGGCAACTCCTTTCTCTCTGGTTTATGGCATGGAGGCAGTCTTGCCGATCGAAGTACAAATTCCTTCTCTCCGGATAATGAAGGATGCAAATCTGAATGAAGATGATTGGATCCAGACACGACTTGATCAGCTCAACCTTATTGACGAAAAGAGACTTACTGCTATCTGTCATGGTCAGACGTATCAGAAACGAATGATCAGGGCATTTAACAAAAAGGTCAGACCACAGGAATATCAAGTCGGGGATCTGGTGATCAAGCGAATCATCCTTCCTCAGAGTGATCCAAGGGGCAAATGGACCCCTACGTACGAAGGGCCATTTGTGGTTAAGCATGTGTTCTCAGGAGGAGCAATGATATTAACCAACATGGATGGTGACGACCTTCCTCACCCCGCCAATGCAGACATAGTTAAAAAATACTACGCATGAAAAAAGACCCGCTAGGCTGACATGTCTAGGCAAAAGTTAGGGCTTCCCGTCGAACCAAAAGGGTTCGGGCAAAATGAAGGGATGAAAATGAAAAAATCTGTACACCCGGCAAGTCGAAAACCTGAAAAGGCGGCTTGGGCAAAAATGGGTATCCCGGTGGACTGAAGACCCGAAAGGGTAGTCCAGGCAAAAATTAGGGATAAAAGCGTAATACTATGTCTCATTGGATCACTTTACATCCAGAATCCGGTATTTACATCAAGACGGCATCGATCAGTCAGCTTCACCTTCAACCAAGGTCATCAAGTGATGAGACGCACGGGGCATAAAGGCAATAGCGGAGTTGAAACCCAGTGGATCATTCATCTTTCACACAGCTGTTTTATTTTCTTTTGTACAAAACTTGTAATAAACTCTTTTGCTCGGCGACGTTTCTCTTACTAGGATGTCAGCCTCTTGTACACAAAACGCCTATTCACAGGCTATTCAAAATAAATACAAATATACTTTTCAGTTAAACATGCCAACTGTTTTTTTCTTTTTCTGTTTTTGTTTTGCGAAGAACGTCCAAGGTTCAATTTGTGATATATGCATTGACAATAATTTGCTAGCTCATAAATATTTGCATACGAAACAAAGAATTAATTGCAGGTGACACTAGAAACAGGGGCAATAAAGAGTTGTCTGAGCAGTCTAATTGTTTTATCCTCCAAAGTACCAAGGTAGGTTCAGCTAAAGAACCTAACCAGGCATCTTAAATTCCCCAGAGAGTGAGACAGCAAGTCAGTGCATTCTTCCCCAAACAAAGTTAACAAGTCTCAAGGAAATTGGGTATCCTCCAGTAGATCCCAATGTTCCCCAGCAGCATATGTTCTTAGCAAACATCCCCGGCAGTCTTGGTCTAAAGATTGTTCCCCGGCGGCATACATCAACATTCAAAGGAATCACTTCCCCAGCATATCAAAACTTCCCCAGGAGAATCCCATCCAAGTTCCCCAGGAAAGATGGAATTCATCTCCCCAAGCAGTAAGCTTATCCCCAGTATATTCTGGAAGCTTATCCTTCACAAGACACGAACGCGTCGTCTGGCTTGATTTAAAGAGTTATTTCCTTAACAGGATATAACTGGGTTATCCTCAGCCAAAAGCCAAGGAAAGGTCGTCGTCAACATAGTTCTTTCCTATTCCCAGCGAAGTCCATCAATACTTCCAATACAACAACGGTATCCCCAACAGAGTTATCAATGCTCAGCAAGGCATCTCTCTTCCCACAGAGTATTGCTTCCCAGCATGATCGCTAGAGTATCTTTTCTCCCCGCAGAATCTTCCATTCGCCAAGTTTATTCCGCAATGGAGTCATTTTCTCCTACCGGTATCCTTGCAGTTATCATCCCCAGCGGAAGCAAAATCTATTCTTCGACATCAGCCCAGGATACGATTTCCCGGCACCCGTCAAGGATTTACTTTCCTAGACGAAAACATACATAAAACGTCACATACATCATTATAGCATGCATAACGCACTGCATTATACAAATCTCATTTATGTTGAGAACATCATTGCTTGATTCATATCATGCATTGCATATGACTGACTTTTATCTTTCAGGAAAGATCCAGTTAAGTTCTCAAGCTACATTTCAAGACCTAGACCGGTTCAGTTAAATCGCCCCAAGATTTTCCTGATGCTTATCCAGTCAAAGGCCTTCTTTGGTTCAGTTAAATCGTCCCAAGATTTTCCTGATGCTTATCCAGTTGAAGACATTTCAAGACCTAGACCGGTTCAGTTAAATCGTCCCAAGATTTTCCTGATGCTTATCCAGTCAAAGGCCTTCTTTGGTTCAGTTAAATCGTCCCAAGATTTTCCTGATGCTTATCCAGTTGAAGACATTTCAAGACCTAGACCGGTTCGGTTAAATCATCCCAAGATTTTCCCGATGCTTATCCAGTCAAAGGCCTTCTCTGGTTCAGTCAGATCGACCCTAAGATCTCCCTGATGCTTATCCAGTTGAAGACATTTCAAGACCTAGACCGGTTCAGTTAAATCGTCCCAAGATTTTCCTGATTGCTTATCCAGTCAAAGGCCTTCTCTGGTTCAGTTAAATCGTCCCAAGATTTTCCTGATGCTTATCCCTTTGAAGACATTTCAAGACCTAGACCGGTTCAGTTAAATCGTCCCAAGATTTTCCTGATGCTTATCCCGTCAAAGGCCTTCTCTGGTTCAGTCAGATCGACCCTAAGATTTCCTTGATGCTTATCCAGTTGAAGACACTTCAAGACCTAGACCGGTTCAGTTAAATCGTCCCAAGATTTTCCTGATTCTTACCCAGTCAAAGGCCTCTCTAGTTCAGTCAGATCGACCCTAAGATCTCCCTGATTCTTATCCCAGTAGAAGACACCCCAGATCTTTTCTCAACAAGCGTCGTTGAAGTTAAAATCCCCCAGTCTTTTCTCAACAAGCGTCGTTGAAGTTAAAGTCACCAAGATTTTTCTCAAAAAAAATCAGCTCCTGCAACGTGTCAGGTATTCATTTTTCTTTTGCAGGTATGCAGGTTCTCTCCAAGGAATCTCTTACGCAATCAAACATTCAGATGGCATCTATAAGCCCATTCCCATCAGTGCTAACATGTGAGCGCAAATTTCTGGGCACTCTAGTGTCCAATCATCTTCTACCCTCGGATTACGAAAGGCACGTCAGCCAATCTGCATCCTCAGGTCTAAGAAGATTGAACAGGGGCAACTGTTATACCCCAAAATTTGCCCTCCCATATTCTTCAAGAAATTGCCAAGCCAGGTCACAAAATTCCCCAAGGGTTATGCATTCAACTGTCTCCTATACAGTCAAAATTAGGGTTTTGAGTCTGATCAAGAAAAAGAAGTTTTCAAAGGCTCAATCAAGTCTCATATGCTTACAAACATGGTCAAACATCCTCATATCAAGTTTCAAGGCATTCAGCTCAAGATTGCACAGTCAAAACCCTAAATTGCACTACAGTCAACTGTAGGGGCAAAATGGTCATTTGGCAGTCAAAAGTTCAAATTTTTGGTCAACATATCATTTTGAAGCCACAAACATCATTTGATCAATGCTTGATCATGATTCTCAAAATTTGGCTCAGAAATCATCAAAGATGCAAAAGTTGCTATATTTGGACAGCTGAAAAAGTCAACTGAAATTGACCAGGGCATAACTTTCACATGGATTATCAGAAAAATTCCATCCAAAGCTCATTTTGAAGAGAAAGACATTTCCTACAACTCATCTTCATACTTCAAGTCCAAGAAATGCTCTCACAAAAAGTTATCAATTTCAACATTACAGGTCATTTTCAAAAGTCAATAAAAAGGGACTTTAAGTCAAAGGACATAACTTGAGAATGGTAAATCAAAATGACATGGGACCAAAGGCATTGGTTAAAGGACTCAAAGACCTTTCCAAAATGTCCAAGAACATGTGAAAAGCTTAAAAATTGAGCAAGTTATGCCTTGTAGAAGTTGGGAAAGTTTTGTGAAATGGCAAAAGTCAACTATCTTTGAAAATCCAATTTTTGACAAAAGGGCCCCATTTTTTCCACTTGGTTCATCCTTGTCATGCCACACACGTGTCCCATGGTTAATTTCAAGACCAAATATTGATTTTTTTATTTTATTTAATTTTTGATGATTTAATTCATTTTAATTCTTTGAAAATTCAAATAAAATTTAAAAACCAATGGAATAGTGTCATGTGAACTTGGACAATTTCTATGTATCATGAACCAACTCAAGAAATCAGGCTAGGGTTCATTTGCACACTAGGTCTAGGTTTTGGCTAAAAAGGAGGAAAAATGGTTAAGAGTGAAAACCCTAGGACTTATTCTTTCCCAAGCATGAATTAAGGTGAGTTAGCAAGCCAATTCCATTCCATGATCATCACTGAGTCAAACCCTAGGCCTAAGACATTATAAGCTGCGCCCAAACAAGCATTGAGATATTGAAATTTTTGGACAAAAACACAAAACTGAAAACTAGTTTAGAGGATCTTTCAAGCCTTAATTCTTTTCCCATTAGCATCCTGAGGCACTCCTGAACGAATCTCAATCACAAACAACAACAAAAGCGTAAGGAATTGGTGGATCGTACTCAAACTGTACAGAACTTTTTTTGAAATCGTATTCTCCATTCTAAGCATCTTCACTGCATTTCAATAGTATATTCTTGTTCCATATGATGTTTCCAAGCTAACCCTTATATTCAATTTGGTTTTTGCACTGTATATAAGAATCCACCATGCGCGAATCCTAGGGTTACAGTTTTCTCAAATTAGGGATTTTGCATAGAGGAAAAATTAGGGCCCATGACCACCATGGTTGAACTCAGCGTTTAGAGACGAAGAAGAAGATATGGTCGCGACAAATTTATGAGCTACAGGGACCTAATCGCTATTTTCTCAAAAGCTGTCTAATGCTACACTTCAAAAACCGTTGCCTTCTTTCTTTGTGTTTCAGGAAAATGGAAGGGATGATGGCGTGGCACAAGTGGATTGGAGGGATTTGAATTTGCGCGCGTTTAACCATTTGGCGTTGGTTTTAATATTTGTTGTTTATTAACCATATTATATTAAATGAAATTGAATGGTTCAGCTGGCAGGCACCTCACTTTGCAAAGTCCAAGACCTGGGTTCAAGTCCCAGGTCTACGTTATCTTCATATTGTTTTTTATTATGTATTCAGGTGTAGGCTCCATGCTATGGTCCACTATGCACCACCACAATCCAAACATGACACGTCCTCCTGGGAGTCAATCCAAAGGCATAAGATGGACGATCACAATAAGCCCCAGTCAAAGCATCACACCTGAGCCAAAAAGTCAATGGACTTCAAAGCTAATGGGCCAGAAATTCCAGGCCTGGACCCTCCAAATTGGGGTTACCCCCCCCCCCCTGGTTTGCATTTTTTTATATTTTTTCTTCTTACCTTTATTTTTGCTATTTTATTTATTTTATTGTTTCAACATAATTAGTTTATTTTTCTATAAAATATAAAAACATTCAAAAATCAGAAAATATAAAAAAATATGATATTTATTTTATTATGATTATTTTCTAAATAAATACTTGTAATTATTTAGTTTTAATTAGGTTTTCAATTTTAATCCTTTTTAATAAAAATCCAAAAATAGAATTTAGGTTTAATAACTTTTTATTTTCTTTTTTAATTTTCCCTTTTTTTCAGAATAATAATGTTATTTATTTATTTTCATAAATTAAAAAATTGTACATAAATTAATTTAGTTTTAATTAGGTTAGAAATTAAATCTTTTTCACAATAAACTTAAAAAAACAATAGAATTAGGGTTTAGCATTTTAATTTTAATTAATTTTTCTTTTTCTTTTAAATCTAAAAAACCCAAAAATACCATTTTCCATTTAATTTTAATTTTAGATAACTTCATTATTTTAATTCCTTTAAAGGGTTCAACGCCCTCGCATTTGATTATTTTCTTTTTTCGCGCGTTTCATTTATTTCTTTTGTGAATGTAATGTACTTGTACCAAAGCCATGTAATAGCTATTAGACATTTCTTTTCTGCAATTTATTTTAAAACGGGTCTGGATTAATTTGGCGTTGTAGACCCTCGCCCTTTGTAATAGCGTAGGACTTTTATCTTTTCCGCACTTTAAATTCCCGCACTTTTAACTGTTAAACAATAACATGAAAGAATGAATGCCCAAAAATAAAATCGAATCGTTAGATCACCAATGCATGACAAGACAAACAATAAACTGAAAATGACACACGGACCGCACACACCACCCCTAGGGTACGCCTCACTGTTGCCTTTCGAAAGGTGATCATCGAGTAGAGGATGTTTTAGTAAGTCCTTGTGTCCATTGATCTAGTTGCCTAAAACAAAGTTGCCTGAAACAAGTTGCCTCGGAATAGTTGCCTCGGAATAAAAGATCAATGGCATAAGGGTAGCTTCTAAGGTGTCTTCCCATTGCTCCGGTGATCACCACGTCCCTAAACTCGAATTGACCCGAACACCTCCAACGGTGGTGCTACCTACCTCTCAATGGTGGGATGGCACTACTTTAAAGGACATTTACACAGACGAATTCCTTAGGGTAGGTAGGTTCTCAAAGATACTTGCTCTAATTTCAAACAAAAAAACACTTTTCACACCAACACATTTTCAAAAGCTTTCAAAGCAAACTTTTCAAACACTCTGACGTACGAGTCGAACTGAATTTTTTCAAAGAAACTTTTTTAAAACCCACATTGAAAAGCAAGCAAACATTTTTGAAAACACATTGAGCAAGTATCTAAGAGCCCATGGATAACCATGGATAGAAAGGGTGCTAACACCTTCCCTTTCTATAATCTACCTCCCGAACCGAGAGCAATCTCTTTAAGGAATTTTTCTGTGCTTTTGTCCTTTCCAGTTGGAGAAAATAAAAGACGGTGGCGACTCTTGCTTCCGCGACATTTCGCGAACCAGCTTTAAAAACAGTCAGTTCCAGATCCACCGATCACAGTGCCCTAGGTCCAGAGAGGATGTCACTATCATTGATCGTTGCGGAGAGTACCCTAATGTTCCTTTACTTGGAATCAGAGGAGGTATTACTTACAACCCATGCCTGGCTTGGAGACAGTTTGGTTATGCTCGGAGGGATGGTCCTCATGACATGTTAATTCCTGACATAGTTTTTGACTTCGACAACGATGCACAAGGACTTCGCCAGAGATTTATCAGAGCCTGGAGGATGCCAAGTAGGATAGACAGTAAGACACTGGGGCACAGGAACTCCATCCTGTTGGAACCTTATCTCAAGTGGGTACGAGCCTGCTCCCAGAAGTTAGTGATGCCTTATCCCCATATGCTCCCTGTGATCAAAGAGCCAGTCTTGGAAGGAGAAGTGTCCTACACTATTCAGCACCTTGATATGCCCACATCCTGGGAAGAGATGCAGAAGAGCTGGATCCAGCTTAAGGAAGAACGGAATTCTCTTGAGACCAGTCTACGTGCTAGTGAAAATAAGGTCTTGGAGCTCACCCGCCTGTTGCATGAGGAGAGGAATCTCAACACTTACATAGCTCCAAAGAGGATGCGTAGTATATTTTGGGATTGATTTGCTTTTGTATTATTTTGCCCATGAGGCTTTGATGTACTGAACAATTATTTCCTTAATGATAACGTGTGTTCCTTTTTGTCTACAACAAATTTGAACTTTCGAACCCTTGAATGCATTGCATAAACACATATCATTCATCATGTGCATAACAGGTTTTCCTCTTTTCAGGTTGCTTACAGTTCTTCGCTGTTTATTTCAGCATCATGAATCCTGACTCGTCATCAACCGAGATGTCCATCAAGGCTCTTCAGGCGCAGAATGCGCAATTTCAGGAACTAATCATGGGTTTGGCTCAGGGCCAAGAAGAGCTGAAGGCTCTGCTCCTGAAGAAGGAAAAGAAGAAGAAGAGAAGAACTGTTCTGTTTAACTCGGGCCAAAGGTTTGGCAACACTCTGCAAAATGAAGAGGCTGGTTCTTCCATTGGCAAGGGTACTCCTCAAGCAGAAAAAGGTCCTAGTCCGGTAGTCTCCGACAACGAGACTGATTTTGATGAAGAGCAATATCCTCCGGCAGAAGACCGTTACAAGCAGTTGGAGGACAGGTTGAATGCTATGGAGATACAACAGGTACCCGGGCTGGATTTCGGAGATTTGGGTTTGTCTACTGGTGTGATCATTCCTCGTAAGTTCAAAGCACCATCTTTCACTAAGTACGACGGGGCGTCTTGTCCCAAGCTACATCTCAGGTCCTATGTTCGAAAGATTCAACCGTACTCAGTGGATAAGAATTTGTGGATCCACTTCTTCCAGGAGAGTCTTTCAGGGACTCATCTCGAATGGTTCTATCAGCTGGATGGGACCAAGGTTCGTAACTAGGAGGAGTTGGCTACTGCTTTCTATAAGCAGTATCAATATAATGCCGACCTTGCCCCTACACGTACCCAACTCCAGGGTATGTCGTTAGGTTCAAGTGAAGGTTTTAAGGAGTACGCTCAGAAGTGGAGGGATCTGGCTGGCAGGGTGCAGCCTCCGTTGACTGATCGGGAGTTGGTGGACATGTTCTTGGGGACCCTATCTGGGCCGTTTTTCAACCATCTTATCGGTAACTCATCTGCAGGGTTTACTGATCTTATTCTGACTGGAGAGAGAATTGAGGCTGGGTTGAAGCCTGGTAAGATTCCGAAGGGTGCATCGTCTAGTTCTGAGAAGAAACCCTTCAAGAAGGAGGCTAGTGCTGTATATGGCTCTAGAAGACAAGAGAAATCTGAGCGCCGCCAATCTGTCAGTGCGGTGATGATTGCTAAGCCTGCTGCCGCTCCTCGGCCAACCAATCCTCAAAGGGCTGAAAGACCCCGGAGAGAGTTTACCCGTTTGAGCATGACCTTATCGCAGATCTTTCCGCAGTTGCTGTCCACCAATCTAGTGACTACCAGAGAGGCGCCAAAGGCTGTGAACACTGCCTCCCCCAAATACAACCCAAATGCCCGTTGTGCTTATCACTCCGATAGCCCGGGGCATTCCACTGATGAATGTTGGGCCTTAAGGAACAAGCTGCAGGACCTTATTGACGCCAATGAGGTACAGTTTGAGGCATCTGAGAAGCCTAATGTAGTGACAGCTCCCCTGCCTGCTCATGGAGTGAATGCTGTTGGGGACGAAGATGAAGTGGATGAAGCTGAATTTGATAGCTGGATTTACCCGGTAACCGACAGTGGACTTAACAATTGGAGTGCAAAGGACAACCTACCTGTTTCTCTTGTTACTGAGTAATGAATTCCTATGTCTTTGGCATTTGTAATAAACAATTAAAACTTTATGGCCCGGTGTCTTACCCGAGGCACCGTGGTTTTATTTGTGAGGGCATATAAATTGTCATTTCATATATCATAAATGAAAATCTTGGACGTTTTCTCGCATTTCAAATCTTATGCTCCTTTTCAGTCTTTCCTTCCTTTATATATATTTCAAAACAACTGTATTTACACACACTCACTCATACAGGTTTCAATCCACTCTGGATCCCACTGGTAACGACCCTGCTACTGCCAGTTATGACTTCGAAAATCCGATCAACTTAGCCGAAGACGAAGGTGAAGATGATTGTGAAGTGCCTGGCGAGCTTGCAAGACTGTTACTTCAGGAAGAGAGGGCAATTCAACCACATGAAGAGCCAGTGGAGATAATAAACTTGGGTACTGAGGCAGACAGGAAAGAGGTAAAGATTGGTGCCAACCTAGAGCTCAGCGTGAAGCAACGGTTGACTAAAATGCTACATGATTATATGGAAATCTTTGCCTGGTCCTACGAAGACATGCCCGGGTTGGATACCGATATTGTGGTCCACCACTTGCCTACCAAGGAAGACTGCCCTCCGATTAAGCAAAAGGTCCGTCGTATGCGTCCAGAAATGTCTGAGAAGATCAAAGCCGAGGTCATGAAACAGTTTGATGCTGGGTTCCTTGCAGTGACTTCTTACCCTCAGTGGGTTGCTAATGTGGTGCCGGTACCAAAGAAGGATGGAAAGGTCAGAATGTGTGTCGACTACAGGGATCTGAACATGGCCAGCCCCAAGGATGACTTCCCCCTACCTCACATTGATGTCCTTGTTGACAATACAGCTCAGCATAAGGTGTTCTCTTTCACGGATGGCTTTTCAGGTTACAATCAGATCAAGATGGCACCTGAAGACATGGAAAAGACTACATTTGTTACTCAGTGGGGCACCTTCTGTTACAAGGTCATGCCTTTTGGACTAAAGAACGCTGGGGCAACCTACCAACGTGCCATGGTTGCTTTATTTCATGACATGATCCATCATGAGATAGAAGTGTATGTTGACGACATGATCGCAAGGTCCCAGACTGAGGAAGAACACCTAGATCATCTGTAGAAATTGTTTGACCGGTTGAAACTATACAAGCTGAGGTTGAACCCGAACAAGTGTACCTTCGGGGTAAGATCTGGAAAGTTGTTGGGCTTCGTTGTAAGTGATAAGGGTATTCAAGTGGACCCTGCCAAGGTTAAAGCTATTCAAGAGATGCCAGTTCCTAAGACAGAAGGAAGTCAGAGGCTTTTTAGGACGCCTGAATTACATTGCTCGGTTCATCTCACACCTAACTGCTACTTGTGAACCAATCTTCAAGCTGCTGAAGAAAGATCAGGTAGTACGTTGGAATGATGAATGTCAGGCTGCTTTTGACAGAATCAAAGATTATCTCCAAGAACCACCCATCCTTATGCCACCGGTTGAAGGGAGACCTCTGATATTATACCTGACAGTACTTGACAACTCAATGGGGTGTGTGCTGGGCAGCATGACGAGTCTGGCCGAAAAGAGCATGCCATTTATTACCTTAGCAAAAAGTTTACCGACTGTGAGACCCGATACTCACTGCTTGAGAAAACTTGCTGCGCTTTGGTATGGGCTGCTCGCCGGATGAGACAGTATATGCTGACTCACACTACCTTGTTGATCTCAAAGATGGATCATATAAAGTACATATTCGAAAAGCCTGCTCTGTATGGGAGAATAGCAAGGTGGCAAATGATCTTGACGGAATACGACATCCAGTACACGACCCAGAAAGCCATCAAGGGAAGTGTATTGGCAGACCACTTGGCACATCAGGCCGTAGATGACTATCAATCAATGAACTTCGAGTTTCCGAATGAGAGCATCATGATTGTGACTAATTGTGAAGTACCTGGACCGGATGAAGGACCTGAGGAAGGATCCCGATGGTCTATGCACTTTGACGGAGCCTCTAATGCCCTGGGTAACGGTATCGGCGCCATAATCATATCACCTCAAGGCACTCATACTCCACTCACTTCCCGGCTATGTTTCAATTGTACCAACAACATGGCAGAGTATGAGGCGTGCATCATGGGTCTTCAAGCTGCGATCGACTTAAGGATCAAGTTTCTGAGTGTCTTCGGAGATTCCGCTCTCGTGATCAATCAGATCAAAGGAGAGTGGGATACGAAACATCCGAATCTTATTCCTTACAGAGAATGTGTGTTGACCTTGATCCCCCACTTCACGAAGATAACCTTTGAACACTTTCCGAGAGAGGAGAATCAACTGGCGGACGCGTTAGCTACAATGTCTTCTATGTTCAAGGTCAAATGGGATAATGAGGTTCCCCGGATCATCATCTGGAAACTGGACGAACCGACATACTGTTGCGATCTCGAGACTGAATTGGTGACTGAGAAGCCTTGGTACCATGAGGTGAAGAGATATCTGGAAGCTCAGGAATACCCTGAGGGTGCCTCTGTCAATGATAAGAAATTCCTGAGAAGGTTCGCGGCAAAGTTCTTCCTTAGCAACGGCATCTTGTACAAGCGAAACCATGATTCAACCTTACTGCGTTGTGTGGATAAGACTGAAGCAGAAAGGATCATGGAAGAGTTACATGAAGGGACCTTTGGTACATATTCCAGTGGACATACAATGGCAAAGAAGATCCTTCGGGCAGGGTATTACTGGTCCACAATGGAAGCTGACTGCTACCAACATTCCAGGACATGCCATAAATGCCAGATTTATGCAGACAAGGTGCATGTTCCTCCAGTTCCTTTGAATGTTCTGACTGCGCCTTGGCCGTTTGCAATGTGGGGCATAGACATGATCGGTGAGATTAAACCTACGACATCTAACGGGCATCGCTTCATCCTGGTAGCGATTGATTATTTCACGAAGTGGGTTGAGGCAGCTTCCTATGCTACGGTAACCAAGACTGTTGTGGCACGGTTCATTCGGCACAACCTGATCTGTCGATACGGCGTCCCAGAAAGAATTATTACAGACAACGGTACCAATCTCAATAACAAGATGATCACTGAGCTCTGCGAGCAGTTCAAAATACAGCACCACAATTCTTCTCCTTACAGACCGAAGATGAATGGGGCTGTAGAAGCAGCAAATAAAAACATCAAGAAAATCGTGCAGAAGATGACAGTGACTTATAAAGATTGGCACGAGATGTTACCGTTCGCTCTACATGGGTACCGTACCTCAGCTAGGACGTCAATCGGGGCAACTCCTTTCTCTTTGGTTTATGGTATGGAGGCAGTCTTACCGATCGAAGTGCAAATACTCTCTCTCCGGATAATGAAGGATGCAGATCTGAGTGAAGATGATTGGATCCAGACACGACTTGATCAGCTAAACTTAATTGATGAAAAGAGACTTGCTGCTATCTGTCATGGTCAGACGTATCAGAAACGGATGATCAGGGCATTTAACAAAAAGGTCAGACCACAGGAATATCAAGTTGGGGATCTGGTAATCAAGCGAATCATCCTTCCTCAGAGTGATCCAAGGGGCAAATGGACCCCTACGTACGAAGGGCCATTTGTGGTTAAACATGTGTTCTCAGGAGGAGCCATGATTCTAACCAATATGGATGGTGACGACCTTCCTCACCCCGCCAATGCAGACATAGTAAAAAGATACTACGCATAAAAAAGACCCGCTAGGCTGACATGCCTAGGCAAAAATTAGGGCTTCCCGGCGAACCAAAAGGGTTCGGGCAAAATGAAGGGATGAAATGAAAAAATCTGTACACCCGGCAAGTCGAAAACCTAAAAAGGCGGCTTGGGCAAAAATGGGTATCCCGGTGGACTGAAAACCCGAAAGGGCGGTCCAGGCAAAAGTTAGGGATAAAGCGTAATACTATGTCTCATTGGATCACTTTGCATCCAGAATCCGGTATCTACATCAAGTTCAGACGGCATTGACCAGTCAGCTTCATCTTCAATCAAGGTCATCAAGTGATGAGACGCTCGGAGTTATAAAGGCAATAGCAGAGTTGAAACCCAGTAGGATCATTCATTTCACACAGCTGTTTTATTTTCTCTTGTACAAAATTTGTATAAACTCTTTTGTTCGGCGGCGTTCTCTTACCAGGACGTCAGCCCCTTGTACATAAAACGCCTATTTACAGGCAAATTCAAAATCAATACAAATACACTTTTCAGTTAAAATTGCCAATTGTTTTTATTTTTCTGTTTTGTTTTGCGAAGAACGTCCAAGGTTCAATTTGTGATATATGCATTGACAATAATTTGCTAACTCATGAATATTTGCATACGAAACAAAGGATTAATTACAGGTAACATTAGAAACAGGGGCAATAAAGAGTTGTCTAAGCAATCTAATTGTTCTATCCTCCAAGGTACCAAGGTAGGTTCAGCTAAAGAACATAACCAGTGCATCTCAATTCCCCAGAGAGTGAGCCAGCAAGTCAGCAATACTCTCTCCAAATAAAGCTATACAATCAAACCTTAAGGAAGTTGGGTATCCTCCATCAGATCTCAACATTCCCCAGCAGCATATATGCACTCTTAACAGGCATCCCCGGCAGTCTTAGTCTAAAGGTTGTTCCCCGGCGGTATATCAAACATTCAGTGGAGTCCCTTCCCGTTACAGTTCAACTTCCCCAAGAGAGTCCAATCTAGTTCCCCAGGAAAGTTGGAATCCATCTCCCCCAAGTAGTAAGCTTACCCCCAGTAGATTCTGGAAGCTTCTCCTCGCAGAGCACGAACGCGTCTCCCGGCTTTATTCAAAGAGTTATTTCCTTACCAGGATATAACTGGGTTATCCTCAGCCAAAAGCCACGGAAAAAGCGTCCTCGACACAGTCTTCTTATCCCCAGCGAAGTCTATTAACACTTCCAGCACAACAAGGGTATCCCCCGCAAGTTATTATCAACACTCAACAAAGTACCTCTCTTCCCACAGAGTATTGCTCCCCAGCAAGATCGTTAGAGTACTTTTCTCCCCGCAGAGTAATCCATTCGCCAAGTTTATTCCCCAACGGAGCTATCTTCTCCTGCTGGTATTCTTGCAACTATCATCTCCAGCGGAAGCAAAGATCTACTTGCCAACATCAGCCCAGGAGCGACTTCCCGGCACCCGTCAAGGATTTACTTTCCTAGACGAAAAACATACATTTGTAAACATCGCATACATCATTATAGCATGCATGTACGCATCATATCTTACAAATCTCATTTATGTTGAGAACATCATTGCTTGATCCATACCATGCATTGCATATGACTGACCTTTACCTTTCAGGAAAAGATTCAGTTAAGTTCTCAGCTATTTCAAGACCTAGACCGGTTCAGTTAAATCGACTCCAAAGATTTCTCTGTTTCTTATCCAGTCAAAGGCCTTCTCTGGTTCAGTCAGACCGACCCTAAGATCTCCCTGTTTCTTATCCAGTCCAAGGCCTTCTCTAGTCCAGCTAAATCGACCCCAAACAGATTTTCCTGATAAAGACTCAGTTGAAGTTATCCAAGATTCTCTCAATGATTGCTATTGAGGTTGTAGTCGCCTATGGTTCTCTCCCCGATACTGCGGAGGTGGTAATCCCAAGATTCGCTCAATGATTGCTGTTGAAGTTGAAGTTATCCAAGATTCTCTCAATGATTGCTGTTGAGGTTGTAGTCGCCTATGGTTCTCTCCCCGATACTGCGGAGGTGGTAATCCCAAGATTCACTCAACGGTTGCTGTTGAAGTTGAAGTTATCCAAGATTCTCTCAATGATTTCTATTGAGGTTGTAGTCGCCTATGGTTCTCTCCCCGATACTGCGGAGGTGGTAATCCCAAGATTCGCTCAACGATTGCTGTTGAAGTTGAAGTTATCCAAGATTCTCTCAATGATTGCTGTTGAGGTTGTAGTCGCCTATGGTTCTCTCCCCGATACTGCGGAGGTGGTAATCCCAAGATTTCGCTCAACGATTGCTGTTGAAGTTGAAGTTATCCAAGATTCTCTCAATGATTGCTATTGAGGTTGTAGTCGCCTATGGTTCTCTCCCCGATCCTGCGGAGGTGGTAATCCCAAGATTCGCTCAACGATTGCTGTTGAATTTGAAGTTATCCAAGATTCTCTCAATGATTGCTATTGAGGTTGTAGTCGCCTATGGTTCTCTCCCCGATACTGCGGAGGTGGTAATCCCAAGATTCGCTCAACGATTGCTGTTGAAGTTGAAGTTATCCAAGATTCTCTCAATGATTGCTATTGAGGTTGTAGTCGCCTATGGTTCTCTCCCCGATACTGCGGAGGTAGTAATCATCCCAAGATTTTCTCAACGATTGTTGTTGAGGTTAAAGTCATCCAAGGTTCTCTCACCGTTCCTGTTGAGGTAGTAACCATCCCTGGTTCATTCATCACCATTTGAAGCTCCAGATCCAGCTCCTGTAACCAGTCAAGACTCATCTACACAAAGAATTTGAAGACCAGCTCCCGTAACAGGTCAGGTAATCATTTTTCTTTTTTGCAGATATGCAAGTTCTCGCTAAGGAAGCTCTTACGCGATCGACACCCAGATGGCATCTATAAGCCCATCCACCTACCCATCATCTCTTAGCATGGCATCTATAAGCCCATCATCCTATCCATCAATCTCCAAATGGCATCTATAAGCCCATTCCACCATCACACTGCTACTATGTGAGCGCAAATTTCTGGGCACTCTAGTGTTCAATCATCTTCCACCTTCGGATTACGAAAGGCACGTCAGCCAATCTGCATCCTCAGGTCTAAGAAGATTGAACAGGGGCAACTGTTGTACCCCAAAATTTGCCCTCCCATATTCTTCAAGAATTGCCAAGTTAAAGCTTCAAAATCTCCCCAAGGGTTGCACAGTTCAAGGGCCTCCTAAACAGTCAAAATTAGGGTTTTGGTTCTGACAAAGTAAATGAAGTTTCCAAGGGCCCAATAAAGTCCCACATGCTTATAAACATGGTCAAGCATCCTCATACCAAGTTTCAAGACTTACAGCACAAAATTGCACAGTCAAAAACCCTAATTGCACTACAGTCAACTATAGGGGCAAAATGGTCATTTGGCAGTCAAAAGTTCAAATTTTTGGTCAACATCTCATTTTGAAGCCACAAACATCATTTGATCAATGCTTGATCATGATTCTCAAAGCTTGGATCAAAAATCATCAAGATGCAAAAGTTTCCATATTTGGACAGTTGAAAAAGTCAACTGTAAATTGACCAGGGCATAACTTTCACATGGATTATCAGAAAAATTCCATCCAAAGCTCATTTTGAAGATAAAGACATTTCCTACAACTCCTCTTCATACTTCAAGTCCAAGAAATGCTCTCACAAAAAGTTATCAATTTCAACATTATAGGTCATTTTCAAAAGTCAACAAAAAGGGACTTTAAGTCAAAGGCCATAACTTGAGATTGGTAAATCAAAATGACATGGGACCAAAGACATTGGTTAGAGGACTCAAAGACCTTTCCAAAATGTCCAAGAACATGAGCAAATCCTAAAAATTGAGCAAGTTATGCCTTGTGGAAGTTGGGGAAGTTTTGGATATTTTGAAAAGTCAACATTGCTTCAAATGACCTAAAATTGCTAATGGGCCTCTTTTTCTTCCACAATTCATCATCCAAGGCATGTGCACGACCATTTGGCCCAAAGGGAAGTTTTTTATCAATTTTATTTATTTATTTGGATTTTTAATTATTAATAATTCATTTAATTAATTAAAATCCATGAAAAATACCAAACCAATGCAATCAAATCTTTTTGTGTAGGGAATGAGCTTAAGATTTCGTGCATGACCAAATATAGAAAGAATCAAGTCAATTGGCCATGATTTGTATCAAATATGCTTAAAAAAGATTGGAAAATTATGGTTTGCAAATCAAATATTTTTCACATCAATGCATGGATTTTTGATCAAGTTCTCAACCCTAAAACCTTCACACATACATATATAGTGCAACCCTAATGCATAGAAGGTCCAAGCTGCGCCAGAAATCCCTAAACAAACTTGGAATTTTTTCAAGAAAAGTCAAATCTGAAAACCATCTTCTAGGTCGATTCAAGCCAAGAGACTGGTTCCATTACCTTCCTGAGGCTTCAAGGAAAGTTTTCCAATCAAAATCATTCATCCTAACATCAAGAAACGTGAGAACGATGGTGACCTGTACAGAAAATATTTTACATTCGTGCATCTCGATTCATGCATCTTTAGCAATTTTTAACATTTGATTTATGTTCATTATTCAATTCTGAAGCTAACTGTGTGGTTTGATTTTGTTTTCGTGCCCCATTGAAGGATTCACCATTAAAGATATTTAGGGTTACCAAGCTTTTGATTTGGGCATTTCCAAATGCTGTAAAATTAGAGGACCACAATACCATGGTTAAAACCAGCACGCTTAGACGAAAGCAATGGAACCCTCGCGCCTAATTTACGAGGCCATGTGGCCTATTCGCTATTTTTTAGAAAGGTGTTTTTGGGGACGGTTCAAAACCGTTGCCCATTCTTTTTGTGTTTCAGGAAAAACAAAAGCGAGGAAGAAGAAGGGTATGTGGCCAGCGCTGATTGGTTCGTTCAAATTTTCGCGCGGAAAAACAAGCATTAACGTTTGTTTATTTTATTATGTTTATTGATTGTATAAAATACAAAGAAGTAAAGTGGCACGATTGGCAAGGCATTGTAGTGGTAACCTCCAGGACCTGGGTTCGAGCCCCAGGTCCTCACCCCTTTCATATTATTTTTCCTTTAATTGTTATCCCATGCAGATTCAACACAAGGTTCCACCATATGCTCCTCAATCCAATGCGCCACATGTCCCAAGGCACTCAATCAAGGGCCAGGATCCAGAGACCATGGTGAACCTCAGTCAACACACATGCGCGCTAGTGGAAAAGTCAAAGAGGCCAAAGGTTAATGGGCCTAAATTACTGGATTTCACCTCCTACTGGGGACAGAACCCCCCAAGGTTTGCAAGTCTTTTATATTTTTTTCATTTTTTATTTTAATTCAATTATTATTTTTAATTAGTAATTAATTTAATTATTTTTCATAAAAAACATAAAAACAATAAAAAATCAGAAAAAAGATAAAAATAAGTATTTTTATTTAATATTTTACTATTTTGTAAATAAAACCTTTATTAATTAATTAGTTTTAATCTAGGGTTAATCTTAATATTTTTCAATAAAACTTAAAAATTGATAGAATTAGGGTTTCAAATCTTTTTCATTCTTTTTTCCCTTTTTCATCATGATTAAATATTATTTAATTTTATAAATCAAGTTGCAATTAATTAATTAGGCTTAATTTTAGATAATTGTCATATTTTCTTAATAAATAAAAAAATTGTAGAATTAGGTTTTTAATTTCATTAAATTCTCATAAATACAAAAAACCCAAAAAATAATTTCTTTTTCTTTAATTTAATTAATTTGCTAATAATTTAATTTCATTAAAAAGGGTCCAACGCCCTCGTTCCTAATTTTAATTTAATTCCCGTATTTATTTCTTTTTTCTTTTAATTATTTATGTACCTCTCCCAAAGCCTTGTAAATACGTATCTTTCGCACTTTTACTTTATTTCTTTATTTTTCTGTCAAATCGGGTCCTGGATTAAATTTGGCGATGTGGACCCGCGCCTTTGTAATAGTTTAGAATTTTACCTTTCCGCACTTTTTTAACTGTTAAATGAATGCATGCAAGAATGAATGGCCTAAAATAAAAACAAACGCATAGATCACTTTGACATGAACAAGATAAATGTAATGAATCTGACACACAAATCACACACCACCCCTAGGGTACGCCTCACTGTTGCCTTGCCTCGAAAGGTGATCGTCGAGTAGAGGATGTCTTAGTAAGTCCTCATGATCCGGGAACCTGGCATGAGGGTAGCTTCTAAGGTGTCTTCCCATTGCTCTGGTGATCACCATGTCCCGAACCTCGAATTGACCCGAACACCTCCAATGGTGGTGCTACCTACCTCTCAATGGTGGGATGTCATTACTTTAAAGACATTTACACAGACGAATTCCTTAGGTTAGGTAGACGACTCTAGATACTTGCTCTAATTAAAAAAAAAAACAAATCAAAAATACTTTTCACACCGACACCTTTTCAAAAAGCTTTCGAAAGCAACTTTTCAAACACTCTTGAGGACCGATACAAGAGTCGAACTGGAATTTTTAAAGAAACTTTTTAAAACCCACAGTTGAAAAGCAAACAAACCATTTTTGAAAACACAAGTGAGCAAGTATCTAAGATCCCATGGATAACCATGGATAGAAAGGGTGCTAACACCTTCCCTTTCTATAATCTACCTCCCGAACCGAGAGCAATCTCTATAAGGAATTTTTCTGTGCTTTTGTCCTTTCCATTTGGAGAAAATAAAAGACGGTGGCGACTCTTGCTTCCGCGACATTTCGCGAACCAGCGTTAAACAGTCAGTTCCAGATCCACCGATCACAGGAGGCTATTATTGAGTTCATACAGAAACAAATTATCTATAGGTTCGGATTTCCAGAGAGCATAACCACAGACCAAGGTTCTGTGTTTACTGAAAGATGCAAGAATTTGCTCAAGAGATGGGGTTCAAATTACTGACATCAACGCCATATTATGCTCAAGCAAATGGTCAGGTCGAAGCAGCTAATAAAGTGATAATAGGGTTAATCAAGAAACATATTGGTAAAAAGCCAAGGAACTGGCACAAAACTCTGGACCAAATATTATGGGCCTGTAGAACATCTCCTAAAGAAGCTACTAACACCACGCCTTTCCAACTCACATTTGGTCATGATGCAGTTCTGCCAGTAGAAATTCATCTACAATCAGTTCGAATTCAAAGACAAAACGAAATTCCAGCTGCATTATATTGGGAGATGATGATGAATGAGTTAGTTGAGTTGGACGAAGTTAGATTGCATGCATTGGAAATCCTGATGAGACAAAAGGAAAGAGTGGCCAGGACATATAACAAAAGGGTGAAAGGAAAAGCATTCACTATTAATGACTTAGTCTAGAAAGTCATATTGCCCATGGACAAGAAAAATAAAATGTTAGGTAAATGGTCACCTCATTGGGAAGGACCTTTTCGAATAATAAAGGTATTTTCAAATAATGCATATGAAATCGAAGAGTTAATGGATGATAAACGTATCCTAAAGGTTAATGGGAAATATTTAAAGAAATATAAGCCACGCCTGCAGGAGATTCGAATAATAACAACGTAATTAAGATATCAAAAATGCCAAAATGGTAATATGGGGTTGCCAAAATGGCGTTGTTCAGATGTTACAGACAAAAACCAAATTTCAAAACTAATCAACACTAAGATTTAAAAATAGACATTATTCTTCAATCTGTTAAAGGTACTTCGAAAAGACTCAAGCCTTTGTTGAGTAAAACGTCTTTCTCCCTCTAAGGTAGCCACTTCTCCCTTGAGTTGTTCTGCGGTTTCCATTTCTGCAAGCCCTTTGTTGAGGAGCTCTTCGAATTGGTTGCCAGCAGTATTGGTTTCGTAGGCTAATTGTTGTTCTTGAGCCTCCTTAACCTTCTGTTGAAGTTCCTGGATTTTCCTTTCCCAGAGAAGGATAGACTCAGCTTGAGCCTCATAATTATTTTTTGCCTGCTTTAGATGCATGGCTTGATCCTCAGCTTCTTGAGAGAGTTTCAAAGCATGCTCATAAGCAGCATCCATTGCAGTTCGTTTTTCTTGAACCTTTCTGGCAGAAAATTTATCTTGGAGAAGGCACCCAGTCACGTTGTCTAGCAGAGATTGAAGATCGAACAAGATAGTGCTAACTGGCAAGGAGCAGGTAGCAAGGTTGACTTTTGTAAGTAACTCCTTCATAGTGTAGCAAGCTGTGCTATCCTGTTTGAGCACTTCGAACAAATCCACATCAAGAATTGTTCTTCTAATCCTGTTAAGAAGTACAATTCTATCATCTGTGGGCAACGAATGGCTAGTCAAACTTGTACCAGCCCTAGCAGGTGGAATATCCCTTTGAGCTAGCTTCGCCTTCATGTACCCAATAGGGTCATTTCGTCTCAGGAGAGCAAGCTCCTCTTCAGTCATTCGGGATAGAGACGGTTGAGGGAGTTCCACGCGCAGGGGAGTCACATCCATTTTGACTTCCATGGGTTTATTGGTCGCGTCACCGTCACCTTCATTCGTTTCATGCTCATTGTCTTCTTCATTATCATCCAAATCCACCACTTCAATGTCTTTGTTCTCGCTGCTATTTGCATCTGACTCTGTCCCAGCAGTCGAACCATCGTTGGCATCTTCTTCCTTAGACCCTTCCTCTGCAAATTCTTCATTTCTTTGATCAGAATCAGCTTTCTCTCCTTCAGCGTGAATGTCCTTTGGATCCTCTTGAAGGGTTTCAAGAGGGGACTTTTGAAGAAAAGTTCTTTGTAAAGTCTCTGCAGATTCATGAAGCGTTGCTTCATTTGTTTCTTTCAGAGGGGGAGAAGTGCTCTGGTCATCTTGCTGCTCTGAAGCCCCAGCCAGAATCACCATATTGGAGGACCCTTTGTTCTGCACCAGGTTGCTGGAATCCCCTTGAGGAGAAGAGTTGATCGGAGTAGCAGTTTTTGATGGTGAAGTCGAAGTGGTAAGAGCTGGATTCAAAATGTCCTGTAGAGGCAAAAGAATGTTGAGAGCATGCACCAAGGTAATGAATAATTATCTTGTTAAAAATTAGAGTTCAATTTACCCGTGGGTTCTCAGAAGAGAGGTTTCTATCTATGCGTTCCAACATTACGTTGGAGGTCGAAGGTGGATTTTTGGATTTAGTTGAGGGAGCAGCATCTCTAGAATCGAGTCCAAAGACACTAGTTGGTACAACACTTTTGGAAATTTCCTTCTTCTGCTTCTTCTTCGAAGCAGCTGGTAAATTCCCTCCAGCATTGGGGTCTTCCCCAGTAGTGTTTGTTTTTCTTTTCTTTGGAGTGGTTGGCGGGAGTTTGTTAGTCTGAAAAGATTTAAACAATAAGTTAGATACAAATCATGAAACATTAGTGTATTCGAAACATCAAGGCTAAGTGATTACCTGTGGAGTTGGAGCAGTAGTTATTACTGGTGTTGTTGTTGTTGTTGCAGCAGTTGTTGTTGGTTTGGATAGAGTCACATTATCAATGGTTTCGACAGATGCCTGAGAGGCGCTTCCCTCTTTTAACTTTGAAGCAGCAGTCTTTATCCTGATGGCTGAAAATCGAAACAATTAAGGCAAAAGTTAAAAATATAGAGAGTGAGAAACATTTGGGATTTTCCCAAGCATTCGCACCTGCGCCTTGATCAGATTTAATCGACATGGCAGAAAGGTCATAGCGAAGATGTCCTGGGAAATCGTGGAGCCAATGTCGAGCCCATGTCACAGTCTCAGATGGCTTTGGTTTCTTTTGAAGATATTTGAACATTTCTTTGCAAGTGAACCACCAAGGGTATGGAGGAAACCAAGCCAGAGCCAGTTCTGAGGTAGGTAACCTAGGAAATTTAGGTGGATGCATTTCGAATGCCAACCTATACCTATCCTCAGGTGACAACCCTGAAGGAAGTTTTAACTTAGAAATTTTTTTCTTTGAATTTTTCCTTCAAGGTCTCAGCCGCTTGATGCACAGTGGATTCCAAGTGTGTGGGATCATAAGTAGTTTCGAAATAATTTTGAAAAGCCCTAATCTCTTTGGCATGAGTGAACATACCTTTCTTGGATTGTACATGCACATCGAACACATCAGTTAGTTTCTATTGAATAATTAGGGTATCGAACATATAAGACTGATAGAACTTTGTCCACCATTCCAGAAAACCCTTTGCTGTAAGGTGTGTAGGTTCGAAAGATATTAGTTCAAAGTGGGAAAAGCCTTGGTATTATTCTTGTTATAGTTTGGATTCTCTTGCCTTGAAGGTTCGCCCAGAGGTGATGGCACTTTCTGTTTGGAATAGGGGTTCGAGGATTAGTTGGCACAAGCCAAATTATCTCGAAACGAAGTTGGGTTGATAAGCGAAAAGGAAGATTTAATTCTTAGCAGGAGTAATTCGTGAAGAGATTAATCTGGGAAGCAAAAAGGCTTTCCATACATCTTGAATTTCTTTGCTTTTGATTGCTTCTGAGAGAGCCATGGTGAACCATGAGGGTCCATGAGTCCTTGAAGCAAAAGGCGCCATGGTCTCTTCGAATTTATGCCTCTTGGAGAAAATCATGATATATTTTGAGAAGAGAACTTTGAAGTCATCCTTATCATCGTTTGGGGTAAGTATTCGTAGCCTAGTGCCTTCGATGATTCTATCCGCTATTTCTGGGTCCTGTTCAACAATATTGTTGGCAGTTGATAGTGAAGGTTCAAACATGGCATTAAGCCATAACTGGAGTAACCAGAAAGGGCCAGCTAGCAGGATGTTTTTGGAGGTGTGAGATTTCAAACTCGAAACAGCTGACCTTAGACTTTCGTAAAGATCAACTAGTAGCAGTTCGCTTAAACACACCCTCCGATTCTCATGTAAATCTCTAGCTAGAGGAATAAACCTACTGGCTACCTGTAGGGACCTGCTGCAAAAGACATACCTTGATAACCATAAGGTAAGGAAAGCAATGTGTTCCACATCCGACACACTGTCTCCTTCAGTATGATAGTGGCTAATGAACTTTGAAAAGCTGGCTAGCTTGACTTCGAAGTCAATAATACTCGAATGCTCTTCATTGTCAGGAATGTAGGTTTCTCCTATTGGTGATAACCCAGTAATGGCTGCTATGTCAAAAAAGGTGGGTGTAATCATTCCACCAGGGAGATGGAAAGTGTTGTAGGTACTGTCCCAGAAATATAAGGATGCGAATAATAATGGGTGGCTATAGGTAAAGCCTGGTTTCGATAGTTTAATCAAGTTGTAAATGCCTAATTCTTCCCATTGCTGGGATTTCTTGGCCTCTACTTTAGTAAACCAGTTGTGGTAGGCTGTGTCAGAGGTGGGGCAAGATCGAAATGGTTTGAAGTTACTCTTCACATAATCTAGCACAAAAGGGTCCTTAGGGGGAATGATTGGATTTTCCACAGTGGTCGAATCAGAAGACTCCCTCGTCTTAGGGGTATCCATTTTATTAAACAAAGGTTTAAAATTATAACAAACTGGAAAGATTTTTCTAGTGTCTTTTAAAATTTCAAAGACTGTAAGAGGGCCCATTAAAGCTAACCTCTTGCCAGCGGCGTTAGTAGGAATTAGTACCTGAGATGCATAAAGCATTTCCTTCTCTTTTGAGATCATCTGGGGAATAAGCACAGACTGACCTTGGTAGGTGCCAACCTTGCTTTCCATTATGGTTCCTGTGTTCTTTCCTTTCTTTTTGGAAGCTTTTTTCAGTTGAGATGAAGTTGAAGAAGACATTGTTGGAAGAATGTTGGAAGTTTAGGGTTTCGGTGAGAAGAGAGGAAGAAAAGATTCAGAATGTGGGAAGAAAAGAAAAAGACTAAGTTGATGGGTTTTTATAGTGTGGAAGTTTAAACATCCACTGAGTAAGATTGTGATACGTGGTAGTCGTGGGTTGGTTTGAGAAGGAGGTGGCGTAAAGTTAATATTGGTAATAGGCGTGATTTAATAAATAATCATTGTTTTGTAACTGCACCATGCTGTGAAATGGTTCAAGGCGGTTAAGGAATCTGAAAAGCGTTGTGATTGACGTGACTGGAGTCATATGCAATAAATGTTACGATGATTCAAAGGTCGCATCAAAATCTTGCGTATATGTTTAAAATAAGTATTTCTCAAAGGAATCGAAATACATATTTTAAAGGGGCATTTTGTTGGCTGAAGATTTTGATGATATTGTTCGAAGCGAAACAAATTGGATGTTTCGATTGGAATAAAGCAAGATGTCATGTTTCGAAATGGTAGAAGCAGTGCTTCGAATGGGCATATCAAAGCTTGGAGCTTCGAGTGACAGTTATGAAGATATCTTCAAAAGAAGTCTCTAAGAGATAGCAAGGCTGTGTCCAAGAAATGCGTTCGAAACGAAGAGTGCCAAAACATTTGAAATTCAAACGCAAGCGGGATGTTCGAAATTTAAAATATATGCGCTAGAGCATTCAAAGACGCGTGGAAGCTAGAGAGAGGCATTGCTTTGCATGTTCTGAACGTGGCAGAATCTTATAGCAAGACCGTTATGGTCGAAGTAGTATAAATAGAAGTCTTAGCATTAGGATTTCGTGTGTCATATCTATTATACAAAAAACTCAGTAAACATTCAAAATACCACATGGCTAGGGAAACGAATGCACGAGCAATGTACGTATGATAGCACCAAGTGTTTATGATTTAATAAAACTCTTTATCATTTCCAGTATTTTCCTCTATCTTCATGTCAATACCATTCAAAAGCCTTTGCATTAAAATATTTTCATTCGAAGTCTTTTTACTGATGCCTTACATTTAAATGTTTTCTTTCCATTTCAAATCCTTTACTTTCAGAAACTTCTGTATATTTCATGCCTTTATCTTCAAGCTTTTATCATTCGAATACCTTTTTCATTTAAAGTCATTTTACTGATTTCTTGCATTTAAACGCTTTCTTCGTATTTCAAATCTTTTACATTCCAGAGAATCTTTTACATTACATGTTTTTATGCTTCGAAGTCATTTACTTGTCTTTTCTGCAGTTTTATATGTCTTTACAATTGAACTTTATTCATGCAATTTAGTTTCGCGCGCATTTACTTGATCATGTTATTAGATCTTTAATAGAGTAATCGAAGTAAGTTAAACACCTACACACCATTCTAAATACCAACCATGAATATCAGTTCTATAGTGAGAATTATCCAAATGACCAATACATTCTAGGATCAATCTAGTCGATCCTGCAAGTTACCAGAGAGATTAAATAACAGTCATTAAGATTATTTGATAGTTTGGAGGACTAGCGGTTGTTTACCAGAAATCACTGTAAACAACTAGCCATCAAAGAAGTAATAGAGAGTCAATTAGGAAAACACTTGCGCTTACTCAGAGTTGTAACAGAGAATAATTGGGATGGCGCACTTGAAAAAATTTGAGAAAATTTAAAAGAAATTTGAAATAATCAAAAGACAATAGAGACATTGTCAGTTTTCAGCACTAGTACAGAGAATTGGTGAAAGATTAATAATGACCACCGCAAGATATTTTTAGTGCGGTGGTGAGAATTATCCAGTGATCAGAGAATATACCTGCAAAAAATTTATCACTTTGTCACTCAAGTCAAGTATGTTAATAAGGTGTAATTTTTTAAGTGTAAATGAATATGTAGTTGGATGTGTGACTCATAGTCACACTTTTATATATAAGAGACAATTATATATGTCTCTAGTTTGGCAAACATGAAGTGCAAATAACTATTAGATGCATGTCAATGATTTTGATGGAAAAAATGTGCTTATATGCAGTGTTAGAATATTTGAGTCACAATTGTAACTTATATGTGTTAAGGTTATTATTTAATTAGCTAAAGTTATATCGGTCTAATTAATAAGAAGTATGTGGTTAAAAGCATAAATATCATGAAAAGTAATATTATTGTGTAGATACCATAAGTCAATACCTAATTTGATGAGTGGCCAATTAAAATATTGAAAACTAAGAGATAACCCTAAGGTTATTTATAGGGGTTATAGACCTCATTTGTAGATAATGATAAAACGGCTTATTATGAATTCTCTCTTAATCTTCATCAGAGAAGAATCAAGCAGTCATAAAGAATTATACAAATCAGAAGATCAAATACCCGCAAACTGTAAGACTCGTAATTTTAAAATAAATAAATATTTTAAAATTATATTATATTCGCATCTCTATAATATATTATGATCGGATATAAAATTAAATAATATTTATATAAGTAAGTTCGAGTTATGCTCAAAATATTTTGAGATGTTTTATTTCATTAGTGGTTCCGATATGAAATTTTCTAAAAATCTTAATTTCAGTATCTTTAATGTTGGATAAAAATTAGCTGCCTTAATTTTTGAAACAACTCCTTTTCATAATGAAAATTTTATGATAGAATAAACAAAATTATTTATGATAGAATTATAAAATAAAAATATTTGCTCTGTCTGAACAAATTTCCGATCTCTCCAGTAAGCGGTAGTTTTAATTGCTTAAAATTTTAAAACAGTTTATGTTCATAACAAAATTTTATCGATGGAATCACAATTTTTTTTATTAGATTAATAAAAAGATATTTATAAAAATAATAAATTTTATTTTCTCGACCGATTTTTCTTTTATATTACAGTATAAAATAATTGGGAAAAAAGTTTTATCATCAACAAAAATTATTTTGGACATTTTTATAAGTGTCATGTAACACCGAAAATTGCACTAATGCGATTAAAACAATCCAACGGAAAAAGATATATACATATCTTAATAAATATTCATGATGAAGGTGATTAATTGAGAAGTGATTTGTGATGATCATTTAGCTAGCAAGTAATTGAAAATGAAACCGTGTAAACTTTTTCAGAAAATAACGAGGTGCTTTGGCTATAAATAGACCACTTCACTTGTTGGCAAATACACACAAAAAAACCAATTAATTTCAACACCATCTTAATTTTCTCTCCACTTCCTCTCAATATTCCTTTCATGTCTAAAAAGAAACCATTCTCTAATCCATTCTCCACACTTAACTAGTAAGATTTCTTATTCTCAAATTTATATACCTATTATATGTTTTACATTGTTTTCATAGTTGCCAATACGTTAAATTTGAGTTGTCTTGGCTAAATTTTTGTTCAGTAAAATCCTATTGCAATTTTAATTTAATTAATTTGAATGAATTCTTTTTAGAAAAAAAAAAGGCTCATGCTTAGGTTCTTTACAACCTTGTTATTAAATTACTTATTATTAAATTAAATTGAAGATTTGTGAGAGCTTCTTTGAATAATAATTATAAAATTATATTTATAAACTTTAGAATCAAATGCTATTTATATTAACATTTTGAGATGTACTGTGATCATTTTGGACTGGCCTTTAAAATGAATACGTATTAAATTTTAAAAAGTAAAGGAGATTAACTTTAAGTTTATATAATTATGTTTTATATTGTATTATGATTTAAATATATATCAAAATATATAAAGATAATTTTGTTTTAAAGGTTTCAAACAACGTGTTATGCCATTTTGGCGGGTAATAACTATATTATAATTCTATCCAATAAAAAGTTAATTTATGCTAAGTAAGTGTTACAAAAATAATAATTTTTATAAATTGTTAATTTATTTTTTATAAGCTTAAATCTTTAGGAAATTTTTTATTAAACCTTGTCTAATAAGTATAACGTTATTGTAAAGAAAAAAATGCATATCAATTTTAATAGAACTGTGATCATTACTGTGAATTATTTTTTTTTTTTTCAATAATTAAGTATTAAAAAATTTTCGCAAATAACCATGTTTCAGAGAAAACTACGCAAATAATCATGTTTCGGAAAATCCCACAAGAGAGGAGCCAAGTGAGATGACGCAAGCATTGGCCCATTTGCCCTAGGCGCCATCTCACTTGGCGCATGCACTCTATTTTAGCCAAGTGAGATGGCGCATGCACTCTAAAAGTGAGAGGAGACGCCATCTCACTTGGCTCCTAGAGCAAAATGCATTTTTTATAATTAATTCCTCTGTTTTTCCGTCACTCTTCACACTTTCTCGCACTGTCTTCTTATTTTTTTCTCTGTTATTTGCGTCATGACATCACCCATGATTTTTACCAGAGATGGTTACGTTATTTTCTCGGCCATCAAACCTCCGATGAAAATGAAACTAAGGCACATTCACTCAATGGAGAGTCTAAAGAGAGAGTTGATGTGATAACTAGAGGGAGACATCGAGGATGGGGAACAAATTAGAAGGATCCAGCAAAGAAGAACAACCACCTCACTTGCGACAGGAAGACCTAATTTTTGGTTGGAGGAAGTCAAAACAGACAACGACGTAATGTTGATGATGCATGGGTCAGATGAAATTGTTTTAACGGTTGTAATTCCGTAGATGGTTTATCGTGTTTTATTTTTTCTTCGCATAAGGTTTGTTGTAAAAAATGCTCTTAATGAAAAACCGTAATGTTTATAACTTAAAAAAGTAAAGATGTTATGTAATACAATTTTTATGTGGTTGAGCTAGTAGCCCGAGTTGGACAATTTTTGCGATCATGTCCGACCTGACGACATAAACCACACTTTCTTTCCAGCTTGTCAAGGGAGTCCATTTCAGTTGTGATGCACTTTATTTTGGGACGAACCTTTTTATTCCTTTGTATTTGGTCATTATGCCATACTATTTCACCGTTGTATGCAGATCAATAATCAGGTTTTGCTACCAAAGGGAAGTTGTTGTTGTATACGTTGAGCAAGGTTTTAGACTTGTAAATGGGAGACAGAAGTTGTAATGCATCTTGATGAGTATAGGCACACGCAACAATGACATGAGAGCAAGGCACACGAAAGGCTTGAAACTTGCCACAATCGCACCAACGAGAAGGTAGTATAACTCTATACTCTTGTCTTGGCAGCCCCTCGTTATGGTCGATTGTCTCTTTGGTAATGAAGTTGTGGCTGTGTCGGTCGAACCGTATAACCAGATGGGTGTTGGCTTTGGCACTTTCTGCCTTAATATACTTCATGCAACTTTCACTCCATAATTATCCCAATTGCAACACAATATTCCATATTTCACCTCTTTTGGCAAACAACGAAACCATCCTAAAATATGTTAATTTAACCAAAGCAGTTACTGAGAGGTTTCGTATGCCTTTGAATACCCCATTCATGGATTCAATCAGATTTGTCGTTATTGTACCCCAATTTTTGCCCCTAAGATCCCTTCATCTTACCATATTTATTCAATCACAACAAGATCACATTAGGGCTTTTGGTTCTCCTCCCTATCTTTAGCTTTGCTCTTTGAAGAATCACCAAGCACCTTGACTTGTTTTTCTTTTGTTATCATACATGTTTTGTTTTGAATTTCCTTTTAATTAATAAAATGCAATTTTGGTTTGTCTTACTTGTTAATAATGTAGGTAAAGGCAATGTGGCTTAGCAAGTTGATCCATGGGGTTCATGAGTTTATTTCCATGCCATAGTCAATAAAGTTTTAGAAATTAAAATCTCAACATTGAAGTTGTTTTGGAAGAAATGGCATGGCAAGGTTTATTTTGGTTCACCACGTTTCAAAGTTATCACGATTGATTCAAAAGTACAAGGGGTTGATTGAAGAAGTTGTCATGGTTGGACAATGCCTTGTTCCCATTGGTCTCAAGTGCATAGTTCTTTCAATTATCAAGATATGGAAGTAGTTTTGGTTGCTATGAGTTCTCATTATCATCCTCAACAAATTTTATTTACAAAGCAAAAGTGTTGGTACAAGAAGGTTGTTTAAAATTGTCAAAGATCCTCAAAGCATTTTCTTGATCTAGGAGCTAGGGTTTTGAACTTCAAAGAAGTATATCTTGCTCATCTTTTGGTATTTTTGAGTGATTCCAAAAACATCCTTCTCTTCAAAGGGTTATTAACAAATCATTTCAAAAGTTTCAAGGAGTTTTCATGTGGAAGAAATTTGATGATGAAGAAATATTATAAGTCCTCAAGATGAACCCCCAACTTCCCATGTGTGACTTCAAATAATCATAACTTGGTCAATTTTTATCACCTTGAGTCCACTATTTTTCCAAAATGATCTTGAGGACGTGAACTTTATTCCTTCTTTTATGTGTAAAGTGAGAAAATGAATGGAAGATGCCCTAAGGATACAAAAGATTATAGGTCATTTCATTATTTTTTGCCAACTTCAACAATTCATAACTCTCTCAATTCTTGGAGATTTTGAATGGTTCAAGTTTCAAAATGTCATTAAAGAGGTCTATTTCATGTCATCTTTTTTGGTCAAGAGCAAATTCCAAGAGGAAAGCCATGTTTGGATGCAAAACATTATAGGTCACTTTTGAAGAAAAAACTTGAAATATTTTTAAGTATGGAAAGTCAACTTCTTTTTCCCAACTTTGACTTATTGCAACTTTCAGCTCAAACATCCATTTGATTCCATTCTTTTCCCATTTCAAAGCTTGTAATCTCATCTTTTTAAAGCATCAAGAACCATACACTAAGACTCCTTGAGCTGAGAATGCCATTGATTTGACCTTGGTAACATGAAACTGAAGTTTCTTCAAAAGTCAGAATTTGAAATCCTTGATTTAGCTTCTAAAAACATTTTTTTCTGCATGCTCTTGCTTCTAAACATGTTTAGTGAGCCTCCAGAAGTGATTAGCACATCAAAACGCAAGGTTTAGATGAGTTTTGATTAAAATAGAAAGTCACTTTTCTTGTTTGCAACTCCACACGAATTCCCTCCAAAATGCATCATTCACCCTTTCTTTTGATCCCATTTTCTCATCCTATAAATACATGAGCTATCCCATTCGTTTTCTCAAGCTTGAACAGCCAAAATCACCCTGTCAAACTTACTCCATAACTCACTTTTCTGCAACTTCGAAATCATTATTCAAGCCTTTTCAATCAATTTTTTCTATCAATTCACCTTCCTTGATATTCCCTGAAGCTAACAGAAGAAGAATTGAGCCTTGAAACCTTCTGAATTAATCTGACCAAGTCCATTTACTGAGTTGTGCAACTGAACTTCAATAGGTAGATTTCTCTATCAATTCTTCCAAACTCTGATATCATTATGAAGCTCTCATTGCCCCGGTTCTAGTCGCAACACTTTCTTTTAACTGGAAATACGTTTTGGCCATGAATTTTCAAATTCCTTTTTAAAACTTTCCTTCCAAATTGCTCTAGCTACAGTTTATATAAATTTTTCACGAAGGCGTGGTTGTCTTTGTCTTGATGAGACGAAGCGAATGACATAGGTCTGAGCTTTTAATTTTACAGTTTGAGAGACCTGTATTTCACGTTGGCTGGAGGTTGAAGATGACCAACGTGTCATCTTCCAACCAATGATGGCGTGCCATTTGTAATTTTTTTAAAAATCTGATTTTATATGTGATTCAGTGCTTTATTCAGTAATGACCATGATATGCACAACACGTTAGATCACTTGGATTTGATTACTAATGCGTTTTGACTCTCATCTATTGGTCCACATCTCTTTGGTTTTTATTTTATTTTCTGATTTTTATATTTAATTGTTTTAAACTTCAAAAAATCATAGAAAATTCATTTTTAGTCTAAAAAATCTGAAAATATTATAAAAAAATATTTTTGATTTTTCTCTTTCATATTTTTATTTTTTTACAATTTTATTTTGTGTTTTGATATTTTTTTATAAATTTTCACTTTATTTGAATTGTTTTAAATGTTTAAAAATACTTTTACGCATTTTTAAATTCTAAAAAAAATATGGAATGATCCAATGATATTGTGACAAATATTGGTAACCTCATTTATTTTTTATTTCTGAATTTGTTATTTTTTATCATTTTTAGTTTATTTTACTCATTTCTTTTAATTTTAAGAAATAGTTTCTGACTTTAAAAAATTACCAAAAATTTTATAAAAATATTTGAGTCTATTTCTGATTTTTCTATGACCTTATTTCTTTTTTATAAATTAATTTGAATATAGTTGATATTTTTTCCCTTTATTCTTATTTTTAAACATTTTAAAACCCTTTTATAATATATATATATATATATATATATATATATATATATATATATATATATATATATATATATATATATATATATATATATATATATATATATATATATATATATATATATATATATATATATATATATATATATATATATATATATATATATATATATATATATATATATATATATATATATATATATATTAAATGTAATATTATTTTGTGATTATTTTCTGGATGATCTTGGGTTGAATTTTTTATCATGAACTTTGTTAACATCATTGGATCCACGGTGTTGAGTCTAACTCCATAAAAATGGATGAATAATTTTAATAATAATTTGATTAAATTTTAATTCAAATGTGGTTTATATTCTTTCCCACCCTTCTTCATCTTATCCCTTTCTTATCGCACTAAGTGTTATTGGAGTATGATCTCTATATCATGTCTAAAAATAAATGGGGCATAGATTGCTATTGACCGGCCTCAAAATATGTGCGACTTCTATATAAGTCCACTTACGATTGCTTAACATAACACTAAATTTTGTCCCGATTCGAATAAATGATCATTCGTGGCCCAAACCTATGTTTGTAAGCCCAAGTATGTTAATTTGATCTCTTTGATCCAATAACCTTGAGATTCATTGTGTGGAGGCTTTGGTTCTACCAATCCTCTAATAGATCTACATCACTTTTAGTCAACGCGAATCACTTAAACATCGTTGATTATTAAATGGTACTTTTGAGGATTCCAAAATAGATGATATACTTGACAAAAAGCAAATGCAACTTGTTGTGTGGAGACTTTGGTTCTACTAATCCTCTAATGAATTCCAAATGCAAGTTTCAAGTTGGTCATCTAACTAACCACTAATTACTAATAATTTACTTTATTTTATGTTTTTATTTTATGTTCTTTTATTGTATGCACTATTTACTTTAGCATTTACATTTCATGCTATTTTTCATCTTTGCTCACTTGAGCCCCTTTATATTCTTGTCATTTTTATTTTGGTCACTTGAGATTTTCTTTTCTTGTTGAAGATACCTAATAATCAACATAAACCATAAAAAACTCTAATGATACTTGGACTATTTGGTTATTGTTCTTGGTATTATGGAGTATTGGACTTCTTGGACTTAGGATTAGAAAGCTTGGCCTATGTTGGAGACTTTGTGACCTTGATTGATATTTTGTCTGGAGTTCTTGAGGTTTACCTCAAGACATAGGGTTGTTTGTTTGCTTTGTCTTGCAGTTTTGTGATTACATTCTTTGTTTGTAATCTGGAATTCACCTATATACAGCCGTTACTCTGCCCAATTTTTGTGAAGAATTAATACACTTGAAGAGGTCTAGTATCTTTGCTTGTTTGGTTTCAATCCAAAGAATGATAATTCTATCTTGACTCATAATGTCAAGTATTGGCTTCTTGTTAATTAGATGGTTCTTATCCCTAGCTTTTACCTTATGCTTTAGGATAGTCTCTTCTTCTCCTCCCATCTTCTTTAATTACAAAAATCTTCTTCCTCCTTTTGAAAACTCTTCTTGTTTTTTAAACTTGAACCACTTTCATAATAAACTTGGACCTATGTCCATGCATTTTCAAAACCTTTTCATAAATAAACTTCAATCAACTTAGTAATACCTTGACATTTTTTGTGAGAAGACTAAAAGTCAATAAATCTCATTCTAAACCATTTTGCCACTTTGGCTTTTTATTTTAAAATTTTTCTCAAAAGATTAGACTCTTGTCAATCCTTGTAGTGATACAAACAACTATACTTCTATAATATATAGTAAATAGAGATATTTTCCACTTAGGTGTTGAGTGAGGCAGTGTTGATTTTAAAATCCAAGCCATATCGTCCACTTTGAGATGATGCAAATTCTCCTTTCTCATGATTGTGGGTAGTAAGTATATTTTCCACATGGACAATGGCGACGATGTCTTATCACATAAAATTAACCAACACACTTGTGTTTTAAATTTTTTAAAAGAGGAACTATGTGTAACCTGATCCCCTATTGCACGAAAGGTGGTACATAGACACTAAAGGTTCGCAACCGCGACAGGTGCAAAAATCATAAAAAATATATTTATTTTCTCACCTTCACCATCTACTTTTACACAACATTTTATAGCCAAAATATACAGATTTTTACAAAGAGGTTCCTGCAAAGTACCGTAGATGTTTAGGGTGCTAATACCTTCCCTTTTCATAACCAACCCCCTTACCTTGAATATTTCCCCCTCTTTTTGGGTTATTCTCTCTTTTCCCATTCCTTTGGAAACAATAAAGCGCGGGTGGCAATTTTTACTTAGATTTGTATAAGTCAAGCCAATCCAACGGCTTAGTCTTAAACATTTCTATCGCTACAGTTGTCATGTGGCCCCATTATTGTCCATTGTCGTATGACCTAGTCCATTTCTCAACCAGAGTGTTAACGATCCACCTACCGGCGTCCAGATTTGACAATCGGATCTCGTTGTGATAATATTTGAACGTAGGTTGTGTCAATGCATACCCTGCATTCATAACCGCTTTCATAATAGCTTTGTCTTTGATCTCCCTCGTGAAATTTTGGACGATATGTCTAATGCAATAGACATGCGTAGAAGAAGGGTCATGCCAACCATTTGCAGGATTGTTGTATGCACTCATAATAGATGCATGTCTATCAGAGGTCAAGCAAAGATCTGGTTGAGGAGCCACGTGTGTTCGGATATTCTTGAGAAAGAAGCTCCGAGAACCACTAGTCTCTCCCTCGACTAGGGAAAAGGCAATTAGGAAAATGTTATTGTTTCCATCTTGTGCAACTGCCATCAATAGCGTTCTTTTGTATTTCCCATACAACCAAGCCCCGTCAATTTGAATAATTGGTTTGCATGATACAAACCCTGTTGTGATACGGTGGGAGAACTGACTTGGGATGTTTTGCATTTGATCGTCAATGTTGCGGTTAGAAAGAGTTGCCACCAAATTTTCTTTTATCCAAAAGGAAAGGTGGAAAAGAACAGGAAATACCTTTGAGATTATTTCTGAGTTCGGGGGGTAGATTATGAAAAGGGAAGGTATTAGCACCCTTTTCATCCATAGTTATCTATGGGCTCTTAGTTGCTTTCTAGATCACTTGCTTTTGTTTGAAAATGCGCTCTGTGGTGGTTTTTTGAAAGTATTTTGAAAAGGCGCCTTCATTTAGGCAAACTTTGTAATGGTTCTTGTTCGTAAGAACGTATACAAAGTGTTGGACTTTTGAAAATATTTCATGTTTTAAAAGTTTGTTTTTGAAAGTGTTTGGTGTTTGTTTTGAAAATGAGCAAGGATGTTTGTTTTGAAAGTGAGCAAGAAACTAAGAATGTTTACCTACTCAAAAGTCTTTTGTTCATTTCTTCCTTTCCTTTGATATTGCTATCTTACCATTGATTGGTAAGAAGTCTTATCTTTGGATGTAAAGGGACGAACATGGGTCATCGTATAGTCATGATAGCAATGTTGTGAGATATCTTAGAATTTCTATTTGAGGGACTAAGATCATTTGAAAGACAATATTTGAAGCGTCATCGAGGGACTGTGATCTTGTATTTTTTATTGTTTTTGCTAAGACATCCCACATGCATATCATGACCATTTTTGTAAGGCAACAAGTAGAATTACCCTAAGGGTGCATGTGTGAATAATGTGTTTGATTTTCATGCATTTAATTTTTGATTAGGGTTATCTACTTGTTGATTTTATCTTTCCATACAAATCCTAATTACTAGTATTTATATGAAAGTGTTAAATTGTGGAAAGTAAAATTACTACGCTATTACATCATTAGGGGATGGGGTATACAAATTTACAAATGGGGATTGCAAGAAATTAAACCTAATTATCTATTACAACCATATTGAATATTGGATAATGTACAAGAAATGAAAGAAAATAATATACAAGGATATAAATGGAAAAAGAACTGGATTTTTGTTTGGTTTTTGAGGAAAAGGGTTTTAACCTAATTATCTAAAAGAAAATAATTAATTAAATTAAGAAAATTAAACCTAAACTAATTAAGAAAAGAAAATAAATTAGAAAAGATTTTTTAGGGTTTTTAAGAAAAGGTTTTAAGTTAAATAAAAATAATATGACAATTAATTAATTAAAAGAAACCTAAATTGTAAGTTTGATTTTAATTAGAAAAGAAAATAACTAAACCTAAATCTAATTATTATTAAGAAAAAGAAATTAAGTTTGTTTAAGAAAATGTTTTTGTCTTTTTTAGTTTATAAAGAAAATAAAATATAAGTGCGTAAATAATAAATACATTTTTTTTGGATTTTTTATTAATAAAAAGTAATAATAATAATAATAATAATAATAATAAAAATAATAATAAATATAATAAATAAAAATAAAATAAAATATAAAAGTCAGGGGGTGAAAAAGAAGTTTAGAGTTGTTTATTAGAAAAAACAGTTTTGTTTGAGTCTAGCCCATTAATATCTTTTTTTGTGAGTCAGAAAAATAAACAAAATAAAAAAAAGGATGGGCCTGTGTTGTGCAGTGAAATGGGGGTGTAGTGCAGCAAAAAATGATAAGGGCCCAGTAACTAAGCCCAGGCGCTGGTTGTCGCCAAAAGAAAGAAAAATGTGAAAAAATATGAAAAGTGACAGCGCTGGGGCTTGAACCCACGCCCTTGACATGAAACACACGCTGCCTTACCACTGGGGTGGCTATATATCCATTAACTTAAACAAAACAATAAATATATAACATAAATCCAGTCCTAGAAATGACTTCATCTTCAACCTCTAGCCTTGGTTCTTGTAACTTACTCATTTCTCAACAAAAATGAAAGATGTAAACATGAAAGTTGCTCCATTTTTCCATACGAATCTAACCATATAAGTATCATAAGCTATAAATCAAAGATGAATGAGAATGTCTAAAAGTACCAAATTCTGACCTAACTTTTTTCAGAGATTCAACCCTAAAATTCTCTAAGCTCAATCAATATAAATGAAAACTATGGACATGTATAGTTTCAGGGCAATGATATCTACATTTTATCTTCACAAATACAAGCTTAACAATGCCTAAATGAAAATATACCTCAAATATGGAAATCTTGAAATGAGTTTGAGCTGCTTTCAAGGAGTTGTGATGATCAGGTTAGCTTCCTTAAGTTCCCAGGAAGCTAATGTAATGCTTAGCTTGAACAATGGGTGGCTGGAATGGCCTGGAGAAGTCAACTTGCAGACTCTATTTTTTGGTTATAGAGGTTGATGAAAATAGTGTTACATTTCTGGAACAAGTACATGGATGGACTATATTTGAGGTATAGAAGCTTTGTGATTGATTAGGAATGAAAACGCACGAGGGAAATGTGAGTTACAAGTTCAATGTCAGAAATTGTGCATCAATGGGTTTTTTTGGGAAATTTCTGGCTTGCAAGTGTTTGAGAGAGTTTCAGAGTGCTTTTTTCTCGTGTATTAGCTTGCAAATAGTATCCCTATTTATAAGAAAATGGTTTTGAGACTTGTAGTTGATCAGAATTCAAATTCACATGTTTAAGCTCAATATGTGATTTTCTTGACAAAACAAGTTTACATGCCTTTGTACTTGATATTGTAGAGTGGTTACACTTTAAACAAACTTGCTTCTGACTTTGTAGATGGAGTGTGATCAGAGGGAACAAGTGAGAGGCTCAAGAATTGACTTTGTGCATAAAGCTTGCTTTTCAAGAATGGCAATGTTAACTTTCTTCCCAAAATGGAAAATTGACTTGGGCAATGCTTAAACCACTTGGATCATAGCTCAAAAGTTTGTGTATTCCATTAATTATGGATATATACACAAGTTATAAGGCCTACAAAGCAAGATTATGCAGCATAACATTGAGATTGGATTATGTGTTCATCAAGGAAATGGCTTGCAATTCAAGTTGGAAACCCTAACTTCTTTCTTTTGATTCTCTTAGCTCAAGTATGATCTTAATGAGTTCTTGGACATTTTGGAAAGCTTGTAGAATCCCCTACAACCTTTATGTTGGACATTTTTGAGAATTCAATTTGGAACTAGGTGAAAAGTTGCCTTGAAGTTAGGTCAAAATCCTACCTAACTAGGGCATAATTTCACTAAGTCTTTTAAGTTTCATGGGCATGTCTTCACAAATTCATAACTTGAAATCCAAGAATTTCTAGGAAAAGTTCTGCCCTACAATCTTTTAGATCTCATTGATATCTACTGTAACACCCCGTTTTAATTAATATTATTTTTATTTTTATTTTCTAAAAATGACCGGTTGATGTTTATTTTGAATAAAATAATAATTATTTAATCGGTAATTCGGTCCGGTATGTGATTAATTGGGTTTATTTGTTCTACCAGAAAATAACTATTTTGATACGATAATATTATATTTAATGTGTAAATATTTTATTATATGTATTATTTGATTTATTTGTGAGAATGAATTTATATTAGTATTAATTGATTTATTATAAATTAATAAGTTAATATTATTTAATCATATTAAATTAATTTAATAAAATATTAGTTTTATTATATATAAGTTACGTTAAGTTACGGTATGTGTTAATGTTATATATATAAATATATATATATATATATATATATATATATATATATATATATATATATATATATATATATATATATATATATATATATATATATATATATTATATATATATATATATATATATATATATATATATATATATATATATATAAAAGTTAGTTTAGTAATTAAAGTAATACTGTTAGTTTGTTTATATAAAAGAAATAGGTTAGTTTTATATAATATAATAAGTAAGTAATATAATAAAATAAGTTAGTTTTTATATATATTATATAATAAGTAGTTAGATAAAAAGGAAAATATATCAGAAAGTGAGAAAGAGGGAAGTAGAGAAGAAGAAGTGGAGAAAAAGAGGAGACAAGTGGGGGGGATGGGGGCACTTGGAAGTGGGGAGGCACTTGGGGGGGGGTGGGGGGCACGTGGATGGTGTGTGTGTTGTGTGTGTTATGTGTATGTGGAGTGGGGGTTACATAACATATAAATTAAGTATGTAGTCACTGTATGTATGTATATATAATATATATAATTATAAATATGTAATAACAGTATGTATATATAATATATATTTACAAATAGTTTATAATATATATTATATATTTATATATATCATAATTAATAGTATGTTTAATTATATAATCGATTACGGTTTATCGGTGAAACTTGGTATTTTGGTTTCGATTGGAGATTAATTAAATCGTAGATGTGTGGTAGATTTGAAATATATTGTGAAATGCCAATTCCGGAAATAACATTGTTCAGTTTATAAATATTATGATATATTAATAATTTAATTAATATATTAATATATATTATAATTAACAGTGTAATTAATTAATATAACCGGTTACGATTAATTGGTAAAACTTAATATTTTAAGTACGACCGGAGATGAATTAAATTGTAGATGTGTTGAATATTCGAGATATTTGGTTAATTGCCGATTCCGGGAATGATGTGTTTGGTTTATGAATATTTTGGTGTTGTGGGATAATTGTTGAAAATGAAATAAATGATGTTTGTTTTGCAATATTGTGAGATTAATTTATAGGGTTGAATTATGGTGATGTATGCTTGTAATTGAGATAGAGGGATACCTCGATTTGCATATTATTGTTGATTGAATTGCACACCGCATCATAAGTCGTGTCAAGAGGCGATGTTTGTTAGTCTCGTGGAGGCTAGTGGCTCGTCCCAAACTCAGAGTGGGGGTTTGAAATCTTAGGGAATGGGCTTTTGTGATTATCTGTCTGAGGGATAGACATCGGCAAGTCTGAAGGATAATAGATGATTGGTACCACATGCATGAGTCGTGTCGTTGTGTCGAGTCGCATATACACGTTTTATTGAGTTTATGTGTCGTTGAATATTATGCATTATGTGCTAATTGGTAAATGAAATGGATTGTGTTTTTTTTCTTTGAGTTGTTGAATATGAGAATTTGATTAAATGAATATCTCATGTAGTTTATATAAGAGTTGGAAAAAGAGTAAGATTCCTTTATTTAATGCCTTTCATTTGCTTTAAATTACATACTTTATGTTTGTTGGAATTCTTACCCTTATGTTGGAAAATGCTTGCTTCGGCATTGTTCAGGTACCGAAGACGGTAGTACGAGGCACTAACTTAGCGGATGCATTTGGATTGTAATCCGTTTTATTTTGGTCTATCGAGTCGATGCTCTGGTTGTAACACTTGGGGGTTAGGTGTCCGCATTCGAACTCGTATATTTTGTAGATGGATTATACTTGTATATAATCCATTGTTTTGATTATATATTGATGTATGTGTATTATGACTTGATAACATGTTTGGTGTATGAACCATATGGCTTAATGTCTTGGATTTTATATTTTGATTCCTCCTTTGGAGATGACGTTATTATGATTCCGTTGCGTTTGCACGAAAAAGAAAGTATATGCCATGAATGTATTATATGATTAAATGATTAAAGTGACGAATATGTCATGCCCGTTTTTCTTGAATATGTGAATTGATGTTGTGACACTCCTTCCGTGCAAATTTTATTTTCTCTGATTTTAATTATATCGTTTAATTCGGGGTTTATTAGAAGGGGTGTTACAATAGTGGTATCAGAGCATTGTCGGTCAGTTGTCAGGTCTTAATGTTACTAATTCCATTTTATTTGATTGTGTATCTGACACTACCAATACTTTTGTGTTGTTCAGAAGAAGATGGTAGCTGGGAGGAATGATAATGCACTTGCTGAGGCATTACGATTGCTCGCTGGATCCTTGAATCAGAGGCCGCAAGCTAATCCGGTGCCACATGATGGAGCTGATGATGCTTTTCGTGCTCTTGGAAAGTTTCAGAAAAACAACCCGCCTACTTTCAAAGGAGAGCATGCGCCCGAAGAAGCTCAAGAGTGGTTGAAGGCCATTGAAAAGATTTTCCGAGTGATGAATTGCACTGATGCTCAGAAAGTGAAATTCGGAACTCACATGCTTGTGAAGGAAGTGGAAGATTGGTGGATTAACACAGGTCATAGGTTCGATGAAGAGAACACTGTGGTTACGTGGGCAATGTTCCGAGATACTTTCTTGGAGAATTATTTCCCCGAGGACGTCCGTGGTAAGAAAGAGGTAGAGTTCTTGGAGTTGAAACAAGAGAGTGGTAGCGTTGCGGAGTATGCTACCAAATTCCAAGAATTGATCAAGTATTGTCCCCACTATAATACGGTGAATGCCGAGAGATCTAAATGCTTGAAGTTTGTGAATGGCTTAAGGACGGATGTGAATAAAGCAATCAGGTACCAACAAATTACCCGCTTTTCTGAATTGGTGAACAAAAGTCGTATCTATGACGAGGATAGTCGTGATAGTAGTGCTTACTACAAGAGTTTAAGTGACAAGAGAGGCAAGGGGAAAATGCGTCCTAAGCCTTATGATGGAAAAGGGAATCAACCGATGAATGTGGGCAAGAGTCCAAGTGGGGGAGTTATTACTCCGGTAAAGTGCTATAGATGTGGGAAAGAGGGACACCGTGCTATGGAGTGTCACTAAGTTGAGCCGACATGTTTCAAGTGTGGGAAGATTGGTCACCGATCTAACGAGTGCAGGTTGGGTGCTAGTGTGACTTGCTACAACTGTGGCGAGCAAGGGCACATTAGTACAAAGTTCACGAAGCCAAAGAAGGAGCGAGGAAAAGTGTTTGCATTGTCTGGTGCCGAGACTTCGGCGGATGAGAGGTTGATTAGAGGTACTTGCTTTATCCTTAATGTACCTTTGATTGCTATTGTTGATACGGGTGCTACGCTTTCATTCATTTCATTGGATTGTGCTACTAGTTTAGGTCTTGTGTTATCTAATTTGGGTAGAAGTATGGAGATAGATACGCCTGCGATGGGTTCGGTTTCTACTTCAGTAATTTGTTTGAAGTGTCCTTTGCATATGTGTGGTAGAGATTTCGAAGTGGATCTCGTATGTCTTCCTTTGAGTCAGATTGATGTCATTTTGGGTATGGACTGGTTGAGAGCCAACCACGTCTATATCAACTGTTTTGCTAAAGCGGTTCTTTTTCTCGAGTCTGAGAAAGAAGGCGTTGCGTTCTTGTCTACTCAACAAATGAAGAGGTGTGTTAGAGATGGGTCTGAATTGTTTGTGTTGATGGCGAGCATGAATCTTGGTGATAGTGGAGTGAGAAAGGATGTTCCTGTTGTTTGTAATTTTCCTGAGGTGTTTCTGGAAGAGATTACGGATTTACCTCCAGAACGTGAAGTGGAGTTTTCTATTGATTTAGTTCCTGGTGCTAGTCCTGTTTCGATGGCTCCGTATCGGATGTCACCATCATAATTGGTTGAACTAAAGAGCCAACTTGAAGAGTTACTTGATAAGAAGTTCATTCGTCCGAGTGTTTCTCCGTGGGGTGCACCGGTGTTGCTAGTAAAGAAGAAAGAAGGAACAATGAGACTTTGTGTGGATTATCGGTAGTTGAACAAGGTTACTATCAAGAACAAATATCCTTTACCTAGAATTGATGATTTGATGGACCAGTTGGTAGGAGCTTGTGTGTTCAGTAAGATTGACTTGAGATCTGGTTATCACCAAATTCGTGTGAAAGCTAGTGACATTCAAAAGACGGCGTTTAGGACGAGGTATGGACACTATGAGTATTCAGTGATGCCTTTTGGTGTTACGAACGCACCTGGTGTGTTTATGGAGTACATGAACAAAATCTTTCATGAGTTCCTTGATAAGTTTTTGGTGGTCTTTATTGATGACATTCTTATCTATTCGAAGAATGAGATAGAGCATGCCGAGCACTTAGGAATTGTGTTGTCGATTTTGAAAGAGAAACAGTTGTTTGCTAAACTTTCTAAGTGTGAGTTCTGGTTGAAGCAAGTGAGTTTTCTTGGACATGTGATATCTCGTGGAGGTATTGTCGTCGATCCGACCAAGATAGAAGCTGTGTCTGAATGGGAATCTCCTAAATCTGTGTTTGAGATACGAAGTTTCCTTGGTTTAGCCGGATACTATCATAAGTTCATTGAGGGTTTTTCAAAGTTGGCTTTACCATTGACACAATTGACGAGAAAGGGGAAATTGTTTGTGTGGACTACTCAGTGTGGGGATAGCTTTCAAGAGCTTAAGAAAAGGTTGACTACTGCTCATGTGTTGGTTTTACCTAATCCATCTGAACCGTTTACAGTGTATTGTGATGCTTCATTGATGGGGTTAGGTGGTGTATTGATGCAAAGTGGACAAGTGGTGGCCTATTCTTCGAGGCAACTTAAGGTACACGAGAGGAATTATCCGACTCATGACTTGGAGTTGGCAGCTGTTGTTTTTGTGTTGAAAATTTGGAGACATTACTTGTTTAGATCGAGATTCGACGTTTTCAGTGATCATAAGAGTTTGAAATATTTGTTTGATCAAAAAGAGTTGAATATGAGGCAGAGGAGATGGTTAGAGTTCTTGAAAGATTATGATTTTAGTTTGAATTACCATCCTGGAAAGGCGAACGTGGTTGCCGATGCGTTGAGTAGAAAATCATTGCATATGTCTATGCTAATGGTTAAAGAATGGGAATTACTTGAACAGTTTCGCGACTTGAGTTTGGTTTGTGAAGAAACTTACTTTGGTGTGAAACTTGGTATGTTGAAGATTACAAGTGGAATATTGGATGAGATAAGAGAAGGACAAAAAAAGGACTTGGTTTTGGTTGACAAATTGACTTTAGTTAACCAAGGTCAAGGAAGAGAGTTTAGAATTGATGAGAACGGCGTGTTGAGATGTCGTGATAGAGTTTGTGTTCCCGATGTGAGCGATGTGAAAAAGAGAATCCTTGAGGAAGGACGCCGAAGTGGATTGAGCATTCATCCCGGTGCCACGAAGATGTATCAAGATTTGAGAATGTTATTTTGGTGGCCGAGTATGAAAAAGGAAATTGCGGAATTTGTGTATTCGTGTTTGGTATGTCAAAAGTCCAAGATAGAGCATCAAAAGCCTTCCGGTTTGTTACAACCTTTGTCTATACCGGAATGGAAGTGGGACAGTATCTCGATGGATTTTGTTTCGGGTTTGCCGAGGACCCCGAGTAACTATGAGGCTATTTGGGTTATAATGGATAGATTGACAAAATCTGCTCACTTTATTCCAATTAGAATGGATTACTCGACGGAGAAGCTTGCGAAGTTGTATGTGGAGCGGATTGTATGTTTGCATGGTATTCCGACGTGCATTGTTTCGGATAGAGACCAGCGGTTCACATCTAGATTTTGGGAGGGTTTGCAACGAGCTTTGGGTACTAAGTTACGTTTGAGTTCCGCTTATCATCCACAGACGAATGGTCAAACGGAGAGAACTATTCAATCACTCGAAGATCTTTTGCGTACTTGTGTGTTAGAACAAGGAGGTTCTTGGGAAAGTTACTTGCCTTTGATTGAGTTTACCTATAACAACAGTTTTCATTCTAGCATAGGTATGACTCCTTTTGAAGCGTTGTATGGAAGGCGTTGTCGAACACCTTTATGTTGGTACGAGTCAGGAGAAAGTATGGTGGTTGGACCGGAAATTGTGCAACAGACTACGGATAAGATTAAGTTGATTAGAGAGAAGATGCAAATTTCACAAAGTCGCCAAAAGAGCTACCATGACAAGAGGAGGAAGCCTCTTGAGTTCAAGAAGGATGACCATGTGTTTTTGAGAGTGAATCCTACGACGGGTGTTGGTCGGGCTCTTAAATCGCGAAAGTTGACACCTCAGTTTATTGGTCCGTATCAAATTTCGGAAAGGATTGGTAATGTGGCGTATAGGATTTCATTACCACCATCACTTTCCAATTTACATGATGTGTTTCATGTGTCGCAATTGCGAAAGTATATTGCGGATCCGTCACATGTGGTGCAAGTGGACGATGTGGAAGTTAGAGGAGACTTAACCGTTGAGACTTTGCCGACAAGAATTGAAGATCGGAAAGTGAAGCAACTTAGAGGAAAAGATATTTCTTTGGTTAAGGTGGTGTGGGGTGGTGAGGCTAATGGAAACATAACTTGAGAGCTTGAAAGCCGGATGCGGGATTCATATCCCGAGTTGTTCGTTTAGAGGTAATTTTCGAGGCCGAAAATCTTTTAAGTGGGGGAGAGTTGTAACACCCCATTTTAATTAATATTATTTTTATTTTTATTTTTATTTTCTAAAAATGACCGGTTGATGTTTATTTTGAATAAAATAATAACTATTTAATCGGTAATTCGGTCCGGTATGTGATTAATTGGGTTTATTTGTTCTACCGAAAAATAACTATTTTGATATGATAATATTATATTTAGTGTGTAAATATTTTATTATATGTATTATTTGATTTATTTGTGAGAATGGATTTATATTAGTATTAATTGATTTATTATAAATTAATAAGTTAATATTATTTAATTATATTAAATTAATTTAATAAAATATTAGTTTTATTATATATAAGTTACGTTAAGTTACGATATGTGTTAATGTTATATATATATAAGTTAGTTTAGTAATTAAAGTAATACTGTTAGTTTGTTTATATAAAAGAAATAAGTTAGTTTTATATAATATAATAAGTAAGTAATATAATAAAATAAGTTAGTTTTTATATATATTATATAATAAGTAGTTAGATAGAAAGGAAAATATATCAGAAAGTGAGAAAGAGGGAAGTAGAGAAGAAGAAGTGGAGAAAAAGAGGAAAATTAGGGTTGAAGAGGAGAGGAAGAAATTTCTGGAAAATCAATCGAAAAAGCTCGTTCCGAGAACTAATCGGTAAGGGTTAGACTTCCTCTAAACATCTAATGTATTTTATTTTGCATTTGATTTCGATTTTTCGATTTAGGAAATTAGATATTTTTTTTTACTGTTAGAAAGAAAAAAGAAACAAGCTTTATGTTATACAAAAATGGAGGAGAAAGAGGAGACAAGTGGGGGGGATGGGGGCACTTGGAAGTGGGGAGGCACTTGGGGGGGTGGGGGGCACGTGGATGGTGTGTGTGTTGTGTGTGTTATGTGTATGTGGGGTGGGGGTTACATAACATATAAATTAAGTATGTAGTCACTGTATGTATGTATATAATATATATATATATATATATATATATATATATATATATATATATATATATATATATATATATATATATATATATATATATATATATATATATAAATTATAAATAACTGTATGTATATATAATATATATAATTATAAATATGTAATAACAGTATGTATATATAATATATATATTTACAAATAGTTTATAATATATATTATATATTTATATATATCATAATTAATAGTATGTTTAATTATATAATCGATTACGGTTTATCGGTGAAACTTGGTATTTTGGTTTCGATTGGAGATTAATTAAATCGTAGATGTGTGGTAGATTTGAAATGTGTTGTGAAATGCCGATTCCGGAAATAACATTGTTCAGTTTATAAATATTATGTTATATTAATAATTTAATTAATATATTAATATATATTATAATTAACAGTGTAATTAATTAATATAACCGGTTACGATTAATTGGTAAAACTTAATATTTTAAGTACGACCGGAGATGAATTAAGTTGTAGATGTGTTGAATATTCAAGATATTTGGTTAATTGCCGATTCCGGGAATGATGTGTTTGATTTATGAATATTTTGGTGTTGTGGGATAATTGTTGAAAATGAAATAAATGATGTTTGTTTTGCAATGTTTTGAGATTAATTCATAGGGTTGAATTATGGTGATGTATGCTTGTAATTGAGATAGAGGGATACCTCGATTTGCATATTGTTGTTGATTGAATTGCACACCGCATCATAAGTCGTGTTAAGAGGCGATGTCTGTTAGTCTCGTGGAGGCTAGTGGCTCGTCCCAAACTCAGAGTGGGGGTTTGAAAGCTTAGGGAATGGGCTTTTATGATTATCTGTCTGAGGGATAGACATCGGCAAGTCCGAAGGATAATAGATGATTGGTACCACATACATGAGTCGTGTCGTTGTGTCGAGTCACACGTACACGTTTTATTGAGTTTATGTGTCGTTGAATATTATGCATTATGTGCTAATTGGTAAATGAAATGGATTGTGTTTGTTTTCTTTGAGTTGTTGAATATGAGAATTTGATTAAATGAATATCTCATGTAGTTTATATAAGAGTTGGAAAAAGAGTAAGATTCCTTTATTTAATGCCTTTCATTTGCTTTAAATTACATACTTTATGTTTGTTGGAATTCTTACCCTTCTGTTGGAAAATGCTTGCTTCAGCATTGTTCAGGTACCGAAGACGGTAGTACGAGGCACTAACTTAGCGGATGCATTTGGATTGTAATTCGTTTTATTTTGGTCTATCGAGTCGATGCTCTGGTTGTAACACTTGGGGGTTAGGTGTCCGCATTCGAACTCGTATATTTTGTAGATGGATTATACTTGTATATAATCCATTGTTTTGATTATATATTGATGTATGTGTATTATGACTTGATAACATGTTTGGTGTATGAACCGTATGGCTTAATGACTTGGATTTTATATTTTGATTCCTCCTTTGGAGATGAAGTTATTATGATTCCGTTGCATTTGCACGAAAAAGAAAGTATATGCCATGAATGTATTATATGATTAAATGATTAAAGTGACGAATATGTCATGTCCGTTTTTCTTGAATATGTGAATTGATGTTGTGACACTCCTTCCGTGCAAATTTTATTTTCTCTGATTTTAATTATATCGTTTAATTTGGGGTTTATTAGAAGGGGTGTTACATCTACAACTTTCATGTTGTAAGTTTCCCTTGAATCATCTTGCATCATGGTGGAAATTTGTCTCAAAGTTATGAAAAAAAGTGAACTTTTCAACACTTAGAAAAAATTCTAAGTTTTAGAGTTTTGACTTTTCAAAGATGAATCTTGATTTTTTTTTTATTTCTTGATGAACAAGTTTCATACTTTGACATGTCTTGATGAATTGTAATCTTTGAAACTTGATTTTGATCAAAAAGTCAAAGTTTGACTTTTTAGTGTACAGTTGACTGAAATTCAACTATCAATCAATTGATCTTGAGAAATGTTTTGAGCCATGCCATTAGGTCAAAATGAAGTATTTGAATCCTCTAGATCATGTCTTAAACCAATAAGTCATTGGTTAGATCAAAAGTCAAAAATTAAACCTCCTCGGTCAAAACCCTAAATTTGACCATTTTCCCCTTTTGATGATCTGATCAAATTTCTTGAGGAATTATGATCCAAACTTGATCAAATGACATATATGAGTTCATGATGTTGATATGGATCAAAAATTATGAAGTTTGACTGCAAATTGACCACAGTTGACTTTTTCTCTAATACATCGGATTTTTGGTCAACTGATCAATTGACTGAGCAAAAATGTGATCCACGACTTGAAACTTGACATGAAAAATCTTGAGGGTTCAAAATGATCCATGAAAGTCATATGGGGCATTAAAAGTCCATTTTTCCTTGTGCTAACTCAAGCCCTAATTTGAGTCATCAGTGCTTAAGGAGGTGTCTTGTGCTGATCAAACCTTGTGCAATCTTGAATCAATGGAGATATTGTGAGAGATTTCTTGAGAAATGAGATGGAAAATTTGGGGTACAACACCTGTGATGCAAGGTTGAAAAGCCCATAACACTCGACTGAATATTCCATTTCCGGTGATTTGACTACCATCTGGGGCGTACGCCGACAGTGTTTCCATAATGTAAACAGTACCCGAAGAATAAGTCTGAAGTGCATTCAGGTAGCGAGGAAGTTCTTTGTATGACTCCTCCCAGTTTCCATATACCTTTTCAATCGTCTTGGTCTTTGCTAACCATGTTGTTGTACCCCAAAATTTGCCCTCTCATCTTACTCAACACATGCTCATTGAGATCCTTAACTTGCTCAAGGATGCCTAAGAGTTGACCGGATAAACTCTCTCCTAAAGCAATGAACCTCCAACTAGGGTTTCCATTTTCATCAAGATGGGTGAGATCCAAAGGCCTCATATGCTCTCCATAGTCCTAATATGTTCTCAATACCATCCATGTCAAGTTTCATGCCTTGCACAAGAAGTTTGCTCAGTCAACTGCTCAGATGCTTGAAAATCAACTATATTAGGTCAAAAGTCAATTGTGGCCCACATACAGTCAAACTTCAAGATTTTTGGTTAACATCAACAATTTGAAGTGATATACATCATTCTATCAAGTGTTGATCATGATTCCCCAAGGAATGCTCCTAATTCATCAAAACTCAAAAGTTACTAAATTAGGGTTTCTCAAGAAAAGTCAACCAAACTTTGACCAAGCATAACCTTTTCATACTTTATCAGAAATTTCTCATAAAAGGCTCATTTTGAATAGAATCCAATTCCCTACAACTCATATTCATCCCTCAAGTTTAATAAATTCACTCATGAAAAGATATAAATTCATACATTATAGGTCCTTTTCAAAAGTCAACAAAAACACCTTTTGGGTCAAAGCTTCTTACATGAACATGGAGGATCCAATTTATATGAAACCAAAAGGGTTGTTTAGGGGACATCCTAAGATTTCTAAAAAGTCCAAGAACACCCCCCCTTAGGGTCAAAATTTAAGGATATATGCATTGTCAAAGTTGGCCATTTTTAGAAAATTGTCAAAAGTTAACAATACCCAAAATTGCATTTTTTTGGTCAAATGGGCCTAACATTTTATGCTTGCATCTTACTTCTAACATGGTCCACGACCCAAACAATCTCCCACATATTATTGGCTTTATTTATTTAATTTATTTTAATTTTAATCATTTAAAAATCAAACTAAATCAAATAAATGATATAAATTAGTAAAGATTTGTTTTTGATCTGATTTTTAATTGAAACACAATCCAATTATGCTGTCAAACAAAATCAAATTGTGCAAAGGGTGATTGGGATGAGAATGGCATGATTTGGCTCGATTTAGGAAGAAATAATGCAAAGAGTAAATCAAATCCAATCTTCATAATTTTCCAAGATTTGAATACTTTTTGTTGACCTAATTATGTGCACTACATATATAGAACAATTCCCAAGCACAAAAAAGGGGGTTGATCATGTGAAACAGCAAAACTAAGTTGCAACTTTTTGCCAAAAAATCTCAAATCAAATTCCATATTACAGCCATCCTCAAGGAGATTTAAGGATTGCAATACGTTCCTGGACACCTCCAGAAGCTTTTCCATCCCTTGCCAAGCTCTGAAGCATCAAGAATCACGTTCCATATACATCACGGTTTGACATTATTTTTGATTTTGGTTCTGACTATACGCGCATGATTAACGATTTTTAAGCATACCTTCATGTTTGTATCATAATTTAGAATGCATTGGTATGATTAATTATGAGTTTTGACGCATGTATGGACATCTGCCATTGTTAGGGTTTAAGCTTACGTTTTAGGGCTTTTTGATACAGGTAAAATTAGGGAAAAAGATGGGTATCATCATACTCACGAGATCAAGCCTGGTTGATTTGTATGCTTGGATTTCATTTATCTTATTTGTTTGATATTTTTGAATAATGCTGGGTTATACTTACAGTCAACGGACCGTAGGTAAAAGCCTTTACCTAATACGGCGGTACTGAGGAAGAAGAAGGCTATGTGGCAATGTCCTATTGGATCATTTGAATCTTAGCGCATTTTTTGGGCATAATACGTGTGTTTACATTATATTATATTTTTTCCAGTTATATTAACAAAAGGCCAACTGGCCCAGTGGCAAGCAGGAAAGGGGATAAGGCACTGTAAGTGAGAGGTCAGGGGTTCGACCCCTGCCTCCAACATTTGCTATTTTTCTTTTAAATTCCTTGCAGGTTCCATGCGCTTCATCATCCAGTGTCTACCGTACGCCCAAGATACGTAACCATCAGATCTATCATCAAGTAGATCCAACGCCCCATAATTGAAGATCCGCCATGCACCTCAGAAGGAAGCCCCATGAAACCTCATGCAAGATATTGGGCCATCATCTTGGGCCTTCATAAACTCAACAACGCACCCCCCAGATCACTCAACAACATCAGGCCCAATTTTAATTCTTTTTAAATTTCTTTTATTTAATTATTTGTCTTAATTATTTTTTTTACAAAATCATTTTTTTATTAAATCATAAAATCAGAAAATCACAAAAAAAAATAGGATTAGTTTTTTTTATAAAATATTTAATTACATTAATTAATTAGGTTAATTAAGTTAACTTAAATACTTTTCTCCATAATTAAAATTAAATAAAAGTTAGGTAAATTTGCAAAGTTAATTATTTTTTTTCTCATAAAAATCCAAAAAAAATATCTTTTCTTTATTCACCAATTAATTGTTTCTGAATTTAATTCCCCGTTTAATTTACTCTCGCGCGTATTTATTTCATTATTTTTACCATTAATGTAATTGCTCCGAGTTTATAATAGTTAATTAGGTTTACTATTTCGCATTTACTATTTTCCCCGTTTTTTTAATTATGTAATCCCCCTCCCCAAAGCCTTGTAATAGCTAGGGTTTTAATTTCTCGCACTTTACTTTCCGCAATTATAAACTGCCTAGATGTATGGATAATAGGATTGAATGGCAAGATAACAATTTAAAACGGTAGATAACCCTAAATGCGCAAGATAAATGAAACTGAAATCAAACACTTCCACATGCTTACTCCTAGGGTTTACCCCACTTCGGTTGCCTTCGGTAAACGGTCATGAAGCACAGGGAATTTTAGTGGTTGCCCTCTAGTCCCAAAAGATAAAAAATGACCCGTTCAAATGTTGCCTCAGAAAGATCTTTAAGATTTTAGGGTAACTACTAAAGCTTCCTAATCATTGCTTATGTGATCATACTCGTCCCTGTTGAATGTCCCTTAAAACTCCAACGATTGAGCTACCTACTCCTTAATAGTAGGATAACGCTGTCTAAAGAAACGAGAACGAGCAATCTTTTTTCGAGTAGGTAGAACATCTTAAGTACTTGCTCAAATAAAATCTTTCACACAAACACTTTCAAAGCAGTTTCAAAAACCACTTCGTCACGCTCTTGAGGACCGATACAAGAGTTATCACGAAGTTAAACAAAACTTTTGGCAAAACACACACAAGCAATTTCAAAATGAGCAAGTACCTAAGAGCATGTGGAAAACCATAGATAGAAAGGGTGCTAACACCTTCCCTTTCTATAATATACCCCCCGTACTTAGAAACTCTCGAAAAAAGGTTTTTTCTATTCTTTTCCCTTTTCCTTTGTTGGATAAAATAAAAGACGGTGGCGACTCTTGCCTACTGCGACATTTGCAAACAAAATGCAAACCAGTATTAAACTGTCAGTTCTGCCACCATATCACAGAACTGACGACTCTGCTGGGGAATACTAATAAAGTGGGGTATACCTTAGGATCTAGGTCAGTTTAATTGCTTCTCTTGCTTGTCTTGATTGATTTATTTTAAGGGCATCTGTTTGGGTTATGTAGATCCTACACCCGGATCTGGGAACACCTTTTAGGTAAGTAGCAATAAACTATGAGGGAACCGTGTGGGGTCTACCGACATGGTTGAAGCAGTAGCTACGTTGATGCGACACTTTGGTTGGTACCGGTAACCCTTGAGTCAATCAAGGAGATACGGGGCCACTACGTGGTGTCATAAAGCATCAACTGACCTTAGAACCTTTAATTGCACAACTTGGCCAGTAAGATGTAGCGAGATGGTCGACTTTGGTGTATTCCCAAGGTCAACAGATACTTGATGCTACACTCATTGAGGTTTGACTCCTGAGTTTTATTTGGTTGTGAGTCAATCGCCTATTAAACGAAGCTTGGGGGAAAGATCAGTGATATTGAGATCTCCTAGAACCCGGTTACTATTTATAGGACATGTTCAACCAATCCAGCTTCAAGAGGGTATTACCTACAAACCCCATGCAAGCCTAAACCTAAGGTTACTTGTATGACTTGTTTGCCTTCATTGTCTAACAACTTGAATTCTTTGCAGGGTTGTGTTTGTCACCTTACATCTTTGCTTAATGCATAGCATACACATCATAACATCATGCCACAACATTTCCTTAAATATTTCAAGGATCTCAAGGGTTTGTGATACAGGTTATGGTGAATTAGACGTATAGCAAGGGGCAAGGGGATTTATTTTCCTCTAGCCAATGCCGCCAGAAGACCAAAACACGACAACTTGAGTCAGGAGCTATGACCCACTTGATATGGTGAGCTTGACTCTTGTAGAAGGACCTTCAACGACACGAAGTGCTTCAATCAAAGCGGAAAAATTTCAACTTCTGACAATTTTCTTGTTTACCCCGTGAGATCCTTGAAAACATTGCATACATATATCATACATATCAATGAATAACAGGTCTTCTAGTACATGTCTCTCATGTTCTCGCTGTTTATTTCAGTAATGGCTTTCTAACAAGACAACAGAGATTTTCAAACTCAAGAAGCTCAGTTCAGGGAAATGTTCCTAAACCTATCTAAGGGACAGGAAGAGTTGAAAACACTCCTCACTAGGAACTTGGTCAAGAAAATCTCTGAAGACAATAAGGACGAACAACTGGAACAATTGCAAGCTGAGGTAGAGGCAATGAGAACCCAGATGCTGGGGCAGATGGCTCTTATCCAACCCCCGGGAGAAGAAGAGCTGAGAGCCATCATCAACCAACTTCATCAAGACGGACACAACCGTATGAAGCAAGCAGTCTAGGCTGGGGACCAAGTCATTGATCAACCTTCAAGAAGACAAAAGGTTGGTTGGGTGAAGAGTGGACCTTTCCAAATTTCTACCACATCACGGGTCCAACAACAACCTCGCCAAAAACAACGGGTTAATCAGAGTAAGCCATATACACCCAAGAGGCAGTTTACCAAACTCAAAATGTCGTTGTCTCAAGCTTTATAACACATGTTTAGGATGAATCTGGTTACGTTGATAGGGCCTCATCCGAATCCCAAGACTTCTTCGCCTAACTACAATCCTGATGCAAGGTGTGCATATCACTCCAACAGTCCGGGGCGTGATACTGATGATTGTTGGATGTTGAAATATAAAATTCAAAACTTGATTAATGAAGGAGTGCTGGAGTTTGCACAAGATGGTCAGGCTGAGTTCTTCTGCCATCCTTCAAAGGCACGTCATCTGAAGTGACAAGATCATACGAAAAGGCCTTTGTTCATTAGAATTTTCAATTTGTAATTTTCTTTTGATTTGTTCGAACATTTATTCATATCAAACCTTATTATTTCATCAAAGCATCGTATATGTTTGTCTTGAATCAATTCATTCGTATTCACTATTTCAAAACTGCGTTCTTACTTCCTTTTTGTGATATTCGACTCTTGATTAAAAGCTGTAAGCCTTTAGAGGGAGGATGACGAAAATGATAGCACAATCTCTACAATATGCTTTTGAACAGACCCCGCTGACGATGTACAAGCGTTGTTTCAAATCCCAAATAGTGGAGTTATAAGGAAGATAATCCCTAGTCAACCCCTTTGAGCCTAAGAAGTAGGAGTTTTCTTTTCACACAAATTAAAACCCTTAATCATAACCTAGGGCGGGGTAGTTTCTCAGTTAATTCAGATGCACATTCAGTCGCAATATTCTACTTCATACATAATGAATGGCATCAAAGACGTCCTTCCAAATCAAAAGACGGTGATGGTTCTGCATAGTCATTAGTAACAGGTAGTCATTATCTCTCAAAATGAAAGCCCACTAAGTCAAAACCTATGAAGGAGACTTAAGAAAAAAACTAGGGCATCCCGTTGGCTGTAATCACAAAAGAAATAGTTCAGGCAAAAGAAGGGATAATAATATTAAAAAAAAGGTCCTACCAATCCTCGACAAAAAAAAAGATTACAAAATGACTGCCTCTTCCGAATAAACTTTCAGTATCCGAACCATCATCGGAACATCAAGGACAAGATACCAGACTCAATGGGGATCTAAATGCGCAACTAGATGAGCATAGGACTGAAGAATATCACGAAGAGTGGGTTGGGTACAAATAAAATTTGAGCCTTAATCCTTTGTTTCTTGAACTGTGAACCAGGCCACGTTATAAACCTTAAAAGTCCTAGCTGAAGCATGGGTTAGTTTGAAAGCATATTGTTACAAAAGGTATCCTGACTCCTGTAGGGTTCGCTATAAATCCCGAGTTGATATCACACTTTTACAAAATTTGTTTGTTTTACTAAAAAATGAATTTTCAAACTTTAAGACAGACATAAGCTTTGCATTCTTAAAATACCATTGTTTGCATATGACTATTTGTTCAACAACAGAGAAATTCGCACGACGGATATTCAGTGAACAAAGATCTTCTCAATGAACAGAATCATCTCAGACGGAAAGACATTCCATTGGTATGCATTTCATAATCAAGGGGCATAGCATGATGTCCAGCTGATCTGGGGCAGTCAAGTCAAGATTCAAGGAATCTCTCAAAGATGCCAAGTAGCCAGGGGCAGATATCCACCTGAATCATTTGGGGCATTACACACGTATTCCAGCAGCGAATCATGTGCCATCAAGAAAACATTTTGGACAGTACTACAACACAATACTATGGACGGTGACAACTCTCTACATCCTGAGAACGTGGACATGGTCGGAAGATACTACGCATGATTAAAGACCCTCTAGGTTGACTGGCCTAGGAAAAAATTAGGGTTAAAGACAAAACAATCTGTACACCCGGCAAGTCAAAAACCTGAAAAGGCGGCTTGAGCAAAAAAGGGTATCCTGGTGGACTGAAAATCTGAAAAGACAGTCCAGGAAAAATTAGGGATTAAAGCGTACGATTATGTCCCGTCATCTTGTCACTTGCCTATTAGTAGAAGAATTATCATTCTGATCGGAAGTTACCAAGCACCTCATGAGTTTGGATTACACTCAATCCACAAAGCCCCCGCAGGCACTTTCTCCAGCAAGTACAGGGGCAGAAAAGTCCTGATGCAAAGTCATTGTCGTATCCTCAACATACGTCCCAGTAACATCTACACTCCCCACAGAGTAGAGGCAACTAAAGCTTTGACATTGGATTCCCCAAACAAAAGCTCAATCCCTAACAGAGCTTATTCCTCCAGCGATGGAAGTTCATCCCCCAGCGGAGTTTATTTCTCCGAATCGGCAAAATCTTCTAGCAAGGCATCTCCTCTCTCAAACAGAGTTATTCCCCCGCAAAGTTATTATTAATCAGAGTCTCTCCCCCGACAGAATATCTGTAAATAGGAGCAAATCTCCAGCATAGTCATCTCCGTTTACCATCCCCAACGGAAGTAGAAGAACCACTTTTTCTACGACGGTCAGGAAGTTAATTTCCAGTACTCTCCAGCAGCGGTCAGGGATTTATTTTCCCAGACTCTGATATGGTACAAATAGAATTTCATGTTCATACATCATGACATGCTCACACATATTGCATACAACATAATCTCATTTATTTTGTGATCATCATCATACAATGTTGTGATACGGTGGCAGAACCGACTATTTTTACTGGTTTGCGTTTTGCGTTTTTTGTTTGCAAAATGTTGCGGTAAGCAAGAGTCGCCACCGAATTTTATTTCATCCAATCAGGAAAAGGAAAAATGATAGAAAAAACCTTTTTTTCAAGATATTCTGAGTACGGGGGTAGATTATAGAAAGGGAAGGTGTTAGCACCCTTTCTATCCGTATTTATCTACGGACTCTTAGGTACTTGCTCATTTTTCAAATTGCTTGTGTGTGTTTATCTTGAAAATGTTTTACTTCGTGATAACCCTTGTATCAGTCCTCAAGGATGTGACGAAGTTGTTTTGAAAATTTGTTTTGAAAGGTGTTTGTGTGAAAAGTTTTTTATTGAGCAAGTACTTAAGATTCTACCTACTAGAAAAAAGATTATTTGTTCTCATTTCCTTTAGACAATGTTATCCTACTATTAAGGAGTAGGTAGCACCGCCGTTGGAGTTGTAAGGGACATTCGAAAGGGACAAGTACAATCACTAAAGCAATAGTTAGAAAACTTTAGTAGTAACCCTAGAGTCTTAAGACCTTTCCGAGGCAACATTTCTGAGGCAACATTCGAACGGGACATTTTGATCTCTTAGACAAGAGGGCAACCACTAAAATCTCCTATGCTTAATGATTGTTAATCGAAGGCAACCGAAGTGAGGTAAACCCTAGGAGTGAATATGTGCATATGATTTGTTTCAGTTATTTAATCTTTGCACATTAGGTGATCTACCATTTTAATTTCAGATATTCTTGCCATACAATCCTATTAACATACATCTAGACAATTAAATGTTTGCAGGAATTTAAAATGCGAAAAAATAAACCTAGCTATTACAAGGCTTCGGGGGATGGGAATTAATTACATAACCAAAGAATCGGGGATTAAAGCAGTAAATAAAACCCTAGTTTAACTATTACAAACCATTGGCAGTTACAAAAATAATGGAAAAGAAATAATTAAATGCGCGGCGAATTAAATACGAGGGATGTTAAAAAAAAACCTAAACCCTAATTGAAAGAAAAAGATTTTTGTACATTTTTTATTTGCGAAAACAATTAAATTACAAATTAACTAAACCTAATTTCTAATTGTTTTTAATTATGAAAGACATTAAATTACCCTAATTTTCTAATTAAATTAATTGATTAAAGAAATAAATATTTGTGATAAAAATGATTTTGGTGTATTTTTGAAGAAAATTAATTAAGTTATATACAATTAAAATCCTAAGTCTAATTATTTTTAATTATATATATATAAATTAAATTGCCCTAAGTTAAATTAAACTAACTAATTTGAAAAATAAATGTATTATTAAAAAAAGATTTTTATGATTTGTGATTTGTTAATAAAAAATAATTTTATGTTAATTAAAAGAAAAAGGAAATAATTAAAGAAAATAAATAAAGAAATTAAAGAAGAAAAAAAAGAATAGAAAAATAATAAAATGGGTCTGTTGTTGAATTGCTGAAGGGGGCGTGATGCTGAAATTCCAAGCCCAATAATGTTGAGCCCAGTCAACCACGATGGATCCTGTGCAGCATTGACTTGAGGTGCATCATAGTCCTTCAGGATGGGACGCGTTGGATTTAATGCTATGCTGATCAAGTGGTTGGATATTGATAACACATGGTAGGCGTGTGAGAAAGCACTGCATGGGATCTGCTGAAAAATATGAAGAAAATAATGAAATGCACACGCCTGGGATCGAACCCAGGACGTGTACCTCAAAGGTACGCTCCTCAACCGTCTGGGCTAGCTTGTCAATTTGTATATATAATGAGTAAATAAAAGAAAAGCTAAAAACAAATAATATGCCAGAAAAGCGTGCGAGATTCAAATCATCCAGTCATGGGCTGCCACGCATCAACTTCTTCGCTGCAACCATCGTTCTAGGGGAAAGACTTTTACCTACAGACACAAGTCTGTAACTACAACCCTGTGAAACTCAAAAATCTCATACGAGCATGATAAATTAATTGTGATGGTACCAATCAACTCATCTTGGCCTCATGAGCATCATGGTACCTCATTCTTGGCCTAATTTTTCCTGCATCAAGAAACCCTAAAAAAAATGTCGAAACCCTAAAATGGCAGATGCGTGTAAAGGCTTCAAAAATGCAATTAAATTGTTCAGTCAGCTTGCAAACATGATGACAAACACGAATATAACAATCAAAAGTGCTAATGATGCAAGAATTATGATAATTGAATTGGAGAATTATGTTAAATCGTATGAGGTGTAGCGCGCTTTTCTGGGTGTTTCAGGCCTTGCAAACTATTGGGACAGCTTCCTGGGACATCCAGCAATGGATTGGGATAGCTAGGATGGCTTGAGATAGCATGTGGAGTGAAAAAAAATTCACACTTTTCTTTGAATTTTGGGACTTTGCTCTGCCCTTTTTCATGACTTCAACCCCTTGTCCTTTGACTTGTATTTTTTCAATATATATCATAGGATAAATTAGGGTTGTAAAAACATATCGCATCTTTGAAAGTTTTGAAGATTTGATTTGATCTTCATGGCATATGTAAACTTTCTATAATGAGCCAAATTATCCCTTTCTTGTTCCAATTAGCCTTGATTCGAATTGATCATGATATCCTTGCATTATTGGATTGAGATCCTGTCCAAAAATCAGATTACAACATATCTTTTCCATTATTCATCAATTATTTGATTTAATTGAAATTTTTATTAACAAAAAATCTAAATAAATTGAAAAATGAAGAAAATAACATGAGGTTGGATATTTGGGTCGTGGACTATGCTATAAGTGAGTTTCAATCATGAAATACTAGGCCCATTTGGTAAAAAATGCACTTTTGAGCACATTTGACTTTTGGCAATTTTGCAAAAAAGGTCAACTTTGACAAGGAATATCTCTTCCAATTTTAACCCTAGATAGGTGTTCTTTGACTTTTTTAGAAAGCTTATGATGTCCCCTAAGCAACCCTTTTGGTCTCATTTCAATTGGATCTTCCATGTTCATGTATGAAGCTTTGACCCAAAAGGTGTTTTTGTTGACTTTTTAAAAGGACTTATAATGTGAAAATTCATATCTTTTGATGAGTGCATATTTTGAACTTGTTGGATGAATATGAATTGTAGGGAGTTGCATCCTCTTCAAAATGAGCCTTGGATGGAAAATTTAAGATAAAGTATGAAGAAGTTATGCTTGGTCAAAGTTTGGTTGACTTTTCCTGCAAAACCCTAAGTTATCAACTTTTGGGTTTTGATGAATTTGGAGCATTCCTTGGGGAATCATGGTCACTCCTTGATCAAATGATGAAATTAACTTCAAAGTGTGGATGTTGACCAAAAATATTGAAGTTTGACTGTATGTGGGTCACAGTTGACTTTTGACATAATACGGTCGATTCTCAAGCATCTGAGCAGTTGACTGAGCAAACTTCTTGTGCAAGGAATGAGACTTGACATGGAGAATCTTGGGAACATATTAGAGCCTTGGATAGCATATGAGGCCTTTGTGGTTCACCCATCTTTATGAAAATTGAAACCCTAATTTGAGGTACACTGCCTTAGGAGGGAGTTTGTCTGGTCAACTCTTGGGCAAACTTGAGCAACTTGAGGATATCTAGGAGCATGTATTGAGTAAAATGAGAGGGAAAATTTTGGGGTTCAACAGTTGCCCTTGTTCAATCTTCTTAAACCTAAGGATGTATATTGGCTCGTCTGCCTTCCGTTGATCTGAAGGTGGAAGATGATTGAAGACTAGAGTGCCCAAAAATTTGCACTCGCATGAAGTGGCACTGGATTTGGTGATATCGGGAATGGGATTACAGATGCCATTTGGAGGTTTATGATAGAAGATTTGTCGGAGATAGGCTTAAAGATGCCATCCTGGATGTGACGGAGAATTGTCGGAGATGGGCTTAAAGATGCCATCTAGATAATGTTGATTTCCTGAGACATTCCTTCAATGAGAGTTCCTGTTGTTATTGTCGATGAGGAATCTGCTGAGGAACATTGGTATTTGTCTTGGGATAAATAGAATTTTAGGAGCTTCAGTTGTCCGTTACTCTACTGGGGAGATGTGCAACCAATCGTGTTTGATTAGGTCCCGGTCTTACAATGTTGTGGACTGTTGTCTGGATAAAAGAGGGAAGGAACCTGGACAGTAAGGTTATGAGAAGGAACCTGGATAGTAGGGTTGCTTCGAAATGAAAGCCTGGATAGTAGGGCTGTAAGAAGGAACCTGGGTCGTAGGGTTACTTCGATATGAAAGCCTGGATAGTAGGGTTGCGAGAAGGAACCTGGATAGTAGGGTTACTTCGATATGAAATCCTGAATAGTAGGGCGAGAAGGAACCTGGATAGTGGGTTACTTTGATATGAAAACCTGGATAATAGGGTTGTGAGAAAGAACCTGGATAGTAGTGTTACTTCGAAATGAAAGCCTGGATAGTAGGGCTGTGAGAAGGAACTTGGGTCGTAGGGTTACTTCGATATGAAAGCCTGGATAGTAGGGCCGTGAGAAGGAACCTGGATAGTAGGGTTACTTCGAAATGAAAGCCTGGATAGTACGGCTGTAAGAAGGAACCTGGTTCGTAGGGTTACTTCGATATGAAAGCCTAGATAGTAGGGCTGTGAGAATGAACCTGGATAATAGGGTTACTTCGATATGAAAGCCTGGATAGTAGGGCTATGAGAAGGAACCTGGGTTGTAGGGTTACCTCGATATGAAAGCCTGGATAGCAAGGCTGTGAGAAGGAACCTGGATAGTAGGGTTACTTCGATATGAAAGCCTGGATAGTAGGGCTACTTTGATATGAAATCCTGGATAGTAGGGATGCGAGAAGGAACCTAGATAGTAGGGTTGTGAGAAGGAACCTGGGTAAGGTTCCTTTGTGATAAGTTCGTGCAAAACTTCAAGAGGAACCTGGGTAAGGTTATAAGTTTGTGTAAAACTTCAGGAGGAACCTGGGTAAGGTTATAAGTTTGTGTAAAACTTTAGAAGGAACCGGGGTAAGGTTACTTCGTGATAATTTCGTGTAAAACTTCAGAATGAACCGGGGTAAGGTTATAAGTTTGTGTAAAACTTCAGGAGGAACCTGGGTAAGGTTATAAGTTTGTGTAAAACTTCAGAAGGAACCGGGGTAAGGTTACTTCGTGATAAGTTTATGTAAAACTTCAGAATGAACCGGGGTAAGGTTATAAGTTTGTGTAAAACTTCAGGAGGAACCGGGGTAAGGTTACTTTGATGTGATAATGTAGATTAGTTGACTCGTTTGATTTCGGGAACTGAGTTTCCATTAGTTGTCTGTAGATGTGATCTGTATAACTGCTGGATTCATTGAAGCTAATCGTCTTTTACTGAAAAGATATCAGGGTTAGTTATATGCGATGCATGAAATGCAGGGTGAGATGATGTTCTCAAAATGAATGAGATTATGCTGTATATGATATGTATGCGTATGTCATAATGTATGTTCATGAAATGCTATTGGGGTATGCTCGCGTCTTGGGAAAATAAATCCCTGGCGGTTGCTGGAGATTTGTAAATATTCTGTCAGGAAGGGATGCTGGAGAATAACTCTGCAGGGACCAACTTAGGGGAAGAGATACTCTGTTGGTAGACCTGCTGATCTGGAGGAATAAACTCAGTTGGGGATGAAATTCATTGCTGGAGGTGTTGAGCTCGGTTGGAGAAATAAACTCCGCTTGGGGGATGAAATTTACTGACTCGCCCGCGATTATGAACCTTGGTTGGGGATAGTTATGTCTTGTTTCGGGAAATCTTACATCAATTCCTTTGAATACTTTTACTTTGTGGGGAGTGTATGTACCCGTGATTGTGTTCTAAAGCTGACTCTATCCCGATACCTGATGGGCAGAGTAACTGTAGGGTTTGGCACTTCTTGTTTTTCTCTGTTTCTGGAATTACGAGTAATTGTCTTTTGTTTCTTATGTAAATATTTATGAGCAACAATCATTTTCAGATGCATATATCAAAAATAAATTATTGGACGTTCTTGCAAAACAAAACAGAAAAAGAAAAATGAATTGAAGTTTCTTGTGAAAATGACTTGTATTGATTTTGAAATTGGCCTGTGTGATACGGTGGGAGAACTGACTTGGGTTTTGCGTTCGTGTTCGCAAATGTTTCGGTTTAGCAAGAGTCGCCATCGACTTTTTATTTTATCCTAAGGAAAGGTCAAAAAGCACAGGAAAGACCTTTGAGATGTTTTCTTGGGTTCGGGGGGTAGATTATGAAAAGGGAAGGTGCTAGCACCCTTTTCATCCATGGTTATCCATGGGCTCTTAGTTACTTGTTTTAGATCACTTGCCTTTGATTTTCATTTGTTTGAAATGGTGCTTTGTGTGTGTGGTTTTGAAAATGTTTTGAAAAATATGCCTTGTCTAGGCAACCTTTATAATGACTCTTGTTTGAGTATATACAAAGGTGTATGTCTTTTTGAAAAGATAATTTCAATGTTTTGAAAGTTCTTTGGAAGTTGCTTTTGAAGTTGTGTTTGTGAAGTGTGTTTGAAAGTTGGCAAGGATGTTTTGCAAGATTTTTGATCAAGTAACTAAGAGTTATCTACCCTATTTTACTCAAAGATCTTTCTTATGTTTTTAACCCTTTTAACAGTGTTGTTTCACCATTGTATTTGGTGAACAACCTTGCGTTAGGATGTTTACGGGACAGGCGCGGGTCATCGTATAGACCATGAAAGCAATAGTGTCAAGTATCTTTGGCAATTTTCTTGAGGGACTTGATCATTTTGTTTAGGCAACTCCGATAGAGTCATCGAGGGACTATGATCTTTTTGTTTGTTTTTGTTTTGCCAAAATACTTGACATGCAACCATGGCCCATTTTTTTGAAGGCAACAAGTGGATGAAACCCTAGGGGTGCATGTGTGCAAAGTGTGTGTTCTACATGCATTTTGTTTTCTTATTAGGATTATCTATTTGTTGGTTTTATCTTATCATACACACCTAATTACTAGCATTTGTACAAAAGTAATAAAAAGTGCAAAAAAATAAATCTTACACTATTACAACCATATTGAAGTGCATAGAAATATAAAGGCAAAAAAAAAGATAAAAATATATAAAAAATAGTGTCTTTCGACCCAGGCAGTAGCAGCCTTCGATTGGCCTTCTGTTGGCCTCCTTCGATTGGGGCTGGCAACAACAAAGTCATGTCTTTCGATTGGGCCTTGGCAGGGGCGAAGTCCTGTCCTTCGATTGGGCGAAGGCAGCAGCAAGTTGTATCCTTCGATTGGGCGAAGGAAGCAACAAGTTGTATCCTTTGACTGGGGCCTTTCTGCCTTGTTGCCTTCTTCGATTGGGCCAGTGAAGTCAGTGTGAGCGTGTCTCTGGCTGGGCCTGGAAGTCAGTATGGTTTTCCTCCTGGTTGTCTCTTTCGTTTGACCTGGAGAAAGAGGGTAGAAGCCAAAATCTTTATTCCCTATTTCCTGTTTCCTGTTTCTTTCATTTCAAGCATTAAATGACAACATGGCCTGAGCCCATGCTAGTCTTTATCTTTTAAACAGTTTAATAACTAAAGCTAGTTCAGGCAAACAACAAGCAAAAACGAAAGGGTTTAGCTCTGAAAACATGTTAAAAGAGTGGAAACGAAAAGAACAGTGGTATGTACATGTTTCAAACGAACGTAAAGATTATTTACATGTTATGTCATGAAACGAAAAGTTCAAAGGTAAGAATAACTTACCTTGCTTCAGGACTTGAATGGGTGTGGGACCTTGAGTGGAGGTCCAAGGTTCTGGATTTGACAGAGGGGGCCAACAGCTGTGCTTGGACTGCTGGATTCGAAGGAAGGAAAGAAACAAGTCTTGTGTTTCTTTCCAAACTGGATTCAAAGGATACTGAAGAGTATTTGTTCTTCAGAATCGAAGGAAGCAAGTGTTTGAGATTCTGGGTTTTGACTTCTCAAGTGTTGATGAACTTGAGAGTTTTTCTGTGTTTGAGAAACTTAGGGTGATTCGTTCCACTGGCCAAAAGGTCCTCCTTAGCTTTGCATAAGTTCTTGTATTTATAGGGAAAGAATAGACATGTTTGAAAACAGCCAGCCTTGCAAAAATAATAAAATACTATAACGTGACAGTACAAGTGGAGGGGGCCTATTGGCAGCAGCATCAATGGGGTGCAGAAGATGTGACTGAGGCCTCTGACATTGCTTGTGCTCAGACTAAATTCAGGTTGAAAGCTGCTTTTGTTGATAAAGTACTCTATGTTTGCAGAAAAGTATGTAGCCTTTAACCCAGAATAGTAGTATCCAGAAGGTAAAGTTTAAAACCTTTGTACCAGCTTCTGACTATATAAAGATCTGGACGCAACACAGCCTGGCAAACGAGATTTGGTTTTGAGTCAAAGGAAAGAGTGAGATCGAAGCACACCTGTTTGAAGGAAACCTTTGCCTCAGTCGAAGCTTGTGGTCGAAACAAGCTAATGCGCAGGAAGCTATTGCCCAATCGAAAGCTCATGCTCGAAGGAAGCATATTGCCCAATCGAAGCATGTGGATCGAAGCAAACATATTTCCCAATTGAAAGTCCGTGTTCGAAGGAAGCAATGTTGCCCAATCGAAGCGTGTTTGTAGGCAGTAAACTTGTCCAAATCGAAGCAGGCTTGCAGGCAGCTACTTGTCCCAATCGAAACAGGCTTGCAGGTAGCTACTTGTCCTAATCGAAACAGGTTTTTAGGCAGTACGCTTGGTGAATCGAAAAGGGTTTCCTTGCAGGGGGCATGTGTGGCCAGCAGGCCATGGCCTTCGATTGCAACCATGCAGGCAGCACGTTTGTCCAATCGAAAGGTTGAATCGAAGGATGTTTCCAATCCAGACGAAGGATGTACCCAAGTTTCATTCGAAAGAGGCATACAGGAGGCCAAATGTCCAGGTTCGAAAGAGCTGAAACACTTGTATTTCTCCAATTTTTTTTGTCAAAATAATATTTTTATCTGTTTTCTCCATTTTTGACAGTTTCCTTTTTAATTTTGGTACTGGAAAAATCCAATGCACTTGTGCAAACTTGAACCTTGAAATCCATGTAAGAAAGGCCTTGAGAATTGAGAGGGCAAATTTTGGGGTACAACAGCCTGTAATAGGCGTTTTGTACAAGGAGGTTGACATCCTAGTAAGAGAACACCGCTGAAAGATAGAAATTATATAATTTGTGTAAAAGAAGGAAAAACAGCTATGTGAAACAACCCCATTGGGTTCCAACTCTGCTATTGCCTTTATATATTCAAGCGTCTCATCACTTTGCTACTTGGCCGAAGGTTTATTAGATTGATTGGTGTTGTTCGAGCTTGATAGTCGATACCGAAGTTTGGTCGCAAGATGATCCAATGAGACATAGTGATACGCTTCAATCTCTAACTTTTTCATGGATTGCCCTTTCGGGTTTTCAATCCACCGGGATACCCTTTTTTGCCCAAGCCTCCCTTTCGGGTTTTCGACTTGCCGGGTGTACAGATTTTTTTTTCATTTTCATCCCTTAATTTTGCCCGAACCCTTTTGGTTCGCCAGGAAGCCCTTATTTTTTCCTAGGCCAGTCAACTTAGCGGGTCTTTGATTATGCATAGTATCTTTTCACTATGTCTGCATTGACAAGGTGAGGAAGGTCGTCACCATCCATGGTGGTTAGAATCATAGCTCCTCCTGAGAAAATGCTCTTAACCACAAATGGCCCTTCGTACGTAGGGGTCCATTTGCCCCTGGGATCACCTTGTGGCAGTATAATGTGTTTGATTACTAGATCCCCAACTTGATATTCTTGACGCCTGACTTTCTTGTTAAAAGCCTTGATCATTCGCTTTTGATACGTCTGACCATGGCAGATAGCAGTAAGTCTCTTTTCATCGATTAGATTTAGCTGATCAAGTCGGGTTTGGATCCAGTCGTCTTCGTTCAAACCCGTATCCTTCATAATCCTGAGAGAAGGTATCTGGACTTCTATGGGTAGGACTGCCTCCATGCCATATACCAGAGAGTAGGGTGTTGCCCCTGTCGACGTCTGTGCTGAGGTACGATACCCATGAAGAGGAAACGGTAACATCTCATGCCAGTCTTTATATGTCACCATCATCTTCTTTACAATCTTCTTGATGTTCTTGTTAGCTGCTTCAACAATGCCATTCATCTTCGGCTGGTAGGGAGAAGAGTTATGATGCTGTATCTTAAACTGTTTACAGAGCTCAGTGATCATTGTCTTGTTGATATTCATACCATTATCAGTAATAATTATCTCTGGCACACTGTATCGACAAATTAGATTGTGTCGGATAAACCACACTACGACGTTCTTGGTTACTGTAGCAAAGGAAGCTGCCTCAACCCACTTCGTGAAGTAATCAATGGCTACTAGGATGAAGCGATGTCCGTTAGACGCGGTAGGTATGATCTCTCCGATCATGTCGATGCCCCACATTGCAAAGGGCCACAGAGTTGTCAGGACGTTTAAGGGGACCGGAGGCACATGCACCTTATCAACATAGATTTGGAATTTATGACAGGTTCGAGAGTGCTGATAATAATCAGCTTCCATAGTGGACCAGTAATATCCTGCCCGTAGGATCCTCTTAGCCATGGTATATCCACTAGAATGGGTTCCGAAAGCGCCTTCATGTAGATCTGTCATGACCCTCTCTGCTTCGCTCTTGTCTACACACCGTAGTAGTGTGGATTCATGGTTGCGTTTATAGAGGATTCCATTACTGAGGAAGAACTTTGCAGCAAACCTTCTCAGAAACTTCTTATCATTGACAGATGCCCCTTCGAGATACTCTTGCGCCTCAAGATACCTTTTGACTTCGTGAAACCAGGGTTTGTCTGCCACTTCTTCGGTATCGATCTCTCAACAGTTTGCTGGTTCATCCAACCTCTCAATGGTGATTTGGGGAGCTTCATTGTCCCACCTAACTTTGAACATAGAAGACATGGTAGCTAGCGCATCCTCCAACTGGTTCTCCTCTCGTGGGAAATGTTCAAAGGTTACCTCCTCAAAATGTGGGAGCAACGTCAGTACATATTCTTTGTAAGGAGTGAGATTCAGGTGTTTCGTATCCCACTCGCCCTTGATCTGACTGATCACCAGAGCAGAATCCCCGAATACACTTAAAAACTTAATCCTCAGGTCAATAGCAGCTCGAAGACCCATGATACATGCTTCATACTCCACCATATTGTTGGTGCAGTTGAAACATAATCGGGCGGTGAACCGAGTATGACAGCCCTTGGGAGATATGATTACAGCACCAATTCCATTACCCAGTGCGTTTGAGGCTCCATCAAAATACATAGACCATTAGGGTCCTTCCTCAGGTCCTTCATCCGGTCCAGGTTCTTCGTAGTCAGTCACTATCATGATATTCTCATCCGGGAACTCAAAATTCATAGACTGGTAGCCATCCACGGCCTGATGAGCCAAATGATCAGCCAATACACTCCCCTTTATTGCTTTTTGGGTTGTATATTGTATGTTGTATTCAGTTAAGATCATTTTCCACCTTGCTATCCTTCCGGAGAGAACGGGCTTCTCGAAAATATACTTGATCAGATCCATCTTTGATATCAACAAGGTAGTGTAAGTCAGCATATATTGTCCCAGTCGGCGAGCAGCCCATGCCAATGCGCAACAAGTTTTCTCGAGCAATGAGTATCGGGTCTCACAGTCGGTAAACTTTTTGCTAAGGTAGTAAATTGCGTGCTCTTTTCGACCAGACTCGTCATGCTGACCCAACACACGCCCCATTGAATTGTCTAGCACTGTCAAGTATAATATAAAAGGTCTTCCTTCAACTGGAGGCATCATAATTGGCGGTTCTTGAAGGTATTCCTTGACTCTTTCGAAAGCGGCCCGACATTCATCATTCCACTTTACCACTTGATCTTTCTTCAGAAGCTTGAAGATTGGCTCACAAGTAGCAGTCAAATGTGAAATGAACCTGGCAATGTAATTCAGATGTCCCAAGAAACCTTTAACTTCCTTCTCTGTACGGGGAGCTGGCATCTCTTGTATGGCCTTTACCTTCGCAGGGTCTACCTGAATACCCTTGTCACTGACGACAAAACCCAGAAGTTTACCAGATCTTACCCCAAAGGTACACTTGTTCGGATTCAACCTCAACTTGTATATCTTCAACCTGTCGAACAACTTTTAGAGATGGTCAAGGTACTCTTCCTCAGTCTGAGACCTGGCTATCATGTCATCAACATAAACTTCGATCTCATGATGAATCATATCATGGAACAAAGTGACCATAACGCGCTGATACGTTGCCCCAACATTCTTCAACCCAAAAGGCATCACCTTGTAGCAGAAGGTGCCCCACTGTGTAACAAAGGTTTTCTTCTCCATGTCTTCAGGAGCCATCTTGATCTGGTTGTAGCCAGAGAAACCGTCCATGGAGGATAAGATTTTGTGTTGCGCGGTGTTATCGACCAGAACATCAATGTGAGGAAGTGGGAAGTCATCTTTGGGGATTGCCCGGTTCAGATCTCTGTAATCTACACACATTCGTACCTTACCGTCCTTCTTAGGTACCAGAACAATGTTAGCAACCCACTGTGGATATAAAGTGACAACTAAGAATCTTGCATCGAACTATTTCATGACCTCTACCTTTATTTTCTCTGACATTTCAGGACGCATACGGTGGACCTTCTGCTTAATCGGAGGACAGTCTTCTTTAGTCGGCAGGCGATGTACCACAATATCAGTGTCCAAACCAGACATGTCTTCATAGGACCAAGCGAAAATCTCAACATAGTCGTGCAACATCTGTATCAACCTCTGTTTGACGCTAAGCTCCAGATTTGCACCTATTCTAACCTCCTTTATGTCTTCCTCTGTACCCAAATTCACTATCTCAACCGGCTCTTCATGAGGCTGTATGGCCCTTTCTTCCTGCTGTAATAGTCTAGCAAGTTCTCCAGGCACCTCACAATCATCCTCACCTTCGTCTTCGGCTTGTTTGATCGGATTTTTGAAGTCATAACTAGCAATAGCAGAGATGTTATCAATGGGATCCATAGTGGATATGGATTGCAGAATAAAAGAAACAGGTATGAAGTCCCTAGCCGTCCAGTTACTCGGTCCACCGTTGGTTGTTGGGTAGATCCAACTGTCAATGTCTGAGTCCTCATCACTGTCTTTAATGGCATTAATTCCCCGATTGTTGATGTGTAGGGGAGGTCTTTCAGCCCGAGCGCGTCTAACAGCCCTTTGAGCCCCTGTAGTAAAGCCCAAACCAAATTTGTCAGTTTTATGAGTGAAATCAGGGAGCTGACCCCAATTGGCACACCCACCTTCTTCAACCACAACCTTGGTGTCCTTGAGAGAAGCCATCTTCAAAGGAGGTTTGTTGCTAGTAGTTTCAGTCGATGCCAAGATCTGAGGGACCTCTTCAAAATTCTGACAAGGAGTTTCTATGAATTCCCCGTCCATCTTGTAGCGGTAGAAATGTTCAAGACTAAGCCATTGGATTGACTAGACTTTATACAGATCAAAATGAAAATCGCCACCGCGCTTTATTATTTCCAAAGGAATGGGAAAAGAGCGAATAACCCAAAAAGAGGGGGAAAGATTCAAGGTAAGGGGGTTGGTTATGCAAAGGGAAGGTATTAGTACCCTAAACATCTACGGTACTCCGCAGGAACCTCTTGGAAAAATTTGTATATTTTGGCTATAAAAATGTGTTGTATATAAAATGGATGGTGGAGGTGAGAAAAGAAATATTTTTATGATTTTTGCACCCGCCGTGGTTGAGAACCTTTAGTGCCTACGTACCACCTTTCTTGCAATAGGGGATCAGGGTACACGTAGTTCCTCTTTTAAAAATTTGAAACACAAGTGTGTTGGTTAATTTTATGAGATAAGACATCATCGTCATTGTCCGTGTGGAAAACATACTTACTACCCACAATCATGAGAAAGGAGAATTTGCATCATCTCAAAGTGGAGGATATGGCTTGGATCTTAAAATCAACAATGCCTCACTCAACACCCAAGTGGAAAATGTCTCACTTCACTACACATTGTAGAAGTATAGTTGTTTGCATCACTATAAGGATTGACAAGAGTCTAATCTTTTGAGAAAGATTTTAAAATAAAAAGCCAAAGTGGCAAAAATGGTTTGAAATGAGATTGATTGACTTTTAGTCTTCTCACAAAAAAAGTCAAGGTATTATTAAATTGATTGAAGTTTATTTATGAAAATGTTTTGAAAATGCATGGACATAAGTCCAAGTTTATTATGAAAATGGTTCAAGTTTCAAAACAAGAAGAGTTTTCAAAAGGAGGGAGAAGATTTTTGAAATTAAATAAGATGGGAGGAGATGAAGAGACTATCCTAAAGCATAAGGTAAAAGCTAGGGATAAGAACCATCTAACCAACAGGAAGCCGATACTTGACATTATGAGTCAATATAGAATTCCCATTATTCGGATTGAAACCAAGCAAGCAAAGATACTAGACCTCTCGAGAGAACCAAACTTCAAGTGTATTAAGTCTTCATAAAAATTGGGCAGAGTAACGACTGTATACAGGTGAATTCCAGATTACAAACAAAGTATGTAATCATAATAACTTGCACAAAAAAAAACAACCCAATGTCTTGAGGTAAACTTCAAGAACTCCAGACAAAATGATCAGATAAGATCACAAGGTCTCCAAGATAGGCCAAGGTTTCTAATCTTAAGTCCAAGAAATAGTCCCATGCTCCATAATGCCAAGGATAGTAACCAAATAGTCCAAGTACCATTAAAGATTTTTATGGTTCATGTTGATTATTAAGTGTCTTTAAAAGGAAAAGAAAGGCTCAAGTGAGCAAAATAAAAATGACATAAAAGTAAATGCTCAAGTGAGCAAAGATGAAAATAGCATGAAATGTAAAAATGCTAAAAGTAAATGGTACATAAAGCATAAAAATAAAAGCATAAAGTAAAGTCACTTGTTAGAAATTAGTGGTTAGTTGGATGACCATCTTGAAACTTGCATTTGGAAATCATTAGAGGATTGGTAGAACCAAAGCCTCCACACAACAAGTTGCATTTTCTTTTTGTCAAGTATATCATCCATTTTGGAATCCTCAAAAGTAACATGTAATGATCAACGATGTTTAAGTGATCCGCGTTGACCAAAGGTGTTGTAGATCCATTAGAGGATTGGTAGAACCAAAGCCTCCACACAATGAACCTCAAAGTTATTGGATCAAAGAGATAAAATTAACATACTTGGGCTTGTAATCATAAGTTTGGGCCACGAATGATCATTTATCTGAATCGGGACAAAATTTAGGGCTATGTTAAGCAATCGTAAGTGGACTTATGTAGAAGTCGCACCTATTTTGAGGACGGTCAATAGCAATCTATGTACTTCATGTTTGGATAAATGATATAGATATCACCATCCATTAACATGTAGCACAATTAAAAAAGAAAGGGATAAGATGAAGAGGGAGGGGAATGATAAGCTAATTTGGATTACCACCTCAAAATTCTTTCATCTTTAAATTCAACCACTCCTCTAGATGGATTAAAGTACTAAACATATCATTAATCCAAAGCATAAAATATAAATTAAATAATTCACTCTTAGGTAGATTTGAATTGATGAACATTTATCCAACTTCATCTACATCACAAAGTCCATTGAGTTTAAAGAGAAATTGGACATTTAAAATTGCAATCCAAACCAAAAATCAAAAGGAGTGAGTAGAAAAAGCATTTTGGATCAAAGCTTCCCCAAAACAAGGCAAAAAAATGCATTATGTCCCTGTGTAAATCGATTGCACTACTGTGTGAATCGATTTACACAGTACAATTTTTAAAAATCTACGCGAAATTGCTTTTGTGCAATCGATTGCACTGTTACTGCAATCGATTACACACAATTACAGACAGCAAAACAACATTAAAAGGCCGAATTCTTGTTCAAACTTTCCATCAAATACCTTATGATCATGGATCCAATTGAGCACGAAAGTTCCACAAAATTATGAGAAAATAACACCATTGGAATCATAAAATAATGCTCAAAGAATCAAACCCAAAGATCAACAAGAGATCGCATTGTGAAAGATGAATTATCCAACTTACCAAAGGTAGATCTAGAGAATTATCAAAACAACTTCAATAATTTGCTTCAAATCAACCACAAGAATCAATTGACCAAGCTTGGATGTAGAGAATTGATGGAGAAAAAGTGTTTGGATGAAGGTTTAGCTCAAAGATTAGTAAGCTTCAATGCAAAGCTTACTAACTTTTTGAAAATGGAACTTTGAGTTAATTTGGTAGATGGAGAGAATTGAGAGATTTTTTAGCAAGGTGGATTTGACTATCAAAAGCTTGAAATTTGGATGAAATGAGGGCTCTATTTATAGAGATTTAGGATTGGGATTAGTGATAATTTGGTAATTGATTCTTGGAGCCAAAATTTGAATTAATGATAATTCTTTCAAATATTAGAGCCAAAATTTGAATTAATGATAATTCTTCTTAAAAATGAAAGATTGGCACTAAAATTTGAATTATTGGTATGTCTTTCAAAAATAAAGAAAAATTGGAGCCAAAATTTGACAAGCTTAAAATGCGGATTTTTTTTCAAATTTTCACGCTGTGCAATCTATTGCACTATAGTGAAAATTGATTTGCGCAGTGTATTTTTTCAAAAATGGCACAAAATGCACTATGTGCAATCGATTGCACTCTAAGAGCAATCGATTGCATCAGTGACAAAAATGAATTTTTGTTAATTTTTCCTTTGCAAATAGAGATTTTAGGAAAATAATACCAGAAATCCTTATTTGTCAGATGCTTCGACTTGGTACCTACAAAAAAAAATACAAATACAAAGACAAATATTTTTTGTATTTTGATCAGAAGTTAGTCAACAACACATATACAAAATACACAACTAAGGTGCTTGGAGATTCCTCAAGAGCAAACTTAAAGATAGGAGATAGAAAAAGAGGAAGAACCAACCCTAATGTGATCTTGTTATGATCGAGTTGATATGATATGATAGAGGAATCTTAGGGGCAAAAATTGGGGTACAACAACTGCCTTTATTTAAGTGTCTTCTACCCGGATATACGAAGGTTAAAAATATTCGTGTCGACGCGATTGAAGATACTTAAATATAAAACAAGCCCTATTTTTGGTCCTAATATGCCATGCAAATGCTTATGCATATGAATGCATATGAACAGAACCAAAGAGACGCAAAGTAACATTGGGGATGCCACATAAATAAAGAAACAAAGGAGAAACCCCATCAGGAAAATAAATCATTGGTGGACCAAAAGAATTGAATCAGAGAGGAAGATAACAAGCATCGACGTTCACTGCCGATGGTCTACCAACATTCACTGAAGGTAGAGAGAAAATATATCATACCATTTCCGTTCACTGACGATGAACTATCAACATTCACTGAAGATAACAAAAAGATAACAAACACCGACGTTCACTGCCGATGTATTACCAACGTTCACTGAAGGTAGAGAGAAAATATCATACCATCTCCATTCACTGACGATAAACTATCAACGTTCACTGAAGATAGCAAAAAGATAAAAAACACTGATATTCACTGCCGATGTACTACCAACATTCACTGAAGGTAGAGAGAAAATATCATACCACCGTCATTCACTGACGATGAACTATCAACATTCACTGAAGATAGAAAAAAGATAACAAACACCGACATTCACTGCCGATGTACTACCAACATTCACTGAAGGTAGAAAGAGAAAATATCATATCACCTCCGTTCACTGACGATGAACTATCAACGTTCACTGAAGATAGCAAAAAGATAACAAACACCAACATTCACTGCCAATGTACTACCAACATTCACTGAAGGTAGAGAGAAAATATCATATCACCGCCGTTCACTGACGATGAACTACCAACGTTCACTGAAGATAGTAAAGAGATAACAAACATCGACATTTACTGCCGATGTACTACCAACATTCGTTGAAGGTAGAGAGAAAATATCATACCACCGCCGTTCACTGACGATGAACTATCAACGTTCACTGAAGATAGAAAAAAGATAACAAACACTGACGTTCACTGCCGATGTACTACCAACATTCACTGAAGGTTGAGAGAAAATATCATACCACCGCCGTTCACTGACGCTGAACTATCAACGTTCACTGAAGATAGCAAAAAGATAACAAACACCGACGTTCACTGCCGATGTACTACCAACGTTCACTGAAGCTAGAAAGAGAAAATTTCATATTACTGCTGTTCACTGACAATGAACTATCAACATTCACTGAAGATAGCAAAAATATAACAAACACCGACGTTCACTGCCGATGTACTACCAACATTCACTGAAGGTAGAGATAAAATATATCATACCATCGTTGTTCACTGACGATGAACTATCAACGTTCACTGAAGATAGCAAAAAGATAACAAACACCGACGTTCACTGCCGATGTACTACCAACGTTTACTGAAGGTAGAAGGAGAAAATATAATATCACTGTCGTTCACTAACGATGAACTATCAACGTTCACTGAAGATAGCAAAAAGATAACAAACACCGACGTTCACTGCCGATGTACTACCAACGTTCACTAAAGGTAGAAAGAGAAAATATCAAGTTTTCCCCAAAATTCTGGTGTTTTACCTAGAACAGGTCTCAACTTCTTCTTTAACCAAGGCACTCTGCCTGGAAAGGGTAATATGTAAGCTTATATCAAATAAAGAGACTTCCACTCATTGTCAAGGGGAATTGCAAAGAGAAATGACTTTCTGGGGATAGAAATATGGCTTCCTGGGGAAAGAGATATGACTTCCTGAGGAAACATATATGAATTGCTGGGGAAAGAGATATGACTTCCTGGGGAAAGAGATATGACTTCCTGTGGAAACAGATATGACTTCTTGGGGAAATACCACGATATTCCTGCTGAGGAGATAAAGTCTTCTCGTGCAAAATAAATGCACAAACCAAAACTCAAAGTTCTCAGAAATCCAAAGTAAATAATATTGTCATGCAACCACAAATCCAATTCAGAAATAAACTGGAGCAAGACAGCCAACGAAGATACATCCTTTGAGAAATAAACTCAAGAGGGAAAACCAAATCCACCTAAGCAAGGAGCGCTGCAGGAAGGTTAGAACATAATGTCAATGAAAAATGATTTGTAGCAATGCATGATGCATGTATGAATGTATGAGTGATATCGTGCATATGCTGGTAAAAGGATATACAATCAGTACAAACAAACAAAACCGCCTCAGGTACCAACAACATTGGGCTAAACTTCAACCAGAAAGATCAATCCAAGAAAGGTAAAAGAAACTGCGGAAACCAAACCTATTGCATGTCCTAACTTCACTGAGGAGAAACATAATCCAGATGTAGCCAAATCAAACAGATACCGAGATAGAACATCTTTCTTCCGGTTTCATCGGAGAAACCCGTTTTTCAAAAGCAACATGCCTACTGGAGATTGCAAGACCAGCCTCAAATAAAGCAGACTGACACCGAGACAATCAAACTTAACTGGGGAATTCAAGCCTACCCCCTGGGGAAAGATACAGATTGAAACTTTACATCATGAAAACCTATTCCGACAAAAGATGCCCTGGGATAGCCTTCCCGGGAAATCAAGAAGTCAACACTAATGTCAATACTGCAAAAAGAGCGATATCTTAGCACACCAAGGGAATAAAACCTTTCATCATATGAGGGAAAACTTCGCTGGGGAATCTCAGACGAAGGCTTCCGACCATGCAAACCCAAAATAAAAAACGAACCAAGACTTGACTGGGGACAATGGGATCACAAACCCAATACCACACCTTACACCAATTGGTATCGTCTTCAATATACACAAATCACACGCATACCAGCGAAAATGACCTGAGAGAACCTTCCTGGGGAATCCAGAAGTTCACGTTATAGCAAGAGGTCAAAATTATGGGGATTTTAAATCAAACTCAACACTTGGTGAGAGAAAACCCAAAGGTTGATAATCATTTCAACACTTCTTAGAAAAGATATTGCCCTTGTGTAGCTACTTGGGAAGCGCATAACAACAATAATGTCGTAACTGGAGGGAGCAATGCTCTACAAGAGATTCCATATCAATTCTAAATACACAAAGGGAGAAAGAAATCTATCAAACGAGCAAAAGCTTCATAGCTCTTTTTAATCTCTGTTTGATCACCACCTGGCTGGGTAAAGAATCACACTCAGTTGGAGAAGTCTGCAGCAAGACTGAAAAAAATGGGATTATAAACCCAACACCATAACACAACCTGTAGGAAACCCTTTAATTGATCATTAATTGTTAGAGGAAGCCAGACACACATCTACAAAACAGATCATAAGAAACAATCCTGCTTGTGGAAGATTCTCAACTTGGGGTAGACATAGTAGCTATCTTGATGAAATCTGGATATGCCCTTGGAAACCAATCTGGTGTCTCAAGCTTACCGTGCTGATTAAGGTAACTTTCATAACTTGCCTTTGGCTGCATGCTTTTAGGATAACCTTTCTAATCAAATGGCTTCTATAAATTTGTCGAATCTTGACGTAACTGCCCTATATTAGCTGAATTTTGCATCCTCTTTGCTCCATAACTCTTCTCGGTAACATGCCTTTTGCTGATACTCAAATGTAAACTTTCATGATATCAAGCAGTTGTTTTACAAGAAGGAAATTTTTATTCTAAGAATGAAAATTCTAATGCAACAATTATGTAAGTCTTGAAGATTTTATTTGAAAAGATGTCGCAAAACCTTGTGAACGAATCACTAGCCAGGATGCGACATGGATTTTTTGTATGAAATATAACAAAAGCATACGATACCCATCACAATAATTTATCAAAATTAATGGGAGTCGGGAAACACTATCTCATTGGAGTATGCTTTAGAAATAAACCATGTTTCAATTAGGACTTTTGAGGGTTGTAACGTGGTCTGGTTCACAGTTTTAGAAAAAAAATATTCAAGGCTAAAAAATATTTGGTGCCCACTCCCTTCATGATGTTCTTCAGTCCTAAGTTCAGTTAACTTGACATGAACATTCATCTCTCAAAAGAAATTTCGAGATGATTGAGGAATCAAACAAGGTTTTCTTTGGACATGTAAGTTAATCATTCCTGCTTCTTTTGGTTTTCTTGTCACGCGACTCTGTTCTTTGCTGAGATTTCACATTGTAATCCTTTATCTCATTTTAGGCTTTCCATTTCTTCCTTGCCTTCGGGACAAATTCCTTTTGACTTTGTCTCTGAAGTGCAGCGGGATGCCCTGACTTTTGCCTAAGCGACTTGTTTTTTGAAGTTCCGACTTAGCGGGGATTTTTGTCTCTTTCTTTTTCATCATAATTTTTTTTATTCATGTCATCTTTTTTTCTTTTGAACATGTCACGTGACTTCGAGTCATTTGTGGCTTGTCGGAAGAATTATGACTGCCCTATTTCTGGGTGGATGAAAGATAACCATTGTTGTATCGTCATCTGCTGATCTCCTGGTGTGCAAGAGATAGCCATCGGGATAACATCTTATTTTGATGCACACTACTGATATGCGGAGATTAAACATTGCGGTTTTGAATTCCCTCAACCTCTTGAAGGATAACCATTATTGTATCCTTAGATGCACACTCTTGATGAGATTTGAATACTCAATCAGATTAACTGAACACTACCCTGCCCCGGGTTAAAAATGAGGGTTTTTTCTGAATAGAAAAAGAAACTCCTACTTCAAGGCTCAAGGGGGTTAACAAAGGTTTCACTCCCTTATATCTCCGGTGTTTGAGGATTTGAAACAATGCCTGTACATCGTCAACAGGGTTTTATCCAAAAGCATACAGCCAAAAAATTTGTGTTTTAATATCATCATCCTCCCTCCAAACTCTGCCTAGGCGAGAGAATGGTTAACAAGTTGGTAGAAATTTAAAATAGAAAACAAATACGAGTGAAACGAATGAATTTCTTCAAGACAAACATACTCATTGTATTAATATTAAACATTCAAATGCAAACAAGTTCTTACATGTAAACAGTGTAATGATAAACAAGAAACATTACAAATGAGAAAGCAATAAAAATGCTAATAAATTAAGAAGGCTAATCATCCTTAAACTCCAGGGAATTCTTCAATCACGTACATCACCAGATGAGCACGAGGGAAAGTGTTTCCCTTATACTTCTCAAACTCTGGGACCTTAATCTTAGCAGGTATCTTAACATTCGGGACCAAGCATAACTCATTCACATTATGCCCAAATAGCTCTTTTCCCCTGAGGGCCTTCATCTCTCTCTGCATCTTGTCAAACTACTTTTGGAAATCATCCATTTCGTCATAAATACCCAAGTCTTCACTCGGCGGAGGGAAAGGACGAGACACATCATCATTAACAAACGAAACCATGTTTGCCGAAGGAGGTGTAGCAGGAACAGTATGCACCACAGGAGGTGCTGGAGTAACAACATTTTGAACCACTGGAGCATCTTGGGTGCCCAAATTGAAACCTTCAGGTGCAAAATTCTCTCGCATTCCCCACGGATAACCCTGAGGCATACGGTTTTGAACAACAGCCAGAGTAGCGGATACAGGAACAGTTGGAACTTCAGTATTTGCCCTTGTTGGTTGAGGTTGAACACTCGGTGGCTGATACTGAGCAACCACAAGAGCTTCCATCATAGTAGTTAAGTTGGCCAAGCCGACCTTCAAAGCAGAAACTTCTTCGCGCAGCTCACGATTCTCCTGTTCCAAGTTGTCCATCTTCTTTTTGAAATTTGCCCGAGTGTTGTAGTGATGAGTCAGCTTGCTGAGTGAAGTAAAGAAGCTGGGTAAGACACCTGGATATGTGTGCAAGAAATATGTGCAATATGATGCATGATGTGCAATGTATATGATTATTTTTACTTTATCATTTAATATTTCAAGGGATTTAACGTTTATAGACATATTGCAAACATCCAAGTAATAAAGCTTTTGAAATACTGAAAATTTTGATTATAATAACTTCAAAATGGATTACAAATTTCAATGATCCCAAGTACAAGATGAAAATACAATCTAATAATCCTGAGAGAAAGAAACTGATAGAGATCAATCTGTACGCTGGCGATTCCCTATGAGCCTGGCAATCTGAGCTCTCAACCTCTGGTTTTCTTCCACATGTCTGATGGCAACCTCCTTCCAATCATTCGGATCAGGAAGTGAGTAATCAACACTTGTTTGAGCTTAGGATAAAATAAATCACCTTGCCTCTCCATAGACTCCACCGCTCTACTCTCAAGGATCTCGATCAAATCGTCATTCTCCTTCAAGTCTGCTCTATAGGAACTCTCTAAAGTCCGGAACTTGTTCTTCCAAGCATCCATTTCCTGTTGCATCCTAACCAAAGCGAGCTGCAGAACACTCGATCTCTGGAATTAGATTGATCAGCTCATCTATCTTAGGATCCTTGAAATTGTATTTCCCGGTCTTTCTCTTTCCAGAATCCATGGTAAAAGGTACCTGAGATATTCACAAATAGTCAACCTTTAAATCCCTTGAAATATGGTTTTCTTCAAAAGATGCTTATGAGTGCATGGATGCATGATGCAACAATCACACATAAGATCACACATATAGGGTTCATAGGTTCAACGTCACGAGCATGAGGTCGAAGGTACTACCCGTAAGGTGTTGGTCTAAAAAGTTATCACCTGCCGAACAAGGTTCTAGAGGTTCCCATAGTCTACATCCTTCCTTCAGATATTACCAACTTCCCGATTAACTCGGTAATTAGTAATATTCTCAAGAAAGACTCGTCCAAGCGTAGTATCGCGTGACAACTATTTCCGGATTACTCCATCATAGCTTCCGCACTACACCTAAAAGGCCAAGATGGTTTAGGTAATCTACGGTCCTCAGCTTCAGCAGGCTCCCAGGTCGAAAGCAGTACGTCTTCTCGATTACTCGGTAAACGACACTACAGTCAAAGGGGCCTCCACTGAGTGGGGGATCTCATGCCTCCTTTTTTGGGATTACTCCCTCAAAGTTAACATGACTATACCACCCGTCCTATCTTAAAGTTTTCCCAAGTCCGGGTATAGGACTTATGAGTAACCACCAAGCACCTTGAAAATCAGGAAAATCCAGACAAACATATATACAACATATAACACAAGAACAATAATAATACATATACAGATATAAACAAAGATAGGTTTAACCCACTTAGGGATGGACCAACAAGAGGTCAATCTCTCCCCAGTGAAGTCGCCATTTTTTCTATAGCGATAGAAATGTTTAAGACTAAGCCATTGGATTGATTAGACTTTATACAGATCAAAATAAAAATCGCCACCGCGCTTTATTGTTTCCAAAGGAATGGGAAAAGAACGAATAACAAAAAAAGAGGGGGAAAGATTCAAGGTAAGGGGGTTGGTTATGCAAAGGGAAGGTATTAGCACCCTAAACATCTATGGTACTCCGCAGGAACCTCTTTGAAAAATCTGTATATTTTGGCTATAAAAATGTGTTGTATATAAAATGGATGGTGGAGGTGAGAAAAGAAATATTTTTATGATTTTTGCACCTGTCGCGGTTGCGAACCTTTAGTGCCTACGTACCACCATTTGTGCAATAGGGGATCAGGGTACACGTAGTTCCTCTTTTAAAAATTTGAAACACAAGTGTGTTGGTTAATTTTATGAGATAAGACATCATCGTCATTGTCCGTGTGGAAAACATACTTACTACCCACAATCATGAGAAAGGAGAATTTGCATCATCTCAAAGTGGAGGATATGGCTTGGATCTTAAAATCAACAATGCCTCACTCAACACCCAAGTGGAAAATGTCTCACTTCACTACACATTGTAGAAGTATAGTTGTTTGCATCACTATAAGGATTGACAAGAGTCTAATCTTTTGAGAAAGATTTTAAAATAAAAAGCCAAAGTGGCAAAAATGGTTTGAAATGAGATTAATTGACTTTTAGTCTTCTCACAAAAAAAGTCAAGGTATTATTAAATTGATTGAAGTTTATTTATGAAAATATTTTGAAAATGCATGGACATAAGTCCAAGTTTATTATGAAAATGGTTCAAGTTTCAAAACAAGAAGAGTTTTCAAAAGGAGGGAGAAGATTTTTGAAATTAAATAAGATGGGAGGAGATGAAGAGACTATCCTAAAGCATAAGGTAAAAGCTAGGGATAAGAACCATCTAACCAACAGGAAGCCGATACTTGACATTATGAGTCAATATAGAATTCCCATTATTCGGATTGAAACCAAGCAAGCAAAGATACTAGACCTCTCGAGAGAACCAAATTTCAAGTGTATTAAGTCTTCGCAAAAATTGGGCAGAGTAACGGCTGTATACAGGTGAATTCCAGATTACAAACAAAGTATGTAATCACAATAACCTGCACACAAAACAAACAAACAACCCAATGTCTTGAGGTAAACCTCAAGAACTCCAGACAAAATAATCAGATAAGATCACAAGGTCTCCAAGATAGGCCAAGGTTTCTAATCCTAAGTCCAAGAAATAGTCCCATGCTCCATAATGCCAAGGATAGTAACCAAATAGTCCAAGTACCATTAAAGATTTTTATGGTTCATGTTGATTATTAAGTGTCTTTAAAAGGAAAAGAAAGGCTCAAGTGAGCAAAATAAAAATGACATAAAAGTAAATGCTCAAGTGAGCGAAGATGAAAATAGCATGAAATGTAAAAATGCTAAAAGTAAATGGTACATAAAGCATAAAAATAAAAGCATAAAGTAAAGTCAATTGTTAGAAATTAGTGGTTAGTTGGATGACCATCTTGAAACTTGCATTTGGAACTCATTAGAGGATTGGTAGAATCAAAGCCTCCACATAACAAGTTGCATTTGCTTTTTGTCAAGTATATCATCCATTTTGGAATCCTCAAAAGTAACATGTAATGATCAATGATGTTTAAGTGATCCGCGTTGACCAAAGGTGTTGTAGATCCATTAGAGGATTGGTAGAACCAAAGCCTCCACACAATGAATCTCAAGGTTATTGGATCAAAGAGATCAAATTAATATACTTGGGCTTGCAATCATAAGTCTGGGCCACGAATGATCATTTATCCGAATCGGGACAAAATTTAGCGCTATGTTAAGCAATCGTAAGTGGACTTATCTAGAAGTCGCACCTATTTTGAGGCCGGTCAATAGAAATCTATGTACTTCATGTTTGGATAAATGATATAGAGATCACAATCCCTTAACATGTAGCACAATTAAAAAATAAATGGATAAGATGAAGAGGGAGGGGAATGATAAGCTAATTTGGATTACCACCTCAAAATTCTTTCATCTTTAAATTCAACCACTCCTCTAGATGGATTAAAGCACTAAACATATCATTAATCCAAAGCACCAAAAATGAATTAAATAATTCACTCTTAGGTATATTTGAATTGATGAACATTTATCCAACTTCATCTACATCACAAAGTCCATTGAGTTTAAAGAGAAATTGGACATTTAAAATTGCAATCCAAACCAACAATCAAAAGGAGTGAGTAGAAAAAGCATTTTGGATCAAAGCTGCCCCAAGACAAAGCAAAAAAATGCATTTTGTCCCTGTGTAAATCGATTGCACTACTGTGTAAATCGATTTACACAGTACAATTTTCAAAAATCTGCACGAAATTGCTTCTGTGCAATCGATTGCACTGTTACTGCAAACGATTGCACGCTGTTACAGACAGCAAAACAGCATTTTAAAAGGCCAAATTCTTGTTCAAACTTTCCATCAAATACCTTATGATCATGGATCCAATTGAGCACGAAAGTTACATCAAATTATGAGAAAATAACACCATTGGAATCACAAAATAATGCTCAAAGAATCAAACCCAAAGATCAACAAGATATCACATTGTGAAAGATGAATTATCCAACTTACCAAAGGTAGATCTAGAGAATTATCAAAACAAATTCAATAATTTGATTCAAATTAACCATAAGAATCAATTGACCAAGCTTGGATGTAGAGAATTGATGGAGAAAAAGTGTTTGGATGAAGGTTTAGCTCAAAGATTAGTAAGCTTCAATGCAAAGCTTACTAACTTTTTGAAAATGGAGCTTTGAGTGAATTTGGTAGATGGAGAGAATTGAGAGATTTTTTAGCAAGGTGGATTTGGCTATCAAAAGCTTGAAATTTGGATGAAATGAGGGCTCTATTTATAGAGTTTTAGGATTGGGATTAGTGGTAATTTGGTAATTGATTCTTGGAGCCAAAATTTGAATTAATGATAATTCTTTCAAGTATTAGAGCCAACATTTGAATTAATGATAATTCTTCTTAAAAATGAAAGATTGGCACTAAAATTTGAATTAATGGTATATCTTTCAAAAATGAAGAAAAATTGGAGCCAAAATTTGACAAGCTTAAAATGCTGATTTTTTTCAAATTTTCACGCTGTGCAATCGATTGCACTATAGTGCAAAATTTGCACAGTGTATTTTTTTAAAAATGGCGCAAAATGAACTATGTGCAATCGATTGCACTCTAAGAGCAATTGATTGCATCAATGACAAAAATGAATTTTTGTTAATTTTTCCTTTGCAAATAGAGATTTTAGGAAAATAATACCAGAAATCCTTATTTGTCAGATGCTTCGACTTGGCACCTACAAAACAAAAATATACAAAGACAAAGACAAATATTTTTTGTATTTTGATCAGAAGTTAGTCAACAACACATATACAAAATACACAACTAAGGTGGTTGGAGATTCCTCAAGAGCAAACTTAAAGATAGGAGATAGAAAAAGAGGAGGAACTAACCCTAATGTGATCTTGTTATGATCGAGTTGATATGATATGATAGAGGAATCTTAGGAGCAAAAATTGGGGTACAACACATCTCTACATAGCAGAAGGAGTTGAGGTGACTCACCATATATTCTTCTTCACCCCGTACCATGACAATCTTTCCTTTCACCATATACTTCAACATTTGGTGGAGTATGGAGCTGACTGCCCCAGCCTCGTGGATCCAAGGATGACCCAGCAAATAAGAATACAACGGCCTGATATCCATCACATAGAAAGTGGACCCAAAAGTCTGCGAACCTACTTTGACAGGGATGTCCACCTCCTCGTGCACCATTCTTTTTGACCCATCAAAAGCCCTTACCACAATGTTAATAGGCTTTAAAGGTAAACCCTCTCAATCCAGTCGGTCCAACGCCTTCTTCGGCAGAACATTCAGCGAAGACCTAGTATCTACCAACACATGAGCCATAGTGGTGCCCCTGCATTCAATCGAGACATGCAGAGCATTATTACGCTTCCTTCCTTTCGGTGTCAAATAAGTATCTGAAAAACCCATCCCATTATCAGCAGTCAGGCTGGCCACACAATCTTTGAACTGATCAGCTGAAGTTTCATGCGGCACATGCGCAGTCTTGAGAAATGCAATTAAAGCCTTTGCATGGGCTTCAAAACACAACAACAGAGATAACATGGATATCTTCGATGGGGTCTGCCCCAGCTGCTCGACCACGTTGTAGTCGCTCTTCTTAATGATTTTCAGTATTTCCTCCATTTCTTGCTTAGAGGCTTCCACAACAATTTTATTAGGCGCCTCCGTCCGGGAGGACTCACCTAAAATTTCCTTATCGCGGGTATCATATGATTCACTAGCAGGGGTAATAACTGGAGTAGCAGATGTACTAGCAGGAACAACAGATGGAATGACAATAGGCTTGTTGACAGTCTTAGGGGAAATCTCGGGAGAGAAAACCCTTCCACTTCGGGTAACTTTGCTGGTTCCGACAATGTTATCAATATCAGGATCAGCCTCTTCATCTTTCAGATCTTGTTTGATGCTATGATAGAACACACCGACACTATAATGCCATGGGACAGCTTTGTCCGAGACATACGGGACAAGACCAGGAACAGTGATTATCAGCGGAGCAATTCTTGGAGCAGGTGTAATCCTAACAGGTCTTCTCGAGGAGACCTTGGAAGGATTGGCGGAAATGGTTATAATGGCAACATCTTCAGATGGAACAACGAGAACCAAAGTTTTCTCAAACAAAATTTCTTTGCTATCTATCAGGCGTTGGACACCTAACTTCAGCAAACGACAACCAGCAAGTAGAAACGAACACATGTGGCAACCTTCACCACAACCCGGAAATAAACTGGCCAACAACAAATTCTTCTTGACAGTCATGAGAGGAGTAAAAACTTCATCAACGGAGGTAACGAACAAATCAGTATCAACAACATTAACTCCACGGCCATGTTTAGGCATGAGAGCAGTTATGACATTTGGCTTCTCCGGAGCATCAAAATCTATTTCCTTAGCTTCAATTCAATCTTGTATTTTATTTCTCAGAGCCCAATAGTCATTTGTATTGTGGCCAGGACTCTTAGAATGATAGGCACACCGGGCATTTGGATTATATCTAGAAGATGTAGTATTCAGATTCTTGGGGAACTCTCTCAAGGTTGCCAAGTTGGATCTCAGTAGATGAGGTAGGACTTCAGCCAATGTCATGTTGATGCGGGTAAACTGCCATTGCGGTCTTTCCACCCTTTGTTGATTGTTGCATTGTGGAGCAACTGCAGGTCTAGGTATCATCACGACACTTACTGTCTGACGTTGTTCAGCCCTGTTCTGACCCATTTGGATGTAGATGGCACTGGCTTCCTTCTTACCAGCAAAATGATTCTTTACCGAACTTGAAGAGGCATCCTTCTATATTTTTCCACTTAGAATCCCAGCTTCTACTCTTTCCCCGGTTAGGATCAGCTAAGTGAAACCAGCTGATGAGCTGCCGATCAAATAATTGAAAAATAGACCAAATAGTGTCCCCAGAAACATATCAACCAACTCCCTATCAGACAACGGGGGTTGAACTCTCCCAGCCAAGTCTCTCCATTTTTGTGCATAGTCCTTAAAGCCTTCACTTGCACCCATGGGCATATTCTGGAGTTGAGTACGCGTAGGAGCAAGGTCGGCATTATACTGATACTTCTTGTAGAAAGCAGCATCCAGATCTTCCCAGTTTCAGACATTGGCTCCCTCCAACTGGTAGAACCATTCAAGATGAGTCCCTGACAGACTATCTTGAAAGAAATGAACCCACGGATTTCTATCAGCGGCGTGGGGCTGAATTTTCCTAACGTAGGAACGAAGATGGAGCTTTGGGCAGGACACCCCATCATACTTAGCAAAAACTAGAGCTTTGAACTTCTACGAGATGACCACTCTCAACACCAATCCCAATTCTTCGAAATCCAGTCCGGGTATCCTCTGAACTTCCATAGCACTCAGACGGTCTTCCAACTGTTTGTATTTATCCTAAACAGGAGGATATTGCTCATCATTGTAATCGGTATCATTGTCAGAAACTGCAGGACTGAGATCCTTCTCTTCTTCCTGATTCTCCCCTTCCTTAAATGAAGAGGTCAGATCTACTTGTCGCTTCAACCGCTCTCTAAACCTTCTTCCCATATTTAGAATACCAGCAACTTTCTTCTTTTTCTTCTTTTCTTTTAGGATGAGGGCTTTCAGATCATCCTGCCCTTTTGCCAGACTGATGAACATTTGTTGGAACTGGGTGTTCTGTGCATGAAGGTCCTTGATGGTTTGTTCGAAAGACATTTCTACTGAAATAAATAGCGAAGCAGATGACAAACCTGTAATGGTACCTATAATGATGTGTATGATAATGGGATGCATATGCAATGATTTCAAAGACTTCAGGAAATTTAAATTTGCAAACCAAAATAAACAAAAACTTTATTATATGAATTTGAAGTTCAAATGCCTTTTAGGCTTTACAATTAAAAATAAATCTAAAACTAGAAAAGAAAATCAAAAGTCCCATGGATGCTTCCTCTTTGCGTCGAGATAATCATTGAGTCCCTTTTCTTCATGCAGTTGCTTTGTGAGCTATAAAATCTTCCTCTCCTGAGCATGGAACTGATCCATGTAAGTATCCCGATCCTTCATCAATTGAATCCAAGACCTTTGTAATTCCCTAAGATCAGAGGGAATGTAAGGATAGAGAACCGTGTAAGGAATGCCTTCTTCAGTAGTGGGTTCCACAATCACTGGTAAAACGGCCACATAGGGCATCATAAGCTTCTGGGCACGAGCTCGTACCCATTGGAGGTAAGGTTCCATATGAATGGAAGTTTTTGGGCCCAAAGTCTTGATGCCAGATCTGTTTACCATTCCCTAAGCTTGTATGAACCTCCAGCGATATTCTTTAACATCATCATCATAGTTGAATACAATGCCCTCGATAAGAAATTCATGGGGACCATCCCTTCGAGCGTGACCAAATTGTCGCAGAGCTAAACAAGGATGGTAGGTTATACCCCCTATGATACCAAGCAATTGGACATTAAGGTACTCCCTGTAGCGGTCAATAATAGCAATGTTTTCCATAGATTGAGAGCACCAAAGAATATCCGTATGAGCGAGTGACATTATCCTTTGTGACCAACCCAGACCTTCTTCATTCTTAAGTATGGACTTAGGGAGGTGAGAAATAAACCACCTCGACAGCAATGACATGCATCACATGAGAATCCCTCTTCTCTTCATGGTTCGAGTATGGAGAGTGTGCAAAATATCTCCGAGTAAGGTAGGCACGGGATTGCGGGAGAGAAAAACCTTGATAGCTTTCACATCTATGAATGAGTCTGGATTAAGGAATAAGACTAACCCATAGATTAGAAGAGAAAAAACCTCCTCAAAAGATTGAAAATCCATATCATCCCAAAACAGCTGGGCCTTGTCTATCAGAAACTTATCTAGAAAACCCTTGACTCTGCTTCTGGTTTCCCAATTGGATACCACATCATCCCGTTTCAGATGCAAAGCTGAGGCAATGACTTCTGGCTTAGGAACTTCTTCTAGACCTGTGAAGGGTACCTGGTCAAGAATGGGTATATCCAATAGCTGAGAGAATTCTTCCAAGGTAGGCACCAACTGATAGTCTGGAAAGGTGAAGCAGTGGTGCTTGGGATCAAAGAACTGAAAAAGTACACTCATAATCTTTTCATCAATGTTTGAAGTAACCAGGTTGAGAAGTTGACCATGTCTCTTAGCGAATGCGGAAGTTTTAGGAACCCTTGATGCTAGCTCTTTGAGTTGGGAAGGTATCTTCACAAAGCTGATTCGGATAGTGTTTCTATGAACGGAAGCCATGATCTGCAAAATAGAGCAAAGATAAATTCCCTTGGTCTTTAAAATGGTTAGTGCAATAAGAATGGATGCCATGTTATGATACATGATGTTATGATAAACCACAGGTATAGCACACACAGTCAAATCACACCAAGTCCTTAGGTTTAAGGCTTGCATGAGGTTAAAGGTAGTACCCTCTTGAAGTTTAGTTGGTTTCAAACCTGTCTTAAAAAGTAACTGGGTTCTAGAGGATCTCAATATCACTGACCATCCTTTATCGGGCATTGTTTCAGCTCAATCAATCTTTTCTTGCGGCCAAAATATCCCTAAAGTCTGATCTTAATGAGTGTAGCATCGAGTATCAACCAATCCTCAGCTCTACATCGAGGCCGGCTATATCACTACTTTCTAATGGCCAAGTTTGTTCAAATAAGGTTCTAAGGTTCGTTGGTGCTTCACGACACCACGTGGCGGCCCCGTATTCTCCTTGTTTCCCCATGAAGGATACCGGTACCAACCAAAGTGCCACACCAACACAGCCATCGCTTAAACCATATCGGTCTATGTCGTATAGTCTCCACGATCTATTGTTGTTTACCTAAAAGTGTCCCCAGATCCGGGTGTAGGATCTTCAATAATTCCCAAGCAAAAACCCTTAAAGATAAAGCAGGCAAAACAAACAAGAAAGCAATTTAAAATAGGCCTAGATCCTAAGGTAAACCCCACTTTATTAATTTCCCCAGCGGAGTCTCCAGTTCTGTGATACGGTGGCAGAACCGACTGTTTTTACTGGTTTGCGTTTTGCATTTTTTGTTCGCAAAATGTCGCGGTAAGTAAGAGTCACCACCGACTTTTATTTCATCCAATCATGAAAAGGAAAAACAACAGAAAAAACCTTTTTTTCGAGATATTCTGAGTACGGGGGGGGGGGGGGTAGATTATAGAAATGGAAGGTGTTAGCACCCTTTATATCCGTAGTTATCTACAAGCTCTTAGGTACTTGCTCATTTTTCAAATTGCTTGTGTGTGTTTGTCTTGAAATTTTTTTACTTCATGATAACCCTTGTATTAATCCTCAAGGATGTGACGAAGTTATTTTGAAAATTTGTTTTGAAAGGTGTTTGTGTGAAAAGTTTTTTATTGAACAAGTACTTAAGATTCTACCTACTCGAAAAAATATTATTTGTTCTGATTTCCTTTAGACAGCGCTATCCTACTATTAAGGAGTAGGTAGCACCGTCGTTGGAGTTGTAAGAGACATTCGAAAGGGACAAGTACAATCACTAAAGCAATAGTTATAAAACTTTAGTAGTAACCCTAGAGTCTTAAGACCTTTCCAGGCAACATTTTCGAGGCAGCATTCGAACGGGACATTTTGATCTCTTAGACAAGAGGGCAACCACTAAAATATCGTATGCTTAATAATTGTTTACCTAAGGCAACCGAAGTGAGGTAAACCCTAGGAGTGAATATGTGCATATGATTTGTTTCAGTTATTTAATCTTTGCACATTAGGTGATCTACCGTTTTAATTTCAGATATTCTTGCCATACAATCCTATTAACATACATCTAGATAGTTAAATGTTTGCAGGAATTTAAAATGCGAAAAAAATAAACCTAGCTATTACAAGGCTTCGGGGGATGGGAATTAATTACATAACCAAAGAATCGGGGATTAAAGCAGTAAATAAAACCCTACTTTAACTATTACAAACCATTGACAATTACAAAAATAATGGAAAAGAAATAATTAAATGTGCGGCGAATTAAATACGAGGGATGTTAAAAAAACCTAAACCCTAATTGAAAGAAAAAGATTTTTGTACATTTTTTATTTGCGAAAAAAATTAAATTACAAATTAACTAAACCTAATTTCTAATTGTTTTTAATTATGAAAGAAATTAAATTACCCTAATTTTCTAATTAAATTAATTGATTAAAGAAATAAATATTTGTGAGAAAAATGATTTTGGTGTATTTTTGAAGAAAATTAATTAAGTTATATACAATTAAAATCCTAAGTCTAATTTATTTTTAATTATATATATAAAAAATTAAATTTCCCTAAGTTAAATTAAACTAACTAATTTAAAAAATAAATGTATTATTAAAAAAAGATTTTTATGATTTGTGATTTGTTAATAAAAAATAATTTTGTGTTAATTAAAAGAAAAAGAAAATAATTAAAGAAAATAAACAAAGAAATTAAAGAAGAAAAAAAAGAATAGAAAAATAATAAAATGGGCCTGTTGTTGAATTGCTGAAGGGGGTGTGAAGCTGAAATTCCAAGCCCAATAATGTTGAGCCCAGTCAAGCACGCTGGATCCTGTGCAGCATTGACTTGAGGTGCATCACAGTCCTTCAGACTGGGACGCGTTCGATTTAATGCTATGTTAATCAAGTGGTTGGATGCTGATGACACATGGTAGGCATGTGAGAGAGAACTGCATGGGATCTACTGAAAAATATGAAGAAAATAATAAAATTCACACGCCTGGGATCGAACCCAGGACGTGTACCTCAAAGGCACGCTCCTCAACCGCCTGCCCTAGCTTGTCAATTTGTATATATAATGACTAAATAAAAGAAAGCTAAAAACAAATAATATGCCAGAAAAGTGTGCGAGATTCAAATCTGCCAGTCATGGGCTGCCACGCATCATCTTCTTTGCTGCAACCATCGTTTTAGGGGAAAGACTTTTACCTACAGACACAAGTGTGTAACTACAACCCTGTGAAACTCAAAAATCTCATACGAGCATGATAAATTGATTGTGATGGTACCAATCAACTCGTCTTGGCCTCACGAGCATCATGGTACCTCATTCATGGCCTAATTTTTCCTGCATCAAGAAACCCTAAAAAAAAACGTGGAAACCCTAACAATGGCAGATGCGTGTAAAGGCTTCAAAAATGCAATTAAATTGTTCAGTCAGCTTGCAAACATGATGACAAACATGAATATAACAATCAAAAGTGCTAATGATGCAAGAATTATGATAATCGAATTGGAAAATTATGTCAAACCGTATGAGGTGTAGCGCGTGTTTCTGGGTGTTTCAGGCCTTGCAAACTATTGGGACAGCTTCCTGAGACGTCCAGCAATGGATTGAGATAGCTAGGATGGCTTGAGATAGTCTGTGGAGTGAAAACCAATTCACACTTTTCTTTGAATTTTGTGACTTTGCTCTGCCCTTTTTCACGACTCCAACCCCTTGACCTTTGACTTGTATTTGTTCAATATATATCATAGGATGAATTAGGGTTGTAAAAACAGATTACATCTTTGAAAGTTTTGAAGATTTGATTTGATCTTCATGGCATATGTAAACTTTCTATAATGAGCCAAATTATCCCTTTCTTGTTCCAATTAGCCTTGATTCGAATTGATCATGACATCCTTGCATTATTTGATTGAGATCCTGTCCAAAAATTAGATCACAACATATCTTTTCCATTATTCATCAATTATTTGATTTAATTGAAATTTGTATTAACAAAAAATCTAAATAAATTGAAAAATGAAGCAAATAACATGAGGTTGGATATTTGGGTCGTGGACCATGCTATAAGTGAGGTGCAATCATGAAATGCTAGGCCCATTTGGTAAAAAATTCACTTTTTAGCACATTTGACTTTTGGCAATTTTGCAAAAAAGGTCAACTTTGACAAGGCATATCTCTTCCAATTTTAACCCTAGAGAGGCGTTCTTGGACTTTTAGAAATCTTAGGATGTCCCCTAAGCAACCCTTTTGGTCTCATTTAAATTGGATCTTCCATGTTCATGTATGAAGCTTTGACCCAAAAGGTGTTTTTGTTGACTTTTCAAAAGGACCTATAATGTGAAAATTCATATCTTTTGACGAGTGAATATTTTGAACTTGTGGGATGAATATGAATTGTAGGTAATTGAATCCTCTTCAAAATGAGCCTTGGATGGAAAATTTCTGATAAATTATGAAGAAGTTATGCTTGGTCAAAGTTGGGTTGACTTTTCTTGCAAAACCCTAATTTAGCAACTTTTGGTTTTTGAGGAATTTGGAGCATTCCTTGGGGAATCATGGTAAATACTTGATCAAATGATGAAATTCACTTCAAAATGTGAATGTTGACCAAAAATCTTGAAGTTTGACTGTATGTGGGTCACAGTTGACTTTTAACCTAATAGTCGATTCTCAAGCATCTGAGCAGTTGACTGAGCAAACTTCTTATGCAAGGCATGGGACTTGACATGGAGAATCTTGGGAAAATATTATGGACTTGGAGAGAATATGAGGCCTTTGTGGTTCACCCATCTTGATGAAAATGGAAACCCTAATTTGAGGTACACTGCCTTAGGAGGGAGTTTGTCTGGTCAACTCTTGGGCAAACTTGAGCAACTTGAGGATCTCTAGGAGCATGTATTGAGTAAAATGAGAGGGAAAATTTTGGGGTACAACAAATTCATTTCATGCATCTCATATAATTAATCATGTACCTTTTCAGGAAAGATGGTTATCATCAACAATTTCCAGCAGGTCCAAGATTAGCTCCTGAAACTAAACAGAGTAATTATCTGCGCGACCAAATGCAGCTTTACACGGGTTCTTCACGAAGCAATCTTACACGAGTTTCTCCTAAATGCAGCTTCATACGGGTTTATCCTGAAAAATCTTACACGGGTCCCTTCTCATACATTTCCAAATAAAGTTTTAGACAAACTTATCCTGAAATAACCTTACATAGGTTCCCTCTTGGTTCCGATGCAGTTTTACCCAAACTCCTCACGAAGCAACTTTACCTAGGTTCCTTCTCGGTTCAGATGTAGTTTTACCCAAACTCCTCACGAAGCAACCTTACCTAGGTTCCTTCTTGGTTCCGATGTAATTTTACCCAAACTCCAAACGAAGAAACCTTACCTAGGTTCCTTCTCGGTTCTGATGTAGTTTTTCCCAAACTCCTCATGAAGCAACCTTACCTAGGTTCTTTCTCGATTCCGATGTATTTTTACCCAAACTCCTCACGAAGAAGCTGTTGTACCCCAATTTTTTCCCCTAAGATCCCTTCATCATACCATATTGTTTCAATCACCACAAAATCACATTAGGGCTTTTGTTTCTTCTCCCTGTCTTTAGCCTTTCTCTTATGAGGAATTACCAAGCACCTTAACTTGTTTTCTTTTGTGATCATGGATATTTTGCTTTGACTTTCTCTCTAATTAACAAAATACAATATTGGTTTGTCTTACTTGTTAATAATGTAGGTAAAGGCAATGAGGTTTAACAAGTTGCTTCATGGGTTCATGAGTTTATTTCCATACCCTAGTCAAAAGCTTGAGAGATTCAAACCTCACCATTGAAGTTGTTTTAAAGTTGGTATGGAAGTGGTTTTGGTGGCCACGAGTCCTCATCATCATCCTCAACAATTTCTATTCACAAAGGAAGAATATTGGCACAAAAAGGTTGTTCAAACTTTGCAAAGTTCCACCAAGCATTCTCTTGATCTAGAGGCTAGGGTTTTGGACTTCAAAGGGGCATATCTTGCTCATCTTTTTGTATTTTTGAGTGATTCCAAAAAACATTCTTCTCTTCAAAGAGTTACCAGCAAATCACTTCAAAAGTTCCAAGGAGTTTTCATGTGGAAGGAACTTGGTGAAGAAGAAAGATTACAAGTCATCCAGATGAATCCCCAATTTTCCATATGTGACTTAAAATGGTCATAACTTGGTCAATTTTTATCACCTTGAGCCCATTCTTTTTTCATTATGATCCTAAGGATGTGTACTTTATGCCTTATTTTATGTGCAAAGTAATAAAATGGATGGAAGTTACCTTAAGAATGCAATATATTATAGGTCATTTCATAATTCTTGGCCAACTTCAACAAGTCATAACTTTCTCAATTTTTGGATATTTTGAGTGGTTCAAATTGAAAAATGTCATTAAAGAGATCTACTTCATTCCATCTTTTTTGGTCAAGAGCAAATTCTAAGTGGAAGGCCATGTTTGGATGCAAGAGATTATAGGTCATTTTTAAAGAAGAATTTGAAATATTTCTAAGTATGGAAAGTCAACTCTTTTTCTTCAACTTTGACTCCATGTAACTTTCAGCTCAATCATCCATTTGATTCCATTATTTTTCCATTGCAAAGCTTGTTACCTCATATTTCCAAAGCATCAAGAATTTTGCCCTAAGACCACCTGAGGTGGAAATGCCATTGGATTGAACTTGGTAACTTGGAACTGAAGTTTCTCCATAAGTCAAAATTTGAAATTCATGTTTTGGCCTTTAAACATCAAATTAGCATGCGTTTGTGATCTAAACATGTTTAACCAAGTTGCCAAAGCGGATTAGAGCCTTGAAACGCAAGGATTAGATGAGTTTTGATACAAATCAGATCACACTTTGCTCGTGCATCAGGTTCACACGATTTCCCTCCAATTTGCATCATTCCACACGCTTGAAAATTCCATTTGATTCCCTATAAATAGAGGGCCATCCCCCATTCAATTTTCAAAGCTTAGATAGCCAGAATCACCCTGCCAAACTTGCTTCACAACTCAGAATTTAGCTACTTCTAATCCTATTCTCAAGCCTTTTTCAATCCATTTTTTTCATCAATTCACCTTCCTTGATCTTCCCTGAAGCTGACCATATAATCACATTCAAGAATCGTGCCCTATATTACTCCATAGAAGTCCAGTTTCAAAGCTCTGCAACTCAACTTCAATAGGTAGATTCCTTCATCAATTCTTCAAAACTTTGGTATCATTGTGTTGCTCTCATTTCACTGGTTCTAGTCACAACACTTACTTTTATCTGGAAGCACGTTTTGACCATGAATTTTCAAATCCCTTTTCAAAACTTTCTTTCCAAATTGCTTGAGTTACAGTTTATATAAATTTGGCGCGAGGGTGTGGTTGTCTTCGTCTTGAAGAGACGAAGCGAATGGCATAGGTCTGAGATTTTGATTTTACAGTTTGAGAGACCCGCAATTCGTGAGGGCTGGAGGTTGAAGATGACCAACGTGTCATCTTCCAACCAATAAAAGCGTGACATTTGTTATTTTCAAATTCTAATTTTATTAATGATTCTGTACATTATTCATTAAAGACCATGATATGCACAACGCGCCAGATCCTTTGGATTTGATTACTAACGCGTATTGACTCTCATCCAATGGTCCACGTCTTTTTCTTTTATTTTTCTTTTTCTGATTTTTATATTTTAATTGTTTTAAATTTCAAAAAATCATAGAAAATTCATTTTTAGTCCAAAAAATCTGAAAAAATTATGAAAAATATTTTTGATTATTCTCTTTCTGATTTTTATTTTTTCACAATTTAATTTTGTGTTTTGATATTTTTTATGAATTTTACACTTATTTGATTTATTTAAAATGCTTAAAAATACTTTTACACATTTTTAAATTTTGAAAAAATTATGGAATAATCCAATGATATTGTGACAAATATTGGTGGCCTTATTTTATTTTTGTTTCTGACTTTACTATTTTTTTACTATTTTTGTTTATTTTACCCATTTATTTTAATTTTTTAAAATAGTTTCTGAATTTTAAAAATTCCCAAATTTTTTGTAAAATTACTTGGCCTCTTTTCTAATTTTTCTATGGTCTTATATTTCATTTCTTGATTAATTTGAATATAATTGGCATTTTCTTCATTATTTTCCATTTTTTAAAACATTTTTAAACCCTTTAATGAATATATTAATCATATTATTATTTTGTGAATATTTTCTTGCTGTCTTGGGTTGATTTTTTGGTCATGGCTTTATTAACATCATTGGATCCATGGTGTTGAGTTTAACTCCACAAAAAATGGATAAATGATTTTAATAATAGTTTGATTAAATATTAATTCAAATGTGGTTTCTCTTTTTACCCTAATTCCTCTTCATCTCATCCCCTTCTTATTGCACTAAATGTTTTTAGAGCATGGTCTCTATATCATGTCTAAAAAAAAATGGTGCATAGATTGCTATTGACCGGCCTCAAAATAGGTGTGACTTCTATATAAGTCCACTTACGATTACTTAACATAGCGCTAAATTTTGTCCCGATTCGAATAAATGATTATTTGTGGCCCAAACTTATGATTGCAAGCCCAAGTATGTTAATTTGATCTCTTTGATCCAATAACCTTGAGATTCATTGTGTGGAGCTTTGGTTCTACCAATCCTCTAATGGATCTACAACACCTTTGGTCAACGCGGATCACTTAAACATCGTTGATCATTAAATGGTACTTGTGATAATTACAAATAGATGATATACTTGACAAAAAGCAAATGCAACTTGTTGTGTGGAGGCTTTGGTTCTACCAATCCTCTAATGAGTTCCAAATGCAAGTTTCAAGATGGTCATCCAACTAACCACTAATTATTGACTTGTTTTATTTTATGTTTTTATTCTTTTATGCTTTATGCACTATTTATTTTTAGCATTTTTCATTTCATGCCATTTTCATCTTTGCTCATTTGAGCATTTATATTCTTGTCATTTTTACTTTGCTCACTTGAGATTTTCTTTTTTTTTCTTTTCCTAAGATACTTAATAATCAACTTAAACCCTAAAAAACTTTTAATGGTACTTGGACTATCCTTGGCATTATGGAGCATGGGAATTTTGCTTGGACTTAGGATTAGAAACCTTGGCCTATCTTGGAGACCTTGTGATCCTATCTGATTATTTTGTCTGGAGCTCTTGAGGTTTACCTCAAGAAATTGGGTTGCTTGTTTGTTTTTGTGTGCAGGTTTTTGTGATTGCATCCTTTGTTTGTAATCTGAGATTCACCCGTATACAGCCGTTACTCTGCCCAATTTTTTTGAAGACTTAATACACTTGAAGTTTGATTCTCTCAAGAGGTCTAGTATCTATGCTTGCTTGGTTCCAATCCAAAGAATGGGAATTCTATCTTGGCTCATAATGTCATGTTTTGGCTTCTTGTTGGTTAGATGGTCCTTATCCTTAGCTTTTACCTTATGCTTTTGGATAGCCTCTTTTACTCCTCCCATCTTCTTTAATTTCAAAAATCTTCTCCCTCCTTTTCAAACTCTTCTTGTTTCTAAACTTGAAACACTTTCATAATAAACTTGGACTTAGGTCCATGCATTTTCAAAACATTTTCATCAATAAACTTCAATCAATTTAATAATACTTTGACACTTTTTGTGAGAAGACTAAAATTCAATCAATCTCATTTCAAACCATTTTGCCACTTTGGCTTTTATCTTCAAACTTTTCTCAAAAGGTTAGACTCTTGTCAATCCTTGTAGTGATACAAAAAACTATACTTCTACAATATGTAGTGAAGAGAGATATTTTCCACTTGGGTGTTGAGTGAGGCATTGTTGATTTTAAAATCCAAGCCATATCCTCCACTTTGAGATGATGCAAATTCTCCTTTCTCATGATTGTGGGTAGTAAGTATGTTTTCCACGCGGACAATGATGATGATGTCTTATCTCATAAAATTAACCAACACACTTGTGTGTTAAACTTTTAAAAGAGGAACTACGTGTACCCTGATCCCCTATTGCATGAAAGGTAGTACGCAGGCACTAAAGGTTCGCAACTGCGGCGGGTGAAAAAATCATAGAAAATATATTTCTTCTCTCACCTCCACCATCCATTTTATATACAACACATTTTATAGCCAAAATATACAGATTTTACAAAGAGGCTCCTGCGGAGTACCGTAGATGTTTGGGGTGTTAATACCTTCCCTTTGCATAACCAACCCCCTTACCTTGAATCTTTCCCCCTTTCTTGGGCTATTCTCTCTTTTCCCATTCCTTTGGAAACAATAAAGCACAGTGGCGATTTTTATTTTTGATTTGTATAAAGTCTAGTCAATCCAATGGCTTAGTCTTGAACATTTCTACCGCTACAACAACCTTACCTCGTTTCCTTCTCGGTTCAGATGCAGTTTTAGCCAAACTCCCCACGAAGTAACCCTACAACCCAGGTTCCTTCTCAAAGCCCTACTATCCAGGCTTTCACCTTGAAGTAACTCTACGGTCCAGGTTCCTTCTCAAAGCCCTACTATCCAGGCTTTCATCTTATAGTAACCCTACGACCCAGGTTCCTTCCCATAAGCCCTACTATCCAGGCTTTCATTTTGAAGTAACCCTAATATCCAGGTTCCTTCCCATAAGCCCTACTATCTAGGATTTCATCTTGAAGTAACCCTACGACCCAGGTTCCTTCCCATAAGCCCTTCTATCCAGGCTTTCATCTTGAAGTAACTCTACGACCCAGGTTCCTTCCCATAAGCCCTACTATCCAGGCTTTCATCTCGAAGTAACCGTACGACCCAAGTTCCTTCTCATAGCCCTACTATCCAGGCTTTCATTTTGAAGTAACCCTAGTAACCAGGTTCCTTCTCATATCCCTACCATCCAAGCTTTCATTTGGAGGTAACCCTACTATCCAGGTTCCTTCCCATAAGTCATACTATCCAGGCTTTCATCTTGAAGTAACCATACGACCCAAGTTCCTTCCCATAAGGCCTACTATCCAGGATTTCATCTTGAAGTAACCCTACGACCCAAGTTCCTTCCCATAAGGCCTACTATCCAGGATTTCATCTTGAAGTAACCCTACAACCCAGGTTCCTTCCCATAAGCCCTACTATCTAGGCTTTCATTTTGAACTAACCCTATATCTAGGTTCCTTTCCATAAGCCCTACTATCCAGGATTTCATTTCGAAGTAACCCTACGACACAGGTTCCTTCCCATAGGCCCTACTATCCAGGCTTTCATCTCGAAGTAACCCTACTATCCAGGTTCCTTCTCATATCCCTACTATCGAGGCTTTCATCTCAAAGTAACCCTACTATCCAGGTTCCTTCTCATAGCCCTACTATCCAGGCTTTCATTTCGAAGTAACCCTACTATCTAGGTTCCTTCTCATAGCCCTACTATCCAGGCTTTCATTTCGAAGTAACCCTACTATCCAGGTTCCTTTTCATAGCCCTACTATCCAGGCTTTCATTTCGAAGTAACCCTACTATCCAGGTTCCTTCTTATAGCCCTACTATACAGGCTTTCATTTCGAAGCGACCCTACTACCCAGGTTCCTTCTCATAGCCCTATTATCTAGGATTTCATTTCGAAGTAACCCTACTACCCAGGTTCCTTATCATATCCCTACTATCCAGGCTTTCATTTCGAAGTAACCCTACTACCTAGGCTCCTTATCATAGCCCTACTATCCAGGATTTCATTTCGAAGTAACCCTACTATCCAGGTTCCTTCTCATAGCCCTACTATCCAGGATTTCATTTCGAAGTAACCCTACTATCCAGGTTCCTTCTCATAGCTCTACTATCCAGGCTTTCATTTCGAAGTAACCCTACTGTCCAGGTTCCTTCTCATAGACCTACTATCCAGGCTTTCATTTCGAAGTAACCCTACTATTCAGGTTCCTTCTCATAGCCCTGCTGTTGTACCCTAAAATTTGCCCTCCTTTTTTTACAAAGAAATCACAACCCTAGGGTTTTCTCAGATTTTCAAGATTGGCTCAGGAATCGATCAGACAGTTTTTTCTTTGGCAGTAGATCAAGAATTAGGGTTTTCTCGCATTTCTCAGAAGAAACTGAATTCTCATAAATTCAATTAATTGTCACATGGTTTCACGCTTTTTTAAGCTTACTGAAAGATTACTAGTTGTTCTCAAGGCCTGTTTATCTGGGACAAGAAATGAGAGCTGAGACTGTCATTTGGAACATTCAGTTTTTGTCTGATCCAGGTTAACCAGATAATGTGCGTCTGAAGATTGAAACCTCAGAAGATTGGCATACTCCCAAGCTCCTGATACCCTTAACAGAATGAAGATTCTCATCCTTGAAACCTCAAAAGATTGTCATACTCCCAAGCTCCTGATACCCTTAACAGAATGAATATTTTCGTCCTTGAAACCTCAGAAGATTGGCCTACTCCCAAGCTCCTGATACCCTTAACAGAATGAAGATTCTCATTCTTGAAACCTCAGAAGATTGGCATACTCCCAAGCTCCTGATACCCTTAACAGAATGAAGATTCTCATTCTTGAAACCTCAGAAGATTGGAATACACCTAACCTCCTAACCCAAACGCCTGAATGAAGATTCTCATTCTTAGTTCCTCAGTAGATTGGCATACACCCAACCTCCTGACCCAAACGCCTGAATGAAGATTCTCATTCTTGCTTCCCCGGAAGATTGGCATACACACAAACTCTTGATATTCCCGACAGAATGAATATTCTCATTCTCAAAGTGGCATACAACCCGAGTTTCTAGTATTCCCGACAGAATGAAGATTCTCATTCTCAAAGTGGAATACAACCTAAACTCCTGAACTTCTTCCAAACAGGAATAAGCTTTTCACCAGAGTCCTGAGCTTACTCTTCAGCAGGATAGATACTCCCCAACAGTATAGCTATTCCTCACAGAGTTTTTAATCCCCAACAGAATGAAGATTCTCATCCTTGATTCTCCGGTGAAGTTACCAGAGCCTTCTTTACTCTCAGCATAAATTTGTCAGAGTTTTTAATCCCCTGGAAATCAAAGATTCTCGTTCTTGACTCCTCAGCACAAATTCCCCTAGCAGAATGAAGATTCTCATTCTCAATTCCTCACAGTTTTCAAATATTCCCCAGCGGAGTTCTCCTCAAACAACAAAACAGGAATCCCCGGTAGAAATATTCTAAGCAAAGCTTGAAGACACACATACTCTTCAACAACAGTCCAGGATCTAGCGACTCCCTGACATTTGTCAAGGATTTATTTTCCCAGATGAAAATACACTTCAATAAACATGTCACATTTCATACATCCTGTTACATACATGACAAGTGCAACGACACAATCTCATTTATTTTGAGAATGTCATAAAATCCTGCATTTCATACATCATGACATTGCATACAACTAATGTTTTACCTTTTTCAGGAAAAGGTCAATCAACAAATGGTTACCAGCAGCCTTTTCAGGTTTCAGATTAACACCTATAACAAGCCAGGAAAACTATCTTTCTTTCTCAGATCAAAGATTAACACCTAAAATCAGACAGGACAACTATCTACTTGACCCTCATGAAGCAACTCTACACAGGTTCCTTCTCAGGAAATTTCGGATGAAGTTTTACACAGACTGATCATCAAACAAATTCAAGGATCATGAAAACAGTTTACGGATGCTCCAGACACGGATGCTAATCTTTCGGTTGTTCAGATTCAGCTCATGAAAATAGTTTACGGATGCTCCAAACACAGATGCTAGTCTATCGCTTGTTCAGATTAAGCTCATGAAAACAGTTTACGAATGCTCCAGACACGGATGCTAATCTATCGTTTGTTCAGATTCAGCCTCATGAAAACAGTTTACGGATGCTCCAAACATGGATATTAATCTATCGCTTGTTCAGATTCATCTCATGAAAACAGTTTACGGATGCTCCAGACATGGATGCTATTCTATTGCTTATTCAGATCCCCAGCTCATAGACGTTCCATACACGGATACCTTTCTGATACTCATTCTTTCGACTTACAACATACAATTCAATAACATTCTTGGATGGCATCTTTAAGCCCATCTCCGACAAGATTCTGTCACATCTCCAAATGGCATCTTTAAGCCCATTCCCTCAACTATGCTTTGACAAGTGCAAATTTATGGGCACTCTAGTGTCCAATCATCTTTTACCTTCAAGTCACGAACGACAAAATCGTCGATCTAACTCTTCAGGTTCAAGAAGATTGAACAGGGGCAGCTGTTGTACCCCAAAATTTTCCCTCCTTTTTTTACAAAGAAATCACAACCCTAGGGTTTTCTCAGATTTTCAAGATTGGCTCAGGAATCGATCAGAGAGATTTTTCTTTGGCAGTAGATCAAGAATTAGGGTTTTTCTCGCATTTCTCAGAAGAAACTGAATTCTTAGAAATTCAATTAATTGTCACATGTTTTCACGCTTTTTAAAGCTTACTAAAAGATTACTGGTTATTCTCAAGGCCTGTTTATCTGGGACAAGAAATGAGAGTTGAGACTGTCATTTGGAACATTCAGTTTTTGTCTGATCCAGGTTAACCAGATAATGTGCGTCTATTAAGACGTTTGCTTGTTAATGGAATGAAATGTTTGCTTGTTTATTAGAATACACAGTGCGTATTTTGATTGGAATACTGTTGCAAGGTTACGAGATTACAAAGTTTTTGGATTGCTTAAAGTTTAAGTTATCTGTATTGGAATTATTGGAATACAGTTTCAATTATTTTGATCAGGGAATCTTAAAGGATTAAGTGAACATGCAAAGAAAGAATTACAGGTTGCTAACAGTAGAAGATTTTATTGGATATCAGATTGTCTCACAAAGACTTTTTCATTTATTTCAGATATTGATACAAAAAATAATTTATTATTCGAATGCTGTAGGTTTTACAACTTATAGTACTTGAAAAAATAAATTATTACAACTAATGGAAAATCTCTCTAATTTACAAATCTAAGCCTAAGCTTCCATTGCTCCCATGCTCGCCACAAAGTCTCCTGCTTCCTCTACTTTGTCACCGTCCAACTTGCGCTCACATGAAAGAAAGACAGAAAAAATTAGTACAGTTGATTGAGCATTAACAAGAATTTTCAAAAACAAAAAGAAAAGAAAATGTTCATCATTAAAGTTTGCCGTTTGGAATCAGAGGAGCTATTTTCATTTCATCATGTTTTTGTTTTTTTCTCTTTGCAAATCACAAGAAGATTGCTCTTCTTGGTTCACAAAGAGAAAAAAATAAAAAATGCAAGTTGAAGAATACAAAAGCAAAAATTATTCAAATGCAAAGCATAAGGCGCCAAACTGTACTAAACAAAGCAACCAAACTGGATGCAAACTAAACAATGCAGCATACAAAGGAAAACTAAGCAATGCAACATACAAAGTAACCAAACTGAATGCAAGCAACTAAGCAATGCAGCAGGCAGAAAGTACAAACAGCAGGCCAAAGGTACAAAGCATGGTGAACCAAATCACAAGCAAAGGGCTTGTTTCATAGCCTATCATCATTTTCCAAGAAATTAGGCAAACATTTCAGAAAAGCAGAGAAAAGCAAACTGCTTTATCATTGAGAGAGGAGAGAGAGAAAATATATCACCTTTTGGTTGAGATTGTACAATTTGGCTAAAAATCTGTCACAAGTTACAAAAGCCATTTCAAACTAGGATAAGACCAAGTAAAACTGTAGGAAGAAAAGGAAGAGAACATTTTGTCAAAACTGCAACAAATCACAAAAACACTGCCTAACAGCTTCAACCAAACCTGCAGAACTAAACTGCAAAAACATTCACAACCTGCATAACAGTTCAAACCCTGTAAGCTCACAAAAAGCCAACAAGCTGCAAAACAACCCACAACCTGCATAACAGCTGCAAAAACATTCACAACTGTACCCAAAAAACCCAAAACTGTATAACAGTTTCAAGCTATAAAACAAACCACAAAACCTGCAGATTTCAAACTGCAACAAACAGCAAAACCTGCAAACTACCCACAACTGTAACAACAACCAAAACTACCAATCACCAAAACACTGCCTAACAAATCCCAAACCTGTTAGCAGAACCAAATTGCACAACCAAACAAACAGTCACAACCTGCATAGCAAGCCTGAAAACTCACAAGACAAACAGCCAAAAACCTGCATAGCAAGTTCCAGCCATAAAAAATCACAAAACCTGTTAATAGTCCAAACTGCAAAACAAGCCAAAGCTGCAAAATATTCTCAAGTTTCCAAAACCTTCAACTATAAAACCAAAGCCAACAATCATCACCAAACCAATAACAATATTCTCAAATTTCCAAAACCTGTATCTTATTCCCAACTCAGTTCAACATCAACATCACCAACAAGTTCAAATCAGAATCAAAAATCAAAATCAAATTTTCAGAAGCAAAATCATTATCAACAGTTTCAGAAATCACCGTCCATCACTACCAACAAATCAAAAGTTTCAGAACAAACAATCATCATCAACAAAAACTATCATCAACCAAACCAAGTTTCAGAACAAACTATCATCATCAACAAAAACAACCAACAACAATAACAAAGTTTCAGAAGCAGTATCATCATCAAAGGAAAGAAGTTACCGGAAGCTCGCGCCTCACCTTCATCATTTCTCCCCTTCCCGCTTCCGGCCGCCAAGGAACACCCAGCTCAAATCTCACTGTCCTTTTTCCAGTTTGCAAAAAAAACCAACGATACGTCTCCTTTCGAACCCTTTTCTGCGCCTCAATAAGCAATAAAATGGATTAACGAACAGAACATGAACAAAACATAAACAATGAAACTGTTAAGTCCAAGAACCAAATCTTACCTCCCAAAAAAAAAAGCGAAGCCATTAACATCTGTGTAGGAAGTGAGAAGAGAGATGTTCCGGCAACTTGAGAGTGAAGGAGAGATCAGAGAGGAACGAGTTACAGAGTGAGAAAGATGAATTGGAAAAGGACGATAGCGCCACAGAGAGCAACAGCGCCGCTGTGAGGAACAAATCCCAAACCCTAATTATTTCTTTTATTTCCCCTGAACCAAAAAAAACAAAGTTTAAGCGTTGGGCCAATTCTAGCCCCAAATCCCTAAGCCCATACACATAAACGCTAGCGCACCCCCCCCCCCCCCCTCAGTTCTGACCTCACTTTTTTTTATTATTTCATTTGGGCCCAACATCAATATCCTAAGCCCATTTTCAATTTGTTTTAATTTACTTCTTTTTTTTAATAAATTCATAAAACTCGATACCTTTTTTATATCCAATTAAATTAATATTGAGATTAATTTTCTTTTTTCTTCTTTTAATTTATCTCTTTATTTCTTTTGTTAAAAATATACTAGTAAGATATTAAAATTTCTTTTTTTTTGTAAAATAAATTTGATTTTCTTAATTAATTTTAATCATTTTATTATTTTTCTTACATTTAATAAAAAACACCAAAGGAATAAAGATTTTGTTTAATTAAGTTTTTCTTTCTTTAAACTTTTCCTTTCAAAATTAATAAAATACATAAAAGAATAATAATAATGTTTAATCTTTTAGAATAGATTTTATTTATCTCTTTTTAATAAATACATGCATTTCATAATTTATTGATTTTCTTTATTTCATAATTTGTTATAGCTTTGTATTGAATCGCGACAATTCGATTTGGTTGTAATATTTGGACTTTGCTATTCTTATGAGATTCATCCCCATTTGTAATAATTGTACCCCCATTCCCGGATACTTTTGTAATAGCTTAGACTTTTAATTTCCGCAATTTATTGCTTTCAATATATTGTGTAGTAATTAGGCGTGTATGGCAAGATTCAAAAATCAACCGCTAGATGACCTAATCCAAGAATAAATAACTTGAAATCAATACACTTCTCACACGTGCACCTCTAGGGTAACCTCTCCTGTTGCCTCGGAAACATAATCATGTCCCTAGAATATGAGACACTCTAGAAAATGACCCTTCGATAAACAAAGATCGTAGTCCCTCGATGACCCTCGATGTTGCCTTCGATAAAATGATCTCGTCCCTTACAAAATTGCTAGAGCGTCCCACAAGTTGCTTTCAATGATTGTATGCGATGACCCGCGCATGTCCCGTTTAACATCCAAACACAAGGTTGTTTACCAAATGCAATGGTAAAACAACACTGTCAAAAGGGTTAAAAACGTATAGGAAAGATCTTTGAGTAAGATAGGATAGACAACTCTTAGTTACTTGATCAAAACTTGCATAAACATCCTTGTTATTTTCAAACACACCTCACAACACAATTTCAAAACATTTCCCAAAACAAACATTGAAACATCTTTTCAAAAGACCATACACCTTTTTATACATTCAAACAAGAATCATTACAAAGGTTGCCACGATGATGGCCTCTTTTTCAAAACATTTTCAAAACCACACACAAAGCACCATTTCAAACAATTGAAAAGCAAAAGCAAGTGATCTAAACAAGTAACTAAGAGCCCATGGGTAACCATGGATGAAAAGGGTGCTTGCACCTTCCCTTTTCATAATCTACCCCCCGAACCCAAGAAAACATCTCAAAGGTCTTTCTTGTGCTTTTTGACCTTTCCTTTGGATAAAATAAAAAGTCGGTGGTGACTCTTGCTAAACCGAAACATTTGCAAACACAAACGCAAAACCTCAAGTCAGTTCTCCCACCGTATCACACCTACTATCCAGGATTTCATTTCAAAGTAACCCTACTATCCAGGTTCCTTCTCATAGCCCTACTATCCAGGCTTTCATTTTAAAGTAACCCTACTATCCAGGTTCCTTCTCATAGCCCTATTATCCAGGCTTTCATTTCGAAGTAACCCTACTATCCAGGTTCCTTCTCACAACCTTACTATCCATGCTTTCATCTCGAAGTAACCCTACTATCCAGGTTCCTTCTCTTTTATCTCCAAACAACAGTTTACAACACAGCAGGACCTGGACCCGACCAGAATCGATTGATTTCATGTTTCCCTAGTAAGTCACTGTGCAGCCTGGACCCTAACCAATTAGGAAATGTGCTTCCACCTCCTCAATAAATAGTTAACTCCCCAGTAGAGTAATGGACAACGGAAGCTCCTATACTCTATTTCCCCAGACGTAAATAAACATTCTCCAGCGAATTCCTCCTCAACGGAAGGTACAGGAATTCTCACAAAGGAATCTCTTATGCAACCGATATCTTTTCTTGATGGCATCTTTAAGCCTATCTCCAACGATATTTAGTCATCTTCTTCCTAATGGCATTTGTAAGCCTATTCCCGATATTACCTACACTACAAGTATCATTTCAGACGAGTGTAAATTTTAAGGCACTCTAGTGTTCAATCATCTTCCACCTTCAGATCACGAAAGGAAGACCAGTCAATCTACATCCTCAAGTTTAAGAAGATTGAACAGAGGCAGTTGTTGTACCCCAAAATTTTCCCTCTCATATTACTCAACACATGCTCATTGAGATCCTCAATTTGCTCAAGGATGCCCAAGAGTTGACCAGACAAACTCTCTCCTAAAGCAATGAACCTCCAACTAGAGTTTCCATTTTCAACAAGATGGGTGAGCTCCAAAGGCCTCATATGCTCTCTGTGATACGGTGGCAAAACCAGACTGTTTTAGGAAAATACCGGTTTACGTTTTGCGTTTTGTATTCGCAAAATGTCGTGGTAAGAAAGAGTCGCCACCGAATTTTATTTTATCCAACTGGAAAGGACAAAAGCACAGAAAAATTCCTTTTTCGAGATTTTTGAGTACGGGGGGTAGATTATAGAAAGGGGAGGTATTAGCACCCTTTCTATCTGTAGTTTTCTACGGGCTCTTAGGTACTTGCTCATCATTTTAAAAAATTGCTTCCGTGTTTGTGTGTTTTGAAAAGTTTTTTTTTTACTTCGTTTTAACCCTTGCTTCGGTCTTCAAGAGTGTTACAAAGTGTTTTTGAAAACTTTGTTTGAAAAGAGTGTAAGTGTGGAAGAGTTTGATTTTGAGCAAGTACCTACTAGCATATACCTACTCGAAAAAGAGAATGTCTCTGTCCTTGTTTCCTTTAGACAGCGCTATCCCACTATTAATGAGTAGGTAGCACCGTTGTTGGAGTTTATAAGGGTCAATTCGAAGGGGACGTATGATCACTAAAGCAATGTTAGGACGTCTTAGTAATAACCCTAGTGTCTTAAGATCATATTCGAAGCAACATTTTTGAGGCAACATTTCCGAACGGGACATTTGATCTTTGTTTAGACAAGAGGGCAACCACTAAGACACCCTATACTTAATGATCGTTTACCGAAGGTAATCGAAGTGAGAGTATACCCTAGGAGTGCGCATGTGCGAGTGATTCGATTCAGTTATTATCTTTACACATTTAGGCTCTGCCAACCATTTTAAAATTAACATACAGTCTTGTCATGCAATCCTATTATCATATATCTAACAGTTAATATTTGCGAAAATTAAAATGCGAGAAATAAAACTACGCTATTACAAGGCTTCAGGGAGGGGGATTAATTACATAGCCAAAAACCCGTAAAATGATAAATAAAAGAAAATCCTAATTAAACTATTACATACCATGAGCAGTTACATTAATATCATAAAAATAAATAAACGCGCGCGATGAAACGAGAACGAGAAAAAATTAGGGTTTTGACCCCGCCTAAACCTAATTGAAAGAAAAATCACATTTTTGTTGTTTTTTGATTATTTTTTGAGGAAATAAGGTTTTAATAAATACAAACCTAATTACTAATTAATTTAAATTAAGAAAAAAAAGAACAATTAATTTTGACCTATTTTTGTATTTTTATTTAATTTGAGAAAAGAAATAAAAATTAAATCAAACCAACCCTAATTTTCTAATTTATTTTAAATTATTTACAAAAAGGTTAGAATTACCCTAAAATTAAATTAAACTAATATTAAATTAATTTTGACAAAATAAATAAAAACCTAAATTCTAATTTGATGAAATTGATTTTATGATTTTGTAAAAAAAGAATTTAATTTTGTGTTAGAAAATAAAATAAACAAATCAAAGAAATATAAGAAAATAAAGAAACTGGGCCTGGTGTTAGTAGCAATGGAGGGGGTGTTAATCTGACTTCTAGGCCCAACAATTTCTGGCCTTCATTGACTTTTTCAAATCCTGTGCATTGGCTTGACTCACGCCCATGATAGGCCCTCATGTGAGAAGCCTTGGATTTAGCTTGCTATGGATCCAATGGTTGAAAGCTGATGACTCATGGTGGTCTCCTTGTATTCACATGTGCCTGATTATGCAAGAAAAAATATCATGAAATAATATGGGGACATGGGGATCAAACCCAGGCCCTTTGGCAATTCCAAATGCCCGATGACCATCTGAGCTAGCGTGCTTATTTGTATAAAGGACAACAAACAAACATTATATTGGAAAAACAAAATAATATATCGAAACACGCGAATTTTTGAATGGGCCAGTCAACGCTTGCCACACAACCCTTCTTCTTCCTCCCTCCATTGGTAAAAGTTCTGACTTTTACCTACAGTCATCTGGGCGTAGGTACGGCCCTATGATCCTCCAAAACTCTATGCACGCATGATAAATCAATACCAGTGGTACCAATCAACTCGTTGCAACCTCACGAGCATCATGGTACCACTTTCCATGGCCAATTGTTCCTGCAAGCAAAATCCCTAAAAACAAAACCTAAACCCTAATCATGGCAACTTTCTGTATGGTTAACAAAAATGCAATTAAGTATTGTCATTAGCTTGCAAATGTTTCAAGGATTCAGAATATATCCATAAAATATGCTGACAATGCCAGGATTATGAAATACGATTTCAAAAAGCATGGAGGTTGTGGGATACTTACAGCGCGTATCTGGGCACGAAAGGCTTGAGGAAACCTGGAACTGAGAGAACAATTTGCAACTTTTTCTTGATTTTTTGAAAGTTGTTTTCACCTTTGCACGCCTCCAATCCACCTTCTTTTGGTTTGCACTTGTTCTATATGTACCCTAGAATGAATTAGGTTACAAACTTACTTCAAATCTTTCTCAATTAAGATGATTGAATCGTGATTTGATTCTTATGCAAATCTTTCCAAATCAAGTAAAATCCAATATTTGTTGTCCTAATGAAGCTTGCACGATTTGATTTCCTTTCCAGCTGTATAAGAGACCTAAACATGCAAAAATCTCAAGCTTTGATTAGTTTTGATATTTTCATGATTTTATTTTGATTTTATTTGATTTAATTGAAATAAAAATCAAAATAAATGACAAAAATAAAATAAAGACAAGTGGGAAGGATCATGGGTCGTGTATCATGTTACAAACTCAATGCAAACACAAAAAGTTAGGCCCATTTGACAAAAATTGCAATTTTGGCCACATTTGACTTTTGGCAATTTTGCAAAAAACGTCAACTTTACCAATGCATAACTCCTTCAACTTTGACCCTAGAGATATGTTCTTAGACTTTTTAGAAATCTTAAGATGTCCTCTAAGCAACCCTTTTTGTCTCATCTCAATTGAGCCTTCCATGTTCATGTATGAAGCTTTGACAAAAAAGGTGTTTTTGTTGACTTTTCAAAATGACCTATAATGTCCAAATTTATACTTTCTTGTGAGTGCATATTTTGAACTTTGGAGATGAATATGAATTGTAGGTAATTGCATCCTCTTCAAAATGAGATTTGGATGGGTCATTTTTGATAAAATATGAGAAAGTTATGCTTGGTCAAAGTTGAGTTGACTTTTCCTGCAAAACCCTAATTTAGCAACTTTTGGGTTTTGATGAATTGTGAGTAATCCTTGAGGAATAAGGATCAACCCTTGATAAAATGATGAATAATACTTCAAAATGAGGAAGTTGACCAAAAATATTGAAGTTTGACTGTATGTAGGACACATTTGACTTTTGCCCTAGCACAGTCGATTTTCAAGCTTTTGAGCAATTGACTGAGCAAACTTCCTTTGCAAGGCTTGAAACTTGAAATGGATGATCTTGATAACATAGTAGGACAATGGTGAGCATTTAGGATCCTTTGGACTCACGTACCTTGATGCAAACTGAAACCCTAATTTGAGGTAGACTGCCTTATGAGAGAGTTTGTCTGGTCAACCCTTGGACTTCCTTGAGCAATTTGAGGGCCTCACTTGGAATGTATTGAGAAATATGGGAGAGAAAATTTTGGGGTACAACAGCTGCCCCTGTTCAATCTTCTTAAACCTGAGGATGTAGATTGGCTTGCTTGCCTTTCGTGATCCGAAGGTGGAAGATGATTGAACACTAGAGTGCCCAGAAATTTGCACTCGCATGAGGTGGTACTTGTCTTGTGATGTCGGGAATGGGCTTATAGATACCATTTTGAGATTTATGACGGAGGATGGGCTTAAAGATGCCATCAGAAGAAGTGTCGATCGCATAAGAGATTCCTTTACGAGAGCCTGTATACCTGTTGTTGAGGAGGATTTCGCTGGGGAATGCTGGTCTCTGTCTTGAGATAAATAGAATTTTAGGAGCTTCAGTCGTCCATTATTCTACTGGGGAATCATCTCTTAGTCGGGGAGGTGAAAATGAACTGCTATCTGGTCGTGTTCCAGGCTTTATAGTAATTTGCTGAGAAAAATAAGACCGACTGCTATCTGGTCGTGCTCCAGGATTTACAGTGACTTATTGGGGAGATGAGATTAAACTTGCTATCCGGTCGTTCTCCAGGATTTGCAATTTATCTATTCTTATTTGGTCGTACTCCAGGCTTCAGAAGGAATTAAGTTGTTATCCGGTCGCATCCGGGCTTCAACTTGAATTTAAGACATACTAATATTCGGTCGATTCCGGGCTTCTTAGTAATTGGCCAGGTAAACTGCTATTTGGTCGAAATCCAAGCTTCGCAGTGTCTTATACTGTTATCTGGTCGATTCCAGGCTTTAGTCCTTTGCCTCCATCTGGTCGTAATCCAGGCTTCGCAACTTCTTACTTCTTAGTTGGTCGTGTTCCAGGCTTCAGAAGAAATCAAGTGGTTATCCGGTCACATCCGGGCTTCCATTTGATTTTAAGGCCTACTAATATCCGGTCGATTTCCGGGCTTCATAGTAATTGGCCGGGTAGACTGCTATTTGGTCAAAATCCATGCTTCGTAGTGTCCCTTACTGTTATCTGGTCGTAGTCCCAGGCTTTAGTGTCTTTTGCCACTATCTGGTCATAATCCAGGCTTCACAGTGTCTTATACCATTATCTGGTCGAATCCAGGCTTCATGGTGTCCTGTACTGTTATCTGGTCGATTTCCAGGCTTCACAATACCTTGTTAAGCTATTTTCCAGTTGATTTTCGGGCTTCACCGCTTGTGTTTATGATATACCACTATCTAGTTGGTTCCAGGCTTCATGGTGTTTTGTACTGCTATCTGGTCGATTTCCAGGCTTCACAGTATTTTGCTGGGGATTCAACTATTTTCCGATCGTATCCGGGCTTCATAACTTGCATTTAAGAGATACCACTATCTAGTCTATTCCAGGCTTCATAGTAATCAGAGAAATCAAGATATTATCTGGTCGAATCTGGGCTTCATAACTTGAACTGGAATAGAAATCTTAGCACCGATTTGACTGAACCAGAGAAACTTGTGAGAATTTGATTGTATCTTTCCCTGAAAGGTAAAGAGTTAGTCATATGTAATGTCATGATGTATAACATGTATCGAGTAATGATGCTCTCAAAATAAATGAGATTGTGATGTATGATGCGTATGCGCATGCTATGATGTATGTATATGCAATGTTCTCGTGATGTTTTCTAGTTGGGGAAAATAAATCCCAGACTGCTGCTGGAGAGTACAGAGAGTTTCGCTCGCTGGGGATAACGACCGAAGATGATTAGCCAGAGACTTGTGTCTGTTTTGTTTGAGAATACTTCACCGGGAGAGACTCTGCTGGAGAATAAATTGGCGGGAGAATGACTCTGCTGGAGAATAAACTGGCGAGAGAATGATTCTGTGGGGAAGAGATACTCTGCCAAAAGATCTGCTGATTTGGAGAAATAACCTCGGTTGGGGATGAATTACCGTTGCTGGCGATAATGAACCCTGTTGGGGATTGAGTTTCTGCTTGTGGAAGAAATAAACTCCACTGGGGATAATCTTCTAGTGCTGGTGATAGATAAACTCTGCTTAGGGAGAATTAACACCACTGTTTTTAGATACCTTTTACTCTGCGGGGAGCGTATGCACTTTTAGTCATTTTCTCAAGTTGGCTCTATCCCTGTACCTGGTGGGTAGAGCAAATGTAAAGTTTGGACACTTCTGGTTTGCCCCTGTTCCTGGAATTACGAGTAATTGTCTTTTGTTTCACGTGTAAATATTTATGAGCAATAATTATTTTCAAATGCATATATAAAAAATGAATCATTGGACGTTCTTGCAAAACAAAATAGAAAAAGAAAAACAATTTTTTTTGAAATTTATTGTAAAATGAATTGTATTGATTTTGAAGTTGGCCTATAATAGGTGTTTTGTACAAGAGGTTGACGTCCTAGTAAGAGAATATCGCCGAAAGAACAGAATTTATACAATTTGTGTAGAAGAAAGAAAAACAGCTATGTGAACAATCCTATTGGGTTCCAACTCTGCTATTGCCTTTATATCTTCGAGCGTCTCATCACTTTGCTACTTGGTTGAAGGTAGATCAAATTGATTGGCGCCGTCCGAGCTTGATAGTCGATACCGAAGTCTGGTTGCAAGATGATCCAATGAGACATAGTGTTACGCTTTGATCCCTAATTTTTGCCTGGACTACCCTTTCGGGTTTTCAGTCAACCGAGATACCCTTTTTTTCCCAAGCCGCCTTTTCAGGTTTTCAACTTATCGGGTGTACATTTTTTTTTCATTTTCATCCCTTACTTTTGCCCAAACACTTTTGGTTCGCCGGGAAGCCCTTATTTTTTCCTAGGCCAGTCGACCTAGCGGGTCTTTGATTACGCGTAGTATTTTTTCACTATGTCTGCATTGACGGGGTGAGGAAGGTTGTCATCGTCCATGGTGGTTAGAATCATAGCTCCCCCCCCCCCCAAGAAAATGTTCTTAACCACAAATGGCCCTTCGTACGTAGGGGTCCATTTTCCCCTGGGATCACCTTGCGGCAGTATGATGCGCTTGATCACCAGATCCCCGACTTGATACTCTTGTCGTCTGACTTTCTTGTTAAAAGCCTTGATCATCCGCTTTTGATACGCCTGACCATGACAAATAGCAGTAAGTCTTTTCTCGTTGATTAGATTAAGCTGATCAAGCCGGGTCTGGATCCAATCATCCTCGCTTAAACCTGCATCCTTCATAATCTTAAGAGAGGGTATCTGGACTTCAATGGGTAAGACTGCCTCCATGCCATACACCAAAGAGTAGGGTGTTGCCCCTGTCGATGTCCGTGCTGAGGTATTGTACCCATGAGGAGCGAATGGTAGCATCTCGTGCCAGTCTTTGTATGCCACCGACATCTTCTGTACAATCTTCTTGATGTTCTTGTTAGCCGCTTCAATAGCCCTATTCATCTTCGGCCGGTAAGGAGAAGAGTTGTGATGCTGTATCTTAAACTGTTTGAAGAGCTCGGTGATTATTGTATTGTTGAGATTTGTACCATTGTTCGTAATGATCCTCTCTGGTACACCGTATCGACAGATCAGACTGTGTCGGATAAACCACGCCACAACGTTCTTGGTTACTGTAGCAAAAGAAGCTGCTTCAACCCACTTCGTGAAATAATCAATAGCTACCAGAATGAAACAATGCCCATTAGACGTAGTAAGTCTGATCTCGCTGATCATATCGATGCCCCACATTGCAAAGGGCCAAGGTGCTGTCAAAACATTCAGAGGAACTGGAGGTACATGCACCTTATCAGCATAGACTTGGCACTTATGACAAGTCCGAGAATGCTGATAAAAATCGACTTCCATAGTATACCAATAATATCCAGCCCGTAGGATTTTCTTTGCCATGGTATGTCCACTGGAATGAGTTCTGAAAGTACCTTCATGTAACTCTGCCATAATCCTTTCTGCCTCGTTCTTGTCCATACATTGCAGTAAGGTTGAGTCATGGTTACGCTTGTAAAGGATACCATTATTGATGAAGAACTTCACCGCGAATCTCCTCAGAAACTTCTTATCATTAATAGATGCACCCTCGGGGTACTCTTGAGCCTCAAGATACCTCTTTACCTCGTGAAACCAGGGTTTATCTGCTACCTCTTCAGTCTCGATGTCACAGTAATGTGCGGGTTTGTCCAACCTCTCGATGGTAATCTGGGGAGCTTCATTATCCCACCTGACCTTGAACATAGAAGACATGGTGGCTAGCACATCTGCTAACTGATTCTCTTCTCTCAGAAAGTGTTCAAAGGTTATCTCCTCAAAGTGTGGGAGCAACGTCAGTACATATTCTTTGTAAGGAATAAGATTTGGGTGCTTCGTATCCCACTCGCCTTTGATCTGACTGATCACTAGAGCAGAATCTCTGAATACACTAAAGAACTTAATCCTCAGGTCAATAGCAACTCGAAGACCCAGGATGCATGCCTCATACTCCGCCATATTGTTGGTGCAGTTAAAACATAATCGGGCATTGAATGGAGTATGACAACCCTCAGGAGATATGATCACAGCGCCAATGCCATTACCCAATGCGTTTGAGGCTCCGTCAAAATACATAGACCATCGGGATCCTTCCTCAGATCCTTCATCCGGTCCAGGTTCTTCATATTCGGTCACCAACATGATGTTCTCATCCGGGAACTCGAAATTCATGGATTGATAATCATCCACGGTCTTATGCACCAAATGATCCGCCAACACACTCCCCTTGATTTCTTTTTGGGTTGTGTATTGGATATTATACTCAGTTAAGATCATCTGCCATCTTGCTATTTTTCGGAAAAGGCAGGCTTTTCGAAGATATACTTGATTGGATCCATATTTGATATCAATAGGGTAGTGTGATTCAGCATATACTGTCTCAGCCGGTGAGCAGCCCATGCCAAAGCGCAACAAGTTTTCTCAAGCAGTGAGTATCGGGTCTTACAGTCGGTAAACTTTTTGCTAAGGTAGTAAATAGCGTGCTCTTTTCGGCCAGACTCGTCATGCTTCCCCAGCACACACCCCATTGAATTATCCAGTACTGTCAAGTATAAAATCAAAGGTCTTCCTTCAACTGGAGGCATCAGAATAGTTGGCTCTTAGAGGTATTCCTTGATCCTTTCGAAAGCGGACTGACATTCATCATTCCATTTTACCACTTGATCTTTCTTCAGCAGCTTGAAGATCGGCTCACAAGTAGCAGTCAGATGTGAAATGAATCTGGAAATGTAGTTCAGACGTCCCAAAAAGCCTTTAACTTCCTTTTCCATTCAGGGGGCCGTCATCTCCTATATAGCCTTTACCTTTGCAGGATCCACTTGAATACCTTTATCACTAACGACGAAACCCAGTAGCTTACCAGACCTTATCGTGAAGGTGCACTTGTTCGGGTTTAACCTTAGCTTGTACATCTTCAACCTGTCGAACAGTTTCTGTAGATGGTCAAGGTGTTCTTCTTTAGTCTGGGACCTTGCGATCATATCATCAACGTAAACCTCAATCTCATGGTGAATCATGTCATGGAACAAAGCGACCATGGCACGCTGATAAGTTGCCCCAGCATTCTTTAACCCGAAAGTCATTACCTTGTAACAGAAGGTCCCCCACTGTGTAACGAGTGTTGTCTTCTCCATGTCTTCGGGAGCCATCTTAATATGATTGTAACCAGAAAAACCGTCCATAAAGGATAAGACCTTATGCTGTGCGGTGTTGTCGACCAGAACATCGATGTGAGGCAGTGGGAAATCGTCTTTGGGGCTCGCCCTGTTCAAATCTCTATAGTCCATACACATCTGAACCTTACCATCTTTCTTGGGCACCGGAACAACATTGGAAACCCACTGCGGGTTAGAAGTGACAGCTAGGAATCCGGCGTTAAATTGTTTCATGACTTCAGCTTTGATTTTCTCAGACATCTCAGGGCGCATACGGCGAACCTTCTGCTTTACCGGAGGACAGTCTTCTTTAGTTGGCAGGCGGTGTACCACAATATCAGTGTTTAAACCAGGCATATCATCATAAGACCAAGCGAAGATCTCAACATAGTCGCGTAGCATCTATATCAACCGCTGCTTGACACTAGGCTCCAGATTTGCACCTATCTTAACCTCTTTCTTGTCTTCCCATGTACCCAAATTCACTGATTCCACTGGCTCTTCATGAGGCTGTATGGCTCTCTCTTCCTGTAGTAACAGTCTAGCAAGTTCCCCGGGCACTTCACAATCATCCTCTCCTTCGTCCTCGGCTTGGTTGATCAAATTTTCAAAGTCATAACTGGCAATAGCAAAGTCGTTATCAACGGATCCAGAGTGGATGTGGATCTGCATTATGATATGTGAGTGTGTGTAAGACAATAGCTGTTCTGATAAAGTACGAGATAGAAAAGAAAAACAAAGAGCGTAAAATTTATAATGCAAGAAAACGTCCAATGCTTTATTGATGATATATGAAAATGACAAATAATAAGCCCTCACAAACAAAGCCAAGGTGCCTCGGGCAAGGCACCGGGCCGTAAAGTTTCAAACTGTCTGTTACAAATCTCAAAACAAAAGTCAATAACTGTGTAATAAAAGAAACGGGTATGAAGTCTTTCGCCGTCCAGTTGTTCAAGCCACCATTGGTTGTAGGGTAGATCCAGCTGTCGATATCTGAATCTTCTTCTCTGTCCTCAATTGCATTCACTCCATGATTACTGATGTGCAGAGGAGGTCTTCTAATCCGCGCGCGCCGAACATCCCTTTGAGCCTCTGCAGTAAAGCCCAAACCAAACTTATCAGTTTTGTGTGTGAAATCGGGGAGCTGACCCTAATTTGCACACCCACCTTTTTCAATTACAGCCTTGGCATCCTTGAGGGAAGCCATCTTCAACGGAGGTTTGTCAGCAGCAACTTCAGTTGACGCTAAAGTATGGGGGACCTCTTCAAAGTTCTGACAAGGGGTTTCAATGAACTCTTCATCCATCTCCATATAGCGAAAGGAATTGAGATGACTCACCATGTACTCCTCCTCACCTTGTACCGTGACGATCTTCCCCTTTACTGGATATTTCAACATCTGATGGAGCATAGAAGTCACTGCCCCAGCTTTATGAATCCAAGGGCGACCCAACAAGCAAGAATATGATGGTCTAATGTCCATCACGTGGAACGTAGATGCAAAAGTCTGAGAGCCAACTTTAACAGGGACGTTCACTTCCCCGTGCACCATCCTTTTTGACCCGTCGAAATCCCTAACCACAATATTGCTCAGCTTCAGAATCAAACCTTCACAGTCCAGACGGTCTAGTGCTTTCTTTGGTAAAACAATCAATGAGGACCCGGTGTCCACCAGTACATGGGCCATAGTAGTTCCCCTGCACTCGATCAAGACGTGCAGAGCATCATTATGATTTCTTCCTTTAGCAGTCAGATCCGCGTCTGAGAAACCCAACCCATTGTCGGCAGTCAAACTAGCTGCGCAGTCTTTGAATTGATCGGCAGAAGTTTCCTGCGGCACATGCGCAGTTTTGAGGAAAGCAATCAAAGCCTTTGTATGGGCTTCAGAACACAATAACAAGGACAACATGGATATTTTTGACGGGGTCTGCCCCAGCTGCTCGACTACGTTTTAGTCGCTCTTCTTGATAATCTTCAAAATTTCCTCTATTTCCTGCTTAGAGGTTTCTACAATGATCTTCTTAGGTGCCTCCGTCCGGGCAGGCTCACCTGTGATTTCTTTGCCCCGAGTGCCAGATGGCTCGGCGACAAGGGTGATAACTGGAGTAGAAACTGGGACAGTAGTTGATGTACCAACAGATGGAATGACAACAGGTTTGTGGACAGTCGGAGGGGAAATCTCGGGAGAAAAGAGTCTTCCACTTCTGGTGACCTTGCTAGCCCCGACAATATTGCTGACATCAGCATCAACTCCCTTACTCTTTAAGTCTTTCTTAATTCCATGGTAATACACATCGGGCCCATAGTGCCAAGGGACAGCTTTATCCGAAGTGTATGGGATAGGACCAGGGATAGTAATGATTAACGGAGCGATTCTTGGAACGGGTGTAATCCTAACAGGCTTTCTCGAGGAAGCCTTGGAAGGATTGGCGAAAATGGTTATGATGGCAACATCTTGAATTGGAACCAACAAAATCATAGTCTTCTCGGACAGGATCTCTTTGTTATTCATCAAGCGCTCACCTGATTTCAAAAAGTGGCAACCAGCAGGCAAAATTGAACACAAGTGGCAACCTTCGCCACAGCCTGGAAATAAACCGGCCAACAATAGATTCTTCTTAACTGTCAACAAAGGAGTAGAAATTTCTTCCACGAAGGCCACAAATAAATCATCATCCACAACATTCACTCCATGACCATGTTTGGGCATAGGAGCAGTTATGACGTTGGGTTTCTCCAGAGCGTCAAATTCAATCTCTTTAGCTTCGATCAAATCCTGGATCTTATTCTTCAAGGCCCAACAGTTGTTTGTATCATGACCTAGTCCATCGGAGTGATAGGCGCAGTGGGCATTCGGGTTATATAGCGGAGATGTGGTGTTGGGATTCTTCGGGGCTTCCCTCAGAGTTACCAGGTTGGTCTTCCATAACTGTGGTAGAATTTGAGCCAAGGTCATATCGAGCCGAGTGAACTGTCTTTGTGGTCTCTTCACCCTTTACTTATTGTTGCATTGTGGAGCAACGGTAGGTCTTGATATTACCATTGCATTCACTGCTTGACGGTGTTCAGGTCTACTTTGGCTCCTCGAGTCATAGACTGCACTAGCTTTTTTTTTTACCAGGGAAAGGTTTCTTTACTGCACTTGACGATGTATCCTTCTCTATCTTACCACTTCTGATACCAGCTTCTACTCTTTCCCCAGTCAAAATCAATTCAGCAAACCCAGATGACGAACTGCCGATCAGATGATTGAAAAATGAACTGGACAACATCCCTAGAAACATGTCAACCAACTCCCTGTCAAACAAAGGGGGTTGGAATCTTCCATCCAAATCTCTCCACTTCTGAGCATAGTCCTTAAAACCTTCACTTGCACCCATAGACATACCCTGAAGCTGAGTACGAGTGGGATCAAGGTCGGCGTTATACTGGTACTGCTTGTAGAAAGCAGCAGCAAGGTCCTCCCAGTTTTGGACATTAGCTCCTTCCAATTGATAAAACCATTCAAGCTGAGTTCCTGACAGACTATCTTGAAATAAATGCACCCACAAATTTCTATCAGCAGTGTAAGGTTGGATTTTTCTGACGTACGAGCGTAGATGGAGTTTTGGACAGGATACTCCATTGTACTCGGTGAAAACCGGAGCTTTGAACTTATGAGGGATCACCACCCCAGATGCCAGTCCCAAATCTTCGAAATCCAAACCAGGGATCTTCTAAATCTCCATAGCACTTAGACGGTCTTCAAGTTGTTTGTACCTATCCTCAGCAGGAGTATATTGTTCCTCATCATAATCTGTATCATTATTAGAAACTGCAGGACTGGGGCCCTTTTCTTCTTCTTGGTCCTCCCCTCCCTTGGATGAAAAGGACAGATCAGCTTGCTGTTTCAACCTATCCCCAAACCTTTTTCCCATACTCAGAAGAACGACCTTCTTCTTCTTCTTCTTCTTCTTCTTCTTCTTCTTCTTCTTCTTCTTCTTCTTCTCTTTCTCCTTCAGAATGAGAGCTTTCAAATCCTCTTGCCTTTTAGCCAAGCTCAAGAACATCTCTTGGAATTGGGCATTTTGTGCCTGAAGATCTTTGATAGCTTGATCGGAAGACATTTCTGCTGAAATAAACAGTGAAGAAGATGAGAAACCTATAATGGTACCTGTAATGGTGTGCATGATAATGGGATGCGTATGTAATGATTTCAAAGACTTTCGGAGATTTAAATTTGCAATCCAAAAAATAAAAAAAACTTTATTAGATTAAACTTGTAAAAAGGTTCAATAATGCCTTTGAGGCGTTACAAAGAAATAAATGAAAAACAATTCTAAACTAGAAAAAGCAGAATCAGAAATCCCATGGACGCTTCCCCTTGGTGCTGACGTAGTCATTGATCGTCCTTTCATTCTCAAGTTGCCTAGTGAGCTTCAAGATCTTCCTCTCCTGCTCATGGTACTTCTTCCGGTAAGTATCCCTCTCCTCTTTCAGCTGAATCCAAGATCTCTTCAATGCCCCAAGATCAGTGGGCATGTAGGGATAAATGACTGTATAAGGAATGCCCTCTTCATTAGTGGGCTCCATAATCACTGGCAATACAGCTTCATAAGGCATCCCAAGCTTATGAGCATGAGCTCGGACTCACTAGAGATACGACTGCATAGGGAGAGAAGTCCTTGGTCCTAGCTCTTGAGGGTCAGATCTGTTTACCATGCCCCAAGCTCGTATAAACCTTCGGCGATGCTCGTCAACGTCTTCCTTGTAGTCAAATGCAATATCCGTAAGAAGTAGCTCATGAGGACCATCTCTCCGAGCACGACCGAATTGTCACAAAGCTAAACAAGGACTTTAGGTTATTCCCCCTATGATTCCAAGCAACGGAACATTATGGTATCCCCCACATCGGTCAATGACAACAATGCTTTCCATAGCCTTGGAACTCCAAAGAATGTCTCTATGGGCAAGGGACATTATTCTGTAAGACCATCATAAACCTTCTTCATTCTTCAACACGGGCTTGGGGAGTTGCGAAATAAACCACCTCGCCAGCAGCGACATGCAACACATGAGAGTCCCTCTTCTTTGCACAATACGAGTATAGAGGGCATGCAAGATATCACCCAGAAGAGTAGGTACAAGATTGTGAGACAGGAAGATCTTAACCGCGTTCACATCTATGAAGGTATCTGGATTCGGGAAAAGAACCAAACCGTAGATAAGGAGATCCAAGATGTCTTCAAAAGCCTGAAAATCCAAGTTATCCCAGAATAGTTGAGCTTGATCTATCAGAAACTTGGCTAAGAAACCTTCAACCCCACTTCGTGTTTCCCAATTAGATACTACGTCAGCCCTTTTCAGATGTAGGGCTGAAGCAATGTCTTTTGGTCTAGGAGTCTCTTCCAAACCTGTGAAGGGCATCTGCTCGAGGATGGATATGCCCAGTAAGTGAGAAAACTCTTCCATAGTGGGAACTAGCTGATAATCCGGGAAAGTGAAGCAATGATGCACCGGATCGAAGAACTGGAAAAGTACACTCATCATATGCTCATCAAACTTTGAGGTAACCAAGCTAAGAAGCTGACCATGTCTCCTAATGAATGAAGTATCAGAAACTCTCGAGGCTAAATCTTTGAGTGGAGCAGGTATTTGCACAAAGTTAACTCGGATGGTGTTTCTGTGTATGGAAGCCATAATTTGCAAAATAGAACAAAGATAAATCCCCTAGGTCTTTGAAATGGTTAGTATAATGAAGTATGCATGTTATGTTATGATGCATGATGTCATGATAAAACACACAACAGGTATATCAGATAACAGACATGGTAAAGGCAAACAAGTCACACAAGAGCCCTTAAGTTTCAGGCTTGCATGGGGTCTAGGTACTACCCTCTTGAAGTTCAGTTGGTTTCAACCTGTCCTAATAATAGTAACCGGGTTCTAGAGGTTCTCAATATCACTGACCATCCTCCATCGGTCATGGTTTTAGCTCACGCAATCTTTTCTTGCAGTCGGAACTATCTCGAGAGTATGGTCTCAATGAGTGTAGCATCGAGTATCAACCAGTTCTCAACTTTACACCGAGGCCGACTATCTCACTACTTCCTACTGGCCAAGTTGGTCAATTATGGGTTCTAACGTCAGTTGATGCTTAACGACATACATAGTAGCCCCGTATTCTCCTCGTTTCTCCACAAGGGATACCGGTACCAACCAATGTGCCACATTAATGTAGCTACTGCTTCAACCGTATCGGTCTACGTCGTACAGTTCCCTCACAGTTTATTGCTACTTACCTAAAAGGTGTCCCCAGATCCGAGTTAGGATCTATAGTAACTCCAATACAAAACCCTTTAATAGTAAAGCAACCAAAACAAACAAGAGAAGTAATTTTATGATGAACTAATCCTAAGGTATACCCCACTTATTATTCCCCAGCAGAGTCTCCAGTTCTGTGATACGGAGGCAGGACCAGACTGTTTTAGGAAAATGCTGGTTTGCATTTTGCGTTTTGTATTCGCAAAATGTCGCGGTAAGCAAGAGTCGCCACCAACTTTTATTTTATCCAACTGGAAAGGACAAAAGCACAGAAAAATTCCTTTTCCGAGATTTTTGAGTACGGGGGGTAGATTATAGAAAGGGAAGGTATTAGAACCCTTTCTATCCGTAGTTTTCCACGGGCTCTTAGGTACTTGCTCATCATTTTAAAAAATTGCTTCCATGTTTGTTTGTTTTGAAAAGTTTTTGTTTTACTTCGTTTTAACCCTTTCTTCGGTCTTCAAGAGTTTTACGAAGTGTTTTTGAAAACTTTGTTTGAAAAGAGTGTAAGTGTGGAAGAGTTTGATTTTGAGCAAGTACCTACTAGCATTTACCTACTCAAAAAAGATAATGTTTCCTTCCTTGTTTCCTTTAGACAGCGCTATCCCACTATTAATGAGTAGGTAGCACCATCGTTGGAGTTTGTAAGGGTCAATTTGAAGGGGACGTACGATCACTAAAGCAATGTTAGGACGTCTTAGTAATAACCCTAGTGTCTTAAGATCATATTCGAGGCAACATTTCCAAGGCAACATTTCCGAACGGGACATTTGATCTTTGTTTAGACAAGAGGGCAACCACTAAGACACCCCATACTTAATGATCGTTTACCGAAGTCAACCGAAGTGAGAGTATACCCTAGGAGTGCGCATGTGCGAGTGATTTGATTTCAGTTATTATCTTTGCACATTTAGGGTTTGCTAACCATTTTAAAATTAACATACAGACTTGTCATGCAATCCTATTATCATACATCTAACAGTTAATATTTGCGAAAATTAAAATGCGTGAAATAAAACTACGTTATTACAAGGCTTCGGGGAGGGGGATTAATTACATAGCCAAAAACCCGTAAAACGATAAATAAAAGAAAATCCTAATTAAACTATTACATACCATGAGCAGTTACATTAATATCGTAAAAAAAAATAAACGCGTGCGATGAAACGAGAACGAGAAAAAATTAGGGTTTTGACCCCGCCTAAACCTAATTGAAAGAAAAATCACATTTTTGTTGTTTTTTGATTATTTTTTTTGAGGAAATAAGGTTTTAATAAATACAAACCTAATTACTAAATAATTTAAATTAAGAAAAAAAACAATTAATTTTGACCTATTTTTGTATTTTTATTTAATTTGAGAAAAGAAATAAAAATTAAATCAAACCAACCCTAATTTTCTAATTTATTTTAAATTATTTACAAAAAGGTTAGAATTACCCTAAAATTAAATTAAACTAATATTAAATTAATTTTGACAAAATAAATAAAAACCTAAATTCTAATTTGATGAAATTGATTTTATGGTTTTGTAAAAAAAGAATTTAATTTTGTGTTAGAAAATAAAATAAACAAAATAAATAAATCAAAGAAATATAAGAAAATAAAGAAATTGGGCCTGGTGTTAGTAGCAATGGAGGGGGTGTTAATATGACTTCTAGGCCCAACAATTTCTGGCCTTCATTGACTTTTTCAAATCATGTGCATTGGCTTGACTCACGCCCATGATAGGCCCTCATGTGAGAAGCCTTGGATTTGGCTTGCTATGGATCCAATGGTTGAAAGTTGATGACTCATGGTGGTCTCCTTGTATGCACATGTGCCTGATTATGCAATAAAAAATATCATGAAATAATATGGGGACCTGGGGATCAAACCCAGTCCCTTTGGCAATTCCAAACGCCTGATGACCATCTGAGCTAGCGTGCTTATTTTTACAAAGGACAAGGCTTGAGGAAGCCTGGAACTGAGAGAACAGTTTGCAACTTTTTCTTGATTTTTTGAAAGTTGTTTTCACCTTTACACGCCTCCAATCCCCCTTCTTTTGGTCTGCACTTGTTTTATATGTACCATAGAATGAATTAGGTTACAAACTTGCTTCAAATCTTTCTCAATTAAGATGATTGAATCATGATTTGATTCTTATGCAAATCTTTCCAAATCAAGCCAAATCCAATCTTTTTGTATCCTAATGAAGCTTTCACAATTTGATTTCCTTTCCAGCTGTATAAGAGACCTAAACATGCACAAAATCTCAAGCTTTGATTAGTTTTGATATTTTCATGATTTTATTTTGATTTTATTTGATTTAATTAAAATCAAAATCAAAATAAATGACAAAAACAAAATAAAGTCAAGTGGGAAGGATCATGGGTCGTGGATCATGTTAAAAACTCAATGAAAACACAAAAAGTTGGGCCCATTTGACAAAAATTGCAATTTTGGCCACATTTGACTTTTGGCAAAATTGCAAAAAAGGTTAAATTTACCAATGCATAACTCCTTCAATTTTTACCCTAGAGATGTGTTCTTGGACTTTTTAGAAATCTTAAGATGTCCTCTAAGCAACCCTTTTGGTCTCATCTCAATTTAGTCTTCCATGTTCATGTATGAAGCTTTGACAAAAAAGATGTTTTCGTTGACTTTTCAAAATGACCTATAATGTCCAAATTTATATCTTCTTGTGAGTGAATATTTTGAACTTGGGAGATGAATATGAATTGTAGGTAATTGCATCCTCTTCAAAATGAGCTTTGGATGGGTCATTTTTGATAAAAAATGAGAAAGTTATGCTTGGTCAAAGTTGACTTAACTTTTCCTGCAAAACCCTAATTTAGCCACTTTTGGGTTTTGATGAATTGTGAGAAATCCTTGAGGAATCATGATCAACCCTTGATCAAATTATTAATAATACTTCAAATGAGGAATTTTACCAAAAATCTTGAAGTTTGACTGTATGTAGGACACAGTTGACTTTTGCCCTAGCACAGTCGATTTTCAGGCTTTTGAGCAATTGACTGGGCAAACTTCCTTTGCAAGGCTTGAAACTTGACATGGATGATCTTGAGAACATATTAGGACAATGGTGAGAATTTATGATCCTATGGACTCAAGTACCTTGATGCAAACTGAAACCCTAATTTGAGGTAGACTGCCTTAAGAGAGAGTTTGTCTGGTCAACCCTTAGACTTCCTTGAGCATTTTGAGGGCCTCACTTGGCATGTATTGAGAAATATGGGAGGGAAAATTTTGGGGTACAAAACTATACATAGTCCTAATATGTTCTCAAGACCATCCAAGTCAAGTTTCATGCCTTGCACAAGAAGTTTGCTCAGTCAACTGCTCAAATGCTTGAAAATCAACTATATTAGGTCAAAAGTCAATTGTGGCCCACATACAGTCAAACTTCAAGATTTTTGGTCAAAATCAACACTTTGAAGTGATATCCATCATTTGTTAAAGGTTTTATCATGATTCCCCAAGGAATGCTCCTAATTCATCAAAACTCAAAAGTTGCTAAATTAGGGTTTCTTAGGAAAAGTCAACCAAACTTTGACCAAGCATAACTTTTTCATACTTTATCAGAAATGTATCATACAAGGCTCATATTGAATAGAATCCAATTACCTACAACTCATCTTCAGCCCTCAAGTTTAAGAAATGCACTCATGAAAAGATATAAATTCATACATTATAGATCCTTTTCAAAAGTCAACAAAAACACCTTTTGGGTCAAAGCTTCTTACATGAACATGGAGGATCCAATTTAGATGAAACCAAAAAGGTTGTTTAGGGGACATCCTAAGCTTTCTAAAAAGTCCAAGAACACCCCCTTAGGGTCAAAATTGAAGGAGATATGCATTGTCAAAGTTGGCCATTTTTGGAAAATTGTCAAAAGTCAACAATACCCAAAATTGCATTTTTTGTCAAATGGGCCTAACATTTTATACTTGCATCTTACTTCTAACATGGTCCACGACCCGAACACTCTCCCACATATTATTAGCTTTATTTATTTAATTTATTTTAATTTTAATCATTTAAAAATCAAACTAAATCAAATAAATGATATAAATTAGTAAAGATTTGTTTTTGATCTGATTTTGAATAGAATCACAATCCAATTATGCTGTCAAACAAAACCAAATCGTGCAAAGGGTGATTGGGATGAGAATGGAATGATTTGGCTTGATTTAGGAAGAAATAATGCAAAGAGGAAATTAAATATAATCTTCATAATTTGCCAAGATTTGAATACTTTTTGTTGACCTAATTCAGTGCACTACATATATAGAACAATTCCCAAGCACAAAAAAGGGGTTGATCAGGTGAAACAACAAAACCAAGTTGCAACTTTTTGCTAAAAAATATGAAATCAAATTCCATATTACAGCCATCCTCAAGGAGATTTAAGGATTGCAATACATTCCTGGACACTTCTAGAAGCTTTTCCAACCCTTGCCAAGCTCTGAAGCATCAAGAATCACGTTCCATATACATCACGGTTTGACATTATTTTTTATTTTGGTTCTAACTATACGCACATGATTAACGATTTTTAAGCATGCCTTCATGTTTGTATCATCATTTAGAATGCATTGGTATGATTAATTATGAGTTTTGACGCATGTATGGACATCTGTCATTGTTAGGGTTTAAGCTTGCGTTTTAGGGCTTTTTGATACAAGTAAAATCAGGGAAAAAGATGGGTATCATCATACTCACGAGATCAAGCCTGGTTGATTTGTATGCTTGGATTTCATTTATCTTGTTTGTTTGAGATTTTTGAATGATGCATGGTTATACTTAGTCATCGAACCGTAGGTAAAAGCCTTTACCTAATACGATGGTACTGAGAAAGAAGAAGGCTATGTGGCAACATCCTATTGGATCATTTGAATCTTAGCGCATTTTTCTGGGCATAGTACGTGCGTTTCCATTATATTATATTTTGTTCAGTTATATTAACAAAAGGCCAACTGGCCTAGTGGCAAGCAGGAAAGGGGATAAGGTGCTGTAAGTGAGAGATCAGGGGTTCGACCCTTGCCTCTAACATTTACTATTTTTCTTTCAAATTCCTTGCAGGTTCCATGCGCTTCATCATCCAGTGTCTACCATACGCCCAAGATGCGTAACCATCAGATCTATCATCAAGCAGATCCAACGCCCCAGAATTGAGGGTCCACCATGCACCTCAGAAGGAAGCCCCATGGAACCTCACGTTGGATATTGGGCCATCATCTTGGGCCTTCATAAACTCAGCAACTCACCCCCTAGATCACTCAACAACATCAGGCCCAATTTTAATTCTCTTTTAATTTCTTTTATTTAATTATTTGTCTTAATTGTTTTTTTTACAAAATCATTTTTTTATTAAATCATAAAATCATAAAATCACAAAAAACATTAGGATTAGTTTTTTTTATAAAATATTTAATTACATTAATTAATTAGGTTAACTTAAATACTTTTCTCCATAATTTAAATTAAATAGAAGTTAGGTAAATTTGCAAAGTTAATTATTTTTTTCTCATAAAAATCCAAAAAAATATCTTTTATTTATTCACCAATTAATTGTTTCTGAATTTATTTCCCCATTTAATTTACTCTCGCGCATATTTATTTCATTATTTTTACCATTAATGTAATTGCTTCGAGTTTGTAATAGTTAATTAGGTTTAGTATTTCGCATTTACTATTTTCCCAGTTTTTTTGATTATGTAATCCCCCTCCCCAAAGCCTTGTAATAGCTAGGGTTTTAATTTCTCGCACTTTACTTTCCGCAATGATAAACTGCCTAGATGTATGGATAATAGGATTGAATGGCAAGATAACAATTTAAAATGGTAGATAACCCTAAATGCGCAAGATAAATGAAACTGAAATCAAACACTTGCACATGCTCACTCCTAGGGTTTGCCCCACTTCGATTGCCTTCGGTAAATGGTCATGAAGCACAGGGAATTTTAGTGGTTTCCCTCTAGTCCCAAAAGATAAAAAATGACCCGTTCGAATGTTGCCTCGGAAAGATCTTTCGGATTTTAGGGTAAATACTAAAGCTTCATAATCATTGCTTATGTTATCATACTCGTCCCTGTCGAATGTCCCTTAAAACTCCAACGATCGGGCTATCCACTCCTTAATAGTAGGATAGCGTTGTCTAAAGGAAACGAGAACAAACAATCTTTTTTGAGTAGGTAGAACATATTAAGTACTTGCTAAATAAACTCTTTCACACAAACACTTTCAAAACAGTTTCAAAAACCACTTCGTCACGCTCTTGAGAACCGATACAAGAGTTATCACGAAGTTAAAAAAAACGTTTTGCAAAACACACACAAGCAATTTCAAAATGAGCAAGTACCTAAGAGCCTGTGGAAAACCACAGATAGAAGGGTGCTAACACCTTCCCTTTCTATAATCTACCCCCCGTACTCAGAAACTCTTGAAAAAAGGTTTTTTCTATTCTTTTCCCTTTTCCTTTGTTGGATAAAATAAAAGACGATGGTGAATCTTGCTTACCGTGACATTTGCGAACAAAAAACGCAAACCAGTATTAAACTGTTGGTTCCTCCACCGTATCACACACGCCTTTCGATATGACGGAGTATAGTTAAATACCGTAGTGATGTGAGAGATTATGGTTTTCACCTTCAATGATGGATCTTTGCTGACGAGGGGTAGGATTTCTTGACATATGAGATCATAATTTAGTTTCCGATGATCCTGTGATTGAGTAGAATTGACACACGTGTGGGTGGACATAGAACCTATGACCCAACAATCACCTCTTAATCTGTATGATGCAGTGAGCTTGAACATACAATCTGAGTGGAAAGACTTGATCTTGTACCTTTCTGGATTTACACGATCTACGTTAAAATAGACCGAGTTGAGCATGTGAAACTTTTTTATGGCTCGGATACATTCTTCTCTATTACTAAATTTGTATTTCTCTTTTAAGTTTCCATCCAACTGCATATACGGATTGAAAAATAAATCAAATGACGGTTCATCTCCGCCCATGTTGAAGTTTTTCATGTGTGGAGGTGGTGTGTAGATCTCGTTCGAATGTATACCATGTATCCCATCGTCTTCAGAATCATCGTTGACCATGGCGTGAAACTCTAAATCGTCATTTTCTTATTCTTCGTCAACGACATCTACTTCTTCTTATTCGGTCTCGAGAGGATCAACCATGTGTGACAGCTGAGGCTCTCGCAACATAATGTACAACTCAATAGAGTCGTACTCAGAATACTCATGACTGGAAAACATATTCTGAAGGTCCTCTTCATCTTGAACCTCAACATTATAAAATATTATTTGGTTGTTACCAAAAAAATGGATTCTGATAAAAGATTTGTGTCACGGGACCTCGTCCAAGTTTGGCCTCCAATCGTTTTTTGAAATACAAGAAATTGGTTTTCTTGTTTAAACAAAATCATATGTTTTCAGTGTCTCTAAACAAAAACCCAGAGGTGGGACAAATGTATGTCTCGTTGTTGAAATGTGCACTGATCACATATTGTGGTGCATAGGCCATTGTGTTTGATTGTTTGAAGGTTTGAATGTTTGAAGGTTTAAGTGTTTGATTGTTTGAGTCTTTGAGTTAATTGTTTGAATTTTTGAATGTTCGAGTGTTTGAGTGATTAAGTTCAGAAGTGTTTTGATAAATGTAGGATTAAATAGGTTGTACTGAATTTGAATAAAACAATAGTAATCAACCTCTAATTCACCAACTGGGATGTCTAGTCGTATTACATGCATGTAGAGATGCATTCCCCAAGGCTACCACCTAGCCTGCACATACACTGAAACCTATGCCACCTCTAATTCGCCTACAGGGATGGCGACACCTTTCATTTTTGTACTCATTCGCCAAGTCCAATGGCGCCTCCTGTCGCACGCGCAAATTAGAACTAAGAGAGAACAAAATTGCGACAGTAATGATAGGAAAAGAAATGTAGCGGTAAATATTTGAGATTAAGCCATCAATTGACTTAACTCAACACAATGAAGTCCCTACCGCACTTTATTGTTTCCAAAGGGAAATGGGAAAAAAGCGAACAAACCCCACAATAAAATAAAAGATTAGAGATCAAGGTACGAGGTTCGGTTAAGCAAAGGGAAGGTGTTAGCACCCTAAGCATCTACGGTACTCCATAGGATCCACTTTGTTTGGTTTTTTTTAAAAGGAGTGATATGTAAAGGTTTACTTGCTAAAGGAAAAGAATGAATGAGTATTTGTAAACAAAAGAAAATGAAATATTTTTTTATTATTTTTGTTGCTCGCCTTGGGTCGTAAGAATTAGTGCCTATGTACTCCCTCGTGCAATGGGAAAGCCAGAGCACCGTAGTTCGGCTAGAAAAGACTTGTCTATTGATTGATTTTAAACAAGGAGACAAGTCGTCATTGTTAGGAGAGAAATCTTGACTGACGCTCACAAGGTCTGACAAAGATGGACCATGCGTCAGCAAGAGTGAGGGTTTGAGAATGCCTCTGGTACTCAAGTGGAAAATACGACACCTTTATAACCATAAGAATAGGAGAATGTTGCTCGACTATCAAAGAATCATGTCTCATCTTGAAAAACGTTTTGGAAGGTAAGGGTGCTCGAGCGCACGAAAGGTTCGAATGAGTTGAAGTGTTTTTGTTAATTTGGGAAAATGTCAAAGTATGATTAAGTGAATTGAATTTGTTTAAAGAATAGAATTTTTGAAAGAAAAGGCACTCGACAAAGTCGAGGTTTATTATGAAAGTGGTTAGAATTTATAAACAAAGAAGATTTTGTAAAAAGATGAGAAGGTTTTGAAATTTAAAGAAAGGGGAAAAGAATGTCCTTATGTAAATGAGGGTAAAAGATACGGTAAAGAGAATCCAATCAAATAAGAAACCAGTACTTGACATGATGAAGTCAATACCATATTCCCATCCCTTTGGGTTTAAAGCCACAGACAGAAAAAATAAGCTAAAAGTATACCAAACCTCAGGTGAAAATAAATCACAAGTTGACAACATCAAAAAACCAGATTTAAGATAATACTCCAAGCAGCGAATAATGCGCAATGAATCACAAACGAGAAGTGCAACACGTGAAAATAAATCACGGAAAAAAGAAATCGTGGATGACGCTCACGGCTCCGGATAAGGCTCAAGATATTGAATAAAGCTCACGGTATAAGATTCCCTGCATCACATGAAATATACAGACAAAACTAACAGCACGGGAAAAATTATATGCGTCTGTGCGATTTTTTCAGAAGTTAATTTGAATTAAAATTAAAATCACAATGCGATGAAAATAATATTTACATAAACTGAATTATTTACAAGTAAAGTGAATAAAATATACAGTCAAAATATTATGTACAAGTATATATTTACAGTACCAAATATTAAACCAGAATAGTAAAATACAATAAAGAGGTAACGGGAGAAGTGTAAGAATTATGGATGTGCTATGTGAGAATGGATACTTGAAACAATTTTTTTGGAAACCTTCACAATAAACAAACTCGTTAGTAGCATAAGCGATATAAAAATTAAAATGAAATGAAATTGCAACAATGAAAATCTATGTAAGTAATCACAAAAATATAAAACTGAAATGAAATTGTATGAATGCACATGAATGTTTACACAAATAAAAATCAAGAATTCAATGACATTATCCATGTAAACACAAAAAATAAGCATTGCATACATTATTCAAAAGCAACCACTATTTCAATCACAACAGAAAACAAAAATCAAAAGTTCACATTGCAACATGAGAAATTGAATCAAAGATTATCATGATTATTAGTTCACAAATGAAACAAAAAGAAAGCAAAGAAACCATGATATAATTCAATCCAAATTCAAAACATGGAAAGTTGATTTCAAAACAAACTAAACTCAATCGTATCAAATCCGGGCAGATGTTACATGAACAAAGAAAAACTCAAAAATTCAACTTACACCAAACAGATGCTAGCAGAAAAAACATTGTTATTGCAACCAGGATTTCATCGTTTGAATTCAAAACAAAACAAAATCGAAACAATCATCTACTATTTACTTGAGTCGGTTCAAATCAATATGACATGAAATTAAATTCAAAAACCAAGATACAACACATAAATCGAATTTCGAGCAACAACTAAAACTTCATGGACTTAAAGTCTCAAATAAACTCAAGACACATTATAAGCTCATATTACATTATTACCAACAAAAGTAGTTGCATCAACATTCGAACATTTAAAATTGGCTTGAATAATAAACCTAATCCGCAACTACACTCACATATACCATTAAACCCTTGCACATTACAAACAAAACATCACAGTATCAAAACACTCTCAAATTAACGTGCCTTCAACCTAAACACCAATTCAAAACTCAACCAGATTTGACGTGTTATCAAAGTTTTTTTTATTGAATCACAAGGTATCACACCATGATAATTTCAGCACAAATCAAAAATTTGATACGATTCAGTACAAACAAACGGATGCGGTAATTCGTCGCAACTGTACTCATTAGAGCTAACACAAAATTCTCACAATTTCAGCAACATAGTAATTAATCAAAAAAACAGTATAACAACATAGTTTAAATAGTCCAATATAATTGAGGAATTACCGAACAGTGTCGAAATCGTGGTAGCTAGCCAAAGCTGTCAAATATTCAGTGAGACAGAGAGAAGCCGCGAGCAGGAGCTGGTGTTCGGAGGTTGTTGTATTCGGAACGGCTGGAAATTGATGATGCTGTTGGAGATGAGCGGAATTGATGAGGATGATTTGATCAGTGGCGAGGTGAAGCAAAGGGAGATGATGGTAATTGTTGTTTGTGAGGTGAATGGAAGATGAAGGGTTATGCGGTGCGTGAGATGCGGATGACATTGTTATGATGAAGGGCGTGCGAAATTGAGATGCATTGGAGGTGATGAAAAAGGTAAAGATGAAGGTTGGAAAAGGGTGGATTATGATGGCAGGAAATTGGGAATGACATGTGGGTAATTGAATGAGGCGGAAGGTTACTGTGAAGAGAGTGGAGGTTAATTGAGGATTGGTGGATTACTTCTATGGATAAACTGGAGATGAGAGAGTATGCTAGCTACTGTTAATTCTTTTTTTTGTTGTGTTTTTACAAAGAAATAAAGAGGCTTTAAATAGAGAAAATGAAGAGGAATATATGAGAAGAGGAAATGAAATTTTCGTTGCAATTTTTTCTGTATCAATCCACCACTTTTGCTAACAACCAATGAGAATTAAGTATAGTGTAATCAATATATTTTTATGACAAAAATTCCCTTTTAATAATAAAAGTAACTAAAAGAAATGAAAGTATTAAAATTAACACAATTTAAAATAATTTTTTTGAATTTTTTCTGAATAAAAAATAAAGACTCAAAATGACTAAAAGCGATAAAAAACAGACTAAAATTTATCGAAAAATAAAATGAACACATTAAAATAAACTACATGTCGCAAAGATTAAATAAAAAATATTTAAAAAGTCAAAACTAGAATAAAATGATAATAAAAATATCAGGCTGAACAGACGTTTACGGTTAAAAACGAGACTTCAAACTGTACCATAAAAATGAAGCGAGCATATCGTCATAATCTACGTGAAACACAAATTTATAAAATGATCGGTAAAAGGTGAAAACTTGAAATATTTTTCTCACTAATTTTCCGCACAGTGTCGAATCACTTTTAACAGTCTTTCTATAAAACTGAAATATTTTTATTATCGACATATAAACAACTTGGAGCAATGCAAGAAAATAGTAAAGAGATAAAAATACATGAAGTGAAATATCAAGTATTTTTCAACTACAGAATGATGCAAATGTCGACTTAAATTCACTTTTGGTCAACTTAAACACGATTAAGTGATGCAAATGTGATGAACGAAGCTATTTACTAATGATTGTAACCAAATGACAAAATATAATATGAAAGTGCGACTGAAAAAGTTAGGGGAGAAATTTAGGGTACAACTGCTGCCCCTATTTAATTATCTTTTTACCAGATAAGCGGAAAGTAATTAAATACAAACAAACCTGAATTTCGTCCCTGATGCGACGAGAGATAACATATGTTATGAATGAGTACATGGACTCTTTTTTTGACATATATTTTTTTTTGAATGATGTATGAGATGAGACAGACTCTATGGGAATATGGAAAGACTCGAAACTGGAAACTTGTGGTAGTTCAGATGAAATGACGTGGAAAGACACGCTAGGGGAACAACAAGATATTTTTAGATATCTGACAAGGTGACAAAGAGTAACCATCAATACTTGGAAAAAAAGATAAAACCCGAGAAGGCAAGCAGCGACATCTAAGAATGGCATTGAATATGGTGAGCAAATCTCTGGAAAATACAGTCAGAAACATCTAGAAGAACATTAGATGTGGGATAAGACCAAATCTGAAGTTACGTCAGAGTCGTCCAGGAAAGACACTGGACGGAAAAGAAACACAACATCCAATATTGGCTTTGAATGAAGGGAAAGCTCAACGTCTAATAATGGCTTTAGACGAGAGAAAAGATCACAACATCCAATACTGGCTTTGGATGAATAGAAAGACTCAACGTCTAAAAATGGCTTTATATAAGAGAAAAGATCACAACATCCAACATTGGCTTTGAATGAGTGGAAAAATCAATGTCTAATAATGGCTTTAGACGAGAGAAAAAGTCACAACATCCAATATTGGCTTTGAATGAGTGGAAAACTCAACATCTAATAATGGCTTTAGACGAGAGAAAAGGTCACAACATCCAATATTGGCTTTGGATGAGGTGAGACAAATTGTGGCATCCAATAATGGATTTGGATAACAACAAAGATAACAACATCCAATATTGGCTTTGGACGGAAAAAAAAGATAGCAACATCCAATATTGGCTTTGGACAGCAACAAAAGAGGGTGGCATCCAATATTGGCTTTGGATGACAAAAAAGATGGTGGCATCCAATATTTGATTTGGATGGCAGAAAAGATGGTGGCATCCAATATTGGCTTTGGATGGAAACAAAAGGTAACAACATCCAATATTGGCTTTGAATGAAGGGAAATATCAACGTCTAATAATGGCTTTAGACAAGAGAAAAGATTACAACATCCAATATTGGCTTTGGACGACAACAAAAGATGGTGGCATCCAATATTGGCTTTGGATGACAGAAAAGATGGTGGCATCCAATATTGGATTTGGATGGCAGAAAAGATGGTGGCATCCAATATTGGCTTTGGACGACAACAAAAGGTAACAACATCCAATATTGGCTTTGGATGGAAGAAAAGGTAACAACATCCAATATTGGCTTTGGATGGAAGAAAAGGTAACAACATCCAATATTGGCTTTGGATGGAAACAAAAGAGACCACATATCCAGGATTAGCATTGGACGGAAGAGAGAAACAGCTCATCCAAGAATAGCATTGGAGGAAAGAGAGACAGGTGAACTGACGTTTGCTTTGGTAGGTGCCAAGTAAGTTGGACTTTGATCTCAAGGTGACATGTCAACTGCAACAAGACCTCAGAAAATGCAAATGAGGATGAAACACTCTTGTTATGCATTATGTATGAATTTTGTTATGCATGATATGTGAATGATCTATGCATGTAATGCAGACGTTTACGACAACAGAGTTTGACTCTTTTGTGGAGGTAAGATTGGAAGTTTGATTCCTCAACACGGAGAACTCTACCAAATTTGATTGGAAAGAAAATGTCTTGAACCCAAATTTGTCACACTAGTAAACTGTATTGAACTGATGATCTTCTGAGGAAGAACATGGAGAGATGCTTGGGGATTTGTCCCAGATTAGCTGACTGTTGAAGATAAACTGATCATGGCTTCAGTCCAAAGTTGTCAGAAATGAGTTGATCACGGCTTCAGCTCTAAAATGACTATTGGAGATAAATTTATCATGGCTTCAGCTCTTGAAATGTTTGTTGGGAATAAACTGATCATGGCTTCAGTTCTTGAGATAATTGTTGGAATAAACTGATCATGGCTTCAGTTCTTGAAATGATTGTTGGAAAGGAATGCCTCAGTATGAGTCTTGAAAATGATCTTCTGGCTAACCAATTCTGAGAAAACTCGCACTGAGAAACAAATCTTGAATTGATTCACAACTGGATCTGGAAGATACTTGCCCTTGATAGGGTCACTGACCATGTTTCTCAGTTGTTTGAAATTCCTTGACGAGGAAAGCTTGTTTGCAAGCAAAATTGTTTATTCAAACATGGTAATTTTAATGCAAAAATCATGCAAAAGTTTTGAATTCAAAATCATTTTTGAAATGATATTATTGGTGTATGGAAAATGCATCACTGGTTAAAACACAATGGTTTATACTTTTAAAGTGAAAGAGAAATCAAAGGTATGATACCAAAACAAATGATTCGCAAAAGATCTTAGGAGTCAGTTTACGCAACCTTGTTGTCGTATGCTTTCAAAAGAAACCTGGCTTCAATTAGGTCTTATAAGGGTTGTAACGTGGTCTGGTTCACGGTTTAAGAAATAAAGGATAAAGGCTAAAAGTTTATTTTTACCCAACCCAATCTTCGTGATGTTCTTCAGTCCTACGTTCAGTTAATTCAGACTATGCATTCAGGTTCCAAGAGATTTTGGAATTGCACTGATGGTAGCAATGACGATGATTCAGAAGCTAAGGAATTTTTGAGACGACAATCACTTCTTCTTACAACATTTTATGGTTTTTAGGACTTTTGTCAACTCTGGTGGAGAATTTTGAGGATTTGAAGATCTCCTCTGATTTAATTTATTATTCCCAAATTTTTCATGAACTGTTTCATTTGAGATTACAGTCAGCGGGATGTCCCAGTTTTTACATGAACTGTTTCATTTGGAATTATAATCAGCAGGATTTTTCTTTTGATTTTTCTTTTCATATCATTTTTCTTTTTGGAAAGATAATGACTGCCTTGCTCAATGATTACGGGGAACCATCTTTGTCATTTTTTTGTTTGAGAGCACCTTTGATTCTTCTTGTTGTGTGTAAAGGAAAGCTTAATCACGAACTTTATTGAAAGGTGTCTTGCATGATTTCTCTTGTAATTTAATGCACATCCAAATTAACTGAGAACTACCCATCCCCAGGTTAAAATTGCAGGTTTTTTCGTATAGAAAGAAACTCCAACTTCTAGGCTCAAAGGGGTGAACGAGGGATTAACTTCCTTATTTCTCCGGTATTTGGGAGTTGAAACAATGCCTGTATATCCTCGGCAAAGTTTTATTCGAAAGCATACCAACAACAATTATGGGTATTTCGTTTTCATCATCCTCTCTCCAATCTTTGCATAAACAAAAGCTTGATAAAGAGAGTAAATAAAACGTATTTTTGGAAGCATGTAAATGAAAATGAATCAAAACATTGCAATGATCATTTCATTAGAATTAACATGAAAGTATAAACAATATTTGAAAGCAACAATTTTAACATAAACAAGGGAAAATGCAAACAGAAAGAAAGATGGCCTAGTGACTAATCAGTAACAAGGATGAGATATCCTGTCTGAAACACTGGCTTTAGGAAGTGACTTGAGGGTACCCCGACTCAGTCTCCAACCACTTTGTTTTGGAAAAGGAATGTTGATAACATTAGGACCCACCTCTTTGAAAATGAGAACATTTTCTTTCACCAATTCTTGCACTTTGTTTTTCAATGCATAGCAACTCTCTAAATTATGAACGACAGCTCCCTGATGAAATTCATAGTGAAGGTCAGATCTGAACCCGACTGGAGGAGAATTTCGAGGAATCAGAGGCCTAGTTGTAATCAAGCCCTTCTGCACCAATGCAGGATACAATTTAGTGTATGTCATAGGGATGGGATCAAATTGAGCCCTATTCCGATTTTGATTATGCGCAATATTCTGTTGTTGAGGGACATGAACTGGTTGAGCATTGACCACGGGAGTAAAACTACTACTTGTGGTTGATCAATGTATTGAGGCCTACGGTGAGGTCCTGTTCTCTCAGTTGAGACAACATTGGCTTCTACCTCTTTATTCTTCTTAAAGGTCCCAAGGTATTTCTTTGCACCATTTGAAGATTCAGCAGCTTTAGACACTTTACCATTCTTGTTTCCTTCTTCTAATCTTTAGCCGATAGTCACCAGGTATGTGAAGTTGGAGCACACACTACCAATCATCTTCTCCCAAAAGAAAGGGGACAAAGTATCCATGAACAAACCAGTCAGCTCTTTCTCTTCCAGAGGTGGTTCAACCTGAGATGCCAATTCTCTCCATCATTGAGCATACTCCTTGAAAGATTCTTTCTCGTTCTGAAACATATTTTGCAATTGGCAAAGATCAGGTGCCATGTCAAGGTTGTATTTGTATTGCTTTATGAAAGCATCAACAAGATCTTGGAAGCATTGGATACGACCTTTCTCAAGTCCCATATACCATTTCAATGAAACTCCACTCAGACTATCTTGGAAACAATGGATAAGCATCTTGTCATTATTTGTGTAAGCAGACATCTTTCTAAAGTACATCACCCAATGGCTTCTTGGACAAGTATGCCTCCGATATTTCTCAAACTTGGGAGTCTTGAACTTTGCAGGCATAACCAGATCAGAAACTAGGCACATGTTTTCAGTAGCAATACCAAAGACATCATTACCTTCCATAGCTCGGAGTCTCTTCTCTAAATCCTGATATTATTCTTTGAACTATTCAAACTCACCAAAGTCTCCCTGACTCACACTTCGAGGACTGGCAGCATGGTACTCAAAGAGAGGGTTCCCAAAAGCAGCTTGTGCAGCAGGTTAACGAGAAGCAGTATGAATGATTGGCTGAGGTTCAGTGAAAATCGGAGCTTGAAAGACTGGTCGGGAAGACTGGCCAACCATTAGAGTAATTGCAACAGGTGAAGAGTAATTTTGAGGTAACCCAAACTATGGCTATGTAGTATATGTATGCTGGATAGGTTGAGTGTCAACAGCAGCAGTTGGGATTTCAGATATCACAGTCCTTTGAGGTGGATCTCCTCTGGAAATCAGGACTTGCATCATCTCAGTAAGTTTGGCCATGCCTGACTTAAACTGATTGATTTCCATTCTAGCTTCCATGTTTTTTTGTTCTTGGTTTTCCATTCTCAATCTGGTAGCAGCTCTAGTCCCATAGTTGTGTTAGGAATCAGCTTGACGGCAGATGACTAACTGGAAGAAAGAAACAATTAGGAATAAGATCCTGAAAAACCTGGGTGTATGTAGAATGATGCAGAGGATGCAAATGATATGCAATTTTATGCAATGCGCTGCACAGTAACAGGATCACATGGTTCAGAGTCACGAGTCTGGAGTCAAAGGTACAACCCATAAGGTATGGACTAACGGTTATTACCTACGGAACAAGGTTCTAAGAGGTTCCCAGAGTCTACATCCTTCCTTCGGATATTACCAACGCCCGATTAACTCGGTAATTAGTAATGTTCTCAGGAAAAACTTATCCGAGCGTAGTATCGCTTGACAACTATTTCCGGATTACACCATCATAGCTTCCGCACTACACCTAAAAGGCCAAGATGGGTTAGGTATTCTACAGTCCTCAGCTTCAGCAGGCTCCCAGGTCGAAAGCAGTACGTCTTCCCTATTACTCGGTAAATGACACTACAGTCAAAGGGGCCTCCACTGAGTGGGGGATCTCATGTCTCCTTTTTTAGGACTACTCCCTCAAAGTTAACATGACTATACTTCACGTCCTATCTTAAGTTTGCCCAAATTTCGGGTAGAAGACTTATAAGAAATCACCAAGCCCCTGAAAACCAAGAAAATCCATACAAACATATATACAACATAATGGGAAGTAATAAACAGCAAGTAAAAAAATATATACACCCTCATAGAAGACAAACAAACAAAGGTAGGATCGACCCACTTAGGAATAGACCAGTAATAGGTCAATCTGTCCCCAACGAAGTCACCACTTTCTGTCGCATGCGCAAATCAGAACCAAGAGAGAACGAAATTGTGACAGTAATGATAGGAAAAGAAATGTAGTGGTAAAGATTTGAGATTAAGCCATCAATTGACTTAACTCAACATAATGAAGTCGCCACCGCACTTTATTGTTTCCAAAGGGAAATGGGAATAAAGAGAACAAACCCCACAATAAAATAAAATATCATAGATCGAGGTACGGGGGTCGGTTATGCAAAGGTAAGGTGTTAGCACCCTAAGCATCTACGGTACTCCATAGGATCCACTTTGTTTGGTTTCTTTTAAAAGGAGTGATATGTAAAGGTTTACTTGCTAAAGGAAAAGAATGAATGAGTATTTGTAAACAAAAGAAAATGAAATGTTTTTTTTATTATTTTTGTTGCTCGCCTTGGGTCGTAAGACTTAGTGCCTACGCACTCCCTCGTGAAATGGGAAAGTCAGAGCACCGTAGTTCGGCTAGAAAAGACTTTTCTGTTGATTAATTTTAAACAAGGAGACAAGTCGTCATTATTAGGAGAGAAATCTCGACTAACACCCACAAGGTGTGAGAAAGATGGACATTGCATCAGCAAGAGTGAGGGTTTGAGAACGCCTCTGGTACTCAAGTGGAAAAGTCAAAACCTTTATAACCATAGGAATAGGAGGATTTTTCTCGACTATCAATGAATCATGTCTCATCTTGAAAAACGTTTTGGAAGGTAAGGGTGCTTGAGCGCACGAAAGGTTCGAATGAGTTGAAGTGTTTTTGTTAATTTTGAAAAATGTCAAAGTATGATTAAGTGAATTGAATTTGTTTAAAGAAAAGAAGTTTTGAAAGAAAAGGCACTCGACAAAGTCGAGGTTTATTATGAAAGAGGTTAGAATTTATAAACAAAGAAGATTTTGTAAAAATATGAGAAGGTTTTGAAATTTAAAGAAAGGGGAAAAGAATGTCCTTATGTACATGAGGGTAAAAGATGCGGTAAAGTGAATCCGATCGAATAAGAAACCAATACTTGCCATGATGAAGTCAATACTGTATTCCCATCCCTTTGAGTTTAAAGCCACAAACAGAAAAAATAAGCTAAGGGTATATCAAACCTCAGGTGAAAATAAATCACAAGTTGACAACATCAAAAAACTAGATTTAAGATAAAACTCCAAGCAGCGAATAAAGCGCAATGAATCACAAACGAGAAGTGCAACACGTGAAAATAAATCACGGAAAAAAGAAATCGTGGATGACGCTCACGGTACCGGATAAGGCCAAAGATATTGAATAAAGCCCACGGTATAAGATTCCCTGCATCACGTGAAATATACAGACAAAACTAACAGCACGGGAAAAATTATATGCGTCTGTGCGATTTTTTCAGAAGTTAATTTGAATTAAAATTAAAATCGCAATGCGATGAAAATGATATTTACATAAACTGAATTATTTACAAGTAAAGTGAATAAAATATACAGTAAAAATATTATGTACAAGTATATATTTACAGTACCAAATATTAAACAAGAATAGTAAAATACAATAAAGAGGTAACGGGAGAAGTGTAAGAATTATGGATGCGCTATGTGAGAATGGATACTTGAAACGATTTTTTTGGAAACCTTCACAGTAAACAAAATCGTTAGTAGCATAAGCAGTATAAAAATTAAAATAAAATGAAATTGCAACAATGAAAATCTATGTTACTAATGACAAAAATATAAAACTGAAATGAAATTGTGTGAATGCACATGAATGTTTACACAAATAAAAATCAAGAATTCAATGACATTATTCCATGTAAACACCAAAAATAAGCATTGCATACATTATTCAAAAGCAACCACTATTTCAATCACAACAGAAAACAAAAATCAAAAGTTCACATTGCAACATGAGAAATTAAATCAAAGATTATCATGATTATTAGTTCACAAATGAAACAAAAAGAAAGCAAAGAAGGCATGCTATAATTCAATCCAAATTCAAAACATGGAAAGTTGATTTCAAAACAAACTAAACTCAATCGTATCAAATCCGGGCAGCCGTTACAAGGACAAAGAAAAACTCAAAAATTCAACTTACACCAAACAGATGCTAACGAAAAAAACATTGTTATTGCAACCAGGATTTCATCGTTTGAATTCAAAACAAAACAAAATCGAAACAATCATCAACTATTCACTTGAATCGGTTCAAATCAATATGACATGAAATTAAATTCAAAAACCAAGATTCAACACATAAATCGAATTCCGAGCAACAACTAAAACTTCATGGACTTAAAGTCTCAAATAAACTCAAGACACATTATAAGCTCATATTACATTATTACCAACAAAAGTAGTTGGGTTAACATTCGATCATTTAAAATTGGCTTGAATAATAAACCGAATCCGCAACTACACGCACATCTACCATTAAACCCTTGCACATTACAAACAAAACATCACAGTATCAAAACACTCTCAAATTGCCGTACCTTCAACCTAAACACCAATTCAAAACTCAACCGGATTTGACGCGTTATCAAAGTTTTTTTTGGATTGAATCACAAGGTATCACAGCATGACAATTTCAGCACAAATAAAAAATTTGATACAATTCAGTACAAACAAATGGATGCGATAATTCGTCACAACTGTATTCATTATAGCTAACACAAAATTCTCACAATTTCAGCAACATAGTAATTAATTAGAAAAACAGTATAACAACACAGTTTAAACAGTCCAATATAATTGAGGAATTACCGAACAATGTCGAAATCGTGGTAGCTAGTCAAAGCTGTCAAATATTCAGTGAGACAGAGAGAAGCCGCGAGCAGGAGTTGGTGTTCGGAGCTTGTTGTATTCGGAGCGGCGAAAATTGATGATGCTGTTGGAGATGAACGGATGAAAATTGATGATGCTGTTGGAGATGAGCGGAATTGATGAGGATGATTTGATCAATGGTGAGGTGAAGCGAAGGGAGATGACGGTAATTGTTGTTTGTGAGGTGAACGGAAGATGAAGGGTTATGCGATGCGTGAGATGCGGATGGCGCTATGATGATGAAGGGCGCGTGGAATTGAGATGAATTGGAGGTGATGAAGAAGGTAAAGATGAAGGTTGGAGAAGGGTGGATTACGATGGCAGGAAATTGGGAACGACATGTGGGTAATTGAAGGAGGCGGAAGGTTACTTTGAAGAGAGTGGAGGTTAAATGAAGATTGGTGGATTGCTGCTATGGATAAATTGAAGATGAGAAAGTATGCTAGCTACTGTTAGTTCTTTTTTTGTGTGTGTTTTTACAAAGAAATAAAGAGGATTTAAATAGAGAAAATAAAGAGGAATATATGAGAAGAGGAAATGAAATTTTCGTTGCAATTTTTTTTTTGTATTAATCCACCACTTTTGCTAACAACCAATGAGAATTAAGTATAGTGTAATCAATATATTTTTATGATAAAAACGCCCTTTTAATAATAAAAATAACTAAAAAAAAACGAAAGTATTAAAATTAACACAATTTTAAATGATTTTTTTGAATTTTTTTTGAATAAAAAATAAAGATTCAAAATGACTAAAAACGATAAAAAACGGACGAAAATTTATCCGAAAAAATAAAATGAACACATTAAAATAAACTACATGTCGCAAAGATTAAAGAAAAAATATTCAAAAAGTCAAAATCGAAATAAAATGATAATAAAAATATCAGGCTGAACAGGCATTTACAGTTAAAAACGAGACTTCAAATTGTACCATAAAAATGAAGCGAGCATACCGTCATAATCTACGTGAAACACAGATTCATAAAATGATCGGTAAAAGGTGAAAACTTGAAATATTTTTCTCACTAATTTTCTGCACAGTGTCAAAACGCTTTTAACAGTCTGTCTATAAAACCGAAATATTTTTATTATGGACATATAAATAACTTGGAGCAATGCAAGAAAATAGTAAAGAGATAAAAATGCATGAAGTCAAATGTCGGGTATTTTTCAACTACAGAATGATGCAAATGTCGATTTAAACTGACATTTGGTCAACTTAAACACGATTAAATGATGCAAATGTGATGAATGAAGCTATTTACTAATGATTGTAACCAAATGACAAAATATGATATGAAAGTGCGACTGAAAAAGTTAGGGGCAAAATTTAGGGTACAACACCTCCCTACACGTCCAATCGTATTACATGCGTGCAGAGATGCCTTCCCCAAGGCTGCCACCTAGCTTGCACCTACACTGCAACCCATGCCACCTCTAATTCGCCTACAGGGATGGAGACACCTTTCATTTTTGTACTCATTCGCCAAGTTCCATGGCGCCTCCCTACACGTCCAATCGTATCACATGCATGCAGAGATGCCTTCCCCAAGGCTGCCACCTAAACTGCTCCTACACTGCAACCCATGCCACCTCTAATTCGCCAACAGGGATGGTGACACCTTTCATTTTTGTACTCATTCTCCAAGTCCAATGGAACCTCCCTACACGTCCAATCGTATTACATGCATGCAGAGATGCCTTCCCCAAGGCTGCCACCTAGCCTGCACCTACACTGCAAGAGTGACACTTATCACACATGCATGCACCCACCAACCACCTCACTTACTCTGATAAAAATTTTCCTATAAATATAAAGCCTCACATACTTCTATTGCATCCACAATCATCTCACTCTCTGCTACAAACTCTTTCATAATATCAGACAATTTCAACAATGGCTCTTCTCATAATGGGCAATTCTCACAGAGGCACAAGGGATAACATTGCAACGTTTGTAAGTTTCTTGTATACTTATACATTTTTCATACTTCTATTAATGCTTTATACATATTATGGACTCTTACACTTTTTACATTCTTAACTTAGGATACTAAAATATTCAGAATCTGGTCACACAACTACCTTGCTCCCAATCCGTTGATCGTACCCTATCTTGAATACGCAGATTTCAGAAATGTTATAAAGATATCCAACTGCACCATTGATTCAAAGTTCATACTTGTAATATTGGAAAGGTGGAGACCAGAGACCCACACATCTCATCTACCAATAGGTGAACGTACCGTCACACTAGAGGATGTGTACATGTTATTGGGTCTCCCTGTCAATGGTAAGGCAGTTAACGGGTCGGTTCAGTAGCCCAATTCTTTGTGCGAAGAATTGTTAGGCATGGATATGGTTGAAGGTGGTGGTGCAAGAGGCCAGGGTATACTACTTACTGAGCTCAAAAATCATTATGCGACTCTGGAATTGAACGAAAATTCCTCCGAGCTAGCTAAGGTAATAAAAGCTAGAAATTATATAATGATACTTTTTGGAACCTTTTTATTTCCCGAAAGTACGGGGAATAGTGTAAATTTCATGTATTTAAATTTACTTAGAGACTTTGAAAAAACTAGAAAGTATAGTTGGGGTTCAGCTGTTTTAGCCCATCTATACAGTTCCTTGTGTAAAAATGCAATCAAGGAAAAATGTACCTTTTATGGCTGCACTTTTTACTTCAAGCCTGGGGTTGATGGAGAACGAAGTCCCTAAACCCCGTCAATAACAATGCATTCATTTTCCCATACGCAACAAAGTAAGTCAATAACTTATATCATTTATTATTATTCATCTCTTCACCAAATACATGATAAAAATAAAATATTTTTCAATTCCTTTAGGTACTACGTGAGGGGTATGGATTATGGCAAGAATCCAAGATTCAATGTCGCTCTATATCACAATCTATTGGATCACCTTGGCCCAGATGATGTACGTCATACCTTTCAACTTTTCTACTTTTAAATTATTTATTTATTACATTTTCATTAAGCTGATTTAATTGTATCCACAGTTTGTCTGGAGACCATATTTGGGTTTGGGCCATGAACCAAACTCCAAGGATGCAGCAATTTGGAGTGCAAAGACTGCAATCATACGGTTCAATGTTGTGGAGATGCACCACAACGACCGTGTCAAGATGCAGTTTGGAATGCATCAAGAGATACCATGCGGTCCAACTTGTTTGTCCCCGTGGCATCTCAAAAGGGTCGGAGCCCAATGGGGTCTTACCAACTGGAAATATTTTGCTCCAGAATGGTGTAAGATGTGGCAGAGGTGTAACCGACATGTCTTGCAATTCCCAGTTTTCCTCAACCATGGTAATATGCGACACACAGATTAATATTTAGCTTGGTACAGATCGGTTAGTACCCCAGAAATGAACGTGTCTCATCGAAGGTATTTGATTGACCCACGAACATAATGGGCACAACCCTCATTTCCCCAACAATAAACCCAACACACATCAACCTCCCACCGACCTCCCCGACGAAACAGAACCACAAACACCACACCACAATCACCGCCACAATACGATTACACCCACATGCCCCACAACCAACCACAATCACCACCTGAATACCAATACCCCCATATGCCCCACACCCAACCATAATTTTAATTACAATACCAATACACCTGCATGCCCCACACACAATTCCAGTCTTCTACATATCCCAATATGGGCCTTTCAACATCTAACCTTAGCCCTGATCTAGGATTTTCCGAAGATTATGAACCAACCGACCCAACTTACCATCAATCACCATATCACCAAAGCACCTAACATTCCCAATACCAAACACCCCAGGATTCATTTCCTTTCTACCCCCTGTACTCAGACAATCAATGCTATAGACCAACCATGGAACCCCACCCACAACCAACACGACCAAACTTTAAGGGTATGGGTAACCGACTGTACCAAAGTGGATCTTCTAGATATGGAGATCTAACCGATTTCATGGATCTGGAACGCATTGACTTCGTTGGGTCATCAACCCTGCCACAACAGGAAACGCGACGAAACCCACCACGGGAAAGGCGAGGATGGGGATGCGGAACCGCGGGTCGTTACCGGGTTCCGGGGGACCACTGATTATTTTGTATTTTTTATGTAATTGTTTTGTGTAATCATATTGTGTAAATAAAAAGTCGAATTTTCATGATCCTATATCGTTTACGTAACATACCGCATTTAAAATAAAAAACACGGAAAATTACCTCCCCATTGCACTAAGGCGCCATCTCGCTTGGCTTAGGGCACAAATTTAACACCTAGACGCTAAGTGAGATGGCGCCTCCCCTTTAAAATAAGGTGTAGGCGCCAATTAAGATGGCTCCTCCCTTGTGGGGTTTTCTGAAACATGGTTATTTGCATAATTTTCTCCGAAACATGGTTATTTGTGGGGAAAAATTTCAATACCTGATTATTGCAACAACAAAAAATTCCATTACTGTGAACAAAATTATTAAGAACCTGTATGTTATTATTGAAGTTCTCTTTCTTGTTCTATTTATATATTATTCTCTTGTCTATTTTGGGAGCAATGTGTCTTGCTCAAAGCTAGATAGAGCAGTATGAGGAATCCTAAGACTTAGAAAAGAATTATTATAGAGTATCTATAGAAAAATAGTTAGTAAACATATGATAGGTCTCATTTTAAGTTGTTATATATATACTTTGATTTTGAATTTCCTTACCAACATATCCAAGAACCAATACTTTCATAAAAAATTTCTTTTGTAGATTATATAGTCAAAGTAGAATTAGTAAAGTGGTTTATGATTATAATAAAAGTAATTAATTAATTAAATAAATAGTTAAATAGAAATAATAAATTGGATGACTGTGAATGTTTACAACGTGCGATTTCATTCTATATTAGTTCGTTTTAGATAAAGGTACACGACCGATCGACCGACTTCAACAAAACTCCATTTCCCACGACTATTGTGACCGTAAGGGTGGTGGATGTGGTAAAGCAGCAAGCAAAAAGTAAAGTATCATTTTTACTGAGTGATATAGGTTATATCATATTGTGTCCATAGAGATTGATGAGAGGGAAAAACTATCATTCAACAATTTTAATTCTTCTAAGTTTGAAAAAGGGGTTTGCGGAAAAAGTGCCAAAAAAGTAAATAAAGCAGTAAAGAAAGCGTTAAACAATCATTTGCAGCCTAAGAGAATTCATTCTGGAATCGCATTTCACTCTACTCGTCAAATACTTAAACTTGTAGATCAATTGCATACGACCTACCATCATGTATCTCTCACACTAAGACTATCTCTAACGTAAAGTGAGACATCACCCGTATTGCTCTCGTCGATAATCTCTCAACCGACTCAAATAATCCAAATGCATTTCATAACCGATACCCACATGAATATTAAGCCTAAATCTATGTCTAGAATATAGGACCTAATAGATATTCATTCAAGAAAGAGATTCAGAAAGCATATATCTACGATAAACCAAAACTCCACGATTAAGCAAAAATCAAGAATAAACATCGGTATTAATTTGTAAAAGAGATTTCATACAATCTCATGATCAACAAATGTACATACAATAAGAGTAAAGATATATATATATATATATATATATATATATATATATACAACACCCACCATAGGAATGATACATAGGGAAGAAGGAAATAAATAGGAAACTTCTCGCGGTGTCAACGCGATTCGAGATCACCCATAGCCAATCGACATGATGAACCACCCAATGATGTTGCTTGAACCTCTAAGCTATAAATATTTGGATCAGAGCTCCTCTAAGAGGGAAAGAGATAATAAAAACCTAGAAAATTTGTTTCTAAAATGTTTGTACAAAACTGATCTCAGCAGACCGCACTTCGCGGGCTCACCGCGCTATGCAGTCTGCCTGATATATACACACTAAACCGCCTAAAACCACGCTAAGCGTGCTATCTGCGTTAAGCGCGCTCAATTATAAATCTTCTGCCGAATTCTTCAAAATTGCACGTAGCGCGCTAGAAGATGCGCTTAGTGCGGTCCCCTGAGTAGAACTTCTCAAAACTGGGTCTTTTATTCTGAAAACGTGTATCTGGAGTTCTTCCTTCGACACTTTATTCCTCAATGCTCCAAAATGCAATAAATACCTACAAAAGAATGGAAAAACATCAAACGATACACTATGTACACAAAAACACAAATAAACACAAACTAAACGTATTTACATAAAAGTCGGGTTTATTCAACGATATTAACAACAAAGAGTCGATAAGTGCAACAAAAAGTATTTAAAAAATAACTACAATTTGCACTTATCAAAGGATATCTCTCTATTTTTATATAATTCTCTCACTAATATATATGCCCTAAGAGTAATTGTTATATAAATATTTCTATGCAAAATTATTACATGTGAGATGTTGTGACGATACACATATGTTGAAATGAGTATATGGGGATTTTTATGCTCATACATTTCATGGTAACGTGACTACCGGAGAGGAGTCACGAGGTGCACACCAGAGAGGTGGCATGGGGTGCGCGTCCGAGAGGGAACCGCCTTATTCCGAAGAGGATCATTGAGTCTGATTGATAGATAGATACCTATCACCTTAGTGGCACTAAATCTTAAAGCGATACCATGACCCTTTGCAGAGGGATTGATATTTTGAATTCATGTGCATTGACATATAGACATTGCATTAGGAACGTGTCCTAAATTATGATATATGTATTATTGTTGTAAATGATTATATACATGTGTTAAAATGAGATCGTTAGACATGTATAATGTATTTCTGTTTATGCTTGTTGCTCCACTCTTGTTTATTTGTTATTTTTGAATTGATGACCCTTTCAGTGGATTATGTGGGCTATACGCCAATAGATTATGACACTTGTCATCTATATGCAGTATATTTTATGTTCTAATATGGTTTATTGTACCTCTTTCATAATATATATATATATATATATATATATATATATATATATATATATATATATGAGTTTTTAAAACAAATTTTAAATATAAAATTTATCATAGTGTTTATTTGAAAAAAAAGGGACGCTATTTTCGTACAAGGAAAACCTTTAATTAATTTATTTATAGAAATAGTACCTTTTAAAAATACACGCTCGCTATTAAAAATCAGGGTGTTACATTGTGGTATCAGAGCTTAGGTTTATCTTCTTGGGGACCGATAGTTTAGTGTTCTAAGCTAATCACATGTTGGGGAAGATTTAGAACTTATATCCGTAGTTAAATTTTGACATCCAATCACGATTTGGAAGTGAGATATTGGAAATTTTCTTGAAATAGGTAATGAGAATTCTAATTGGGTTTTGGTTTTGTAGGAAAAATATGTGTGATACGGTGGGAGAACTGACTTCAGGTTTTGCGTTGGTGTTCACAAATGTTTCGGTTTAGCAAGAGTCGCCACCGACTTTTATTTTATCCAAAAGGAAAGGTAAAAAAGCACAGGAAAGACCTTTGAGATTGTTTTTGGGTTCGGGGGGTAGATTATGAAAAGGGAAGGTGCTAGCACCCTTTTCATCCATGGTTTTCCATGGGCTCTTAGTTACTTATTTTAGATCACTTGCTTTTGCTTTTCAATTGTTTGAAATGGTGCTTTGTGTGTGGTTTTGAAAATATTTTGAAAAGAGGCCTTTATCTAGGCAACCTTTGTAATGATTCTTGTTTGAATATATACAAAGGTGTTTGTCTTTTGAAAAATGTTTCAATATTTGAAAGTTTGTTGGGAAATATTTTGAAATTGTGTTGTGATATGTTTTTGAAAATAGCAAGGATGTTTGCAAATTGATCAAGTAACTAGGAGTTGTCTACCCTACTTACTCAAAAGTCGTTCCTACACATTTTTAACCCTTTGACATTGTTGTTTTACCATTGTATTTGGTAAACAACCTTGTGTTTGGATGTTAAACGGGACATGCGTGGGTCATCGTATGACCATGATAACAATTGTGCTAAGTATCTTTAGCATGTTTTTGTGGGACTAGATCATTTTTGTATAGGCAACCAAGATAGCGTCATCGAGGGACTGTGATCTTTTTGTTTTGTTTTGTTTTGCCAAGATACCTATCATACATACCATGGCTATTTTTAAGGCAACAAGTGGATGAAACCCTAGGGGTGCTTGTGTGCATTGTGTTGTCATTTTCATGCATTTTTGTCTTGTATTAGTCAAGCTATTTGTTTTGATTTTGGTTATCATACAAACTCTAATCTTTCTAACATGCATATTTGAAAGCAATAAAGTACGTAAAAGTAAATCTACGACTATTACAACATAATTATGGGGAGGGGGATACAAGTTTGAATAGGGGGATATTTGCAAGAAATATAAAGCCCTAAATCAACTATTACAACCATATTAAATTCATTGTTCAAATAAATAAATAAGACAATTATTTAAATGTGCAATTAAACATAAATATGCAAAAATGTTTTTGTATTATTTTTATGTATGTAAAAATAAATTATTTAATGTATCAAAAATAAGAAAATAAAAGATTATTTTTGGAAAGGGTAAAAACCTTAATTTTTGGTTTAAGAAAATATATATATTATAATTATTTATTCATTTTTATGTATAAGAAAATAAATAAAAATATTCACAAAATTATTAAAAAATAAAATATGTGAGAAAATGTCATTTTAAGTGTATAAATAATAAAATAAAAAATATGTAAGTATTTTAATTTTATTTACAAACTTATTTAAGAAAATAAAAGTATATATTATATTTTAACTATTCTTATGCCAAAATAATAATAAAAATAATAAAATAAAATGTGAAAATTTAAGAAAATATTTTTGGTAATTTTTTATATTTAGAAAAAATAATAAAAGTCAAAAAATGTAAAATAAATGAGAAAACATAAAAAATAAGAGAAATGGGCCAGGGGATGCAAAGAGTAAGCCAGGGGGTGTCAAAAACAAAGCCAAGTCAGGCCCAGCCCGTATCCTCTTCATCCATGTCCTCCAGAAACAACAAACACGCGCGCCATGTTCAAACTGCTAACTCCTGCATTTGTGCTCAAAAACAAAAACTTGCAACATGAAAGTTATAGCCCTTGATCACACGATTCTAACCATGTAAAAAACTTAATCTAACTCTCAAAGACCAGAGAGAATTTCTCTGGCCCTAATTTCTAACCTAGTTTTTTCAGAAAGTTCATCATTCAAATTCTCCCAGCTCAGTTAACTTAAATGAATTCTATGCATATGTACAGCTTAAGGACAATGAGAACTACATTTTTGCTTCACAAACCTAAGCCTAATGTTTCCTAAATAGAGAGATAGAAGTTTGAAATTTACCTGTTTCAGTCAAGCTCGAGTATGGCAATGTAGCAAATTTCAGTGAGGCCTGAGGTTCTTTTGAGCTTACTTGATGTTCCCTTGATCTTTCCCAATGCTTGGCTTACTTTGAAATGGCCTGAGTATGCTTGTAGAACTCAACCTGCAAAGCTTTAAAACAAAAATGGTGAAGTGTTTAAATGGAGTTACAGTGACTTTGGAATGGTTGGGATAGCTTAGGTATGTTGTATGGAGTATGTTGGAACTGGTTGCAAGCAAAACGCATGAGTGGATTGTGATTTGGCTTATGATTTACAGATCCTGCCCTGTTTTGGCAGAAAATGGGGTTCTTGGTGTACAAGGGTGTTTGAGAGGTTGCTAGCTCGTGTTTCTGGCTTAGTATAATGTGTTCAAGTCGGTTCAAATGTTCACAAGCTTTGGTTTTATCAGATTGCAAAGATATGGACTTTTGGCACAATGACTTGGTTTTGAAGCAAAAGGTGATTTTGACAATGCAAAGGCTTGTACAATCTAGCTTAGGGTCTGCACAAAGTTGGTATACTTTTCCCTATCTTTGTGGATGTGGTTTGCTGCAAAAGATTAAGTCCAATGCTCAAGACAAACAAAAATGCAAAAGTTGTGCTTTATGTAAATGGCATTGTTGCCTTTTTGCCAAAAATAGATTAATTCAATGTGTAATCTTCTAAAGCTCAGAACAAAGCCTTAATCCATTGTGCTTGCATTCAATTTTTGAGTGTGGAAGGGTTTAAGGACCTGTAAACAAGTACAAACATGTTTGGACAGAATTTGCAACTTGTAGCAACATGAAATGCCATGGACAAAAGTGAGATTTTACCATTTTCAATCCTTCGATTCTCCCTAACCACAAATGATTTTGGAGATTTCTTGGACATTTTGGAAATCTTGTAAGATTATATATAATGCATCTTTGAAATGCATTTTGAGATTACACTTGGAACTATGTGAAAAATCGCCATGAAGATAGGTTAAAATCCTGCCTAAACTAGGGTAAAATTTCACTAAGTTAAAAGTTTCATGGACCCTTGTTCATAAAATAATAACTTGATATACAAGCATCTTTTGGGAAAACTTTGTTAATCAAAGTTGTATATTTTGTGGAGGACTACAACTTTCATGTTGGAACTTTTCTTTGAATCCAATTGCATCATGGTGAAAAAGTTGGGAAACGTTAGGAAAAAATAAGAAATTTTCATAACTTATAAATTTCTAAGTTATGAAAATTTTCCATTTTAAACCCTAATTTTCAAAATTAGGTTTCTTGGTGATGTTTTGACACATCTTGATGAAAAATGACCCTTGGCACTTGATTTTGACCAAAAAGTCAAAGTTTGACTTTTCAGTGTACATTTGATTTTTGATTAGTTGATTGGAAAATTCATTTGTCAATCCAATGCATTTGAGATCTTTTGAACCTTGTGATTAGTTCAAGATGATACCATTGAGTCATTGAATCCATGTTTGATCCCAATTTGCCATTGGCTAGGTGAAAAATCATAAATTGCCCTTCTGCAGTCAAAACCCTAAAAACGACCATTTTGCCCTTTTGATGATCTGATTAAATTTCTTGAGTAGTTGTGGTCCAAACTTGATCAAATGGTTCATATGAGTCTATAATGTTGATTTGAATAAAAAATTATGAGGTTTGACTGTAAATTGGCCACATTTGACTTTTTCCCCAATACAGTTGATTTCTAGGTCAACTGTCCAATTGACTGGGCAAAAATTTGATTCAAAGCTTGAAACTTGGTATGGGCAATCTTATAAGTCCAACATGAAGTATGAAAGTCACATTGAGCATTGGAAGTCCAAAAGTCCCTGTGCAAACTCAAACCCTAATTTCAGGTCAACAGTGCAAGGAGATGTCTTGAGCAGAGCAAACCTTAATCTGGTCCTGAGTCCAAAGAGTCTTGTGTTGAAAAATCTTGATAAAATGAGAGGGAAAATTTTGGGGTACAACAGCTTCCCCTGTTCAATCTTCTTGAACCTGAAGAGTTAGATTGGCGAGTTTGTCGTTCGTGACTCGAAGGTAAAAGATGATTGGACACTAGAGTGCCCGTAAATTTGCACTCGTCAAAATGTAGTTGAGGAAATGGGCTTAAAGATGCCATTTGGAGAGGTGACAGAATCTTGTCGGAGATGGGCTTAAAGATGCCATCCAAGAATGTTTGTTGAAAATCAAGAGAATGAACATCAGAATGGTATCCGTATCTGGAACGTATCTGAATCTTGTATTTGAATAAGTGACAGAATAACATCTGTGTATGGAGCATCTCTGAGCTGGGGAAAAAGTCAGAATAAGTGACAGCATGGCAACCGTTTCTGGAGCGTATCTGGACTGTATCTGAATCTTGTATTTGAATAAGCTATAGAATAGCATCCGTGTCTAGAGCATCTCTAAGCTGTTTTCTGAGCTTGAATCTGAACAAGCAATAGAATAGCATCCGTGTCTGGAGCATCTCTAAGCTGTTTTCTGAGCTTTGAATCTTAATAAGCAATAGAATAACATCCGTGTCTGGAGCATCTCTAAGCTGTTTTCCGAGCTTTGAATCTGAATAAGCAATAGAATAGCATCCGTGTCTGGAGCATCTCTGAGCTGTTTTCTGATTGTTGAAACTGAATAAGCAAAAGAATAGCATCTGTGTCTGGAGCATCTCTAAGTTGTTTTCTTAGCTTGAATCTGAATAAGCAATAGAATAGCATTCTTGTCTGGAGCATCTCTAAGTTGTTTTCTGATTGTTGAAACTGAATAAGCAATAGAATAGCATCCGTGTCTGGAGTATCTCTAAGCATTTTTCTGAGCTTGAATCTGAATAATCAATAGAATATCATCCGTGTCTGGAGCATCTCTAAGCTATTTTCTGATTGTATATCGGTAGCTTGTTAATCTTATCCTGAAAAGGGTAAAAGGTTAGCTGAAACACAAAGTTATGTTGCATGAAATGTATGATGAAATATATGTGTTTTATCAATGTTTATGATACATGAATGTAATGTATGCGCATGTAAGTTGATTCACTGTATTGCTGAGGAAATTAATCCTTGATGGCTGGAGATAATAAAATCCTTGACTGCTGCCGGGGAAAACAAATCCATGACCGCTGCTGGAGATTCAAAAATCTTTGATTGCTGAGGATGAGAAATCCTTGGACCACTGTTGGGGATAGAAAATCCTTAACAACTCGCGGGGATTATCAAAACTTTGACAACTTCTACGGGGATGTGAGAATCCTTCACGACTTTCCCGGGGATAGGGATTCTTCAAGGCTGCTTAAGAAACCTGCTTGGGGAATCTAGAGAACTTTGATGATTATGGCTAGGGATTACACCATGGGAATCCTTACTCGGCTGGGGAATAAGGAAAACTCTGACGATCTCTATTGGGGATCAGACAAAAGAAAAACCTTGATCTGTTGGAGAATAAGGAAGACTCTGATAGCTTCTGCGGAGAATTAAGAATGAGAAACTTTGATGTCTTGGGGAAATTGAACCCTTGGGGGCTTCACTGGAGAAGTGAGAATAAGAATCTTCGATCTGCAGGGGATTAAAGATTCTGACAAACTCATGCTGGGAGTTATGAAGACTCAGGCATCCTCACTGAAAATCTTCAATCTGCTAGGGGATGAAGAACTTTGTGGGGACTTCAAACTGGCGAGTTAAGAATGAGAATCTTCATTCTGTTGGGGAGTAAAACTCTATGGGGAATAGCTATACTGCTGGGGAGTAGCTATCCTGTTGGAAAGTAAGTTCAGGACTCTCTGGGAAAAAAGCTTATTCATGTTTGGAAAAAGTTCAGGAGTTTGGGTTGTATGCCAATCTACTGGGGAATTATCCTAGGTTGGAGATAAAAGTTAACTGTTATCTGGTTGATTCTCAGACTTTAAGACAACTTGTTGGCGACTTCACTGGGGAAAATTGAATGGTTCCCGCTGGAGATTGATAGTTGGAAATTTGACTTCGCTGGGGAAGAAGGTTTCATATTTGCTGGGGATTTATGACCCAAAGTTTTTCTCCGCTGGGGATCGGGAGTTTGAAGACTTAACTTTGGTGGGAATTAAGGATTTGAAATTGTAACTCCGCTGGGGATTGGGAGCTTGTAGTTTTGACTCTGACGGGGATTTTGAAATTTAACTCCGCTGGGGGTATGTATTTCAAGGTTTTAGCTCCGCTGGAGATTTAAATGATGTACTGCAAGGGATTTCTCTTGGAATAGCTTAGAGACGTTTTCATATACTTTCAACCTGTCAGTAATTGTTTTTTCACATTCCGTTTATTTGTAAACAGTGATTATATTCAAATGCATATGCTCATTTAATAAATCATTGGACGTTTTCAAATAAAACACAAGTGTAAAAGGAAAAGGCAAATAGTTTTCTGCACTTTGAAGTATCTTTGTATTAACTTTGTGTAAGTATTTTGTACAAAGGAGACAGACATCCTAGAAAGAGAATGTTGTCACAAAAATGAGAAAAATTTATACAAAGAAAGATGGCTATGTGTAAAAAATTCCATGGGGTTCCCATTCTGCTATAGCCTTCGTAACTCTGGATATCTTGTCCATTCGTTGCTTTGTTCGAAGATGACTGAGTTGATCAGAAGCCCGAAGCTTGTCTGGTGAAGAGATTTTCCTTAAAGTGATCCGACGAGACATAGTCATACGCTTTAATTCCCTAACTTTTGCCTGGACCGCCCTTTCGGGTTTTTAGTCCACCGGGAAACCCTTTTTTGCCCAAGTCGCCCTTTCGGGTTTTCAACTTGCCGGGTGTACAGTTTTTTTTATTTATCCCTAATTTTTTCCTGAACCGCCCTTTCGGGTTTTCGATTCACCGGGATGCCCATTTTTGCCCAAGTCGCCCTTTCGGGTTTTCAACTTGCCGGGTCGTTTATGCGTAGTATCTTTTAACTATGTCTGCGTTCGCAGGGTGCGGCAAGTCGTCATCGTCCATGGTGGTTAAGATCATTGCCCCACCAGAAAAGATGTTCTTGATCACAAATGGTCCTTCGTAAGTAGGAGCCCATTTTCCCTTGGGATCACTTTGCGGCAAGATGATCCACTTGATTACAAGATCCCCGACTTGATATATCTGGCATCTGACTTTCTTGTTGAAAGCCTTGATCATACGTTTTTGATACGCCTGACCATGGCAAACAGCAGTAAGTCGCTTCTCGTCAATCAAGTTAAGTTGATCAAGCCGGGTCTGAATCCAATCGTCTTCACTCAAACCATCATCCTTCATGATTCTCAAGGATGGAATCTGAACCTCGATAGGTAAAACAGCTTCCATGCCATATACCAAAGAATAGGGCGTTGCCCCAGTTAATGTACGTGCCGTGGTACGGTACCCATTCAGAGAAAACAGTAACATCTCATGCAAGTCCTTGTAGGTGACTGTCATATTTTGAATGATCTTCTTGATATTTTTGTTAGCAGCTTCGACAGAACCATTCATCTTTGGCCGATAGGGAGATGAATTGTGATGTTGAATCTGGAACTGCTTGCACAAGGCGGTGATCATAGTGTTGTTCAGGTTTGTACCGTTGTCAGTGATGATCCTGTCGGGGATACCGTAACGGCAAATGAGGTTCTGCTTGATGAAGCGGGCAACAACATTCTTTGTGACGGAGGCGAAGGAAGCTGCTTCGACCCACTTGGTAAAGTAATCAATGGCCACCAGAATAAAGCGATATCCATTAGATGCTGTAGGCTTGATCTCTCCAATCATGTTGATTCCCCACATAGCGAATGGCCAAGGAGATGTTAAGACATTGAGAGGAACTGGAGGTATATGTACCTTATCCGCATAGATTTGGCATTTGTGGCATGTTCGGGAATGTTGATAGCAGTCAGCTTCCATGGTAGACTAGTAATAGCCTGCCCGCAGAATCTTCTTAGCCATCGTATGTCCACTAGAATGAGTGCCAAAGGTACCATTGCGCAGTTCGGCCATGATTTGTTCAGCTTCAACCTTGTCCACACAACGGAGCAGAATGCAATCATGATTGCGCTTGTATAGGATACCATTGCTCAAGAAGAACTTAGCTGAGAACTTCCTTAAGAACTTTTTGTCGTTGACTGAAGCTCCTTCAGGGTATTCTTGTGCTTCGAGATACCTTTTGACGTCATGAAACCAGGGTCGGTCCACTACTTCTTCGGTATTAATCTCGTGACAATGTGCAGGTTCGTCCATCCGTTCAATGGTGATTTTTGGAGCCTCATTATCCCAGTTAAGTTTAAACATGGAGGACATTGTAGCTAGAGCATCTACTAGCTGATTTTCTTCTCGCGGGAAGTGCTCGAAGGTAATCTGCTCGAAATGTGGCAGCAATGTCAAGACATGTTCTTTGTAAGGGATGAGGTTTGGATGTTTAGTATCCCACTCTCCTTTGATTTGACTGATAACCAAAGCGGAGTCCCCAAATACAATCAAGGATTTGATTCCCAAGTCTATTGCAGCCTTGAGACCAAAGATACAAGCTTCATACTCGGCCATGTTGTTGGTGCAGCTGAAGCAGAGTCTGACCGTGAAAGGTGTATGGCAACCTTCAGGAGAGATAAGTACAACACCAACACCATTCCCAAGTGCATTAGAGGCACCATCAAAGTACAGGGTCCATCGGGATCCTTGTTCAGGTCCGTCATATGGTCTGAAATCTTTAATGTTGTCCAAGGTCATGATATCCTCGTCGGGGAAGTCGAACCTCATGGACTGGTAATCTTCGACAGCTTGATGGGCCAGATGATCGGTAAGCACACTCCCCTTTATAGATTTCTGGGTCGTGTACTGCATGTCGTACTCGGTCAGAATCATATGCCATCTAGCGATTCTTCCAGATAAACAGGCTTCTCAAAGATGTACTTGATCGGATCCATCTTAGAGATCAACAAAGTGGTATGGGTCAACATATACTGCCTTAGCCGGCGAGCAGCCCATACCAAAGCGCATCAAGTTTTCTCGAGCAGTGAGTATCGAGTCTCACAGTCGGTAAACTTTTTCCTAAGGTAATAAATGGAATGCTCTTTTCGGCCAGACTCGTCATGTTGGCCCAATATGCACCCCATTGAATTCTCCAGGACAGTCAGATACATTGATTAACGGCCTTCCTTCGACGGGTGGCATCAAGATAGGAGGTTCCAGCAAATACTCCTTGATTCTATCGAAAGCAACTTGACAGTCATCATTCCATTTAACCACCTGATCTTTCTTCAACAGCTTGAAGATTGGTTCACAGGTAGATGTTAGGTGAGAAATGAACCTTGAAATGTAGTTTAGGCGTCCCAAGAAACCTCTAACCTCCTTCTCAGTGCGAGGGGCAGGCATTTCTTGTATAGCTTTGACTTTGGCAAGATCAACCTCGATGCCTTTATTACTGACGATGAAACCCAAGAGTTTACCGGATCTGACTCCGAAAGTGCACTTGTTAGGGTTCAATCTGAGCTTGTACTCCTTCAACCTGACAAACAGCTTTTGCAGATGGTCGAGGTGTTCTTCTTCCGTTTGTGATCGGGCTATCATGTCATCTACGTAGACTTCTATCTCATGATGTATCATATCATGAAACAAAGCTACCATGGCGCATTGATAGGTGGCCCCGACATTCTTCAGTCCGAATGGCATCACTTTATAGCAGAACGTACCCCATTGTGTAACAAAAGTAGTTTTCTCCATGTCTTCAGGGGCCATTTTGATCTGGTTATACCCTGAAAATTCGTCCATGAAAGAAAATACCTTGTGCTGAGCTGTATTGTCAACCAAGATGTCAATGTACGGAAGTGGAAAGTCATCTTTAGGGCTAGCCCTGTTTAAGTCTCAGTAATCCACGCACATCCTGACTTTGTCGTCCTTCTTAGGCACGGGCACAATGTTAGAAACCCATTGTGCATAGGATGTAATAGCAAGAAAGCCAACATTGAACTGCTTCATAACTTCAGCTTTGATCTTTTCAGACATGTCGGGCCTCATGCGGTGAAATTTTTGTTTAACTGGTGGACAATCTTCTTTTGTAGGGAGACGGTGAACCACAATATTTGTATCGAGTCCCGGCATGTCTTCATATGACCAGGCGAAGATCTCAACATATTCATTCAACAGCTTAACTAGGCGCTCTTTGACACTTGGCTCTAGGTTGGCACCCACTCTAACTTCTTTTCTGTCTTCCTCAGTTCCCAAGTTGATGGTCTCTAACAACTCCTCGTGAGGTAGGATAGCCCTTTCTTCCTGTTGTAGCAGTCTAGCCAATTCTCCAGGCACTTCACAGTCTTCATCACCTTCGTATTCTGCATGGTAGACCAGATCTTCAGAGTTACCGAAGGCCATAGCAGAATTATTACCCATGGAATCCGGAGTGGAAGGGTACCTGCATTTGAAAGTGTGGGTGTGTGTAAGGGATAACCATCTTTAAACAAATAAAATGAAAAAAGAAAGAAAATGAACACAAAAGTTTATATGTGAAAACGTCCATGATTCATTAAAATGGCATATGAAGATGAAAAATCAAACCCTTACAAATGGACCTATACATCTCGGGTAAGGCACAAGGCTAAAAGTGTACGAATTGTTTGAGAATTATTACAAACCAATAGAAATGTTTGAAAGATAAATTACTGATTCATGAAAGTAATGGGAACAAAGTCCTTTGCTTCCCAATTGCATAGTCCTCCGTCAACGGTAGGGAAAATCCAGTCTTCCAAATTTCTCTCTTCTTCACTATCCCCCAAAGCATTGACTCCATGATGAGTGATCTTCACTGGTGGCCCACCAGCTCAGGAGCGGCACACAACCTTTTGACTAGCCGAAGTGAAACCCAAGCCGAATTTATTAGATTTGAAAGGAAAGTCAGGCAGCTTCCCCCAGATTGTAGATCCGCCTTCCTTAATCACAGCCTTTGCATCTTTGAGGGATGACATCCAAGGCACAGGTTTGGTAATCATAGGTACAGAAGGCACTGTCTTGGTTTCTGCAATCTCCGGAGCTACCTTCTCAAAATGTTGAAAGGGGGTTTCGATGAATTCACCATCCAATTCTACATAGCGGAAAGAATTAAGATGACTTATCATGTATTCCTCTTCACCGTGAACTGTCACAATTTCCCCCTGGACATGGTACTTGAGCTTTTTATGCAGAGTTGAAGTAACGGCTCCAGCATGATGAATCCAGGGTCTTCCCAACAAGCAAGAATAGGAGGGACGGATATCCATGACATAGAATGTGGAGTTGAAGGTTTCAGTTCCCACTTTAATCGGGATGTCCACCTCTTCATGGACCATCCTTTTAGAACCATCAAAGGCTCTGACAATGATGTTGCTGGGCTTCAAAGTTAGACCTTCACAATCCAAGCTATCCAATGCTTTCTTTGGTAAGACGTTCAGCGATGAACTAGTGTCTACCAAAACGTGTGCTAGAGTAGTCCCTCTGCATTCTATCGAGACATGCAAAGCGTCATTATGTTTTCTCCCTTTAGATGTTAGGTCAGCGTCGGAGAACCCTAGACCATTGTCTGCTGTTAGGCTAGCTACACATTCCTGGAACTGATCCGCAGAGGTTTCCTGGGGCACATGGGCCGTCTTCAAGAATCTGATCAAAGTTTTGGCATGAGCTTCTGAACAAAGCAGCAGGGCCAATATTGAGATCTTTGAGGGGGTTTGCCCCAGTTGCTCCACAACATTATAATCGCTTTTCTTGATTATTTTCAAAATCTCTTCCATTTCTTTTTGAGTGGTTTCAGGGATGATCAACGGCTGAGCCCTCGTCCTGACATGCTCTTCTTGGATCCATTTTCCTCTATCATCAGCAGCAGCAGAGGGGACAACCACATGAGTCACAACTTCTTCAATAACTGGAGTTCTCGCAGATATGTTGATCGGTACAGGGGTAATCTTAGGAGTGGCTGAGGGTCTGAAGATTGCCTTTGGAGGCACAATCTCCGGAGAAAAAATTCTTCCACTGCGGGTGATTTTACTCGTTCCAACAATGTTTCCAATGTCGGAAGTCTCTTCATAAGAACTCTCTTCAGTTGATTCAATTTGTTTAATACCGTGGTAAAAGATCTCTCCCCCATAGCTCCACGGTATTGATTTGTTGGACTTGTACGGGATAGGCCCCGGTATGGTTATCTTCAAAGGTACAATCTTCGGATCGGATGTAATTTTAACACGTCTTTTGGAGACCTTGGAAAGATTAGCGGTTATGGTAATTATAGAAACATCATTGACAGGAGTCGGTGTAACGGGAGTCTTTTCAAAAAGGATCTCTTGGTTATCCATTAGGCTTTGGATGCCTAACTTCAAAAACAGACAGTCGGTTGGTAAGGATGAAAAAAAGTAGCAATCTTCTTCACAGCCTGGGAAAATCCCAGCCTTCAGCAAATTCAACTTGATTATCGGTAGCGGAGTCATCAAATCATCAACAGTAGCAACAAATAGATCCTCTTCAATAACATGGGTATTGTGGCCATGCTTTGGAATAGGAGCAGAGATCACATTAGGATTTTCAGGGGCATCAAATTCAACTTTTTTAGCATCTATCAAATCCTGGATCTTATTCCTGAGGGCCCAACAATTGTTGGTGTCGTGCCCCAGGCTATCTAAATGATAAGCACACTTGGCATTCGGATGGTAGTGTGGTGACAAAGTGTTAGGGTTTTTAGGGGCCTCCCTCAGACTGACAAGGTTTAACTTCAAGAGATGGGGTAAAACCTGAGTGGGTGTCATGTTTATCTGGGTGTATTGTCGTGCAGGCCTTTCCACTCTTGCTTGGTTGGTTCTGGGTTGATTGTTTCTAGGCTGATCAGCTGCAGACTTCTGAATCATTATGGCCCTCACCGCTGGCCGGGGCTCAACTCTCCCTTGACTTCTTTGGGAGTAGACAATTGATACTTCTTTCTTTGCTGGAAAAGCCTTTTTGATGGCAGCGAAAGCAGATGCATCCTTTTGAATTTTCCCACTCTTTATGCCGGCTTCAACTCTCTCACCAGTCAGAATCAACTCGGTGAACCCCACAGACGAACTTCCAATCAAGTGATTGAAAAAGGGGCCTGACAGTGTACCCAAGAACATATCAACAAGCTCCCTCTCAGATAGAGGTGGTTGTACTCGTCCCGCCAAGTCTCTCCATTTCTGGGCATACTCTTTGAAACCTTCATTTGATACCATGCCCATACTTTGTAATTGAGTACGGGTTGGTACTAAGTCCGCATTATATTGATATTGTATGTAAAAGGCAACTTCCAAATCCTCCCAATTATGCACATCATACCTCTCTAGCTGGTAAAACCAATCCAACTGCGTCCCCGAAAGACTGTCTTGGAAGAAATGGACCCACAGATCCTTGTCAGAAGAATGAGGTTGAATTTTTCTGACGTAAGATCGCAGATGCATCTTTGGATAAGACAAACCATCGTACTTAGCAAATATAGGCACCTTAAACTTGGGGGGAATGGCAATTCCAGAGACCAGCCATAAATCTTCAAAGTCCAGCCCAGGCACTCTCTGTACCTCCATGGCAGCCAAACGCTCTTCCAGATTCTTGTACTTGTCATCTGCAGGAGGGTACTGCTGCTCTGAATAGTCTTCATCCTCATCCTCTTCTTCTTCTTCCTCAGACTCAGTTGGTACTGCAGCTCCCTTTCCTTTTCCAACCCCTTCATCAGATGTTGAGGGAAAATCCATGACCCTTCTAGCTTGACCTTCAAATCTTCTACCCAAGGTATCCACACCAACTCTTTTCTTTTTCTTTTTCTCCTTTTCCTTTTCCAGCAAGGCTTTGAGCTCCTCCTTCCCCTTGGCCTAGGTCAGAAGTAGCTGTTGAAACTGAGAATTTTGCGCTTGTAAGTCTTTAACCGTCTGCTCAATATCCATCTTGCTGAAATAAACAGCAGAGAGATAAGGAAACCTGGTGTGATGACCTGTTTATGCATATTGTGATACGGTGGGAGAACTGACTTGAGGTTTTATGTTTGTGTTCGCAAATGTTTTAGTTTAGCAAGAGTCGCCACCGACTTTTTATTTTATCCAAAGGAAAGGTCAAAAAGCACAGGAAAGACCTTTGAGATGTTTTCTTGGGTTCGGGGGGTAGATTATGAAAAGGGAAGGTACAAGCACCCTTTTCATCCATGGTTATCCATGGGCTCTTAGTTACTTGTTTAGATCACTTGCTTTTGCTTTTCAATTGTTTGAAATGGTGCTTTGTGTGTGGTTTTGAAAATGTTTTGAAAAGAGACCATCGTTGTGGCAACCTTTGTAATGATTCTTGTTTGAATATATACAAAGGTGTATTGTCTTTTGAAAATATATTTCAATGTTTGAAAGTTTGTTTTTGGGAAGTGTTTTGAAATTGTGTTGTGAGGTGTGTTTGAAAATAGCAAGGATATTTTTGTAAGTTTTGATCAAGTAACTAAGATTTGTCTACCCTATTTTATCAAAGGTATTTCCTACACATTTTTAACCCTTTTGACAGTGTTGTTTTACCATTGCATTTGGTAAACAACCTTGTATTAGGATTTTAAACGGGACAGGTGCGGGTCATCGTATTAACCATGATAGCAATTGTGCTAAGTATCTTTAGCAAATTTTTTAGGGACTAGATCATTTTGTATAGGCAACCAAGATAGCGTCATCGAGGGACTATGATCTTTTGTTTTGTTTTTGTTTTGCCAAGATACTCAACATGCATAACATGACCTATTTTCAAGGCAACAAGTGGATGAAACCCTAGGGGTGCAAGTGTGCATTGTGTTGTCATTTTACATGCTTTTTGTCTTGTATTAGGTAAAGCTACTTGTTGATTTTGGATTTTTTGCATACAAACCCTAATCTCTAATCATGGCATAATTGGAAGCATAAATGCGTAAAAATAAATCTACCACTATTACAACATGATTATGGGGAGGGCGATACAATTTTTGAATGGGGGATTATTTGGCAAGAAATTAAAATCCTAATTTTACTATTACATCCAAATTGAATCAATGGCATAAATAATAAATGGATAATATTTAAATAAACAAATTAAATAAATACAAAATATTATGAATATGCAAAAGTGTTTTGTTTATTTTTAGGTATGTAAAAATGTTTAATGTAAAAATAAAGAAATAAATAAAAGATTATTATTATTTTTTTATTAAGGGTAAAACCCTAATTTTCTTTTAAGAATGTAAATATATTGACTATATTATTTATATACAATAAAAATAAAATAATGTATATACAAAAAATAAAATATATTTAGAGAAAGTATTATTTTAAGTATAAATAAAATAAAGAATAAAAAATAAAAGTATAATGGTTATTATATATTTATTTTCAAGTTTTCCATAAATAAAAGTATATACTATTAAATTATTATTTTCATGTCTAAAAAATAATAAAATAATAAAAATAAATATGAAAATTTATGAAAATATTTTGGGGTATTTTTATGTTTGGGAAAATATAAAATAAAATCAGAAAATGAAAATAAAATAAAAAATATAAAAGTATAAAGAAATTGGGCCAGGGGGGTGCATTCAGCAAAAGGGGGGTGTTAGAAACAAAAGAACCAAAGCCCAGCCCAAGCCAGACTTCATCTTCAACCTCTCTTCAAAATTTCGCGCGTCCTGTACCAAACATGAATAACCTGCATACGAGCTCTAATGCAAAAACACATAACATCAAAGTTGTAGGGTTTTCCAAGACGAATTCAACCATATAAAAAACTTGTCCTAACTCTCAAAGACCAGAGAGAATTTCTCTGGCCCTAAATCTTAACCTATTTTTTTCAGGATGTTCATGGACCAAATTCTCTTAGCATGCTTAACTAAAATGAAAACTGAGCATATGTACAGCTTCATGGCTATGAATACTACATTTCTTATTCACAAACCTAAACCTAATTGTTCCTAAATGGAGAGATAGGAAGTTGACAAAATCCTGTTTCAATTGACTTCGTGTCTGACAATGTGGAGCTTTTCAATGAGGCCTGAGATGTTTGGGAGCTTGCTTGAACTTCCCCTGACCTTCTCCAATGCCTAGCTTGCCTTTAATGTGCTTGAACAAGCCTACAGAACTCAACCTGCACAAGCTGAAATCAAAAATGGAAAACCTTGTAAATGGAGTTACAGTTAGTGTTTAAGGGTTGGGATAGCTTGGATATGTTATATGGAAGGTGTTTGAACTAGTTTGAGACAAAACACACGAGGGATTTGAGTTGTGAAAATCAAACTGCAGGGAGTGCCCTATTTTGCCAAATGAAGATGATTTTGTGCTATGGGAGGTTTGAAGGCTCAAAGGGTCATTGTTGTACCCCAAAATTTGCCCTCCCATATTCTTCAAGAATTGCAAAGTCAAAGCTTCAAAATTCCCCAAGGGTTGCACAGTTCAAGGGCCTCCTAACAGTCAAAAATTAGGGTTTTGGTTCTGACAAAGAAAATGAATTTTCCAAGGGTCCAACCAAGTCCCACATGCCTACAAACATGGTCAAGTATCCTCATACCAAGTTTCAAGACTTACAGCACAAAATTGCACAGTCAAAAACCCTAATTGCACTACAGTCAACTGTAGGGGCAAAATGGTCATTTGACAGTCAAAAGTTCAAATTTTTGGTCAACATCTCATTTTGAAGCCACAAACATCATTTTATCAATGCTTGATCATGATTATCAAAGCTTGGCTCAAAAATCATCAAGATGCAAAAGTTTCCATATTTGGACAGTTGAAAAAGTCAACTGTAACTTGACCAGGGCATAACTTTCACATGGTTTATCAGAAAAATTCCATCCAAAGTTCATTTTGAAGATAAATACATTTCCTACAACTCCTCTTCACACTTCAAGTCCAATAAATGCTCTCACAAAACGTTATCAATTTCAACATTATAGGTCATTTTCAAAAGTCAACAAAAAAGGACTTTAAGTCAAAGGCCATAACTTAAGATTGGTAAATCAAAATGACATGGGACCAAAGACATTGGTTAGAGGACTCAAATACCTTTCCAAAATGTCCAAGAACATGAGCAAAGCTTAAAAATTGAGAAAGATATGCCTTGTGGAAGTTGGAAAATGTTTGGATATTTTGAAAAGTCAACATTGCTTCAAAAGTCTTAAAATTGCTAATGGGCCTCTTTTTCTTCCACAATTCATCATCCAAGGCATGTGCACGACCATTTGGCCCAAAGGGAAGTTTTTTATCATTTTTATTTATTTATTTGGATTTTTAATTATTAATAATTCATTTAATTAAAATAAATAGGTGAAAAATATTAAACCTAATGTTTTAAATATTTTTGTGCAAGACAATGACTCATGATTCACTAAAGATTTCGTGCCTATCAAAAGTGGAAAGAATTGGTGCAAATTGTGATGGTTCTTCATGAAGAAATATTTGAAAAGATCCTTAAGAATCAAATCTTGAAAATCATGAATGCAAAGGTTTTTGTTCGGTTTCTTTGACCTAAATCATTCACACATAAATACATAGTGCAGACCTAATGCAAACAACCTCCAAGCTGCGCCATACACAAATAACCAAACTTGAATTTTTTTGCCAAAAATTGAAAACTGAAAACAAGGTTCCAGCACGATTCAGAGCAAGAGACCAATTGCAAAAGCTTCCTCGTGCATTACTGAAGCTAACTGGATAATTTTCCAACCCTTACACGCCCAGAATTGGTATAGGGAGTTCAAACTGTTTTCAATTATATGCATAATCGTGTTTTAATATTTAAGCATTTTCATGGCATTTCTTTTATGGATTCATACTAATTGGATGATTCTGAAACTAACCATGTGATTGAATTGAGTTTTTATGCACTATATGCAAAAACGCCATTGTTGTATTTTAGGGTTGCAGAGGTTCTAATTTAGGGCTTCTCTATCATGGAAAAATTGAGACACGGGAATGGTACCATTAGAATCAAAAGCTTCCAACGAATTTCATGATGGGGTCGCGCCCAATTTCTGATCAAAGACAAGCTAATCGCTATTTTCTAGAATGGTGCATTTGGAGACGGTTCAAAACCGTTGCTGATTCTTTTATGTTTCAGGAAAAAAACAAAATCCATGGAGAAGACGATGAAGTGTCAGGCAGTGATTGGAGCATTTAAAATTTGTGCGCTAATTTTCAACTAACCATTGTTTTTACCTTATATTATTTGTTTTTTATTATGTAATCAAAGGCGCGTGAATAGCTTGAGTGGTAGAGAAAGCACTTGGTAAACCACTGGACCTGGGTTCGATCCCAGGTCCCCCTCCCTTTCCTTATATTTTTCTCATAATTGTATTCTTGTGTGACTCCCTTGCAAGCGTCCACCCTATGGCCTTACATCCAGGCGTGCCACCCGTCCCACTGTGTCAAACCCAAGGCCAGGATTTAAAGCATATGGTGTGTCTCAGTCCACGCGTACACATGCCAGCGCAAAAGTCAACAAGGCCAAAGGCTTGATGGGCCTGAAATACTGGACTCTACCTCCCAATTTGGGGACAGACCCCCCCTAGGTTTGAATTTTCATTCTTTTCTTTATTTTATTTATTTCAATTATTGTTTTTAATTAATTCCTTTAATTTAATATTTTCATTAAAAAAAACATAAAAACAATGTAAAATCAAAAAAAGGACAAAAATAAGTATTTTTATTTAATGTTATTTTTTGTAAATAAATATCATTAATTAATTTTAGTTTTTAATTTAAGTTTAATTCAAACATTTTCTTAATAAACTTAAAATTGGTAGAATTAGGGTTTTAATTAATTTTTATCCTTTTTCTTTTCTTCTCACTAATAATTAATTATTTATTTTCATAAAATCAAATTGTCATTAAATAATTAGATTTAATTTTAGGTTTAAATTTTAATAGGTTTTTCTTAATAAATAAAAGTTGTAGAATTAGGGTTAATTAGCGTTTTAGTTTCATTTAATTCTCATTAAAAAATCATAAATACAAAAAAACTAAAAAAATAGTTTCTTTTTCCTTAATTGAACTAATTTGTAAATAATAATCTAATTTCATTAAAAAGGGTCCAACGCCCTCGCTTTCAATTTCAATTCATATTCGCGCATTTTATATTTATGTACTTCTCCCAAAGCCGTGTAATATTTATTTTTCGCACTTTACTTTACTTATTTACTTTCTGTCAAATCGGGTCTAGGAAATTTTGGAGATGTGGACCCGCGCCTTTGTAATAGTTTAGAACTTTTATTTCTCGCTTTTTTAACTGTTAATAATGGCATGCAAGAATGAATGACAAAAATAAAAACAAACGCATAGATCACTATAACATGACAAGACAAAAATAACTGAATCTGACACACAAATCACACACCACCCTTAGGGTACGCCTCACTGTTGCCTTGCCTCGAAAGGTGATCGTCGAGTAGAGGATGTCTTAGTAAGTCCTCATGATCCGGGAACCTGGCATGAGGGTAGCTTCTAAGGTATCTTCCCATTGCTCCGGTGGTCACCATGTCCCGAACCTCGAATTGACCCGACACCTCCAACGGTGGTGCTACCTACCTCTCAATGGTGGGATGGCACTACTTTAAAGGACATTTACACAGACGAATTCCTTAGGGTAGGTAGGTTCTCGTAGATACTTGCTCTAATTTCAAAAACAAATCAAACATACTTTTCACATCGGCACCTTTTCAAAAAGCTTTCGAAAGCAATTTTTCAAACACTCTTGAGGACCGATACAAGAGTCGAACTGGAATTTTCAAAGAAACTTTTTTAAAACCCACAATTGAAAAGCAAAAAAACCATTTTGAAAACACAAATGAGCAAGTATCTAAGAGCCCATGGATAACCATGGATAGTAAGGGTGCTAACACCTTCCCTTTCTATAACCTACCTCCCGAACCGAGAGCAATCTCTATAAGGAATTTTTCTGTGCTTTTGTCCTTTCCATTTGGAGAAAATAAAAGACGGTGGCGACTCTTGCTTCCGCGACATTTCGCGAACCAGCGTTAAACAGTCAGTTCCAGATCCACCGATCACAGAACTGGCGACTCTGTTGGGGACTTAAACTTAAAGTGAGGTGTACCTTAGGGTTAGTTCATAACTGTGTTTTCAATTGTATTGACTTGTCTGCTTTAAATTGGTGGGTTGCATGGGAGTTACATAGATCCTAACCCGGATCTGGGGATACCCTGTTTAGGTAGCATAAGCTGTGAGGGACCTGTCCGGCGTATACCGACATGGGTGAAGCAGTGGCTACGTTGGTGTGGCGCCTTGGTCTGTACCGATATCCCTCATGTTGAAACAGGGAGAATATGGGTCTTCCAAGGAGTCATTAAGCACCAACAGACCTTAGAACCTTAAATGACACAACTTGGCCATTAGAACAGTAGCAGTATGCTACGCCCATTGAGGTTAAACGCTCGTGATGGTTCTGGCCGCAAGAAAAGATTGCGATGTTGGAGTTATGACCGATTGAGGGTAGTCAATGATATTGGGATCCCCTTAGAACCCGGTTACTTCTAATAGGACAGGTTGAGCCCACCAACTTCAAGAGGGTAATACCCAGACCTCATGCTGGCCTAAACTCTAAGGGCTTCTCTTGTATGACTTGTGTGCCTTCGTACTTGACTACTTGCATGCTTGTTATCTGACACATGAACTACTTGCAGGTTTTGTTTATAGTCCTTAATTTGGACTCATAACAGGGTTTACTAAGTTTCTTGCAGGTTTTGTTTATAGTCCTTAATTGGGACTCATAACAAGAGTGTACTAAGTTTCTTGCAGGTTTTGTTTATAGTCCTTAATTGGGACTCATAACAGGGTTACTAAGTTTCTTGCAGGTTTTGTTTACAGTCCTTAGTTGGGACTCATAACAGGGTTTACCTACATTACCCCCATGCATAGCATAACATCATACCATTGCATACATCCTGCATAAGGACTAACCCATTTCAAGGATCCCAAGGGTCTGTGATGCAGGTCATGATGAATCAAATGTCTAGCAAGGGGCAAAGGGGATTTATTTTCCTCTAGCCAAGGTTAATGACTTGAGTCAGGGGCTATGACCCACTCGATATGGTGAGCTTTGACTCTTGAAGAAGGACTCTCAATAATATACAGTTCCTTCAATCAAGCTACCGGGTCCAAATTCTAACAATTTTCTCGTTTACCCCGCGAGATCCTTGAAAACATTGCATACATACATACATATCATTGCATAACAGGTACCCTTCTGACAGGTCACTTACCTTTCTCGCTGCTTATTTCAGCAATGGCTTCCCAACAAGATAACCAGGACCTTCTTGCTCAAGAGACTCGGTTCGGGGAAATCCTCCTGAGTATATCCAAGGGGCAGGAGGAGCTAAGGACACTTCTCATGGAGACTTTGGTCAGGAACAGCGCTGAGGACGAACGGCTGAAACATCTGCAAGCTGAAGTGGATGCAATGAGAGCCCAGATGCCGGGGTAGGTGACTATCATCTAGGACTTAGCTCAAAGGCAAGATGAGGTCGGGGTTCTCGTCAACCAACTGCTTCGGGGTAACCAACTGGGGCAAACATCTAAGGGCAAAGAGCCAATCATCATTCAACCACCTTTGAGACAAGGAGATAAGGGGAGAGCTCTTCAAATGGCTCCAATGTCACAAATTCAGCATCAACCTCACCAGCTTCAGCCAAGCAAGCCCAGGAGGCAATTCACCCCGCTCAACATGTCGTTGTTTCAAGCTTTACAACGCCTGTTGAGATTGAATCTGATCACATTAAGGGCTCATCCCCGGAACCCCAACACATCATCTCCTATCTATGATCCCAATAAAAGGTGTGCCTACCACTCTGCCAGTCCAGGACATGATACAAATGAGTGTTGGGCTCTGAAGAACAAGATCCAGGACCTGATTGATGTAGGAGCATTGGAGTTCACACAAGATGGTCAGGCTAAGTTTTTCTACCATCCCTCCAAGGCTCACCATTTGAAGTAACAAGCCCTGAAGATGAAAAGACTTTTGTTCATTAGAATCTTCCAAGTTGTAATTTTCTTTTGTTCAAACATTTACTCATGTTAAACGTTGTTATTTCATTAATGCATCGCATATGTCTGTTTTGAAGCAATATATTCGTATTCACTATATGCAAATTATTTTCATATTTTTTCTGATGATCAACGCTCGACTAATAACTCTAAGCCTCTTGAGGGAGGATGACGAAAACGATACCACGATCTACAGTATGCTTTTGAACAGACCCTGCTGATGAGGTACAGGCATTGTTTCAATCCCTAAACACTGGAGTTATAAGGAAGATAATCCCTCGTCAACCCCTTTGAGCCAAAGAAGTAGGAGCTTTTCTTTTCGAAAATTAAAACCCTTAATCATAACCTGGGGTAGGGTAGTTCTCTCGGTGGATCCAAGTGCATAACAAATGGCACCAAAGAAGTCCTTACAAAACAAAGGATAGTGATGGTTCCGAATAATCATAAGGGTAGGCGGTCATTATATCTCAAAAATAAAAACCCAATAATTCAAAACCTATGAAGGAGACTTACAAAACTGGGGCATCCCGCTGACTGTAATTCAAAAAGAAACAGTCCAGGCAAAAAATTTAGGGATAGCGAAATCAAAAAGAAAAAGAGGTCACACGAACCCTCAACAAAAACAAAAATGACTGCCTATTCAGAATAAATCATCAATATCTGAACCATCATTGGAACATCAGGACAAAGACTCAAACAAGGTCTAGCGCACGATCAACTGAGCTTAGGTTTGAAGAACATCACGAAGAGCGGGTGGGTACAAATATAATTTGAGCCTTTATCCTTTGTTTCTTAAACCATGAACCAGGCCACGTTATAACCCCTAAAAGTCCTAGCTGAAGCATGGGTTAGTTCGAAAGCATACTGTACAAAAGGTATCCTGACTCCTTAAGGCCTACGGTAAAATACAGAGTTGACATCACGTTTTACAAACATTCACTTGTTTTATGAAAAAGAATGCATTTCTAAAATCTTCAAGACATACATAAGCTTTGCATTTTTAACATAACTTTGTTTGCATATGACTTTTTGGTTGAACAACAGGAAATTCGCACGATGAATACCTAGTGAACAAAAGCACTTCCAATCAAGGGGCAGACTTGATCATGGTCTATCATCTGGGGCAATCCAATCAAGATTCGGAGAATCTCTCAAAGGCCAAACAGCCAGGGGCAAATCTCCGCCTGAGTCACTTGGGGCATCCCCATAACGAATCTTGCCTGATCAAAAACCTTCTGATGGCATGACAGAACACTTCTAACAGGGGCAACTCCCTACGTTACATAGTCGGAAAAAAATACTACGCAAAATCAAAAACCCGCTAGGTTGACATACCTAGGCAAAAATAAGGGCTTCCCGGCGAACCAAAAGGGTTCGGGCAAAAATAAGGGATGAAATAAAAAAGGATCTGTACACCCGGCAAGTCGAAAACCTGAAAAGGCGGCTTGGGCAAAAATGGGTATCCCGGTGGACTGAAAACCCGAAAGGGCGGTCCAGGCAAAAGTTAGGGATCAAAAGCGTACGACTATGTCCCGGCATCTTGTCACTTGCCTACCAGAAGAAGGTTTGTCCATCAACAACTATCAGCACCTCACAGGTATTCCTCTCCCACATCAGAAACAGGGGCAATGATGGGTGGTCTAAGCGATCTAATGACTCTATCCACCAAGGTATCAAGGTGGTTTCGGATGAAGAACATAACCAGTACATCCCAGTTCCCCAGAGAGTGAGCCAGCAAGTCAGTACCCTCTCCTCAAGCGAAGCTATTATCAACCTTAAGGAAGTTGGGTATCCTCCAGCAGATCTCAACATTCCCCAGCAGCACATCATACAGACATTCTTAACGAGCATCCCCGGCAGTCTTGACCTAAAGATTGTTCCCCGGCGGTATATCAAACATTCAAGGGAGTCACTTCCCCGGTACAATTCAAAACTTCCCCAAGAAGAGTCCAATCCAGTTTCCCCAGGAAGGTTGGAATCCATCTCCCCAAGCAGTAAGCTTATCCCCAGTAGATTCTGGAAGCTTATCCCTCGCAAAGCACGAACGCGTCTCCCGGCTTTATTCAAAGAGTTATTTCCTTACCATGATATAACTGGGTTATCCTCAGCCAAAAGCCACGGAAAGAGCGTCCTCGACGAAGTCTTCTTATCCCCAGCGAAGTCTATTAGCACTCCCAAACATAACAATGGTATCCCCAGCGAAGTTACCATCAACATTTCAGCAAAGTACCTTTCTCCCCACAGAGTATTGCTCCCCAGCAAGATCGCTAAAGTATCTTTCTCCTCGCAGAGTAATCATTCGCCAAGTTTATTCCCCAACGGAGTTATCTTCTCCTACCGATATTCTTGCAACCAACATCCCCAGCGGAAGCAAAATCTATCCTTTAACATCAGCCCAGGAGTGACTTCCCGGCACCCGTCAAGGATTTACTTTCCTGGATGAAAACATACATTCGTAAACATCACATACATCATTGAAGCATGCATTTACGCATCATATCTCACAAATCTCATATTGAGAACATCATTGCTTGATCCATATCATGCATTGCATATGACTGACCTTTACCTTTCAAGAAGTATTCAGTTAAGTTCTCAGCTACATTCAAGACCTAGATCGGTTCAGTTAAATCGACTCCAAAGATTTCTCTGTTTCTTATCCAGTCAAAGGCCTTCTCTGGTTCAGTCAGATCGACCCTAAGATCTCCCTGTTTCTTACCCAGTTGAAGACATTTCAAGACCTAGACCGGTTCAGTTAATCGACCCTAAGATTTTCTGTTTCTTATCCAGTCCAAGGCCTTCTCTAGTCCAGTTAAATCGATCCCACACAGATTTTCCTGATAAAGACTCAGTAGAAGTTATCCAAGATTCTCTCAATGATTGTTGTTGAGGTTGTAGTCGCCTATGGTTCTCTCCCCGATACTGCGGAGGTAGTAATCATCCCCAGATTCTCTCAATGATTACTGTTGAAGTTGAAGTCGCCCAAGATTCTCTCAATGATTGCTGTTGAGGTTGTAGTCGCCTATGGTTCTCTCCCCGATACTGTGGAGGTAGTAATCATCCCCAGATTCGCTCAGCGTTACTGTTGAAGTTGAAGTCGTCCAAGATTCTCTCAATGATTACTGTTGAGGTTGTAGTCGCCTATGGTTCTCTCCCCGATACTGCGGAGGTAGTAATCATCCCCAGATTCGCTCAGCGTTACTGTTGAAGTTGAAGTTGTCCAAGATTCTCTCAATGATTGCTGTTGAGGTTGTAGTCGCCTATGGTTCTCTCCCCGATACTGCGGAGGTAGTAATCATCCCTAGATTTGCTCAGCGTCACTGTTGAAGTCGAAGTTGTCCCAGATTCTCTCCCCGATACTGCGGAGGTAGTAATCATCCCAAGATTCTCTCAATGATTACTGTTGAGGTTGAAGTCGTTCAAGATTCTCTCAGCGTTCCTGTTGAGGTAGTAATCATCCAAGGTTCTCTCGGCGTTCCTGTTGAGGTAGTAACCATCCCTGGTTCATTCATCACCGTTTGAAGCTCCAGATCCAGCTCCTGTAACCAGTCAGGACACATCTACACAAAGAGTTCGAAGACCAGATCCTGCAACATGTCAGGTACTCATTTTTCTTTTGCAGGTACGCAGGTTCTCGCTAAGGAATCTCTTACGCGATCAACATCCAGATGGCATCTATAAGCCCGTCCACCTTCCATCATCTCCCAGCATGGCATCTATAAGCCCATCATCCTATCCATCAAATCTCCAAATGGCATCTATAAGCCCATTCCCCACATCACACTACTATGTGAGCGCAAATTTCTGGGCACTCTAGTGTTCAATCATCTTCCACCATCGGATTACGAAAGGCACGTCAGCCAATCTGCATCCTCAGGTCTAAGAAGATTGAACAGGGGCAACTGTTGTACCCCAAAATTTGCCCTCCCATATTCTTCAAGAATTTCAAAGTCAAAGCTTCAAAATTCCCCAAGGGTTGCACAGTTCAAGGGCCTCCTAACAGTCAAAAATTAGGGTTTTGGTTCTGACAAAGAAAATGAAGTTTCCAAGGGTCCAACCAAGTCCCACATGCCTACAAACATGGTCAAGTATCCTCATACCAAGTTTCAAGACTTACAGCACAAAATTGCACAGTCAAAAACCCTAATTGCACTACAGTCAACTGTAGGGGCAAAATGGTCATTTGACAGTCAAAAGTTCAAATTTTTGGTCAACATCTCATTTTGAAGCCACAAACATCATTTTATCAATGCTTGATCATGATTATCAAAGCTTGGCTCAAAAATCATCAAGATGCAAAAGTTTCCATATTTGGATAGTTGAAAAAGTCAACTGTAACTTGACCAGGGCATAACTTTCACATGGTTTATCATAAAAAATCCATTCAAATCTCATTTTGAATATAAAGACATTTCCTACAACTCCTCTTCACACTTCAAGTCCAAGAAATGCTCTCACAAAAAGTTATCAATTTCAACATTATAGGTCATTTTCAAAAGTCAACAAAAAAGGACTTTAAGTCAAAGGTCATAACTTGAGATTGGTAAATCAAAATGACATGGGACCAAAGAAATTGGTTAGAGGACTCAAATACCTTTCCAAAATGTCCAAGAACATTAGCAAAGCTTAAAAATTGAGCAAGATATGCCTTGTGGAAGTTGGAAATTTTTTGGATATTTTGAAAAGTCAACATTGCTTCAAAAGTCTTAAAATTGCTAATGGGCCTCTTTTTCTTCCACAATTCATCATCCAAGGCATGTGCACGACCATTTGGCCCAAAGGGAAGTTTTTTATCATTTTTATTTATTTATTTGGATTTTTAATTATTAATAATTCATTTAATTAAAATAAATAGGTGAAAAATATTAAACCTAATGTTTTAAATCTTTTTGTGCAAGACAATGACTCATGATTCACTAAAGATTTCGTGCCTATCAAAAGTGGAAAGAATTGGTGCAAATTGTGATGGTTCTTCATGAAGAAATATTTGAAAAGATCCTTAAGAATCAAATCTTGAAAATCATGAATGCAAAGGTTTTTGTTCGGTTTCTTTGACCTAAATCATTCACACATAAATACATAGTGCAGACCTAATGCAAACAACCTCCAAGCTGCGCCATACACAAATAACCAAACTTGAATTTTTTTGCCAAAAATTGAAAACTGAAAACAAGGTTCCAGCACGATTCAGAGCAAGAGACCAATTGCAAAAGCTTCCTCGTGCATTACTGAAGCTAACTGGATAATTTTCCAACCCTTACACGCCCAGAATTGGTATAGGGAGTTCAAACTGTTTTCAATTATATGCATAATCGTGTTTTAATATTTAAGCATTTTCATGGCATTTCTTTTATGGATTCATACTAATTGGATGATTCTGAAACTAACCATGTGATTGAATTGAGTTTTTATGCACTATATGCAAAAACGCCATTGTTGTATTTTAGGGTTGCAGAGGTTCTAATTTAGGGCTTCTCTATCATGGAAAAATTGAGACACGGGAATGGTACCATTAGAATCAAAAGCTTCCAACGAATTTCATGATGGGGTCGCGCCCAATTTCTGATCAAAGACAAGCTAATCGCTATTTTCTAGAATGGTGCATTTGGAGACGGTTCAAAACCGTTGCTGATTCTTTTATGTTTCAGGAAAAAAACAAAATCCATGGAGAAGACGATGAAGTGTCAGGCAGTGATTGGAGCATTTAAAATTTGTGCGCTAATTTTCAACTAACCATTGTTTTTACCTTATATTATTTGTTTTTTATTATGTAATCAAAGGCGCGTGAATAGCTTGAGTGGTAGAGAAAGCACTTGGTAAACCACTGGACCTGGGTTCGATCCCAGGTCCCCCTCCCTTTCCTTATATTTTTCTCATAATTGTATTCTTGTGTGACTCCCTTGCAAGCGTCCACCCTATGGCCTTACATCCAGGCGTGCCACCCGTCCCACTGTGTCAAACCCAAGGCCAGGATTTAAAGCATATGGTGTGTCTCAGTCCACGCGTACACATGCCAGCGCAAAAGTCAACAAGGCCAAAGGCTTGATGGGCCTGAAATACTGGACTCTACCTCCCAATTTGGGGACAGACCCCCCCTAGGTTTGAATTTTCATTCTTTTCTTTATTTTATTTATTTCAATTATTGTTTTTAATTAATTCCTTTAATTTAATATTTTCATTAAAAAAAACATAAAAACAATGTAAAATCAAAAAAAGGACAAAAATAAGTATTTTTATTTAATGTTATTTTTTGTAAATAAATATCATTAATTAATTTTAGTTTTTAATTTAAGTTTAATTCAAACATTTTCTTAATAAACTTAAAATTGGTAGAATTAGGGTTTTAATTAATTTTTATCCTTTTTCTTTTCTTCTCACTAATAATTAATTATTTATTTTCATAAAATCAAATTGTCATTAAATAATTAGATTTAATTTTAGGTTTAAATTTTAATAGGTTTTTCTTAATAAATAAAAGTTGTAGAATTAGGGTTAATTAGCGTTTTAATTTCATTTAATTCTCATTAAAAAATCATAAATACAAAAAAACTAAAAAAATAGTTTCTTTTTCCTTAATTGAACTAATTTGTAAATAATAATCTAATTTCATTAAAAAGGGTCCAACGCCCTCGCTTTCAATTTCAATTCATATTCGCGCATTTTATATTTATGTACTTCTCCCAAAGCCGTGTAATATTTATTTTTCGCACTTTACTTTACTTATTTACTTTCTGTCAAATCGGGTCCAGGAAATTTTGGAGATGTGGACCCGCGCCTTTGTAATAGTTTAGAACTTTTATTTCTCGCTTTTTTAACTGTTAATAATGGCATGCAAGAATGAATGACAAAAATAAAAACAAACGCATAGATCACTATAACATGACAAGACAAAAATAACTGAATCTGACACACAAATCACACACCACCCTTAGGGTACGCCTCACTGTTGCCTTGCCTCGAAAGGTGATCGTCGAGTAGAGGATGTCTTAGTAAGTCCTCATGATCCGGGAACCTGGCATGAGGGTAGCTTCTAAGGTATCTTCCCATTGCTCCGGTGGTCACCATGTCCCGAACCTCGAATTGACCCGACACCTCCAACGGTGGTGCTACCAACCTCTCAATGGTGGGATGGCACTACTTTAAAGGACATTTACACAGACGAATTCCTTAGGGTAGGTAGGTTCTCGTAGATACTTGCTCTAATTTCAAAAACAAATCAAACATACTTTTCACACCGGCACCTTTTCAAAAAGCTTTCGAAAGCAATTTTTCAAACACTCTTGAGGACCGATACAAGAGTCGAACTGGAATTTTCAAAGAAACTTTTTTAAAACCCACAATTGAAAAGCAAACAAACCATTTTGAAAACACAAATGAGCAAGTATCTAAGAGCCCATGGATAACCATGGATAGTAAGGGTGCTAACACCTTCCCTTTCTATAACCTACCTCCCGAACCGAGAGCAATCTCTATAAGGAATTTTTTTGTGCTTCTGTCCTTTCCATTTGGAGAAAATAAAAGACGGTGGCGACTCTTGCTTCCGCGACATTTCGCGAACCAGCGTTAAACAGTCAGTTCCAAATCCACCGATCACAGTCATGTTTTTGGCTCAAAGGGATGTGAGAAAAATGTTCCAAATGTTTGCAAAAGTTAGTTTTCCCAGATGTTCAAGTTGTGTGATATTGGACAAATTTCTTGGTTATGAAGCAAAACATGAGAAGTGATGGAAGACAAGCCTGTACAGGCTATCTATAATCTTGCACACTATGCCCTTGGCCCCTCAAGTTGGTAGATTTGATTTGCTGCATAAGATATGGCTCAATGCTCAAGGATGTTATTTTGACATAAAGCAAAAATTAAGCAAAAATGGCAATGTTGCTTTTTCTATTTAGAGATTAATCTTGTGTGCAATGCTCTAATGACCAAAACAAAGCCTTAGACCAATGGATTTGCATTTAATTATTGAGTATGGAATTGTTTTGAGGCCTGTAATCTAGTTCAAAGTAAGCTGATTAAATTTTGCAACTTGTATCACTATGAACATGCCATGGATAAAAAGTGAGTTTTTGCCAACTTCAAGCCTTCGATTCTCCCTAACCACAAATGAGTTTGGAGATTTCTTGGACATTTTGGAAAGCTTGCAACATGATCTACATTCCATATTTGAAATGAAATTTAATATTCCAAGTGGAACTATGTGAAAAATGGCCATGAAGATAGGTCAAAATCCTGTCTAAACTAGGGCAAAATTTCATAAGTTAAAGTTTCATGGACCCTTGTTCCAAAAATCATAACTTGAGATCCAAGCTTCTTTTGGGAAAACTATGTGAATCAAAGTTGTAGACTTTGTGGAGGACTATAACTTTCATGTTGGAAGTTTTGTTTGAATCCAATTGCATCATGGTGAAAATGTTGGGCAAAGTTAGGAAAATTAAGAAAATTTCATAACTTAGAAAAATTCTAAGTTATGAAATTTTCAACTTTAAACCCTAATTTGCAAAATTGGGTTTCTTGATGAATAAGTTTCATGTTTTGACATATCTTGATGTAAAATGACCCTTGGCACTTGATTTTGACTAAAAAGTCAAAGTTTGACTTTTCAGTATACAGTCAAAATTTGATCAGTTGACTGAAAAAATTCATCTGTCAATCCAATACAATTGAGATCTTTTAAACCTTGTGAATAAGTCAAGATGATTCCATTGAGTCCTTGAGTCCTTTCTTGAACTTAATTGGCCATTGGCTAGGTCAAAAAATCAGAAATTGCCCTTGTGCAGTCAAAACCCTAAAAATGACAATTTTGCCCTTTTGGTGATCTGATCAAATTTCTTGAGGAGTTGTGGTCTAAACTTGATCAAATGGTTCATGTGAGTCTATAGTGTTGATGTGGGTCAAAATTTATGAGGTTTGACTGTAAATTGGCCATGGTTGACTTTTTCCCCAATACAATTGATTTTTAGGTCAACTGTCCAATTGACTGGGCCAAAATTTGATTCAGAGCTTGAAACTGGGTATGGACAAACTTATGAGTCCAACATGAAGTATGAAAGTCACTTTGAGCATTAGAAGTCCAAAAATCCTTGTGCAAACTTAAACCCTAGTTTAGGTCAACAGTGCAAGGAGATGGCTTGAGCAGAGCAAACCCTAGTTTGATCTTGAGTTCAAAGAGCCTTGTGATGAGAAATGTTGAAAAATGAGAGGGAAAATTTTGGGGTACAACAGCTTCCCCTGTTCAATCTACTTGAACCTGAAGAGTTAGATTGGCGGGTTTGCCTTTCGTGACTCGAAGGTAAAAGAGGATTGGACATTAGAGTGCCCGTAAATTTGTGCTCGTCAGAGTATAGCGGAAGTAATGGGCTTAAAGATGCCATTTAGAGATGTGACAGAATCTTGTTGGAGATGGGCTTAAAGATGCCATCCAAGAAAAGTTGATCGTATAAGAGATTCCTTTGTGAGGGCACATACACCTGTTGTTAAGGAGTACTATGCCGGGGAATGTTGGTCTCTGTTGTGGTAGAAATAGAACTTCAGTCGTCTGCTATTCTACCGGGGAGTCATCTTTCGGTTGGAGAGGTGACAGTGAACTTTTATCTGGTCGACATCCAGGCTTTACAGTCTTGTACTTCCTATCTGGTCAACATCCAGGCTTCAGAGGGAAATCAAATGGTTATCCGGTCGCATCCGGTTTTTCCTTTCGATTTGGGGCCTACTAATATCCGGTTGAATCTGGGCTTCAAAGTAATTGGCCAAGTAAACTGTTATTTGGTCAACATCCAAGCTTCACAATGTACCTTACTGTTATCTGGTCAACATCTAGGCTTCACAGTCTTGTATTTCTATCTGGTCAACATCCAGGCTTCACGATACTTTACTTCCTATCTGGTCAATGTCCAGTCTTCAGAAGGAAATCAAATGGTTATCCGGTCGCATCCGGTTTTCCCTTTTGATTTGGGGCTTCTAATATCCGGTTGAATCTGGGCTTCAAAGTAATTGGCCAAGTAAACTGTTATTTGGTCAACATCCAAGCTTCACAGTGTACCTTACTGTTATCTGGTCAACATCTAGGCTTCACAGTCTTGTATTTTTATCTGGTCAACATCCAGGCTTCACAATACTTTACTTCCTATCTGGTCAACGTCCAGTCTTCAGAAGGATTTGTAGGGGATTCAATTATTTTCTGGTCGATCTCTGGGCTTCAATATAATCAAAGTATTATCTGGTCGAACCCAGGCTTCATAACTGGACCAAGAATCTTCCCCTTGATTTAAATAATTAAATAAGAGAGCGTCTGTGTCTGGAGCATCTCTAAGCCGTTTTCTGAGTTTTGAACATCTGTTTTAGATAGCTATTGATTTTATCCTGAAAAGGGTAGAATGTTAGCTAAAAATACAAAGTCACGTTGCATGAAATGTATGATGCAGTGAGATGTTTTTTATCAATGTCTATAATTTATTAATGTAATGTATGTGCATGTAAGCCGATTAGCTGTTTTGCTGAGGAAAATAAATCCTGGATAGCTGGAGATAATGAAATCTTTGACCGCTGTTAGGGAAAATAAATCCAAGACCATTGCTGGAGATTTTAAGATTTTTGACAAACTCTGTGGGGAGAAGCTATACCGCTGGGGAGATCAGGAGTTTGGGTTGTATGCCAATCTACTGGGGACTTCAAGAATGAGGATCTTTGTTCTGTTGGGGATATTAGGGGAAAACTGAATGGTTTCCGTTGGGGATTAGTATATCAAAGTTTCATCGTTGATGGGGATCTTCATGACGTCCTGATTCGATCATGGCGACTTCACTGGGGAAGAATAACTCTCTAGGGAATTACCTGGTTTTAAAATAATTCTTCAGGGACAAAGGAGGAAATTGGATGATTTTTACCGGGGTTTAAAGATTGAAGTTTTGGATTCTGTTGGGGAAGAAAGCTTTGTCTTCAATGAGGGTTTGCAGTTCAAAGTTTTCCGGCCCCGCTGGGGATTGGGAGTTTGGAAACTCAAATCTGATGAGGATTTTGAAACTTAACTCCGCTGGGGATATGTATTTTGAGGTTTTAGCTCTGTTGAGGATCTGAGTGACATACTGCAGGGGATTTCTCCTGGAATAGCCTAAAGACATTTTCCTATACTTTCAACCTATCAGTAATTATCCTTTCTCATTTCGTTTTATTTGTAAGCAGTGATTATATTCAAATGCATATGCTCATTTAATAAAATCATTGGACGTTTTCAAATAAAACACAAGTGTAAAAAGAAAGAAAAGGCAAACAAATTCCTGCACTTTGAAGTATCTTTGTATTAACTTTGTGTAAGTATTTTATACAAAGGAGATAGACATCCTAGTAAGAGAATGTTGTCATAAAAAATGAGAAAAATTTATACAAAGAAAGATGGCTATGTGTAACAACTCCATGGGGTTCCCATTCTGTTATAGCCTTTGTAACTCTGAGTATCTTTTCCATTCGTTGCTTCGTCCGCAGATGATTGGATTGATCAGAAGCTTGGAGCGTGTCCGTGAAGAGATTGTCTTTAAAGTGATCTGACGAGACATAGTCATACGCTTTAATTCCCTAACTTTTTCCTGGACCGCCCTTTCGGGTTTTCGATCCACCGGGAAACCCTTTTTTCCCAAGTCGCCCTTTCGGGTTTTCAACTTTCCGGGTGTACAAATTTTTTATTTAACCCTAATTTTTTCCTGAACCGCCCTTTCGGGTTTTCGATTCACCGGGATGCCCATTTTTGCCCAAGCCGCCCTTTCGGGTTTTCAACTTGCCAGGTCGTTTATGCGTAGTATCTTTTGACTATGTCTGCGTTCGCAGGGTGCAGCAGGTCATCTCCGTCCATGGTGGTCAGAATCATTGCCCCACCAGAAAAGATGTTTTTGATCACAAATGGTCCTTCGTAAGTAGGAGTCGATTTGCCCCTGGGATCACTTTGCGGTAAGATGATCCGCTTGATTACAAGATCCCCGACTTGATATACCTGTCTCTTGACTTTCTTGTTGAAGGCCTTGATCATATGTTTCTGATACGCCTGACCATGGCAAACAGTAGTAAGTCGCTTCTCGTCCATCAAGTTAAGTTGATCAAGTCGGGTCTGAATCCAATCGTCTTAACTCAAACCAGCATCCTTCATGATTCTCAAGGAAGGAATCTGAACTTCCATAGGTAAAACAGCTTCCATGCCATATACCAAAGAAAAGGGGGTTGCCCCAGTTGAAGTGCGTGTCGTGGTACGGTACCCGTGCAAAGCAAACGATAACATCTCATGCCAGTCCTTATAGGTGACTGTCATCTTTTAAATGATCTTCTTGATATTTTTGTTCGCAGCTTTGACAGCACTGTTCATCTTAGGCCGATAGGGAGATGAATTGTGATGTTGAATCTTGAATTGCTCACAAAGAGCGGTGATCATAGTATTGTTCAAATTTGTACCGTTGTCAGTGATGATCCTGTCGGGGATACCATACCGACATATGAGGTTCTGCTTGATGAAGCAGGCAACCACATTATTTGTAACGGAGGTGAAGGAAGCTGCTTCGACCCACTTGGTAAAGTAATCGATGGCCACCAGGATGAAATGGTGTCCATTGGATGTTGTAGGCTTGATCTCTCCAATCATGTCGATAACCCACATCGCGAATGGCCAAGGAGCTGTTAGGACATTGAGAGGAACTGGAGGAATATGTACTTTGTCAGCGTAGATTTGGCATTTGTGACAAGTACGAGAATGTTGATGACAATCAGCTTCCATGGTAAACCAGTAATAACATGCCCGTAGAATCTTCTTAGCCATCTTATGGCCACTTAAGTGGGTGCCAAAGGTGCCATTATGTAGTTCAGCCATAATTTGCTCAGCTTCAACCTTGTCCACACATCGGAGTAGGACACAATCAAGATTGCGCTTGTATAGGATACCATTCCTCAGAAAGAACTTGGCCGCGAACCTCCTTAAGAACTTTTTGTCATTGACTGAAGCTCCTTCAGGGTATTCTTGTGCTTCGAGATACTTTTTGACGTCATGAAACCAAGGTCGGTCCACCACTTCTTCGGTATTAATCTCGTGACAATGTGCAGGTTCGTCCATCCGTTCAATGGTGATTTGAGGTGCCTCATTATCCCAATTAAGTTTAAACATGGATGACATTGTAGCTAGCGCATCTGCTAGCTGATTCTCTTCTCGCGGGAAGTGCTCGAAGGTAATCTGCTCGAAGTGTGGTAACAATGTCAGGACATATTCTTTGTAAGGGATGAGGTTAGGGTGCTTAGTATCCCACTCTCCTTTGATTTGACTGATAACCAAAGCTGAGTCCCCAAATACAATCAAAGATTTGATTCCCAAGTCAATAGCGGCCTTGAGACCAAAGATACAAGCTTCATATTCGGCCATGTTGTTGGTGTAGCTGAAGCAGAGTCTAGCGGTGAAAGGTGTATGGCAACCTTCTGGAGAGATAAGTACCGCACCGATACCGTTCCCAAGTGCGTTGGAGGCGCCATCAAAGTACAGAGTCCATCGGGATCCTTGTTCAGGTTCATCATACGGTCTGTTTTCTTCAATGTTGCTCAAAGTCATGATATCCTCGTCGAGAAAGTCGAACCTCATGGATTGGTAATCTTCGACAGCTTGATGAGCCATATGATCGGCTAGCACACTCCCCTTTATAGCTTTTTGGGTTGTGTACTGGATATCATATTCGGTGAGGATCATCTTCCATCTAGTGATTCTTTCGGATAGAGCAGGCTTCTCGAAGATGTACTTGATCGGATCCATTTTAGAAATCAACAGAGTGGTATGTGTCAACATATACTGCCTTAGCCAGCGAGCAGCCCATACCAAAGCGCAGCAAGTTTTCTCGAGTAGTGAGTAGCGAGTCTCACAGTCGGTAAACTTTTCGCTAAGGTAATAAATGGCATGCTCTTTTCGGACAAACTCGTCATGTTGGCCCAGTACGCACCCCATTGAATTATCTAAGACAGTCAGATACATGATTAAAGGCCTTCCTTCGACGGGTGGCATCAAGATAGGAGGTTCCAGAAAATACTCCTTGATTTTATCGAAAGCAACTTGACAGTCATTATTCCATTCAACCACCTGATCTTTCTTCAACAGCTTGAAGATTGGCTCACAGGTAGATGTTAGGTGAGAGATGAACCTTGCAATGTAGTTTAGGCGTCCCAAGAAACCTCTGACCTCCTTCTCCGTGCGAGGGGTAGGCATTTCTTGTATAGCCTTGACTTTGGCAGGATCAACCTCGATGCCTTTGTTACTGACGATGAATCCCAAAAGTTTACTGGAACTAACTCCGAAAGTGCACTTGCTAGGGTTCAGTCTGAGTTTGTATTCTTTTAACCTGACAAACAGCTTTTGCAGATGGTCGAGGTGTTCTTCTTATGTCTGTGAATGGGCTATCATGTCGTCTACGTAGACTTCAATCTCATGATGTATCATGTCATGAAACAAAGCTACCATGGCTCGCTGATAGGTTGCTCCGACATTCTTTAGTCCGAATGGCATCACTTTATAGCAGAAGGTACCCCACTGCGTAACAAAAGTAGTCTTCTCCAAGTCTTCGGGGGCCATTTTGATCTGGTTGTACCCTGAAAATCCGTCCATGAAAGAGAATACCTTGTGTTGAGCTGTGTTGTCAACCAAGATGTCAATATGTGGTAGTGGAAAGTCATCTTTAGGGCTAGCCCTGTTCAGGTCTCTGTAATCCACACACATTTTGACTTTGCCGTCCTTCTTAGGCACGGGCACAATTTTAGCAACCCATTGTGGATAGGAAGTAACAGCCAGAAATCCAGCATTGAACTGCTTCATCACTTCAGCTTTGATCTTTTCGGACATGTCGGGTCTCATTCGGCGGACTTTCTGTTTGATTGGTGGACAGTCTTCTCTTGTAGGGAGACGATGAACCACAATATCTGTATCTAGACATGGCATGTCTTCGTAGGACCAGGCGAAAATCTCAACATATTCATTCAACAGCTGAACTAAGCGCTCTTTGACACTTGGTTCTAGGTTAGCACCCACTTTAACCTCTTTTTTGTCCTCCCCTGTTCCCAAATTGATAGTCTCCAACAACTCTTCATGGGGAAGAATAAACCTTTCTTCTTGTTGCAAAAGTCTAGCCAACTCTCCAGGCACTTCACAGTCTTCATCACCTTCGTATTCGGCATGATTGACCAGATCTTCAGAGTCAGTGAAGACCATAGCAGAATCGTTACCCATGGAATCCGGAGTAGATGGGTACCTACATTTTGTGAGTGTGGGTGTGTGTAAGGGATAGCCACCTTTAAACAAAATAAAATGTAAAAAGAAAGAAAATGAACACAAAAGTTTATAGATGAAAACGTCCATGATTCATTAAAAATGGCATATGAAAATGAAGAATCAAAACCCTTACAAATGGACCTATATGCCCCGGGTAAAGCATAAGGCGAAAAGAGTGTATGAATTGTTTAATAATTATTACAGACCAACAGGAAATGTTCAAAAGATAAATTACTGATTGATGAAAGTAATGGGAACGAAGTCTTTCGCCTCCCAGTTATTCAGTCCTCCTTCAATGGTTGGAAAGATCCAGTCTTTAAAATTGCTTCCTTCTTCATCATCTTCTAAAGCATGAACTCCATGATGAGTGATTTTCAGTGGCGGTCCTCCAGCCCGGGAGCGATGCACAGCTTTCTGACTAGCAATAGTGAAACCCAAACCGAACTTATTTGTCTTGACATGAAAATCTGGCAGTTGACCCCACACTGTATTTCCTCCTTCCTTGATCACAACTTCCGCATCTTTAAGGGATGACATCCGGGACACAGGCTTGGTAATGATGGGCACATCATTCATTGTCTTGGCTACCGCAACTTCAGGAGAAACCTCTTCAAAGTGTTGGAAAGGTGTTTCTATGAATTCACCATCTAACTCCACGTAGCGGAAAGAGTTAAGGTGGCTTATCATATACTCCTCCTCACCATGAACTGTTATGATTTTCCCCTGGACTGGGTATCTGAGCATTTGGTGTAGAGAAGAAGTGACTGCCCCAGCGTAATGAATCCAGAGCCTTCCTAACAAGCAAGAGTAGGAGGGACGGATGTCCATGACATAAAATGTGGAGTTGAAAGTTTTCGTACCCACTTTAATTGGGATGTCCACCTCCTCGTGGACCATCCGCTTAGAACCGTCGAAGGCTCTAACAATGATATTACTGGGCTTTAGGGTCAAACCCTCACAGTCTAGTCTGTGCAATGCTTTCTTTGGTAGGACATTTAAAGATGAACCGGTATCAACCAGAACATGAGCAAGTGTGGTCCCTCTGCACTCTACCGAGACATGCAGCGCATCATTATGATTTCTTCCCTTAGATGTTAGATCAGCGTCAGAGAAGCCAAGACCATTGTCGGCTGTAAGGCTGGCTACACACTCTTGAAACTGATTTGAAGAAGTTTTCTGAGGCACGTGTGCCGTCTTTAGGAATTTGATCAAGGCTTTGGCATGAGCCTCGGAGCAGAGCAATATAGCCAGCATAGAGATTTTTGAAGGGGTTTTCCCCAGCTGCTCTACGACATCATAGTCGATCTTCTTAATTATCCTTAAAATCTCCTCCATTTCCTTTTGGGTGGTCTCGGGGATAACCAAAGTCTGAGCCCTCATCCTGACGGGCGCTTCTTGGATCCCCTTACCTTTATCAGCAGTAACAGCAGAGGGTATAGCTTCGGGAGTAACAATTTCTTCAATAATTGGACTTCGCACAGATATCTTGGCAGGCACAGGAGCACTTGAGGGTCTGGAGATTGCTCTTGGAGGAGCAATCTCCGGAGAGAAGATTATTCCGCTACGAGTGATCTTACTTGTCCCTGCAATATTCCCCACATCAGGAGTCTCTTCATTGGAATTTTCTTCGACTGATTCGATCTGCTTAACATTGTGGTAGAAGATCTCTCCTCCATAATTCCACGGTATTGTCTTGTTGGACTTATATGGGATAGGCCCAGGCATAGTGATCTTCAGTGGTACAAACTTTGGATCGGGTGTAATCTTAACAGGTCTTTTGGGGACCTTGGAAAGATTGTCGGAAATGGTGATTATAGCAACATCATTGATTGGAGTAACACGAGTAACAGGAGTAACAGGAGTAACAGGAGTAACAGGAGTAACAGGAGTGACACGAGTCTTCTTGAAGAGGATTTATTGAGTATCCATCAGGCGTTGGATGCCTAATTTCAACAGCGGACAGTCGGATTGCAAGGTCGAACATAGGTAACAATCTTTTTCACAGCCTGGAAAAATCTCGGCTTTCAACAGATTCATCTTGATCATTGGCAACGGAGTCATTAGGTCATCAACAGCAGTAACATGAAGATCTTCTACAATAGCATGGACATTGTGACCATGTTTTGGCATAGGAGCGGATATCACATTAGGTTTTTCGGGTGCGTCAAACTCTACCTCTTTGGCATCTATTAAATCTTGGATCTTATTTTTAAGAGCCCAACAATTATTAGTGTCATGCCCCACGCTGTCTGAATGATAGGAACATTTTGCATTTGAATGATAATAGGGAGAAGAGGTATTCGGATCTTGTGGCGGATCTCTCAAGGTTGTAAGGTTCAGCTTTAAGAGATGGGGGAGGACCTGGGCAGGCGTCATGTTTATTTTGGTGAACTTCCTAGGAGGCCTTCCTCCTCTTTGTTAGTTGGTTCTTGGTTGATCATTTCTAGGTTGATCAGCTGCAGTCTTTTGGATCATCACAGCCCCCACCGTTGACCGACGCTCTACTCGACCTTTTTGAGAATAAATGGCTGACACCTCCTTCTTAGCTGGAAAAGTTTTTTTGACAGCGGCAGAAGCAGATGTATCTTTTTTAATCTTGCCACTCTTGATGCCAGCTTCAACTCATTCACCAGTTAGTATTAATTCAGTGAACCCTTCCGATGAACTCCCTATCAGGTGATTAAAGAATGGACCAAACAGCGTCCCCAAAAACATATCAACCAGCTCTCTTTCAGACAATGGTGGCTGCACCCTTCCAGCCAGGTCCCTCCACTTCTGGGCATACTCCTTAAAGCCCTCATTAGAAACCATACCCATACTCTGTAGTTGAGTACGAGTAGGTGCTGAATCTGCGTTATATTGGTATTGTCTGTAGAAGGAAGCAGCAAAGTCCTCCCAGTTATGTACATCAGATCTTTCAAGCTGGTAGAACCAATCCAATTGCGTACCCGACAAACTATCTTGAAAAAAGTGGACCCATAGATCCTTATCAGAAGAATGAGGTTGGATCTTTCTGATGTAAGACCGTAGATGCATCTTCGGGCAAGACAAACCATCGTATCTAGCAAATGTAGGCACTTTGAATTTAGGGGGAATCACAATCCCAGCAACCAACCCTAGCTCTTCGAAATCCAGCCTAGGTACTCTTTGTACCTCCATGGCGGCCAGACGCTCCTCCAGATTCTTATACTTGTCATCTGCAGGCGGATACTGCTGCTCAGAGTAATCTTCATCCTCTTCTTCATCCTCTTCCTCAGACTCAAGTTGCACTGCAGCTCCCTTTCCTACCCCTTCTTCAGATGATGAGGGGAAATCAAGGACCCTTCTAGTCTGACCTTCAAATCTCCTACCCAAAGTAGCCACACCAACTCTTTTACTCTTCTTTTTCTCTTTTTCTTTTTCCTTTTCCTTCTCTAACAGTGCTTTAAGGTCCTCTTGACCTTTTGCCAAGGTCATGAGGAGTTGTTGGAACTGCGAATTTTGTGCTTGTAGATCTTTGACCATCTTCTCTATATCCATCTTGCTGAAATAAACAACAGAGAGATAAGGAAACCCGGTATGAAGACCTGTTTATGCATATGATGAATGATATGTATTCATGTAATGCATTCAAGGATTCAGAAATTCAAATTTGTTGCAAACAAAAATAACACACGTCATATTAATAAGAAGAAATTTGTTAGTACATAAATGCCCCATGGGAAAAATATTACAAAATTCTAATGTAAAAAGACGTTGCGCATCCTCTTTGGTGTGATGTAGGTGTTGAGAGTCTGCTCTTCATGGAGTCGACGGGTAAGCTCCAAAACCTTCTTCTCACTGGCGTAGAAGCTGGCTTCAAAAGTATTTCGTTCTTCCTTGAGTTGTATCCAAATCTTTTGCAATTCTTCCAATGATGTTGGCATGTCAGGATGTAGGAGGGTGTATGGAACCTCTCCTTCCATAACAGGCTCTTTGATCATAGACATAATGTAGGGGTAAGGCATCATAAGACTCTGGGCGCGGGTTCGTACCCACTTGAGGTAAGGCTCAAGGGGGATGGAATTCTTGTGTCCCAGTGTCTTACTGTCCACTTTGTTGGGCATCCTCCAAGCTCGGATAAACCTTTGTCGAAGTCCTCGAGCATCATTGTCGAAGTAAAAAACCAAGTCAGGAATTAGCATATCATGAGGGCCATCCCTTCGGGCATACCCAAATTGTCTCAGAGCCAAACAGGGGTTGTAGGTAATGCCTCCCCTAATGCCAAGTAGTGGGACATTAGGGAATTCCCCATAACGATCAATGATGATGACATTTTCTCTGGACCGAGAACACCAATGAACATCAGAATGTGTAAGAGTCATCAACCGTTATGACCACCTCAAGCCTTGTTCATTCTTCAAGACAGATTGGGGAAGGTGAGAAATAAACCACCTTGCTAGAAGAGGAGTACAACACATGAGAACACCTCTTTTCCTCATTGTTCGTGTGTAAAATGAGTGTAGGATGTCCCCAAGCAATGTAGGCATAGGATTCCAAGATATGAAAATCTTGACAGCATTCATATCTACAAGTTGATCAGGGTTTGGGAACAAGACCAACCCATAGATGAGAAGTGCTACAATCTCCTCAAAAGCTTACAGATCTAGAGAATTCCAGCAGTCTTGTGCCTTCTCAAACAGAAACTTTGCCAAGAAACCCTTGACACCACTTCTGGTTTCCCAATGATCTTTGATATCAGATGGTTGCAAGTGTAGGGCTTGAGCAACATCTTCAAGCTTTGGTTCTCTTTCCGTACCGTTTTAGGGTAGTTGATGGAGAATAGGAATCCTCAGGAGTTGAGAAAATTCCTCCAAAGTAGGTACTAGTTGGTAATCAGGAAATGTAAAGCAATGGTGTAGGGGGTCAAAGACTTGGAAGAGAACTTTCACCATGTCTTCTTCAATGTTGGAGTTGACCAAGTTGAGAAGTCTACCATGTCTTTCACTGAAGGGAGAATTCTCAGGAATCTGGGAAGTAAGCTCTTTGAGTTGAGGAGGGATCCTTACAAGGTTGACCTGGATAGTTTTCCTGCGAAGTGATTCCATGACCTACAAAACAAGAACAAAGATGAAGATCCAAACCCTTGAAATGGTTAGTGGATGCATATGATGCTTTATGATGTTCATGATGTATGCACAAGTATATGTACAAGCAAGTCGCACAAGATCCTAGTTTCACGCTTGCATGGGGTTTCATAGGTAAGTACCCTCTTGAAGTTTAGTTGGCTCAACCTGTCCTATAATTAGTAACCGGGTTCTAAGGAGCTCAATATCACTGGATTATTTTCTGTGTTCATTGTTTCAGTTTAGCCACTTTACTGGCGACCGAAATATTCCAAGAAAATAACCCTCAATGAATGTAGTATCGAGTATCTACCAACTTCGGACTGCACCAAAGTCGGTCATCTCACTACCCCTAATAAGGCCAAGATGGTCAAGTAAAGGTTCTAAGAGTTCATTAGTGCTTCATGACATCACTCAGCGGCCCCGTATCTCTTTGATTGACTCAAAGGCTACTGATACCCACAAATATGTCGCACTAATATAGCTATTGCTTCAACCATGTCGGTATACCCCGCACAGTTTCCACAACATATTTCTATTTACCTATGAATGTTTCCCAAATCCGGGTAGAGGATTTCAAGCCCAAACAATAGAACCAAATATAAAGCAATCAAAGCAAACAATATAAGCATATAAAGGTGATCTAAACCCTAAGGTTACTCCACTTTTAAAGTATCTCCCCAGCAGAGTCGCCGGTTCTGTGATACGGTGGGAGAACTGACTTGAGGTTTTGCGTTTGTGTTCGCAAATGTTTCGGTTTAGCAAGAGTCACCACCGAATTTTTATTTTATCCAAAGGAAAAGTCAAAAAGCACAGGAAAGACCTTTGAGATGTTTTCTTGGGTTCGGGGGGTAGATTATGAAAAGGGAAGGTGCAAGCACCCTTTTCATCCATGGTTATCCATGGGCTCTTAGTTACTTGTTTAGATCACTTGCTTTTGATTTTCAATTATTTGAAATGGTGCTTTGTGTGTGGTTTTGAAAATGTTTTGAAAAGAGGCCATCGTTGTGGCAACCTTTATAATGATTCTTGTTTTAATATATACAAAGGTGTATTGTCTTTTGAAAAGATATTTCAATGTTTGAAAGTGTGTTTTTCGGAAGTGTTTTGAAATTGTGTTGTGAGGTGTGTTTTAAAATAGCAAGGATGTTTTTGCATGTTTTGATCAAATAACTAAGAGTTGTCTACCCTATTTTACTCAAAAGTATTTCCTACACATTTTTAACCCTTTTGACAGTGTTGTTTTACCATTGCATTTGGTAAACAACCTTGTATCAGGATGTTAAACGGGACAGGCGCGGGTCATCGTATTGACCATGATAGCAATTGTGCTAAGTATCTTTAGCAAATTTTTGAGGGACAAGATCATTTTGTATAGGCAACCAAGATAGCGTCATCGAGGGACTATGATCTTTTGTTTTGTTTTTGTTTTGCCAAGATACTCAACATGCATAACATGGCCTATTTTCAAGGCAACAAGTGGATGAAACCCTAGGGGTGCAAGTGTGCATTGTGTTGTCATTTTACATGCTTTTTGTCTTGTATTAGGTCAAGCTACTTGTTTATTTTGGATTTTTTGCATACAAACCCTAATCTCTAATCATGGCATAATTGGAAGCATAAATGCGTAAAAGTAAATCTACCACTACTACAACATGATTATGGGGAGGGGGATACAATTTTTGAATGGGGGATTATTTGGCAAGAAATTAAAACCCTAATTTTACTATTACATCCAAATTGAATCAATGGCATAAATAATAAATGGATAATATTTAAATAAACAAATTAAATAAATACAAAATATTATGAATATGCAAAAGTGTTTTGTTTATTTTTAGGTATGTAAAAATGTTTAATGTAAAAATAAAGAAATAAATAAAAGATTATTATTATTTTTTTATTAAGGGTAAAACCCTAATTTTCTTTTAAGAATGTAAATATATTGACTATATTATTTATATACAATAAAAATAAAATAACGTATATACAAAAAATAAAATATATTTAGAGAAAGTATTATTTTAAGTATAAATAAAATAAAGAATAAAAAATAAAAGTATAATGGTTATTATATATTTATTTTCAAGTTTTCAATAAATAAAAGTATATACTATTAAATTATTATTTTCATGTCTAAAAAATAATAAAATAATAAAAATAAATATGAAAATTTATGAAAATATTTTGGGGTATTTTTATGTTTGGGAAAATATAAAATAAAATCAGAAAATGAAAATAAAATAAAAAATATAAAAGTATAAACAAATTGGGCCAGGGGGTGCATTCAGCAAAAGGGGGGTGTTAGAAACAAAAGAACCAAAGCCCAGCCCAAGCCAGACTTCATCTTCAACCTCTCTTCAAAATTTCGCGTGCCCTGTACCAAACATGAACAACCTGCATACGAGCTCTAATGCAAAAACACATAACATCAAAGTTGTAGGGTTTCCCAAGACGAATTCAACCATATAAAAAACTTGTCCTAACTCTTAATGACCATAGAGAATTTCTCTGGCCCTAAATCTTAACCTATTTTTTTCAGGATGTTCATGGACCAAATTCTCTTAGCATGCTTAACTAAAATAAAAACTGAGCATATGTACAGCTTCATGGCTATGAATACTACATTTCTTATTCACAAACCTAAACCTAATTGTTCCTAAATGGAGAGATAGGAAGTTGACAAAAACTTGTTTCAGTTGACTTCGTGTCTGACAATGTGGAGCTTTTCAATGAGGCCTGAGATGTTTGGGAGCTTGCTTGAACTTCCCTTGACCTTCTCCAATGCCTAGCTTGCCTTTAATGTGCTTGAACAAGCCTACAGAACTCAACCTGCACAAGCTGAAATCAAAAATGGAAAACCTTGTAAATGGAGTTACAGTTAGTGTTTAAGGGTTGGGATAGCTTGGATATGTTATATGGAAGGTGTTTGAACTAGTTTGAGACTAAACGCACGAGGGATTTGAGTTGTGGAAATCAAACTGCAGGGAGTGCCCTGTTTTTCCAAATGAAGATGATTTTGTGCTATGGGAGGTTTGAAGGCTCAAAGGGTCGTGTTTCTGGCTCAAAGGGATGTGAGAAAAATGTTCCAAATGTTTGCAAAAGTTAGTTTTCTCAGATGTTCAAGTTGTGTGATATTGGACAAATTTCTTGGTTATGAAGCAAAACATGAGAAGTGATGGAAGACAAGCCTGTACAGGCTATCTATCAGCTTGCACACTATTCCCTTGGCCCCTCAAGTTGGTAGATTTGATTTTCTGCATAAGATATGGCTCAATGCTCAAGGATGTTGTTTTGACATAAAGCAAAAATTAAGCAAAAATGGCAATGTTGCTTTTTCTATTTAGGAATTAATCTTGTGTGCAATGCTCTAATGACCAAAACAAAGCCTTAGACCAATGGATTTGCATTTAATTATTTAGTATGGAATGGTTTTGAGGTCTGTAATCTAGTGCAAAGCAAGCTGATTAGAGTTTGCAACTTGTATCACTATGAACATGCCATGGATAAAAAGTGAGTTTTTGCCAACTTCAAGCCTTCGATTATCCCTAACCACAAAGGAGTTTGGAGATTTCTTGGACATTTTGGAAAGCTTGCAACATGATCTACATTCCATATTTGAAATGAAATTTGAGATTCCAAGTGGAACTATGTGAAAAATGGCCATGAAGATAGGTCAAAATCCTGCCTAAACTAGGGCAAAATTTCACTAAGTTAAAGTTTCATGGACCCTTGTTCCAAAAATCATAACTTGAGATCCAAGCTTCTTTTGGGAAAACTTTGTGAATCAAAGTTGCAGACTTTGTGGAGGACTATAACTTTCATGTTGGAAGTTTTGTTTGAATCCAATTGCATCATGGTGAAAATGTTGGGCAAAGTTAGGAAAAATTAAGAAAATCTCATAACTTAGAAAAATTCTAAGTTATGAAATTTTCAACTTTAAACCCTAATTTGCAAAATTGGGTTTCTTGATGAATAAGTTTCATTTTTTGACATATCTTGATGAAAAATGACCCTTGGCACTTGATTTTGACTAAAAAGTCAAAGTTTGACTTTTCAGTATACAATCAAAATTTGATCAGTTGACTGAAAAAATTCATTTGTCAATCCAATGCAATTGAGATCTTTTGAACCTTGTGAATAGGTCAAGATGATGCCATTTAGTCCTTGAGTCCATGCTTGAACTTAATTGTCCATTGGCTAGGTCAAAAAATCAGAAATTGCCCTTGTGCAGTCAAAACCCTAAAAATGACCATTTTGCCCTTTTGGTGATCTGATCAAATTTCTTGAGAAGTTGTGGTCCAAACTTGATAAAATGATTCATGTGAGTCTATAGTGTTGATGTGGATCAAAATTTATGAGGTTTGACTGTAAATTGGTAATGGTTGACTTTTTCCCCAATACAGTTGATTTTTAGGTCAACTGTCCAATTGACTGGGCCAAAATTTGATTCAGAGCTTGAAACTGGGTATGGACAAACTTATGAGTCCAACATGAAGTATGAAAGTCACTTTGAGCATTAGAAGTCCAAAAATCCTTGTGCAAACTCAAACCCTAGTTTAGGTCAATAGTGCAAGGAGATGGCTTGAGTAGAGCAAACCCTAGTTTGATCTTGAGTTCAAAGAGCCTTGTGATGAGAAATGTTGAAAAATGAGAGGGCAAATTTTGGGGTACAACACATATGATGAATGATATGTATTCATGTAATGCATTCAAGGATTCAGAAATTCAAATTCGTTTTAAACAAAAAGTAACACACGTCATATTAATAAGAAGAATTTGTTAGTACATCAAATGCCCCATGGGCAAAATAATACAAAATTCTAATGTAAAAAGACGTTGCGCATCCTCTTTGGTGCAATGTAGGTGTTGAGAGTCTGCTCTTCGTGAAGTTGATGAGTAAGCTCCAAAACCTTCTTCTCACTGGCGTAGAATTGGGCTTCAGAAGTATCATGCTCTCCCTTGAGCTGTATCCAACTCCTTTGCAAATCTTCAAGTGATGTTGGCATGTCAAGATGTAGGAGGGTATATGGAACCTCTCCTTCCATAACAGGCTCTTTGATCACAGGTAGAATGTAGAGGTAGGGCATCATAAGACTTTGGGCGCGGGTTCGTACCCACTTGAGGTAAGGCTCAAGGAGGATGGAATTCTTGTGTCCCAAGGTCTTACTGTCCACTTTGTTGGGCATTCTCCAAGCTAGGATAAACCTTTGTCGAAATCCTTGATTGTCATTATCGAAGTAAAAAACCAAGTCTAGAATCAGCACGTCATGTGGGCCATCCCTTCGGGCATACCTAAATTGTCTCAGAGCCAAGCAAGGGTTGTAGGTAATGCCTCCCCTAATGCCAAGTAGAGGGACATTAGGGAATTCCCCATAACGGTCAATGATGGTAACATTTTCTCGGGATCGATAACACCAATGAACATCTGAATGTGTAAGAGTCATCAATCGTTGTGACCACCTCAAACCTTGCTCATTCTTCAAAACTGATTGGGGAAGATGAGAAATAAACCATCTTGCCAGTAGAGGAGTACAGCACATAAGAACACCTCTTTTCCTCATTGTTCGAGTGTGAAATGAGTGGAGGATATCCCCAAGCAATGTAGGCACCGGGTTGCGAGCCATGAAAATTTTGACAGCACTTACATCTATAAGTTGGTCAGGGTTTGGGAACAAGACCATCCCATAGATGAGAAGAGCTACAATCTCCTCAAAAGCTTGTAAGTTCAAGGAATCCCAGCAGCTTTGAGCCTTCTCAAACATAAACTTTGACAAGAAACCCTTGATACCACTTCTAGTTTCCCAATGGCCTTTGACATCAGATGTTTGCAAGTGTAGGGCTTAAGCAACATCTTCAGGCTTTGGATCTCTTTATGTACCGTTGTAGGGTAGTTGATGGAGAATAGGAATCCTCAAGAGTTGAGAAAATTCCTCCAAAGTGGGCACAAGCTGGTAATCAGGAAATGTGAAGCAGTGGTGTAGGGGGTCAAAGAACTGGAAGAGAACTTTCACCATGTCTTCCTCAGTGTTGGTGTTGACTAAGTTGAGAAGACGACCATGCCTCTCGGTGAATGGAGAATTCTCAGGAATCCTTTAAGCTAGCTCCTTTAGTTGAGGAGGAATTCTTACAAGGTTGACTTGGATTGTTTTCCTGCGAAGTGAATCCATTACCTACAAAACAGGAACAAAGATGAAGATCCAAATCCTTGAAATGGTTAGTGGATGTATATGATGCTTCATGATGTTATGATATTATGCACAAGTATATATGTACAAGAAAATCACACAAGATCCTAGTTTCAGGCTTGCATGGGTTTTCAAAGGTAAGTACCCTCTTGAAGTTTAGTTAGCTCAACCTGTCCTATAAATAGTAACCGGGTTCTAAGGAGCTCAATATCACTGGATTATTTTGTGTTCATTGTTTCAGTTTAGCCACTTGACCGGCGACCGAAATATTCCAAGAAAACAACCCTCAATGAGTGTAGTATCGAGTATCTACCAACTTCGGACTGCACCAAAGCCGGTCATCTCACTACCCCTAAAAAGGCCAAGTTGGTCAAGTAAAGGTTCTAAAAGTCCATTAGTGCTTTATGACATCACTCAGCGGCCCCGTATTCTCTTTGATTGACTCAAAGGCTACCGGTACCCACAAATATGTTGCACTAATATAGCTATTGCTTCAACCATGTCGGTATACCCCGCACAGTTTCCACAACGTATTACTATTTACCTATGATTGTTTCCCAAATCCGGGTAGAGGATTCCAAACCCAAACAATAGAACCAAATGTAAAGCAATCAAGTCAAACAAGATAAGCATGTAAAGGTGATCTAAAACCCTAAGTTAACCCCACTTTTTATTAAGATCCCCAGCAGATTCGCCAGTTCTGTGATGCGGTGGGAGAACTGACTTGAGGTTTTGCGTTGGTGTTCGCAAATGTTTCGGTTTAGCAAGAGTCGCCACCGAATTTTATTTTATCCAAAAGGAAAGGTAAAAAAGCACAGGAAAGACCTTTGAGATTTTTTTTGGGTTCGGGGGGTAGATTATGAAAAGGGAAGATGCTAGCACCCTTTTCATCCATGGTTTTCCATGGGCTCTTAGTTACTTGTTTTAGATCACTTACTTTTGCTTTTCAATTGTTTGAAATTGTGCTTTGTGTGTGGTTTTGAAAATATTTTGAAAAGAGGCCTTTGTCTAGGCAACCTTTGTAATGATTCTTGTTTGAATATATACAAAGGTGTTTGTCTTTTGAAAAATGTTTCAACATTTGAAAGTTTGTTGGGAAATGTTTTGAAATTGTGTTGTGATGTGTTTTTGAAAATAGCAAGGATGTTTGCAAATTGATCAAGTAACTAGGAGTTGTCTACCCTACTTACTCAAAATTCTTTCCTACACATTTTTAACCCTTTGATATTGTTGTTTTACCATTGTATTTGGTAAACAACCTTGTGTTTGTATGTTAAACGGGACAGGCGTGCGTCATCGTATGACCATGATAACAATTGTGCTAAGTATCTTTAGCAAGTTTTTGTGGGACTAGATCATTTTTGTATAGGCAACCAAGATAGCGTCATCGAGGGACTGTGATATTTTTGTTTTGTTTTGTTTTGCCAAGATACCTAGCATGCATACCATGGCCATTTTTAAGGCAACAAGTGGATGAAACCCTAGGGGTGCTTGTGTGCATTGTGTTGTCATTTTCATGCATTTTTGTCTTGTATTAGTCAAGCTATTTGTTTTGATTTTGGTTATCATACAAACCCTAATCTTTCTAACATGCATATTTGAAAGCAATAAAGTACGTAAAATAAATCTACGACTATTACAACATAATTATGGGGAGGGGGATACAAGTTTGAATAGGGGGATATTTGCAAAAAACATAAAGCCCTAAATCAACTATTACAACCATATTGAATTCATTGTTCAAATAAATAAATAAGACAATTATTTAAATGTGCAATTAAACATAAATATGCAAAAATGTTTTTGTATTATTTTTATGTATATAAAAATAAATTATTTAATGTATCAAAAATAAGAAAATAAAAGATTATTTTTGGAAAGGGTAAAAACCTTAATTTTTGGTTTAAGAAAATATATATATATATATATATATATATATATATATATATATATATATATATATATATATATATATATATATATATATATATATATATATATATATATATATATATATATATATATATATATATATATATATATATATATATATATATATATATATATATTATAATTATTTATTCATTTTTATGTACAATAAAATAAATAAAAATATTCACAAAGATATTAAAAAATAAAATATGTGAGAAAATATCATTTTAAGTGTATAAATAATAAAATAAAAAATATGTAAGTATTTTAGTTTTATTTACAAACTTATTTAAGAAAATAAAAGTATATATTATTTTTTAACCATTCTTATGCCAAAATAATAAAAAATAATAATAAAATAAAATGTGAAAGTTTAAGAAAATATTTTTGGTGATTTTTTATATTTAGAAAAAATAATAAAAGTCAAAAAATGTAAAATAAATGAGAAAACATAAAAAATAAGAGAAATGGGCCAGGGGGTGCAAAGAGTAAGCCAGGGGGTGTCAAAAACAAAGCCAAGTCAGGCCCAACCCATATCCTCTTCATCCCTGTCCTCCAGAAACAACAAACACGCGCACCATGTTCAAACTGCTAACTCCTGCATTTGTGCTCAAAAACAAAAACTTGCAACATGAAAGTTATAGCCCTTGATCACACGATTCTAACCATGTAAAAAACTTAATCTAACTCTCAAAGACCAGAGAGAATTTCTCTGGCCTTAATTTCTAACCTAGTTTTTTCAGAAAGCTCATCATTCAAATTCTCCCAGCTCAGTTAACTTAAATGAATTCTATGCATATGTACAGTTTAAGGACAATGAGAACTACATTTTTGCTTCACAAACCTAAGCCTAATGTTTCCTAAATAGAGAGATAGAAGTTTGAAATTTACCTGTTTCAGTCAAGATCGAGTATGGCAATGCAGCAACTTTCAGTGAGGCCTGAGGTTCTTTTGAGCTTGCTTGATGTTCCCTTGATCTTTCTCAATGCTTGGCTTGCTTTGAAATGGCCTAAGTATGCTTGTAGAACTCAACCTGCAAAGCTTCAAAACAAAAATGGTGAAGTGTGTAAATGGAGTTACAGTGACTTGGGAATGGTTGGGATAGGTTATGTATGTTGTATGGAGTATGTTGGAACTGGTTGCAAGCAAAACACACGAGTGGATTGTGATTTGGCTTATGATTTGCAGATCCTGCCCTGTTTTGGCAGAAAATGGGGTTCTTGGTGTACAAGGGTGTTTGAGAGGTTGCTAGCTTGTGTTTCTGGCTTAGTATAATGTGTTCAAGTCGGTTCAAATGTTCACAAGCTTTGGTTTTATCAGATTGCAAAGATATGGACTTTTGGCACAATGACTTGGTTTTGAAGCAAAAGGTGATTTTGACAATGCAAAGGCTTGTACAATCTAGCTTAGGGTCTGAACAAAGTTGGTATACTTTTCCCTATCTTTGTGGATGTGGTTTGCTGCAAAAGATTAAGTCCAATGCTCAAGACAAACAAAAATGCAAAAGTTGTGCTTTATGTAAATGGCATTGTTGCCTTTTTGCCAAAAATAGATTAATTTAATGTGTAATCTTCTAAAGCTCAGAACAAAGCCTTAATCCATTGTGTTTGCATTCAATTTTTGATTGTGGAAGGGTTTAAGGACCTGTAAACAAGTACAAACATGTTTGGACAGAATTTGCAACTTGTAGCAACATGAAAAATGCAATGGACAAAAGTGAGATTTTTCCATTTTCAATCCTTCAATTCTCCCTAACCACAAATGATGTTGGAGAGTTCTTGGACATTTTGGAAAGCTTGTAACATGCTCTACAATCTATCTTTGAAATTCATTTTGAGATTACACTTGGAACTATGTGAAAAATTTCCATGAAGATAGGTCAAAATCCTACCTAAACTAGGGTAAAATTTCACTAAGTTAAAAGTTTCATGGACCCTTATTCATAAAATCATAACTTGAGATCCAAGAATCTTTTGGGAAAACTTTGTGAATAAAAGTTGTAGATTTTGTGGAGGAATACAACTTTCATGTTGGAAATTTTCTTTGAATCCAATTTCATCATGGTGAAAAAGTTGGGAAACGTTTGGAAAAAATAAGAAATTTTCACAACTTAGAAAATTTCTAAGTTATGAAAATTTTCCATTTTAAACCCTAATTTTCAAAATTAGGTTTCTTGGTGAACAAGTTTCATGTTTTGACACATATTGATGAAAAATGACCCTTGGCACTTGATTTTGACCAAAAAGTCAAAGTTTGACTTTTCTGTGTATAGTTGATTTTTGATCAGTTGACTGGAAAATTCATCTGTCAATCCAATGCATTTGAGATCTTTTGAACCTTGTGATTAGGTCAAGATGATTCCATTGATTCCTTGAATCCATGTTTGATCCCAATTTGCCATTGGATAGGTGAAAAATCAGAAATTGCCCTTCTGCAGTCAAAACCCTAAAAATGACCAGTTTGCCCTTTTGATGATCTGATCAAATTTCTAGAGGAGTTGTGGTCCAAACTTGATCAAATGGTTCATATGAGTCTATAATGTTGATGTGGATCAAAAATTATGAGGTTTGACTGTAAATTGGCCACAGTTGACTTTTTCCCCAATACGGCTGATTTATAGGTCAACTGTCCAATTGACTGGGCAAAAATTAATTCAAAGCTTGAAACTTGGTATGGGCAATCTTATAAGTCCAAAATGAAGTATGAAAGTCACATTGAGCATTGGAAGTCCAAAAGTCCCTGTGCAAACTCAAACCCTAATTTCAGGTCAACTGTGCAAGGAGATGTCTTGAGCAGAGCAAACCCTAATCTGGTCCTGAGTCCAAAGAGTCTTGTGTTGAAAAATATTGATAAAATGAGAGGGAAAATTTTAGGGTACAACACTATGCCTCCAAGACGTGACAATACTAACAATGGGATGAACAACCATCAGGTGGATCAAATGGCTCAAGCTATGGCTAATATGGCAGCCATTGTTATCTCCCAAATTGCTGCTAAGAATCTTCGAGATTTGGAGAAGCGGGACAGAGAAACAAGAACTGGGGAATCAAGAGGATTAATTGATTTTCATCGTCACGGTCCACCTAAATTTCAAGGAGATGTTATTCTCGAGAAGGCTAACTTATGGTTACAAGAGATTGAGAAGATCTTTGAGGTAATCAATTGTCCTCCAGGGGCAAAGGTGTTGTATGCCACATATCTTCTCTTAGGCGATGCAAAATATTGGTGGAGAAGCACTAGATTGATGATGGAGGGTGCACAAGAATAAGTAAATTTGGAGTCCTTTAAAACAAAGTTCTTATACAAATACTTTCCCATAAATGCAAGGACCAAATTGGAGACGATTTTCTGAAACTTCGACAGGGAGGTATGACTGTAGATGAGTACACCGCCAAGTTTGAAACTTTATCTAGGTATCTCTGATTCTTCAAGGAAGGAGTGTGTTGTACCCCAATATTTTCCCTCTCTATTCTCAAGACATTTCTCACAAAAGATCTCAAATGCTCAAGAAGTTTCAAGAGATTTGATCATACAAACTCACCTCTTAAGCATTGGGACCACAAAATTAGGGTTTTGATTTTCACAAGGAAAATTGGACTTCTAATGCCTCAAATGACTTTCATGGTTCATCATAGACCTCCAAGAATACTAATGCCGAGTTTCAAGTCTTGCATCCCAAAATTGCTCAGTCAATTACTTAGATAACTGAAAATCAGTTGTATTGGTTAAAAAGTCTACTGTGGTCAACCTACAGTCAAACTTCAAGATTTTGGGCCAACATAAACATTTTGAAGTTACATTCATCAATTTATAAAGGTATGATCACAATTCCTCAAGAAAAGCATTCAAATCATCAAGGAGGAAAAAAGGTCAAAATTAGGGTTTTAACTAAGATGGACTGATCATTGACTTTTAACCTAATACATGACCAAATGACTTGAAGCATGATTTCAAGGATTCAAACATAATATGTTGACCTAAATTTATATCTCAAATAATTTCTCAAGAGCAATGGATTGATAGTTGAATTTTGGATCAACTGATGAAAAATCAACTGATACAGAAAAAGTCAAACTTTGACTTTTTGACCAACATTGAATTTAAAAGATAGAGATTCATCAAGATACTAAAAAATATTGAACTTTATCATCAAGAATCAAGAAAGTCAAGAAAGTCCACAAAAAGTCAAAAGTTTTCAATACTTGGAAATTTTTTAAGTGTTTTTTACACTTGATAATTTCATTACTTCATGACATATTTTCACCAAGATGCAAGATGATTCAAAGAAAACTTTCAACTTAAAAGTTGTAGATATTGATGAATTCTACAAATTTGTATTAGAGGGTTGATGTTCAAAGATGCTTATATTTGAAGATATGGGCTCATGAAGTCATGACATTTTTGTATAAACACTTAGAGAAATTTTCAACAAGTTTGGTTAGATTTTTGTCCCAACTTCTTAGCCAATTTTCATCAATTTCCAATTTGATTTAGCCAAGGTGGTAAACATGAAAGTTGTATACAATGTTTCAAGCTTTCCAAAACATCCAAGAGCATGAATTTATCATACTTGAGCTAGGATATTCAAAGGCATGAAGTTGGGCATCCATTCTTGAATTACAAGTCATTTTGGTGAAGAACACATAATCCAATATGCATGATATGCTGCATAATATTGTTTTGTAGGACTTCTAACTTGCAAATCTCACCATAATTTAATGTTTACACAAACTTTTGAGCTATGGTCCATTTGATTTAAGCATTGTCCAAAGCATAATTCCTTTAATGGCACAAAGTTAACACTTTCATTTTTGAAAAGCATGCTTTTGCAAAATACCAATGCATTGAGCTTTGTAATAGTTACATTGATTATAAGCAAGCTCAAAAGCATGGAGAAAACCATTTGCATCCAACAACTTCAGAACATGCTTGTACTTGAAACATTGAAACTATGGAAATTCATCCAACTTGGTTTTTCACTTTCAACCAAACCATAACAGGCTATCTTGCAAATCTGATTACTTCAACCTCCCAAACCTCTTGCCTATAAATAGAGAGATCAATTGCAATCTAAAAAAAAGAGACATGAACAAACCCTCAAAACCCCTTTACTCTCAAAAAAACCTAGAATTGTCCACAAAACCTCCACTTTTGAGCTTTGAAGTCCAAATCTTTGAATCCCTCAAACCTTGCAAGTTTGGCCCAAACAAATCATCTAAATACTTCACATATATCATATAGAAGTTGTTCAAACACAAGAACAACTTCTGTAACATCATTATTACCATCTTGTAAATTCAAAAACTGTGCCTTGCAAGTTGACTTGGTTGGAGAGATTCAAACACTTTCAGTATAAAGAAAGGATAGGAACGACTTCTGGGAGGTCCAAGGAAGCTTAATCAATCATCACATTGCACCTAGAAACATCCATACATGTTCCAAGTTTCCACTTCAAGAGGTAAGTTTTCTCATACTGTGATATCCTTATCCATACATCATTTGTTTTCATTTTCAAAAGAATAAAACAAAACAAATTGAGGCATAAGAGTGCAAATATCCAAAATTCAAAGAAAATGCTTCAGAAGCCCTGACACGGGTGGCCGTGTCACCTGACACGGTCCGTGTCATGGAGAAAATATGCAAAAGGGCAGGGAAGATGCTGACACGGGTGCCCGTGTCACGCGACATTGTCCTTGTCAACTTAACTAGGATTGAAAACTTGGCAAAAAGGTAGGAAATGGGCTGACACAGGTGCCCGTGTCACACGACACAACCCGTGTCAATTCAGTTGGGACAAGGAAAATGCGCAAGGTGGTAGGGCAGATGTTGACACGGGTGCCCATGTCGGGTGACACGGCTCGTGTCAGCCTAGGCATTAGAAATTTTAATTTTGAGACTTTTGCTATAATTTTGGATCATTAAGGGTACATCGAACATTTTGCATTAACATCCAAATTATTTTCTAAAAAAATTAAAAACCATTAGACTTAGGTTTTATTTTAACTCCCTTAATTTAAATTAACTTAGTTTTTTTTAGGTTTTGTTTAAAATAATTAGTTAACTTTTCTTTTAATTAAAACTAATTTGCTTTCTTAGGTTAATTGTCAAACTTTGTTTTCTATCAAAAAAACCCTAAAAAGCAATTTCTTTCGTCCTCTTTAAATTTTGTACATTTTATTCATATTCAATGGTTTGTAATAGTAATTAGGATTTTATTGCTTTCCTCCCCCTATTCATAAAATTTTACCCCCATTCCCAAAAGCGTTGTAATAGCGTAGGACATTTAAATTCCGTAATTTATCGCTTTCCTTATTATTGCTAGTAATTAGGGTTTGCATGACAAGACTTAAAATAAAACTTAGCAAAACCCTAATTCAAAGATAAATACTTGAAATCAAACACCTTGCACACATGCACCTCTAGGGTAACCACACTTGTTGCCTCGGATAAAAAAAGTCATGTCCCTCGAACGTGGGATACTTTAGCAAAGACCCTCGATTAAAAGATCGTAGTCCCTAGATGACCAATCGATGTTGCCTTCGGTAAACGATCTTAGACCCTTTCAAAACTTGCTTAAGTGTCCTACTTGTTTCCTTCTATGACTGTACGATGACCCAGGCCTGTCCCTCACATTCAATGATAAGGCTTTCTACTAACTAATGGTGGAATAGCACTATCTAGAGGAGGAGGGAAAGAATAAAAACTTTCTTTTGAGTAGGTAGAGTGCTCGTAGTTGCTTGCTCACAAACATTTCAAAACAAACATCTTTCCACACACCAACACTTTCTTGAAATATTTTCAAAGTTAACACTTTGTATGCATTCTTATAGAGACGATAATCATTACAAAGTTTGCCAAACGACTGTACTTTTTCAAAATATTTTCAAACAAATACATTCATAAAAGCATTTCAAAATTGAGCTAGAAATTAAGAGCCCGTAGATAACTACGGATAAAAAGAGTGTTAATACCTTCCCTTTACATAACCTACCCCCCGAACTCAAGAAAAATCTCAAAAGGTCTTTCCTGTTCTTTTCACCCTTTCCTTTATTGGATAAAAGAAAAGTCAGTGGCGACTCTTGCTATCCGCAACAATTGCGATAAAATGCAAAACACCCAAGTCAATTCTCCCACCGTATTACAAAACTGACGAATCTGGTGGGGATAGTAAACTAAAGGTGGGGTTACCTTAAGAGCTGGATCACTTTTATTGCTTTACTTGCTTGATTTGTTTGCTTTACATTTGTGGGTTATGCTTGGGTTTTTTACTTGTAAAGATCCTATACCCAGATCTCGGGCACATTAGGTAAGTAGCAATAGATCATGGAAATTGTACGGTGTAGACCAATATGGTTGAAGCGATGGCTACATTAGTGTGACACATTTGTTGGTACTGGTGTCCCTTGTGTTGAATCAAGGAGAATACAGGGCTGCTGTGTGGTGTCATGAAGCACTAACTGACCATAGAACCTTAGTTGAACAAATTGGCCATTAGAAAGTAGTGAGATAGTCGGCTTTGGTGCAAAATTGAAGATTGGTTGATGCTTGATACTACACTCATTAAGATCGGACTTTCATGATATTTTGGCTGCAAGAAAAGACTGATTGTGCTGAAACAATGCCCGATGAATAAAGATCAATGATATGGAGATTTCTTATAACCCGGTTACGTCTTTTAGGACAGGTTGAACCAACTAAACTTCAAGAGGGTACTTACCTATAAACCCCTTGCAAACCTAAGCCTAAGGTCATTGTGTGCTTTGTTTGTGATTAATTACTCATGACATCATAAACATCATGACATCATGCCATAGCATTCTCACTAACCATTTCAAGGATCTAGGAATTTATCTTTGTTCTGTTTTGTAGGATATGGCTTCTGCTCGTAGAAATACCATCCGAGTCAGCTTCGTAAAAGTGCCTCCTCAACTCAAAGAGTTAGCATCAAGGGTTCCTGAAGATTATGACTTTACCAAAATATATGGTCGACTTCTCAGTTTGGCTACCTCAAGATTTCAAGGAGAAATGATGTGTGTTCTCTTTCAGTTCTTTGATCCTATGCATCATTGCTTCACCTTTCCCAATTACCAATTGGTGCCCACATTGGAAGAATTATCGCAACTATTAGGAGTGCATATGCTTGATCAAATACCATTCACCGGTTCAGAGGAAACTCCAAAGCTTGAAGTTATTGCCAAGGCCTTGCATTTGAAGAGATCCGACATTGTAGCTAATTAGGAAACAATGAGTAAAGTCGAGGATTTTCTAGCCAAGTTTCTGTTAGAGAAGGCTTGACTGTTTTGGGAAGATATGGATTTTCAAGCTTTTGAAGATGTCTTGGCTCTTCTAATCTATGGTTTGGTTTTATTCCCTAATCCAGACCAACTCATTGATGTGAATGCTGTCAAAATCTTCCTTTCTCGTAACCCTGTGCCTACTTTACTCGGAGACATTTTGAATACTCTTCACACTCGCACCATGAGGAAGAGAGGAACTCTTATGTGTTGCATCCCGTTGCTGTCTAGGTGGTTTATTTTGCACCTTCCCCGGTCAATATTGAAGAATGAACAATGCTTGACCTGGTCCCAAAGGATGATGTCACTCTCTCATTCGGATATCCATTGGTGCTCCCAATCTCTAGAAGATATTACTATCATTGACCATTGTAGGGAGTTCCCTAATGTTCCACTCTTGGGCATTAAGGGAGGTATTACTTATAACCCTTCACTAGCTCTATGACAATTTGGCTATGCTCGAAGAGATGGTCCTCGTGATGCACTTATCCATGGTATTATGTTCGACTATGAGAACGATGTCCAAGGTTATCATCAAAGGTTTGTACGAGCTTGGGGCATGGTGAACAAGGTTGATAGCAAGACTTTGGGGCATAAGAACTCCATTATTTTGGAGCCTTATCTAAAATGGGTGCTAGATCACACTCAAAGCCTCATGATGCCATATCCTGCCATCCTACCAATAGTTGTGGAGCCTGTTGCTGAGGGGGATGTTCCTTATACTATTCTCCATCCAAATATGCCTACCGACCTCGAAGAATTGCAGAGATCATGGATTCATCTCAAGGGGGAATGAGATACCTTTGAAGTTCAATTTTATGTAAGCGAGAAGAAATTGTTAGAGCGTACAAGGAAACTTCACAAGGAGAAAAGCTTGAATGCCTACATTGCACCAAAGAGGAAGCACCCATGGGAGACCTGAGTTCTTTTGTTTTAGGATTTCATTTTGTTGTCTCTTTGAGGCCTTTTTGCTTTTTCATTGTAAGCCCAGGGGGCAATATTAATCTTGGAACTTTATTAATACAATTGTTGCATTTTTTCCTTTTTGGCTAGCAAATTTAAATTCCTTAAGGTCCTTGAAAACATTGCATCCGCATAGCATGCATCATATCATAAGCAGGTTTCCTGACACAGGTTTCCTCATCTTTTTACTGTTTATTTCAGTATAAGATGACTCTAGAATAAACCGTCAAAGATCTGCAAACTCAACATGCACAGTCCCAAGAGACTCTCCTCAACCTAGCTAAAGGTCAACAAGAAATGATGGCACTCCTTGTCACCAAAAAGAAGACTAAGAAGAGGGTTGTCATCCTTAACATGGGAAGAAGGTTCAAGGGGCCTACCCGACTGGCTCAAATAGAAGAGGCTTCTTATGAGGAAGAAGAAGACAATCAAGAAGAGGAAGCTAGAAGCACTAGAGATGAGGGTGGAAATAACCAAGTTACTAAGGACGAAGACTACTCCGAAGAGAAGTATCCACCGGAAGATGAGAAATACAAACAGCTGGAAGACTGACTTAAGGCTGTAGAGATCTAAACAGTTCCTGGTTTAAACTTTAGAGATTTAGGTCTAGTCATTGGGATGGTCATTCCCAACAAATTCAAAGTCCCTGTCTTTGCCAAATATGATAGGGTCTCGTGTCCAATAATGAATTTGTGATCTTATGTCCGCAAGATTCAACCATACACCATCGATAGGAAGTTATGGGTACACTTCTTCCAAGAAAGCTTATCTGGGACACAGTTGGAGTGGTTCTATCAACTTGAGGGGACTAATATCCACACCTGGGAGGATCTAGCTACTATCTTCTACAAGAAATACCAATAGAACGTTGATCTTGCACCAACTCGCATGCAATTGTAGAATATGACTATGGATTCAAATGAAGGCTTCAAAGCGTATGCTCAAAAGTGGAGGGACCTGGCTGGAAGAGTGTAACCCCCGTTGACTGACCAAGAGTTGGTGGACATATTCATGGGCATCTTGACTGGTCCATTCTTTAATTTAATGATTGGGAGTTCTTCGTCAAGGTTTACTAAGTTAATTATAACTGGTGAACGAGTCGAAAGTGGAATCAAAAGCGGAAAGATCCCCATGGCCTCAACCTCTAATGTTGTAAAGAAACCATTTATTGGAAATAAAGAGACTAATGTTATTTATGGACAAAGGAGCCATATCAATAATGATCATCATCAGTGGGTAGGAGCTGTATTAATTTCAAACCCGAACCCAGTTCAACGACCACAACAATCAAACAATCAACAAAGGTATGATGCCCCGAGGAGGCAGTTCACTAGAATCAACATGCCACTGTCTCAAGCTTTACAACATCTATTAAAGGAAAATTTGGTAACACTGAGGAATCCTCCTCAAAACCCCAATACTTCATCTCCGAAATACAACCCAAATGCAAAATGTGTCTATCATTCCAATAGCTCTGGGCATGATACCAATGATTGTTGGGCCTTAAAGAGTAAGATCCAAGATTTGATTGATAACAAGGTAATTGAGTTTGACCCTCCACAAACCCCTAATGTCATTACTGCCCCCATGCCTAATCATGGTAAATGTGTCAATGCCATTAACGATGTCTCCTTTGTCTCCACCATCGATGATTTGACTACTCCATTGTTTACCATTAAGAAGAATCTACTGAGAGTCGGTTTATTTCCTAGCTACCCTGAAAATTGTTGCCATTGTGCTTCCCAAACCAATTGATGTATGTGGCTGAAGAAAGGTATCCAACGTCTGATTGATAACCATGAAATTTTGTTCGAGAACGCTTTGTCTGTGAAAATTTTACCTCAAGATGTTTCCATAATCATAATCTCCAACACTCCTATTAGGATCACCTCTAAAGGCCCTATAAGGATCCCTGCTAAGACAAGAGTGGATCCCTTAATCATCACTACACCGGGGCCAGTCCCCTATTGATCTGACAAAGCAGTGCCTTGGAACTATGGGGCAGAAGTTTATTATCATGGTGTCAATCAAGAGCCATGGATTACTGAAAAAGAAGAGCCTGAAATTACAAACATTGCTGGAACTAGTAAAGTCACTAGAACAGGAAGGATTTTCTCCCCGAAGATCTCTCCTCAAACTACTACTACAACACATGTTCGCATTCCTGTTGCTAGACCAACTATTGACAACCGAGGTAAAGAGAAAGTTACTGAACCTACCCTGACGGAGGCACCCTCAAAAGAGGTGACAATTGAAGACCCATCTAGACAAGAGATGGAAGAGATTCTGAAGATCATCCGGAAAAGTGATTACAAAATAGTTGAGTAAATGGGACAGGAACCCTCAAATATATCCATGTTGTCCTTGTTGTTATGCTCTGAGGCACATTCCTAAGCCTTGTTGAAGTTCTTGAAAAATGCCCATGTACCTCAAGAAACCACTGCTGATCAATTTGAGAACGATTTTGCGAGCCTAACTGCTGATAATGGCTTGGGATTTTCTAATGCAGATTTAACTCCGGCAGGGAAGAATCACAACAAGGCTCTCCACATCTCTATTGAATGCAAAGGAACCACTCTGGAACATGTGTTAGTAGATACTGGGTCCTCCCTCAATGTTTTACCCAAAGGTGCTTTGGTTAGATTAGACTGTGAAGGTCTGGTGCTGAAACCCAACAATATTGTGGTGAGAGCCTTTGATGGTTCAAAAAGGATGGTCCGTGGAGAGGTTGATCTCCCGATCAAGGTGGGATCTCAAAGTTTTCAACTCAACTTTTTATGTAATGGATATCCGCCCAGCCTATTCATGCTTTCTCAGACGCCCATGGATTCATGGGGCAGGTGCAGTTACCTCTACATTACATCAAATGCTGAAGTACCCAATGAGAGGAAAGCTTGTCACAGTCTGTGGAGAGGAAGAATATATGGTAAGTCATTTGAATTCTTTCAAATACGTTGAGATGGATGGTGAATTCAATGAAACCCCCTGTCAAGCATTTGAGGAGATGGAGGCTGCACTATCTGGGGACAACTTCTTGACATCCCCTATAAATCTGAAAAATTTGGGTTGGGTTTTACTTCAAAGACTCAGAAAGAGGTTCGACGTGCTCGTGCTGGGGGACCACCTCTTCCTATTAGCAACAATGAAGTCAATACTCTGGAAGACAGTGATGGTGATGGTGACTTTGACGACTAGGTCTTCCCAACTGCTGAAGGTAGACTTAACAACTAGAAGGCTAAAGACTTCATCTCAATCTCCTTCAACCAGTAGTAATTGCTATTTCCTGTCTTTATTGCTTTAGGAAATTTTTCTGTATAATTTCCTTCAAAACAATGACTTTAAACCACGTGCCTTGCTCGGGGCACAATGGTCCATTTTTTAAGGGTTGTCATTTCATATATCATATGATCATTTAATGAAAACATTAGAAGATTTTGCATTCAAATTTTGTGCTCCTTGTCTTTCTTTTGCTTTACTGCATTTTCAAAATAGCCATGTGACCTTACATGCACACATACACATTTGCAGATCCACATCCACTCTGGGTCTAATTGACAACAATTCTGCTATTGCCATATATGGCTTCGAGAATCCAATCTATCAAGCCGAAGACAAAGGTGAAGAAGATTGTGAGATACTTGGAGAACTCGCCAGACTCCTGATACAAGAAGAAAAGGCTACCCAACCGCACGAAGAACCGGTCGAAGTGATAAACTTGGATACTGAGGTAGATAAGAAAGAAGTCAAGATCGACGCCAACTTGGAAGACAATGTCAAGAGTAGATTGGTTCATATGTTGCATGACTATGTTGAGGTATTCGCTTGGTCATATAAAGACATGCCGGGGATCGATAGTGATATTGTGGTCCATCGTCTACCAATGAAAGAGAGTTACTCTCTGACCAAACAAAAGGTTCGTCGCATGCGTCCTGGCATGTCTAAAAAGATCAAGGCCGAGGTAATGAAACAATTCAATGCGGGTTTCTTGGTAGTGAAGTCGTATCCCCAATGGGTTGCAAATGTTGTTCCAGTGCCAAAGAAAGACGGTAAGGTCTGTATGTATGTAGACTACATAGATTTAAATAGGGCAAGCCCCAAAGATGACTTCCCACTACCCTATATTGATGTCTTAGTTGACAACACTTCTCAACACAAGGTGTTTTCCTTCATGGATGGCTTCTCGGGTTACAACCAAATCAAAATGGCACTCGAAGACATGGAGAAGACTACTTTTGTCACACAGTGGGGCACCTTCTGTTATAAAGTCATTCCTTTTGGGATGAAGAACACAGGCACAAATTATCAACGTGCCATGGTGGCTTTATTTCATGATATGATTCACCATGAGATAGAAGTCTATGTTGATGACATTATAGCAAGGTCCCAAACTGAACAAGAGCACATTGAACATCTACCCAAGCTGTTTGAAAGGCTGAAGAAATATAAGTTGAGGTTGAATCCCAACAAGTGCACCTTCGGGGTAAGGTCTGGTAATCTCCTAGGCTTTATCGTCAGTGGCAAAGGTATTGAAGTCGATTCTACTAAAGTCAGAGCTATCCAAGAAATTCCAGCTCCCTGTACTAAGAAGGAAGTTAGAGGTTTCTTGGGACGTCTAAACTACATTTCTCGGTTCATCTCTCACCTAACTGCTTCTTGTGAACCACTCTTCAAGCTGCTAAAGAAAGATCAAGTAGTCAGATGAAACGACGATTGCCAAATAACTTTTGATAAAATCAAGGAATACTTGAAAGAACCACCAATTCTGATGCCACCAGTTGAAGGAAGACTTCTGATTATGTACTTAACTGTTTTAGAGAATTCAATGGGGTGTGTGTTGGGGCAGCATGACGAGTCTGGTCGAAAAGAGCATGAAATATACTACCTTAGCAAAAAATTTACCGACTGTGAAACCAGATATTCACTGCTCAAGAAAACTTGTTGCGCTTTGGCATGGGCTACTTGCCGACTAAGACAGTATATGCTGACCCATACCACTCTATTAATCTCTAAGATGGATCCCATTAAATACATCTTTGAGAAGCCAGCTCTCTCCAGAAGGATAGCCTGATGGCAAATGGTCTTGACTGAATATGACATCCAGTACACTACACAAAAAGCAATCAAAGGAAGTATGCTGGCAGATCATTTGGCACATCAAGCTGTGGATGATTACCAATCTATGAACTTTGAATTCTCGAACAAGAGTATCATGTTGATTATAGATTGTGAAAATCCTAGACCGTATGAAGGACCTGAACAAGGATCCCGATGGACTATGGTTTTTGATGGAGCTTCCAACGCACTGGGTAACAGAATTGGGGTTGTGATCATTTCTCCTGAAGGTTGCCATACTCCTTTCACCGCCAGACTCTACTTTCACTGTACTAACAACATGGCTAAATACGAAGCATGCATCTTGGGTCTTAAAGTTGCTATTGACCTAAGAATCAAATTATTAATTGTATATGGAGATTCAGCTTTGGTCATCAGTCAAGTTAAAGGAGAGTGAGATACAAAACATCCAAATCTTATCCCATGCAAAGAAATTTTGCTAGCCTTGATTCCATACTTCGAAGAGGTTACCTTTGAACACATTCCGAGGGAAGAAAATCAATTAGTAGATGCTTTAGCTACCATGTCTTCTATGTTTAAGGTCAGATGGGACAACAAAGCTCCCATAATTACTGTCAAAAGATTTGACGAACCAACACACTACTATGAGATTGACACTAGTAGTATAGAGGATAAGTCTTGGTTTCGTGAGGTAAAAAGATATCTCGAAGCTAAAGAGTATCCTGAAGGGGCTTCAGTCAACGACAAGAAATTTCTGTGGAGGTTCTCAACCAAGATCTTCCTGAGCAATGGGATCTTATACAAGCGCAACCATGATTCAATTCTGATCAGTTGTGTGCACAAGAAGGAAGCAAAGAAAATCGTGGAGTATATGCATGAAGGTATCTCTGGTACTCATTCTATCAGACATACTATGGCCAACAATATTTTGAGAGCTAGTTACTATTGGTCGACCATGGAAATCGATTGTCATCACCACTCAAGGAGTTTCCATAAGTGCCAAATTTATGCTGATAAGGTCCATGTGCCTCAAATCCCTTTGAACGTCATGACTGCTCCTTGGCCCTTTTCAATGTGGGACATTAACATGATTAGAGAGATCAAGCCTACTTACTTTAATGGACATCGTTTCATTCTTGTTGCCATTGATTACTTTACCAAGTGGGTTGAAGCAGCTTCATTTTCCTCAGTTACCAAGAACGTCGTAGCCCAGTTTATCAAGCACAACCTCATCTGCCGGTATGGTATCCCTAAGAGGATCATCACTGAAAATGGCACCAACCTTAACAATGCCATGATCACTGAACTTTGCACGTAGTTCAAGATCAAGCATCATAACTCTTCTCCATACAGACCTAAGATGAATGGCACAGTGGAAGCTGCTAACAAAAATATAAAGAAGATTGTGCAAAAGATGGTGGTGACCTACAAAGACTGGCATGCAATGTTACTGTTTTCTCTTTATGGCTACCATATTTTGGCGCGAACATCGACTGGGAAAACCCCTTTCTATTTGGTCTATGGCATAGAAGTTGTCATGCCTGTCGAAGTTCAGATTCCTTATCTAAGGATTATGAAAGAAGAAAATTTAGACGAAGATGAATGGGTTCAGACTAAGTTCGATCAGTTGAGTTTTATTGACGAGAAGAAACTGGTTGTTGTCCGTCATGGTCAGATGTACCAGAAGCGCATGATCAAAGCTTTCCATAAAAAGATCAAGCATCGGGTATATCAGGCTGGTGACTTGGTAATAAAGTGCATCATTCTACCACAAGGCGATCCCGGAGGAAAGTGGACTCCCACTTATGAAGGGACATTTGTTATTAAAAAGTATTCACGGGCGGTGCTATGATGCTAACCGCTATGGATGGCGAATATTTCCTGCACCCTGTGAATGTGGACATAGTCAAAAAATACTATGCATAAGAATGACCCGCTAGGTTAACATACCTAGCCAAAAATAAGGGCATCCCGGCGAACCAAAAAGGGTTCGGGAAAAAACAATGGATATATACAAAAGATTATACACCCGACAAGTCGAAAACCTGAAAGGGCGGCTTGGGCAAAAAAGGGTATCCTGGTGGACTGAAAACCTGAAAAGGCGGTTCAGGCAAAAATTAAGGATTAAAAGCGTACAACTATATCCCGTTAGATCACTTACATGCCAGCTTTATTACCAAGATCGAAAGTTCAAAAGGTACAAGATCAGTGCAATCAACTTCTTCCTGCGGCAAGAGAAGAGATGTTCAAAGACATAAGGGCAATAGCGGAGTTAGAACCCAATGAGATCACTTCCACATGGATATATACACTTGTTTTCACTCTTTCATTTTACGAAGACTTCCTCTTACTAGGATTTCCGTCTCTTTGTACAAAATTGCCTGTTTATAGGCAAATTATCAACACAAATATACCTTAAAGTTCAAACTTTTTGTTTTTCTATTTTGCTTGCAAAAACGTCCACTGACTAAAACAGGTCACTCCAACAAATAAAAGAATATAATTTCCTCCCCGAGAAATATCCCCAGAGTCCCAATCATTATATTCATGGAAATCATCTTCCCCAACTGAGTTTGTTCCTCCAAAGCTGAAGAAAGAGACCCTGTAGAGTTTCTTCTCTTTAGAAAAGACTCAATCTCCCCAAGAAAGTTAGTTTCATCAGCAAAGCACTTCTCCAGCAACAAGGGTTTATTTCCCCAACAGACTACAAATTTCCCATTTCAAATCTATTCCTCAGACTAGTACAAATCATTGACAAAATTCTATCCCCAGAAAATTGCTGCAAAGCCTAGAACCCGACCAGATAACAGTTAACTTTATCCTCCCCAAACAAGTCGGAAGTTTAACCATCTCTTTTATCCCTAGTCAGGATATAAAAAATAGACTCCCCAGTAGAACAATGGACGACCAAAGTTCTTAGACTCTACTCCTCAAATAGAAATCAATACATCCTCTGCAGAGTTTCTTTAAACAAGCAGGCAGGAATCCCCAGCGGAAGCATTCTAGACAAGATTGAAGATACACATACTCTTCATCTCCAGTAATAGTCAGGGATTTATTTTCCCAGACGAAGATACACTTCGACAACATTACACATTCATACATCATAGCATATGCATACGAAACACATATAGCACAATCTCATTTATTTTGAGAACATCATTACACAATTCATTTCATACATCATAACATTGCATACAACTAACTCTTTACCTTTTCAGGAAAGATCAGTCAACAGATGAATATCATCAACAACTATCAAAACAAGTTATAGGTCATTCCCTGAAACAAGACAAGGCCAATATCTATATGATGGATACTCTTTTCAAGCATATGCTGGCTCAGATTAAATCGACCAAAGATTTATTCTAATATTTCTCTCAGTTTACCTTTTTCTGGCTTATATTAAATTGACCAAAGATTTATTCAGTTAAATATTTTCAAGCATCTGCTGGCTCAGATTAAATCGACCAAAGATTTATTCTGATACTTATCTCAGTAGACCTTTTTTTGTCTTAGATTAAATCAACCAAAGATTTATTCTGATACTTCTCTCAGTTAAAGATTTTCGAACATCTACTAGCTCAGATTAAATCGTCAAAAGATTTATTCTGATACTTCTCCCAGTAGACCTTTTTCTGGCTTAGATTAAATCGACCAAAGATTTATTCTGATACATCCCTCAGCTAAATATTTTCAGACATCTGCTGGCTCAGATTAAATCGGCCAAAGATTTATTCTGATACTTCTCTCAGTAGACCTTTTTCTGACTTAGATTAAATCGCCCAAATATTTATTCTGATACTTCTCTCAGTTAAAGATTTTCAAACATCTGTTGGCTCAGATTAAATCGACCAAAGATTTATTCTGATACTTCTCTGAGTAGACCTTTTTCAGGCTTAGATTAAATCGACCAAAGATTTATTCTGATATTTCCCTCAGTTAAAGATTTTCAGACATCTACTGGCTCAGATTAAATCGACCGAAGATTTATTCTGATACTTCTCTCAGTAGACGTTTTTCTGGCTCAGATAAAATCGACCAAAGATTTATTTTGATACTTATCTCAGTTAAAGATTTTCAAACATCTGTTGGCTCAGATTAAATTGACCAAAGATTTATTCTGATACTTCTCTCAGTAGACTTTTTCCTAGATTAGATTAAATCGACCAAAGATTTATTCTGATACTTCTCTCAGTTAAAGATTTCAGACATCTGCTGGATCAGATTAAATTGACCAAAGATTTATTCTAATACTTCTCTCAGTAGACCTTTTCCGGCTTAAATTAAATCGACCAAAGATTTATTCTGATACTTCCCTCAGTTAAAGATTTCCAAACATCTGTTGGCTCAGATTAAATCGACCAAAGATTTATTCTGATACTTCACTCAGTAGACCTTTTTCTAGATCAAATTAAATCGACCAAATATTTATTCGGATACTTCTCTCAGTTAAAGATTTTCAAGACATTTGTTGGTTCAGCTTAAATCGACCAAAGATTTATTCTGATACTTTTCCAATAGACAATACTTCTGGTTCAGTTTAAATCAACTAAATATTTATTTTGATTCTTTTCCAATTAAATACAGACGCAAACATCTTCTGGCTCAGTTTAAATCAAGTGTAGATTTATTCTGATACTTCTCAGGTATAGTCAAGCGTAGACTCATTCTGATATCTCTATCAACAGTTACTTTGGATGGCATCTTTAATCCCATCTTCGACAACTCTTCATCTTCTTTCCAAATGGCATCTTTAAGCTCATTCCCAGCATAATCAACAAACAGTTTTCACTCTGTGCACAAGCAAGTGCAAACTTCTGGGCATTTAAGTGTTCAAACCTCTTCTACCTTCAAGTCACAAATGGTGAACATGTCAATCTAACTCTTCAAGTTTAAGAAGAATAAACAGGGGCAGTTGTTGTACCCCAAAAGTTTCCCTCTCTATTCTCAAGACATTTCTCATAAAAGATCTCAAATGCTCAAGAAGTTTCAAGAGATTTGATCAGACAAACTCACCTTCTAAGCACTGAGACCACAAAATTAGGGTTTTGATTTTCACAAGGAAAATTGGACTTCTAATGCCTAAAATGACTTTCATGGTTTATCATAGACCTCCAAGAATACTCATGCCAAGTTTCAAGTCTTCCATCTCAAAATTGCTCAGTCAATTGCTCAGATAACTAAAAATCAGTTGTATTGGTTAAAAAGTCTACTGTGGTCAACCTACAGTCAAACTTCAAGATTTTTGACTAACATCAACATTTTGAAGTTATATTAATCAATTTATGAAGGGATGATCACAATTCCTCAAGAAAAGCATTTAAATAATCAAGGGGGGCAAAATGGTCAAAATTAGGGTTTTGACTGAGATGGACTGATCATTGACTTTTGACCTAATACATGACCCAATAACTTGAAGCATGATTTCAAGGATTCAAAAACAATATGTTGAACTAACTTCATAGCCGTAATCATTTCTCAAGATCAATGGATCGATAGTTGAATTTTGGATCAATTGATGAAAAGTTAACGGATACACAAAAAGTCAAAGTTTGACTTTTTGACCAACATTGAATTTCAAAGATCAAGATTCATCAAGATACTCAAAAATATCAAACTTGATCATCAAGAATTAAGAAAGTCAAGAAAGTCCACAAAAAGTCAAAGTTTTCAATACTTAGAAATTTTCCAAGTGTTTTTTACACTTGATAATTTCATTACTTCATGACATTTTTTCACCAAGATGCAAGATGATTCAAAGAAAACTTTCAACGTGAAAGTTGTAGATTTTGATGAATTCTAAAACTTTGTATTAAATGGTTTATGTCTAAAAGATGCTTAGATATGAAGATATGGGCTCATTAAGTCATGACATTTTTGTATAAACACTTAGAGAAATGTTCAACATGTTTGTTCAAATTTTTGTCCCAACTTCTTATCCAATTTTCATCAAGTTCCAATTTGATTTCGCCAAGGTGGTCAACATGAAAGTTGTAGACAATGTTTCAAGCTTTCCAAAACATCCGAGAGCATGAATTTATCATACTTGAGCTAGGAGATTCAAAGGCATGAAGTTGGACATCCATTCTTGAATTACAAGTCATTTTGGTGAAGAACACATAATCCAATATGCATGATATGCTGCATAATCTAGCTTTACAGGCCTTCTAACTTGAAAATCTCATCATAATTTAATGTTTACACAAATGTTTGAGCTATGGTCCATTTTATTTAAGCATTGTCCAAAGCATAATTCCATTAATGGCACAAAGTTAACACTTCCATTTTTGAAAAGCATGCTTTTGAAAAATGTCAATGCATTGAGCTTTGTAATAGTTATATTTGATTACAAGCAAGCTCAAAATCATGGAGAAAACCCTCTGCATCCAACAACTTCAGAACATGCTTGTACTTGAAACATTGAAACTATGGAAATTCATCCAACTTGGTTTTTCACTTTCAACCAAACCATAACAGGCTATCTTGCAAATATGATTACTTCAACCACCCAAACCTCTTGCCTATGAATAGAGTGATCAATTTCAATATAAAAAAAAGAGAGATGAACATACCCTCAAAACCCCTTTACTCTCAAAAAACCAGAATTATCCATAAAACCTCCATTTTTGAGCTTTGAAGTCCAAATCTTTGAATCCCTCAAACGTTGCAGGTTTAGCCCAAACAAATCATCCAAATACTTCACATATATCATATAGAAGTTATTCAAACACAAGAAAAAAATTTGTAACATCATTATCACCATCTTCTAAATTCAAAAACCGTGCTTTGCAAGTTGACTTGGTTGGAGAGATTCAAACACTTCCAGCATAAAGAAAGGATAAGAACGACTTCAGGGAGGTCCAAGGAAGCTTAATCAATCATCACATTGCACCTAGAAGCATCCATACGTGTTCCAAGTTTCCACTTCAAGAGGTAAGTTTTCTCAAACCGTGATATCCTTATCCATACATCATTTGTTTTCATTTTCAAAAGAATAAAACGGGACAAATCGAGGCATAAGAGTGCAAAAATCCAAAATTCAAAGAAAATTCTTTAGGAGCCCTGACCACCTGACATGGGACATGTCATGGAGAAAATATGCAAAAGGGCAGGGAAGATGCTGACACGGGTGCCCGTGTCACGCGACACGACCTGTTTCAACATAACTGAGATTGAAAACTTGGCAAAGAGGCAGAACTGAGGCTGACACGGGTGCCCGTGTCACACGACACGGCCCGTGTCAATTTAGCTGGGACAAGGAAAATGTGCACGGTGACAGAAGAGAATTTCTAGGAAAATTTGGCGAAGGATTACAAAGCTTCCTATGTAAAGTAGTGGTTCTAGAGAGAGAATTTCTAGTTAATCTAATATGTTCACCCCCTATAATCTCTCGAGATTATTCTCGGAATGGATTGGATGTCATTTCATTATGTCATGTTAGATTGTGCTCAGAAGTTGGTTATCTTTCTTGAGCCACGGGTGCTTAAATACATGTCAGCTAACCAAATCAAAGTTTCTCTAAGGAATGGAGCCTTTAACCTTTCAATACTTTCAAATACGAAGGTGATTATTGAATTCAAGATTGAAGACATGTTAGTTACTCAAGACTTTCAGGATGTGTTTCCCAATGAGATTCCCAGTTTACCACATGTAAGAGACATTGAATTCTTCATTGACTTACACCCGAGAACTGGACCCATTTCCATTGCACCATATCGCATGGCCCCAAAAGAACTCCAAGAAGTTAAAGAACAATTAGAAGACTTGATGGAAAAAGGACTCGTTAAGAAAAAAATTTCCCCATTGGGAGCTCCAGTACTTTTGGTAAATAAAAAGGACGGGCATTTTCAACTATGTATGGACTACATATAGCTTAATAAGGTGACTATGAAGAGTCGATACCCCTTACCTCACATTGATGACTTGATGGACCAACTTAAAGGAGCATCCATATTTTCTAAGATAAATTAAGTCTGGATATCATCAAATTCATGTAAGAGAAGAAGACATACCAAAGACTGCATTCAGGACTCTTATGGACATTATGAGTACCTAGTCATGCCATTTGGAGTGACTAATGCACCCACTATTTTCATGAATTACATGAACCGAATTTTCCACCCATTTATGGACAAATTCATTGTGGTATTCATTGGAGATATCCTTGTTTACTCTCGAAGTAAAATGGAACATGAATAGCATCTATGTCAAGTGCTACAAATTATGAATGAAAAGTAGTTGTATGCTAATCCATCCAAATGTGAATTCTGGCTAGAAAGGGTAAATTTTTTGGGACATGTCATATAAAAGGAATGAATTGTTGTAGATCCAGCGAAGATTGAAACCGTGCTTGCATGGAATCAGCCTCAGGCACTCACTGACATAAGAAGTTTCATAGGATTGGATGGATACTATCAGCGATTCATTGAAGGATTCACAAAGATAGTAGCTCCATTGACTCAACTAACTAGAAAGGATCAACCTTTTGCTTGGACTGAGAAATGTGAAGCTAATTTTCAATTGTTAAAGAAGAAGCTTACAACATCGCCTATATTTATTCTACCACAACCTAAGGATCCATGTGAGGTTTATTGTGATGCATCTCATCAAGGATTAGGATGTGTCTTGATGCAGCACCGAAAGGCGGTAGCATATGCTTTGAGACAACTAAAGACTCACGAAAGGAATTATCCTACTCATGATTTGGAGCTTGCAGCCGTTATTTTTGCACTAAATATTTGGCGTCATTATATCTATGGATAGTATTCAGCGACCATAAAAGTTTGAAATATTTGTTTGATCAAAAGGAATTAAACATGAGACAGAGGAGACGGATGGAAACTTTGAAGGACTAAGATTTCACGTTACAATATTACCCAGGAAAAGCAAACATGGTGGCAGATGCATTGAGTAGAAAAGGTGTCCTTGCAAGAACATCACTGATGGCCAAACAACAAGAGCTATGGGAAACATTCAGAGACATACACCTAGACATTAAGTTGGGAGATGGAACTCTACAATGTGGAATGATCAAGATTTCTAATGTACTTTTAGAAGACATTTAAAACTGTCAGAATAATTCAATCTTGGAAGAAAAAAGGGAATTGATGGTACAAGGAAAGGCACCCGATTTTAAAGTAGGTCAGATAATATCTTAAGGTGCAATGAAAGAATTTGTGTACCTGATGTTGCTAAGATAAGGAAGCTAATTTTAGAGGAGGCCCACAAGAGCAAACTTAGCATTCACCCTGGAACAACGGAAATGTATAAAGATTTGAGACAAAACTATTGGTGGCCAGGAATGAAGAAGGAGGTGGCAGATTATGTAGCATCGTGTTTGACTTGCCAAAAAGCAAAGATAGAACATCAAAGGCCAGCGGGAATGTTGCAACCTTTAGATGTTCCCGAATGGAAGTGGGATAACATTTCAATGGATTTAATCACCGTATTGCCTAAAACTCGAAGGATGCATGACTCAATTTGGGTAATTATCAATCGTCTGACCAAGTCCTCTCATTTCTTACCTGTAAAAACAACCTTTAAAGTAGCCAAGTATACAAAAATTTACATTTCTAAGATTGTTAGACTACATGGGGTGCCATCTAGAATTGTGTCAGATCGAGACCCAAAGTTCACATCATAATTTTGGAGTGCTTTACACGAAGCACTTGAACAAAACTAAGATTAAGTTCGACATATCATCCACAAATAGATTGACAAACATAAGGAACAAATCATTCGCTAGATGATTTACTTTGGGCATGTGTATTGGATGATAGAGGGAGTTGGGATGATATACTACCTTTGATCGAATTCACCTATAACAATAGTTTTAATACTAGTATTAGGATGACTCCATTTGAAGCTCTATATGGACGAAAATGTCAGATGTTGTTATGTTGGTATCAAGATGGTGAGAGTATGATTGTAGGTCCAGAAATGGTTCAACAGACTACAAAAAAGGTTAAAAGCATTAGGGAAAAGATGAAGGCTTCACAAGATCGTCAAAAAATCTATGCCGACAAAAGATGTAGGCCATTGGATTTTGAAGAAGGAGACCATGTGTTCCTCCATGTCACACCCACCATCGGGATGGGGAGAGCAATCAAGACGCGAGATTTAACTCCAAAGTTTATTGGACCTTATCAAATAACTTCTAAAATTGGACTCGTGGCTTACTGAATTGCATTACCACTCTTATTATCCAGAGTACATGATGTGTTTCATGTCTCACAACTATGAAAATACATTCCAGGCCCTTCTCACATAATCAAACCAGACACCATTCAGCTTAAAGACAACTTATCATTTGAAGTAGTACCCGTTAGGGTCGAGGATAGAAAGATGAATCTGCTAAGGAATAAGGAAATTCCATTAGTAAAAATAATTTGGAACCAAGCCACTGGTAATGCAACTTAGGAACTTGAGAGTGCAATCCGAGAAAAATACCCAGAATTGTTTAGACACGTAGTTTCGAGGACGAAACTCTTTTAGGGGGGAGTATTATAAGACCCGTAATTTTAAAATGAATAAATATTTTAAGATTATAGTATATTCGCACCTCTAAAATATATTATGATCGGATATAAAATTAAATAATAGTTATATCAGTAAGTTTGAGTTATGCTCAAAATATTTTAGGATATTTTATTTCATTAGTGGTTTTTATGTGAATTTTTCTAAAAGTATTAATTTCAGTCTGTTGTACCCCAAAATTTGCCCTCCCATATTCCATAATACATTGCAAGAAAAATCTCCAAGTTGCTCAAGTGTGCTCAAGAGTTGGACAGACAAGCTATCTCCTAAGGCAGTCTACCCCAAATTAGGGTTTTGTGTTGCATCAATACCCTTGAATCCAAATGAACTCAAGTGCTCCCCAATGTCCTAATATGTTCTCAAGATCATCCATGTCAAGTTTCAAGCCTTGCAGAGGAAGTTTGCTCAGTCAATTGCTCAAAAGGTCCAAAAATCGATTGTGTTAGGGCAAAAGTCAAATGTGACCTATATACAGTCAAACTTCAATATTTTTGTCAACATTCTCATTTTTAAGGATATTTAATCATTTGATCAAGGGTTAATCATGATTCATCAAGGATTGCTCAAGATTCATCAAGATTCAAAAGTTGCTAAATTAGGGTTTTGCAGGAAAAGTCAACCCAACTTTGACCAAGCATAACTTTCTCATACTTTATGAGAAATAACCCATCCAAAGCTCATTTTTAAGATGATTTAATTTCCTACAATATATCTTCATACCCCAAGATCAAAAAATTCACTCACAAGAAGTTATGAATTTGGACATTATAGGTCATTTTTGAAAGTCAACAAAAACACCTTTTTTGTCAAAGCTTATAACTTGAGCATGGAATATCAAAATTAGATGACACAAAAAGGGTTGATTAGAGGACATCTAAATATTTCTATAAAGTCCAAGAACATCTCCAAAAGTTCAAAATTGAAGAAGTTATGCATTGTTGAAGTTGGACTTTTTTGCAAAATTGCCAAAAGTCAACTATCCCCAAAACTTCAATTTTTGTCAAATGGGCCCATTCTTTTTCACTTGATTTGAGTTTGCACTATAACCCAAGTGCCCTAGCTCCAGCCATGTGCCCATATCTCATTTTTATTATTTAATTTGATTTTTATTTGAATTTATTCATTTTTAATCAAATAAAATCATATAAAATCCAAGGAATTAATAACTCATGATTTTTTGATTGTTTTAGGCTTTGTTCACAACTAGCATCACCATCAAATTAGTATCAAATCAAATCATGTGCAAAAACATTGAAATGAATCAAATTTGGGAAGATTTAATGGAAGAATCAAATCCACAATCAAAGTCATTGATAGAGGGAGATTTATACCAAGTTTGTAAACCTAATGCACTGAGTGATACATAAGGAAGCTAAAGCACACGAAATAAGGGTTGGCAAGTGTTGGAAGAGGCAGAACAAAAGTGAGAAAAATCACAAAAAAGCTTGAGATCAAAACCCAGGTGTTGTACCCCAAAATTTTCCCTCCCATATTCTTCAAAATTTATCAAGAGTCATCTCCAAATGGTTCAAAATTGCTCAAGGGTTGCACAGTCCAAATGCCTCTTAAGCCAGTCAAAATTAGGGTTTTGGTTCTCTCAAGGAATTTGAGGTTTTCAAGGGCTCAATCAAGTCTCATAGGCCTATATATATTGTCAAGCATCTACATGTCAAGTCTCAAGACTCACAGCATCAAATTGCACAGTCAAAAGCCCTACTTGCTTCACAGTCAACTGCAGGGGTAAAATGGTCATTTTGCAGTCAAAAGTCAGAATTTTTGACCAACATCTTATTTTGAGTCCACAATCATCATTTGATCAAATCTTGATCATGATTCCACAAGCATGGCTCAAAAATCATCAAAGATGCAAAAGTTACTATTTTTGGACAGCAGAAAAGTCAACTGTATCTTGACCAGGGCATACCTTTTTCATGGTTCATCATAAAAATCCCATCCAATTCTCATTTTGAAGGGGATGACATTTCCTACAACTCATCTTCACATTCCAAGTCCAATAAATGCTCTCACAAAAAGTTATCAATTTCTACATTATAGGTCAATTTCAAAAGTCAACAAAAATGCACTTTAAGTCAAAGACCATAACTTGATATTTGTAAATCCAGATGACATGGGACCAAAGGCATTGGTTAGAGGACTTCAAGACCTTTCCAAAATGTCCAAGAACATGTTCATAGGATCAAAATTGAGCAAGATATGCATTGGAGAAGTTGGGAAATTTTTGTGAATTTGCAAAAGTCAACTTTGCTCAAAACACATCATTTTTGCTAATGGGCCTCAAATTCCTTCTTGAAACTTTGTCCAAGGCTTATGCACGACCCATTGAGATTAAATTGAATTATTTTCTTATTTTTTATTAATTAATTGAATTTTTAATCAATATTAATTCATTTAATTCATTTAATTGTAGGAAAATATCAAGATATGGTTTTGCAATCTTTTCATGAAGCAAATATGACCTACATATGCTGGAGATTTCGTGTGCACATCAAGGGGACAAGGATCTCCAAGTTTGGCAAGATTTTTCAATCAAAAAGATTGAAAAATATTTGATTTTCAATCAAATATACAAACCATAATTCCATGGATTTTTGGTCAAGAATTTAACCTAATTCAGTTCTACTATAAGTACATGACCTAACCCTAATGCCACACACGTGAGAATTGCTGCAGAAAGCCATATGCAACATTGAAAAAATCAAGAAAAACTTGAAAACTGTTTTCCTAATTCCAGGTTAATTCAGAGCTTTTTGTTAATTCTAATCCATTGCAGGGATCCCCAGGAAGGTGTAGGAACCAAAACCAAGCGTTTAACCTCAAGAAATCGCCGTTTATAGTCACACGGTTTGGTACTTTTTTTCACAATCGTAATTCATTATTCTTGCATCATTAACAAGATTTTTTGTGTGCTTTGCATTGCTAGAACCTCTCTGAAGCTAATGGTACAGGTGAATTGCATTATGGTGTCCTGAATCACAAATCACCATTAATGAATTTTAGGGTTTCCAAGCTTCCAGATTAGGGCTTTTCAGTATAGGAAAAATCAAGCCTCATGGTGCCCATGACTGAACTCGTTGCATTCAGACGAATCTAGTGGAACCCTCGCGAACAATTTATGTTAATCCTAGACCTAATCGCTATTATTCCTTGTTTTGCTTTGTGGGGGTTAAAAACCCCCGCTATCTCTTTGCTTTTTTACAGGTTCAGCGAAGGGGATGAAGACGTGGTGTATCATGGTTAGTCCGTTCAAAAAATAATGCGCGCTTTTATTTGTTTCCAGCATAATTGATCTTTTTATATATATTGTTCATTGTCCATTATAATTACAAAAGCAGGCGCATGGCTTAGTGGATAGTGAGGTGGCTGTGCATCATGGGGACCTGGGTTCGATTCCCATGTCCACCCCAATAATTATTTCATATTTTGTTTAACGTGATTATGTGCAGATTTCTAAATGATGTCCACCATATTCTTTCCAATCCCACATGCCATGTGTCCCCAATCATAAATCCAATGGTCAAAAGATGAAGACCATGATACTTTTCAGTCAAATCCAGCGTGGACAGTTCCAAAAAGTCAAACAGGCTTGCTAACTAATGGGCCTCAGATTTCTAAATTCACCTCCCTTGGGCCCAACACCCCCCTGGTTAATTGCTTTTATTTTTATTTTCTTTTAACTAATTATTTTTATTATTATTATTACTATTATTTAATTAACTTAATTAATTTTCATAATAAATTCAGACCATTAAAATGTAAATATTATTTATTTTTATTATTTATTATTTTCACCTTTAATTATTATTTTGTAAATAAATTAATTTAGTCTTTTTATTAATTAGGTTAACTTTGACTTTTTTCTCACAAATATAAAATAAATTTAGAATTAGGGTTTTCTTGACTTTTAATTTCTTTTTATTTTTATTTTCATTAAGACATTAAGAAACACAAAAATACTTTTTCTTTTAATTAATTAATTAATTAGTTTTAGGGTTAATTTTAATTAATTGCAAAAAAGGACCAAACTTCATTCTTTTCTCAAAAAGGGTCAAAACCCTAAGGACGTCCCGATTCAATTCCTTTCGCGCACTATTATTTATTTGATCATATTTATGTATCTGTTTCCGAGGATGTAATAGATAATTAGGGCTTTTATCGCTTTCTTTTACTTTCTCGCAATTTATTTTCAAGGGTTATGTTTTTGGCGATGTAAATACCCAACGCCTTGTAATAGCGTAGATTCAATTTTCCGCAATTTATTTTCCGCACAACTATTAACTGTTAAATATGCATGCAAGACTTGTATGAAAAATAAAATCAATCTGTAGCTCACAAATAACATGTACAAGATAATCTTAACTGAATTTGACACACGTGCACATGCCACTCCTAGGGTACACCTCACTTGGTTGCCTCGACGTGGTCGTCAAGTATAGGGTGTTTTAGAGGTCGCCCTCCTGTCTAAAGATCCAGTTGCCTTGAAACGGTTGCCTCGGATAAAAAGGATCTAGGACATTAGGGTTACCGCTAAGGTGTCCTACTATTGCTTTGGTGACCACACATGTCCCTATAATCGAATTGACCCGAATAACTCCAACGACGGTGCTACCTACTTCTCAATAGTGGGATAGTACTGTCTAAAGGACTCTTACACAGCTTAATTCCTTAGAGTAGGTAGATTTCTCCTGGGTACTTGCTCTTTCAAAAAACAAAAACATATTTTTGCACTCACACTTTCAAAAAGTTTTCAAACAAATACTTCATACACTCTTGAGGACTGATACAAGAGTTACCTAGAAGTTTTTCAAACTAAACTTTTTCAAAACCTACATACACAAGAAAAGCAAACAATTTTTGAAAACATAGTGAGCAAGTACCTAAGAGCCCGTGGATAACCACGGATAGAAAGGGTGCTAACACCTTCCCTTTCTATAATCTACCTCCCGAACCCGAGAAACATCTCGAAAAGGAATTTTGCTGTGCTTTTGTCCTTTCCTTGTTGGAAAAAATAAAAGACGGTGGCGACTCTTGCTTACCGCGACATTTCGTGAACCAGCATTCCAAAACAGTCAGTTCTATTTCCACCGATCACAGAACTGACGACTCTGCCGGGGATTCTTATAAGTGAGGTATACCTTAGGATTATACCACTCTTGTTTTCAATTGCTTGTCTTGATTGCTTTTATATTTGTTGGCTTGCATCGGAGTTTCATAGATCCTAACCCAGATCTAGGGAATACCCTTTAGGTAGCATAAGCTGTGAGGGACCTGTCCGCCGTAGACCGACACGGGTGAAACAGTAGCTACATTGGTGTGACACTTTGGTCTGTACCGATATCCCTTGTGTTGGAACGAGGAGAATATGGGTCTTCTGAGGAGTCATTAAGCACCAACTGACCTTAGAACCCTAAATTGACCCAACTTGGCCATAGAACAGTAGCAGTATGCTACACTCATTGAGGCTAAACTCTCACGATGGTTCTGGCCGCAAGAAAAGATTGCGAAGCTGGAGTTATGACCGATTGAGGGTAGTCAGTGATATTGAGATCCTCTAGAACCCGGTTACTATTTTCTAGGACAGGTCTTAACCAACGAAACTGAAAGAGGGTAGTACCTAAACTTCATGCTGGCCTAAACTCTAAGGGTTGTCTTGTGTGACTGGTGTGCCTTATCATGTTTGCCTTTGTGAATACTTGTGGTGTGCTTTACCATAACATCATACCATCATACCATTGCATACATCCTGCATAAGGACTAACTCATTTCAAGGGTTTGTGATGAAGGTCATGATGAACCAACTGTCTAGCAAGGGGCAAAGGGGATTTATTTTCCTCTATCCAAGGTGGTTTGGAGATCAAAACACGATAACTTGAGTCAGGGGCTATGACCCACTCGATATGGTGAGCTTTGACTCTTAAAGAAGGACTCTCAACAACATGAAGTTCCTTCAATCAAGCTACCAGATTCTAACAATTCTCTTGTTTACCCCGCGAGATCCTTGAAAACATTGCATGCATACATACACATCATTGCATAACAGGTCACCCTTTACAGGTCACTTACCTTCTTCGCTGTTTATTTCAGCAATGGCTTCCCAACAAGACAACCATGGTCTTCATACTCAAGAGACTCAGTTCAGGGAAATCTTCCTAACCCTATCCAAGGGGCAGGAAGAGTTGAGAACGCTCCTCATGGGGAATTTGGTCAAGAACAGTCCAGAAGACAGTAAGGATGAACGGCTGAAACATCTGCAAGCTGAGGTAGATGCAATGAGGACTCAGATGTTGGGGCAGATGGCCCTTATCCAAGGCTTAGCTCGGGAGAAAGAAGAGTTGAGAACTGTGATCAACCAGCTTCAGCGAGACAGTATGAAGCAAGTAGTCAAGGCTGGGGACCAAACCGGTAATCAGCCTCCAAGAAGTCAAAGGTTTGGTTCAATGAATAGACCTCTTCAAGCTGCTACTACTTCACAGGTCCAACAACGACCTCTCCAAGAACAACGGGTTGATCAGAGCAAGCCAGACAAGCCCAGGAGGCAATTCACCCAGCTCAATGTATCACCGTCTCAAGCTTTACAACGCCTGTTGAGATTGAATCTGGTAATGCTAAGGGACCCTCCTAAGAATCCCAACACTTCCTCTTCCAGGTATTACCCGAGTGTGAGATGTGCCTACCATTCTGATAGTCCTGGACATGACACCGACGACTGTTGGACTCTGAAGAACAAGATCCAGGACCTGATTGATGAGGGAACAGTGGAGTTCACCCAAGGTGGTCAGGCTGAGTTTTTCTACCATCCCTCCAAGGTTCACCATTTTAAGTGACAAGTCCTGAGACTAGAAGATTTTTTGTTCATTGGGATTTTCAAGTTGTATTTTTCTTTGCTTATACAAACAACTATTGTCATAGCAAACTCTTTTATTTCACTAATGCATCGCATATGTCTGTTCTGAATCAATATATTTGTATTCACTATATTCAAACTGCTTTCATTTTTTGTGATGTTCAAACTCTCGATTAATAATTCTAAGCCTTTTGAGGGAGGATGACGAAAACGATACCATGATCTTTACAGTATGCTTTTGAACAGACCCCGCTGATGAAGTACATGCATTGTTTCAAATCCTAAACAGTGGAGTTATAAGGAGGATAATCCCTAGTCAACCCCTTTGAGCCAAGGAAGTCTGAGTTTTTCTTTTCACAAAAAAATTAAAACCCTTAATTATAACCTGGGGCAGGGTAGTTCTCTCAGTTGATCCAGGTGCACGACGAATGGCACCAAAGAAGTCCTTCCGAAACAAGAGACGGTGATGGTTCCGTATAATCATAAAGACAGGCAGTCATTATCTCTCAAAAAAATTAAAGCTCAATAAGTCAAAACTTATGAAAGAGACTTACAAAACTGGGGCATCCCGCTGACTGTAATCACAAAAGAAACAGTTCAGGCAAAAAACAGGGATAACAAAATCAAAAATAAAGAGGTTCTACAAACCCTCAACAAAAAAGGAAATGACTGCCTATTCAAAATAAACTATCAGTATCCGAACCATCACCGGAATATCTGAGCAAAGACTCAAACAGGATCTAAATGCACGATTAGCTGAGTTTAGGATCGAAGAACATCACGAAGAACGGGTGGGTACAAATAAAATTTGAGCCTTTATCCTTTGTTTCTTAAACCGTGAACCAAGCCACGTTATAACCCTTAAAAGTCCTAGCTGAAGCATGGGTTAGTTCGAAAGCATACTGTTACAAAAGGTATCCTGACTCCTTAAGGCTCGCTGTAAAATCTTGAGTCGACATCACAGTTTACAAAATTTGCTTGTTATGATACGGTGGGAGAACTGACTTGAGGTTTTGCGTTTGTTTTCGCAAATGTTTCGGTTGAGCAAGAGTCGCCACCGACTTTTTATTTTATCCTAAGGAAAGGTTAAAAAGCACAGCAAAAACCTTTGAGATGTTTTCTTGGGTTCGGGGAGTAGATTATAGAAAGGGAAGGTATTAGCACCCTTTCTATCCATGGTTATCCATGGGCTCTTAGTTACTTGCTTAGATCAACTTGCCTTGATTTTCAATTGTTTGAAATGGTACCTTGTGTGTGTGGGTTTTGAAAATATTTTGAAAAGAGGTCAATGTGGTGGCAACCTTTGTAATGATCCATGTTGGGATGTATACAAAGGTGTATGTCTTTTAAAAAGGTTTTCAATGTTTTTGGGAGTTGTTTTGAAAATGTGTTGTGGAGTGTGGTTTTGAAAAAATAGGCAAGGGTTTTTGTTTTGTAAGTTGGCAAGTAACCAAGAGCTATCTACCCTAAATTTCTCAAAGATCTTTGCTATGTTTTAACCCTTTTAACAATTTTGTTCCACCATTGTATTTGGTGGACAATCTTGTGTTAGGATGTGAACGGGACGGGCGCGGGTCATCGTTTAGACCATGATTGCAATGGTGCCAAGTATCTTTGGGCAATTTTTCCTTTAAGGGACTTGATCATTTTTAGGCAACTTTCGAAAGCGTCGTCGAGGGACTATGATCATTTGAATTTGTTTTGTTTTGCCAAAGATACCTAACATGCAATATGGCCCATTATTGAAGGCAACAAGTGGAGTACTCTAGGGGTGCAAGTGTGATTGGTGTTTGTTCATTTTCATGCTTGTTTTTTCTTGAATTTAGGTCAAACTATTTGTTGTTTTTTTGATTTGCATACAAAACCCTAATTCTAACATGGCATATTTAGAAAGCATTTAAAGTGCGAAATTTAAAAGGTCCTAAGTTATTACACAATGATCATGGGAGTGGGGGTACAAAATATTCAAATGGGGATGAGACTTCATAGGAGGATAGTACCCAATATTTACAACCAAATTGAATTGCGCAAATATAAATGTAAAGATGTATAAGAATAGAACAATGTATATGTGAAGGTATTTTTGTGTAAGTGTATATTTTTATTCACAAATAAAATAAAAATAAATAAAAGTAAAGTTATTTTTTGAATATTTTTATGTTTAGGGCAAAAACCCTAACTTTGCTAAATAAGAGGTATTAATTATTTATTAAGTATTATATACAATATTTATTAATTATGTGCAAAAATAAATAAAAAGAAGGTATATTGTCAAAAAATGATTTTCAAGTTAAATATTAATAAAAATAAAAATGTATTATTTTTTATGTTTTTAACCTAAATATACTAATAAATATATAGGTATTTACATTATTTATTAAATATATATTATATGTACAAAACTAAATATTTAATATTATTAAAAAGAGAGTATAGATTTTTTATAAATTTTTTTCAAAAGATAAAACAAAATTAAATTAGAAAATAAAAGTGTTTAGTATTATTTCTTTGTATTTTAAATAAAAGTATGTTTAGATTTATTTATGTACAAAACTAAATGAAACAAAATAAATGTCAAAAAAATGCAAAAAAATGTGGGAAAAATATTTTTAATATTTTTTTATGTTTAGACAAAAAATATAAAAACAAAATCAAAAGGAAAAAATCAAAAATAACAAAGATATCTCAAAATGGGCCAGGGGGTGCATGTGTAAAAATAGGGTGCAAACAGAAAAAACCAGGCCCAAGCCCAAGGATGGTTGTCTTCAACCTCCAGCACCTTCAAACACAAAAATGCGCGCGTTTTCTTCCCTGCTTGCTATCTCTTGATTCTTTGATTTTCAGCACAAACTCATAACATGAAAAATGTCAAGCATTGAACCACGAATCCAGACATATAAAAAACTTAACTTAACTCTCAGAAATGAGAGAGAATTTCTCCATCCCTAATTCTTAACCTAAGTTTTTATCAATGTTCAGATTCAAAATACTCTCAGCATATGCAATATAAATGGAAAGTGAAGATATGTATAGTTTCAGGGCCATGAGCATGACATTTTTCATTCATAAATCTAAGCCTAACTCTTCCTAGATTGAGAGATAGAGATCCATGAACTTACCTGTTCAGCTTGGATCGTGCTTGGCAATGGAGGTACTTTCAAGGCAAGGTAAGGATTTGTATAGCTTGCTTGAGGTCCAGGGATGATATTCCAATGCTTGGTGTGCTTTGAATCTTGCTATATCAAGTTGCAGAAGTCAACCCGCAAGAGAGGAAAGTGAAAATGGAAAAACTGTTTAGAGGTGTTACAGTCTGCTTCCAATGCTTGGGACAGTTTGTATAGATGGTAGGGAATGTGTTTGAACTGGTTTGGATGAAAATGCACGAGTGGATTGAGCTATGGGATTCAAACTGCAGCTTATGCCTTGTTTTTGCAGTTTTATGGTGTTTCTGTGAATGGGGAGATATTGAAGGTGATAGGCTCGTGTTTCAGGTCAGGTTGGATGTTTGGAAGATGCTCAAGAAGTTTGTCTAAGCTTGTGGTTGCAGCAATGAGAGTTGTGTTTCAAAATGCAAGGTTTCTTCTATGTGAAGCAAGGAAATACCAACTTGGTTTCTAGGATTGTACAGGCCCCTCAAATGTGCTGCATCTTTTAGTCTTGATCAGTGTGTTATGTCCATGAATCTTGTGTCCAAAGATATGCATTGTACCATTTGATTTGCAAACTTGACATAAAGTTCTACTTTACAAAAAATGGATAAATCACTTTTTCCAATTAAGGCTTAAATCTTTGTACAATGACCAAACTCAAAGAATAACATCTTGGCACAATGGATTAGCATTGAATTTATGAGTGTAAATGAGATTTGAGGTATGTAATCTAGGAGTGCAAGCTGAGTTCAAAAATGCCTAAGTGTATGAACATGAAAATTGGCCATGAGCAAAGTGAGTTTTGCCTATATTGCCAAATTCGATTCTCCCTAACCACAAGGTTGTTTGATGAGTTCTTGGACATTTTGGAAAGCTTGGAATGTGTACTACAATCCATATTTGTAATTCAAGTTGAAATTCCAAGTGGAAGCATATGAAAAGTTGCCATGAAGTTAGGCAAAAAACCTGCCTAGAATAGGTCAAAAAAATTTCTAAGTTAAGAATGTTTTGCACCCTTGTTCCAAAAATCATAACTTGAGCTACAAGCTTCTTTTGAGGAAACTTTGTGAATAAAAGTTGTAGATTATGCAATGGACTACAACTTTCATGTTTTGACTTTTGTTTGAATCCAAATGCATCTTGGTAAAAAAGTGGGACCAAGTTAGGAAAAAAATTAGGGATTTTCATAACTTAGAAAAATTCAGTTATGAAAATTCTTCATTTCAAACCCTAATTTATGATTTTTGATTTCTTGATGAACAAGTTTCATGTTTTGACATGTTTTGATGAAAAATGAATCTTGACACTTGATTTTGACCAAAAAGTCAAAGTTTGACTTTTCAGTATACAGTTAAAAATTAATCAATTGACTGGAAAATTTATTTGTCAATCTTTTGCATTTGAGATCTTTTGAACTTTTCGAACATGTAAAGACAATTCCATGGGGTCCTTGAGTCCATATGTGAGCTTGGTTTGCCCTTGGCTAAGTCAAATAGTCAAAAATTGCCTTTGTGCAGTCAAAACCCTAAAAATGACCATTTTACCCTTTTGGTGATCTGATCAAATTTCTTGTGAAATTGTGATCCAAACTTAACCAAATGGTTCATATGAGTTCATAATGTTGATGTGGGTCAAAAATCATGAGGTTTGACTGTCAATTGGCCACAGTTGACTTTTTCCTTAATACAGCTGATTTCTAGGTCAACTGTCCAATTGACTGGGCAAAGATTGGAATCAAGGCTTGAAACTTGGTATGGATAAACTTGGGAGTCCAATATAAAGCATGAAAGTCATCTTAGGCATTTTAGGTCAAAACATCTTTGTGCAAACACAAACCCTAATTTGGGTCAACAGTGCAAGGAGAAGTCTTGAGCAGAGGAAACCCTAGTTGGATCTTGAACTCCAAGGGTCTTGTGGTGAGAAAATGTTGAAGAAATGGGAGGGCAAATTTTGGGGTACAACAGTTTCCCCTGTTCAATCTTCTTAAACCTGAAGAGTTAGATTGGCAAGTTTGCCCTTCGCGACTCGAGGGTAAAAGGAGACTGGACACTAGAGTGCCCGGAAATTTGCACTCGCATGCTGGAGTATTAGCAATGTGATAGCGGGAATGGGCTTATAGATGCCATTTGGAGACGTGACAGAACCTTTTCGGGAATGGGCTTATAGATGCCATTTGGAAGTGTTGATCGCGTAGGGGATTCCTTAGCGAGAACTTGCGTACTTTGAGAAAGGAAGATGTTTCCTGGCTTGTTACAGGTGTTGATCTTCAGTCTCTTCATGCAGATATGCCCTGGCTGGATACAGGTATCGAATCTACAATTGGTTGCTCACAGATGTGCCCTGGCTGGATACAGAAATCGAATCTGGAAAATGTTGTCGACAGATGTGCCCTGGCTGGATACAGGTATCGAATCTGGAATTGGTCGTCTTCAGATGTGCCCTGGCTGGATACAGGTATCGAATCTGGAATTGTAAAAGGTTGGTAGAGATGGCTTTCCTGGCTGGATACAGGTGTAAACCTCTTACCTGAGAATGAAAGATAATTTCCTGGCTTGTTACAGGGGTTGACCTTCAAACTCTTCATGCAGATATGCCCTGGCTAGATACAGGTATCGAATCTACAATCAATCACTCACAGATGTGCCCTGGCTAGATACAGGAATCGAATCTGGATTTGTGATATTTGATAGTAATCATCTTTTGGATTGATCTTTTTCCTGAAAAGGCAAAATATCAGTGGTATGCAATGTCATGATGTATGAGATGCATGATGTCATTATGCTCAAAATGAGTTAGTGTTGTATACACTTTGTCATGTATGTAAATAGGATGTATGAAATATGAAACGTCTATGAATGTATTTTCGTCTAGGGAATTAAATCCTTGACGACTGGCCGGGGAATCAAATCCTGGGCTGATGTTGAAGAGAAGAGTTCTTCGTTTCCGCTGGGGATTAGGGTTGCAAGAATAAACCGATAGGAGAAGATGACTCCGTTGGGGCATAAACTTGTTGGAGAGATTACTCTGAGGGGAATTACTCAGTGGGAAGAGATAGTTCGCTGAGGCTTTGATGAGAGCTCCGCTGGGGATTCTGCTGATAAATTATGTCAGAGAATTTGATGAACTCCGCTGGGGGTAGGAAGAACCTCGCCGAGGACGGACTTTCCGTGGTAATCAGTTGAGGATAACTCAGTTATAAGCCCTGATGGGAAATAACTTCTGAATAAAAGTCGGGGAGAGTCGTTCGTACTCTGCAGGGGATAAGCTTCCAGAATCTACTGGGGATGAGCTCCGAGACCTGCTGGGGATATGGATTCCACTCTCCTGGGGAAAAATTTTCTTTTGAAACTATACTGGGGTGCTGGTATTCCGCCGGGGATTGTTGAGGTAGCTTGGTCATGTTCTTCAGTTGAACCTACCTTGATACTTTGGCGGACAAAGCAACTAGACCGCTTGGTCACTTCAAAATTGCCCCATGTTTCTGATGTCACCTGTCATTAATCCTTTGTTTCGTATGTAAACATTTATGATCTAGCAATTTAATGTCAAATGCATATATCAAAAATGAGCATTGGACGTTCTTTGCAAAACAAAACAGAAAAAAGGAAAAACAATGGATAATTTGTCTGAAAAATTGAATTTGTATTGATTTTGAATTTTGCCTGTAAAATAGGCGTTTATGTACAGGAGGTTGACGTCCTAGTAAGAGAACGCCGCCGAATAACATAGAGTTTATACAATTTTGAAAAGGAAACAAAACAGCTATGTGAAAACTAATCCCGTTGGGTTCCAACTCTGCTATCGCCTTTATGTCTTCAAGCGTCTCATCATTTTGCTGCTTAGTTGAAGGTGAAGCTGATTGATCGATGCCGAAGTCTGAGCCCTGATAGTTGATGCCGAATTCTGGATGCAAGGTGATCCAATGAGACATAGTATTACGCTTTATCCCTAACTTTTGCCTGGACCGCCCTTTCGGGTTTTCAATCCACCGGGATACCCATTTTTGCCCAAGCCGCCTTTTCAGGTTTTCGACTTGCCGGGTGTACAAATTTTTTTCATTTCATCCCTTATTTTTCCCGAACCCTTTTGGTTCGCCGAGAAGCCCTTATTTTTGCCTAGGTGTGTCAACCTAGCGGGTCCTTAGTTCATGCGTAGTATCTTTTTACTATGTCTGCATTGGCGGGGTGAGGAAGGTCGTCACCATCCATGGTGGTTAGAATCATAGCTCCTCCCGAGAAGATATGTTTAACCACAAATGGCCCTTCGCACGTAGGGGTCCATTTGCCCCTGGGATCACTTTGAGGAAGAATGATGCGCTTGATTACCAGGTCTCCGACTTGATACTCTTATCGTCTGACTTTCTTGTTAAATGCCTTGATCATCCGTTTTTGGTACGTCTGACCATGACAAATAGCAGTGAGCCTCTTTTCATCAATTAGATTTAATTGATCAAGCCGAGTCTGGATCCAGTCATCTTCGCTCAAGTCTGCATCCTTCATTATCCGGAGAGAGGGTATCTGGACTTCAATAGGCAAGACTGTCTTCATGCCATAGACCAAGGAAAAGGGAGTTGCCCCTGTAGATGTTCGTGCTGAGGTGCGGTACCCATGGAGAGCAAATGGTAACATCTCGTTCCAATCCTTATAGGTCACTGTCATCTTCTTCACAATCTTCTTAATATTCTTATTTGCCGCTTCTACAGCCCCATTCATCTTCGGCCGGTAAGGAGAAGAGTTGTGGTGCTGCATCTTGAATTGCTCGCAGAGCTCAGTGATCATCTTGTTGTTAAGATTGGTACCATTATCCGTAATGAACCTCTCAGGTACACCGTATCGACAGATCAGGTTGTGCCGAATGAACCGTGCCACGACGCTCTTGGTTACGGTGGCGTAGGAAGCTGCCTCAACCCATTTCGTGAAGTAATCAATCGCTACCAAGATGAAACGATGCCCGTTGGATGTCGTCGGTCTGATTTTGCCGATCATATCGATGCCCCACATTGCAAAAGGCCAAGGTGTCGTCAGGACGTTTAGAGGAACCGGAGGAATGTGCACCTTGTCAGCATAGATCTGGCATTTGTGACACGTCCGAGAATGTTGGTAACAGTCAGCTTCCATTGTGGACCAGAAATATCCTGCCCGAAGGATCTTCTTTGCCATGGTATGTCCACTGGAATGTGTTCCGAATGTACCTTCATGTAGTTCTGCCATGATCTTTTCTGCTTCAGTCTTATCCACACAACGCAGTAAAGTTGAATCATGGTTTAGCTTGTAGAGAATGCCATTACTGAGAAAGAACTTTGCTGCAAACCTTCTCAAGAACGTCTTGTCATTGACCGATGCGCCTTCGGGGTATTCTTGAGCTTCCAAGTACCTCTTCACTTCATGATACCAGGGTTTCTCTGTTACCTCCTCGGCCTCAAGATCACAGCAATATGCAGGTTCGTCCAATTTCCAAATAATGATCTGGGGCGCTTCGTTGTCCCATTTGACTTTGAACATAGAAGACATTGTAGCCAACGCGTCCGCTAACTGATTCTCCTCTCTTGGGAAGTGTTCAAAAGTTATCTCTTTGAAGTTGGGAAGCAATGTCAGCACATACTCCTTGTAAGGAATAAGATTCGGGTGTTTCGTATCCCACTCGCCTTTGATCTGGTTGATCACGAGAGCGGAATCTCCGAAGACACTTAGAAACTTGATCCTTAAGTCAATTGCAGCTTGAAGACCCATAATACATGCCTCATACTCCGCCATGTTGTTGGTGCAGCTGAAACATAGTCGGGCAGTGAGTGGAGTATGAGTGCCTTTGGGGGATATGATCACAGCGCCAATACCATTACCCAAAGCATTCGAGGCTCCGTCGAAGTGCATAGACCATCGGGATCCTTCCTCAGGTCCTTCATCCGGTCCAGGTACTTCACAATCAGTTACTACCATGATATCTTCGTCTGGAAATTCAAAGTTCAATGACTGGTAATCATCCACAGGTTGGTGTGCCAAATGGTCTGCCAATACACTTCCTTTGATTGCTTTTTGAGTTGTGTACTGGATGTCATATTCCATCAAGATCATTTGCCATCTTGCTATTCTTCCGGACAGAGCGGGCTTTTCGAATATGTACTTGATTGGATCCATTTTTGAAATCAACAGAGTAGTGTGAGTCAACATATACTGTCTCAGCCGGCGAGCAGCCCATACTAGAGCACAGCAAGTTTTCTCGAGCAGTGAGTACCGAGTCTCACAGTCGGTAAACTTTTTGCTCAGGTAATAAATAGCGTGCTCTTTTCGGCCAGACTCGTCATGCTGTCCCAGCACACACCCCATTGAGTTGTCAAGTACTGTCAAGTATAGTATTAGAGGTCTCCCTTCCACTGGTGGCATGAGGATGGGTGGTTCTTGGAGATACTCTTTTATCTTTTCAAAAGCGGCCTGACATTCATCGTTCCAACGTACTACCTGATCTTTCTTTAGCAGTTTGAAGATTGGTTCACAGGTAGCAGTTAGATGTGAGATGAATCGGGCAATGTAGTTCAGACGTCCTAGAAAGCCTCTGACTTCTTTCTCTGTCTTGGGAGTCGGCATCTCTTGTATGGCTTTCACCTTGGCAGGGTCCACTTGAATACCTTTGTCGCTTACAATGAAACCCAGCAATTTTCCAGACCTCACCCCAAAGGTGCATTTGTTTGGGTTCAACCTCAGCTTGTACAACTTCAGACGGTCAAACAGCTTCCGTAGATGGTCAAGGTGTTCCTCCTCAGTTTGAGACCTTGCAATCATATCGTCGACGTACACTTCTATCTCGTGATGGATCATATCATGAAATAAAGCAACCATGGCACGTTGGTAGGTTGCCCCAGCATTTTTCAATCCAAATGGCATGACCTTATAGCAAAAGGTGCCCCGCTGAGTAACGAAAGTGGTCTTCTCCATGTCTTTAGGAGCCATCTTGATCTGATTATAACCGGAGAAGCCGTCCATGAAGGAGAAAACTTTATGCTGAGCAGTATTATCAACCAGAACGTCGATATGAGGCAGAGGGAAATCATCCTTAGGGTTGGCCCTGTTCAAATCCCTGTAATCAACACACATTCGGACTTTACCATCTTTCTTTGGCACTGGAACCATGTTGGCAACCCGCTGAGGGTAAGAAGTCACTGCTAGAAACCCGGCATCAAATTGTTTCATAACCTCAGCTTTGATTTTCTCGAACATCTCTGGACGCATGCGGCGGACCTTCTGTTTTACCGGAGGGCAGTCTTCCTTGGTAGGCAGGTGATGAACCACAATGTCGGCATCCAAACCAGGCATGTCTTCGTAAGACCAAGAAAAGATTTCCATGTAGTCATGCAACATCTGAATCAACCGTTGTTTCACACTGAGCTCTAGATTGGCACCAATCTTGACTTCCTTTCTATCTGTCTCAGTACCCAGATTTACCGTTTCCACTGGCTCTTCATGCGGCTGAATGGCCCTCTCTTCCTGGAGTAGAAGTCTTGCAAGTTCACCAGGCACTTCGCAATCATCTTCACCCTCGTCTTCAGCTAAATTGATCGGATTTTCGAAGTCATAACTGGCAGTAGCAGAGTCGTTACCAGTGAGATCCAGAGTGGATTGGGACCTGTATAAGTGAGTGTGTGTAAATATAGTTGTTTTGCAATATATGATAAAGAAAGATATGGAGCACAAGATTTGAAATGCAACAAATGTCCAATGTTTTGATTAATGATATATGAAAATGTCATACAAAAGCCCTCACAAATGGAGCCACGGTGCCCCGGGTAGGACACCGAGCCATAAAAGTTTCAACATATTGTTTGTTACAAATTGAAGACAAAAGAGTTCATTACTGAGTGACAAAAGTAATAGGTGTAAAGTCCTTGGCAGTCCAGTTGCTTGGTCCATTGTCGGTTGTTGGGTAGATCCAGCTGTCAAATTCCGCTTCCTCCACGTCGTCCTCAATAGCATTCACTCCTGGGTTGGTGATGAACACCGGAGGTTTTCCGATCCTTGCTTTGTGAACAGCCCTCTGAGCCTCTGCAGTGAAGCCCAGCCCAAACTTGTCAGTCTTCGGAGTGAAGTCAGGAAGTCGACCCCAGTTTGCGCACTCGCCTTTCTCAATCACGGCCCGTGCATCCTTCAAGGAAGCCATCTTCAAAGGAGGGTCTTCAATCACAGTTTCAGCCGATGCCAACGTCTGAGGCACCTCTTCAAAGTGTTGAAAGGGGGTTTCAATGAATTCCCCATCCATCTCTATGTATCGGAACGAGTTCAAGTGGCTGACCATATACTCTTCTTCCCCTTGGACTGTAACAATCTTTCCCCTGACTGGGTACTTAAGCTTTTGGTGTAGTGTGGAGGTCACCGCTCCAGCCTTATGGATCCATGGACGACCCAATAAACAGGAATAGGATGGACGGATATCCATCACATAGAAAGTAGAATCAAAAACTTGGGAACCAACCCTGATTGGAATGTCAACCTCGCCATGTACCATCCTCTTCGAACCGTCAAAGGCTCGGACAATAATGTTACTGGGCTTGAGCTCCAGACCCTCACAATCCAATCTGTCTAGGGCCTTCTTGGGCAATACATTCAATGAAGAACCGGTGTCCACCAACACATGGGCCAGAGTAGTGCCCCTGCATTCAATAGAGACATGCAGGGCATCATTATGGTTTTTTCCTTTTGCAGTCAGATCGGCGTCAGAAAAGCCCAACCCGTTATCAGCAGTCAAGTTAGCCACACAATCAGTAAATTGATCAGTAGATGTTTCTTGTGGCACATGAGCTGTTTTCAGAAAGGAGATCAGGGCTTTGGCGTGGGCCTCTGAACACAATAACAGTGATAGCATAGAAATTTTTGATGGGGTGTGCCCTAACTGCTCAACAACATTGAAATCACTTTTCTTGATAATCTTGAGGATCTCCTCCATCTCTTGCTGGGAGGCTTCAACAGCGGTCGTCTTCGGTGCCTCCGTCTGGGCAGGAAAATCAGTAGCAACTCCTTTGCCCCGAGCATTAGAGGACTCGGCGGCAGGGGTAGACACAGGAACTTGATTTGGAAGGGAAACATGCACACTTGCGGGTGTGATGATAAGAGGTTTCTGAATAACTGGTGGTGAAATATCTGGTGAAAACAGCCTACCACTGCGAGTAATCTTGGCAGGTCCAGTGATGCTACTGACACCGGTACTTGTATCAAATTCTTGCTTCACTCCAAGCACATAAACATCTGCCCCATAGTGCCACGGGACAACTTTGTCGGATGTATAAGGGAGAGGCCTCGGAACTGTAATGATGATGGGAGCAACTTTCTGAATGGACATAATTTTGACAGGCTTCTTTGAAGGAGCCTTGGGAGGTTTGTTGAAAATAGTGACAATAGAAACTTCTTCGGTAGGGACAGCAGGAACGACAATCTTTTCAAACAAGATTTCCTTGCTATCCATCAGGCTTTGGATACCTGATTTCAGCAAAGGACAACCAAAAGGCGAAACAGCACATAGAAGGCAATCTTCATCACATCCCGGAAATAAACCGGCTAGCAACAGATTCCTTTTAACAGTTGATAACGGAGTAACAATCTCTTCCACGGAGGCTACATATCGGTCTTCTTCCACAACACTCACTCCATGCTGGGGCATGGGAGCAGTCACAACATTGGGTCTTTCAGGCGCCTCAAACTGTATTTCCTTAGCATCTATAAGGTCTTGAACCTTATTCCTCAGAGCCCAGCAATCGTCCGTAGTATGCCCGGGGCTATCAGAGTGATAAGCGCAACGGGCGTTGGGGTTGTATTTTGGAGAAGCTGTATTCACCACCTTCGGAGCTTCCTTGACAGTTACCAGATTGGTTGACAGTAGTTGCGGAAAAATCTGAGACAGGGTCATGTTAAGCCGAGTGTACTGCCTTTTGGGCCTCTCACCCCTTTGTTGATTATACTGCTGAGGAGCAGCAACAGGCTTGGAAATGACCAATGCATTGACAGCTTGGAGGTGTTTCGGCTTAACTTGTCTTCGGGGACCATAAACAGCACTAGCTTCCTTCTTGAAGGGCTTCTTCTCAATACTTGCGGATGCACCTCTCTGTATCTTCCCTGACTTGATACCAGCTTCTATCCTTTCACCCGTCAAGATCAAATCTGTAAACCCAGCGGAAGAATTACCAATCAGATGATTGAAGAATGGACCAGACAGGGTCCCTAGAAACATGTCAACAAGTTCACGGTCAGTCAGCGGTGGCTGCACCCTGCCAGCCAGGTCTCTCCACTTTTGCGCATACTCCTTGAATCCTTCGCCCGTTCCCAGTGACATACCCTGAAGTTGGGTACGCGTGGGAGCGAGGTCAGAATTGTACTGATACTGTCTATAAAACGCAGTAGCCAAGTCCTCCTAGTTTCGGATACTGGCTCCATCTAACTGATAGAACCATTCGAGTTGAGACCCTGAAAGACTATCCTGAAAGAAATGGATCCATAGGTTCTTGTCTGCAGTGTAAGGTTGGATCTTCCTTACATATGATCTGAGATGCAGCTTAGGACAGGAAGCCCCGTCGTACTTTGCAAAGGCAGGCGCCTTGAACTTGTGTGGGATCACCACCCCAGAAGATAAACCTAAATCTCCGAAATCCAACCCTGGCACATTTTGAATCTCCATGGCACTTAAACGGTCCTCTAGTTGTTTGTATCTGTCTGCAGCAGGAGGGTACTATTCGTCATTGTAATCCGTCTCGTTGTCGGAGACTGCAGGACTAGGAGCCCTTCCCCCTTGGGGACTGTCTTTCTCTGCAGAGGAAGTAGCCTGATCAGCCTCATTATGGAGTGTATTCCCAAACCTGCGTCCAGTGTTGAACAACACAGTCCTCTTCTTCTTCTTCTTCTTCAAGAGCAGAGTCTTCAGCTCTTGTTGACCTTGGGCTAAGCTCATGACCAGCTCTTGAAACTGGGCGTTCTGGGCCTGGAGGGCCTTGATAGCTTGTTCGTTGGATAATTCAGGATTCATGATGACTGTTCAAATAAACAGCGAAGAGGATTAAGCAACCTGTGGAAAAAGGGTACATGTTATGCATATGATGCAATGAGATGCGTATGATTTATGTTTTCAAAGACAAACGAGATTCAACTTTGTAGACAAAAGGGAAACACACTTCATTAGATTCAAACTTTAAATTGTTCAACAACTTGCCCATTACAGGAATGAAAATACTAAAAAGGAAATAAAAGCTATAAAAGGAAACAATCAAAGCCCATCAGTGCTCCCATGGCCTCCTCTTCTCAGTATGGATATAGTCATTCAGGATCCGCTCTTCTTCCAATTGCTTAGTCAGCTTCTGGATCTTCCGTTCCTGTTCGTTGAACTTTTCCCGATAAAAATCCCGTTCTTCCTTTAGCTGCGCCCAAGATCTCTTCAGTGTATCAACATCAGTGGGTATCTGAGGAGGGAGGACAGTTGGAGGAACCCCGTCTTCATCAGGAGATTCAAGAATGATAGGTCTGACAGCTTCGTATGGCATACCTAACTTCTGAGCACGGATGCGGACCCATCTGCAATAGGGTTCCATTGGTAGAGAAGTCTTTGGTCCCAACTCATGTGGGTCAGCTTTGTGAATTTTTTCCCAAGCCTTAATGAATCCATGGCGTAGTTTGTCACTGTCTACCTGAAATTCAAAATGGAAGTGAGGAACCAACATCTCATGAGGCCCTACTCTTCTAGCTCTTCTAAACTGACGGAGAGCTAAACATGGATTATAAGAGATTCCTCCCCGAGTGCCGATCAATGGAACATTAGGGTATTCTCCGCAACGATCAATAATAGATACCTCATCCAAACCTCTGAGAGTCGAAGTGATGTCATTATCAGTGAGAGACATTAACCTATGAGCCCAACCCTTTCCTTCTTCATTCTTCAGCACGAACTTAGGAAGGTGCAAAATAAACCACCTCACTAGCAAAGGAGCACAACACCATGGAGTTCCCCGTCTTCGGGCAGTACGAGCATAGAGTTGTTGCAGGATATCACCCAAAAGAGTGGGTACAGGATTCCGAGACATGAAGATCCTTATGGCATAGATACTGATAAAGGTGTCAGGATTTGGAAACAATACCAGACCATAGATTAAAAGAGCCAGAATGTCTTCGTACGCCTTGAAGTCTAAGTCATTCCAGAAATCATTAGCTTTGCCAACCAGAAATTTAACCAAAAATCCCTTAACTCCACTTCTAGTTTCCCAGTTAGCCAATACCTCTTCTTTGGTCAAGGGAAGGACTGCAGCAACCTCTTCAGGCCTAAGAGTCTTCTCCCAACCAGTGAATGGAGTTTGCTCCAAAACAGGGATACCAAGCAAATCAGAGAATTCTTCCAGGGTAGGGACCAGCTGGAAGTCTTGAAAGGTAAAGCAATGATACAGGGGATCATAAAACTGGGTCAGGACACTTATCAGTTGTTGGTCCCACTTTGAAGTGATCAAACCAAGGAGAGAACCATGCCTCTTGATGAAGGAAGTAGTGTTTGGAATCCTATCAACCAAATCCTTAAGCAAAGTTGGTGGTTGAACAAAGTTGAGCCGGCTAGTATTCCTACGCACAGGCATCATGATGTCCTACAAAACAGAGCAAAGATAAAACTTTTTTGTCTTTGAAATGGGTCAGTCCTTATACGGGATGCATGCAATGGTATGATGGTATGATGCTATGATGAATCACACCACAAGTATTCACAAAGGCAAGCATGATAAGGCACACAAGTCACACAAGACAACCCTTAGGTTTTAGGCCAGCATGAAGTTTAGGTATTACCCTCTTTTAGTTTTGTTGGTTAAAACCTGTCCTATCAAAAGTAACCGGGTTCTAGAGGATCTCAAATCATTGACTACCCTCAATCGGTCATAACTCCAGCATCGCAATCTTTTCTTGCGGCCAGAACCATCGCGAGAGTTTAGCCTCAATGAGTGTAGCATACTGCTACTGTTCTATGGCCAAGTTTGGTCAATTTAGGGTTCTAAGGTCGATTGGTGTTTAATGACTCCTTAGAAGACCCATATTCTCCTCGTTGCAACACAAGGGATATCGGTACAGACCAAGGTGCCACACCAACGTAGCCACTGCTTCACCCGTGTCGGTCTATGCCGGACAGGTCCTTCACAGATTATGCTACCTAAAAGGGTATTCCCCAGATCCGAGTTAGGATCTATGAAACTCCGATGCAAAGCCCACAAATATAAAAGTAAACAAAGCAAGCGATTGAAAACAAAGGTGATCTAAGCCCTAAGGTTACTCCACTTTTAAGTCACTCCCCAGCAGAGTCGCCAGTTCTGTGATACAGTGGGAGAATTGACTTGAGGTTTTGCGTTTGTTTTCGCAAATGTTTCGGTTGAGCAAGAGTCGCCACCGACTTTTTATTTTATCCTAAGGAAAGGTTAAAAAGCACAGCAAAAACCTTTGAGATGTTTTCTTGGGTTCGGGGAGTAGATTATAGAAAGGGAAGGTATTAGCACCCTTTCTATCCATGGTTATCCATGGGCTCTTAGTTACTTGCTTAGATCAACTTGCCTTGATTTTCAATTGTTTGAAATGGTACCTTGTGTGTGTGGGTTTTGAAAATGTTTTGAAAAGAGGCCAATGTGGTGGCAACCTTTGTAATGATCCATGTTGGGATGTATACAAAGGTGTATGTCTTTTAAAAAGGTTTTCAATGTTTTTGGGAGTTGTTTTGAAAATGTGTTGTGGAGTGTGGTTTTGAAAAAATAGGCAAGGGTTTTTGTTTTGTAAGTTGGCAAGTAACCAAGAGCTATCTACCCTAAATTTCTCAAAGATCTTTGCTATGTTTTAACCCTTTTAACAATTTTGTTCCACCATTGTATTTGGTGGACAATCTTGTGTTAGGATGAGAAAGGGACGGGCGCGGGTCATCGTTTAGACCATGATTGCAATGGTGCCAAGTATCTTTGGGCAATTTTTCCTTTAAGGGACTTGATCATTTTTTAGGCAACTTTCGAAAGCGTCGTCGAGGGACTATGATCATTTGAATTTGTTTTGTTTTGCCAAAGATACCTAACATGCAATATGGCCCATTATTGAAGGCAACAAGTGGAGTACTCTAGGGGTGCAAGTGTGATTGGTGTTTGTTCATTTTCATGCTTGTTTTTTCTTGAATTTAGGTCAAACTATTTGTTGTTTTTTTGATTTGCATACAAAACCCTAATTCTAACATGGCATATTTAGAAAGCATTTAAAGTGCGAAATTTAAAAGGTCCTAAGTTATTACACAATGATCATGGGAGTGGGGGTACAAAATATTCAAATGGGGATGAGACTTCATAGAAGGATAGTACCCAATATTTACAACCAAATTGAATTGCGCAAATATAAATGTAAAGATGTATAAGAATAGAACAATGTATATGTGAAGGTATTTTTGTGTAAGTGTATATTTTTATTCACAAATAAAATAAAAATAAATAAAATAAAAGTTATTTTTTGAATATTTTTATGTTTAGGGCAAAAACCCTAACTTTGCTAAATAAGAGGTATTAATTATTTATTAAGTATTATATACAATATTTATTAATTATGTGCAAAAATAAATAAAAAGAAGGTATATTGTCAAAAAATGATTTTCAAGTTAAATATTAATAAAAATAAAAATGTATTATTTTTTATGTTTTTAACCTAAATATACTAATAAATATATAGGTATTTACATTATTTATTAAATATATATTATATGTACAAAACTAAATATTTAATATTATTAAAAAGAGAGTATATATTTTTTATAAAATGTTTTCAAAAGATAAAACAAAATTAAATTAGAAAATAAAAGTGTTTAGTATTATTTCTTTGTATTTTAAATAAAAGTATGTTTAGATTTATTTATGTACAAAACTAAATGAAACAAAATAAATGTCAAAAAAATGCAAAAAAATGTGGGAAAAATATTTTTAATATTTTTTTATGTTTAGACAAAAATATAAAAACAAAATCAAAAGGAAAAAATCAAAAATAACAAAGATATCTCAAAATGGGCCAGGGGGTGCATGTGTAAAAATAGGGTGCAAACAGAAAAAACCAGGCCCAAGCCCAAGGATGGTTGTCTTCAACCTCCAGCACCTTCAAACACAAAAATATGCGCATTTTCTTCCATGCTTGCTATCTCTTGATTCTTTGATTTTCAGCACAAACTCATAACATGAAAAATGTCAAGCATTGAACCACGAATCCAAACATATAAAAAACTTAACTTAACTCTCAGAAATGAGAGAGAATTTCTCCATCCCTAATTCTTAACCTAAGTTTTTATCAATGTTCAGATTCAAAATACTCTCAGCATATGCAATATAAATGGAAAGTGAAGATATGTATAGTTTCAGGGCCATGAGCATGACATTTTTCATTCATAAATCTAAGCCTAACTCTTCCTAGATTGAGAGATAGAGATCCATGAACTTACCTGTTCAGCTTGGATCGTGCTTGGCAATGGAGGTACTTTCAAGGCAAGGTAAGGATTTGTATAGCTTGCTTGAGGTCCAGGGATGCTATTCCAATGCTTGGTGTGCTTTGAATCTTGCTATATCAAGTTGCAGAAGTCAACCTGCAAGAGAGGAAAGTGAAAATGGAAAAACTGTTTAGAGGTGTTACAGTCTGTTTCCAATGCTTGGAACAGTTTGTATAGATGGTAGGGAATGTGTTTGAACTGGTTTGGATGAAAATGCACGAGTGGATTGAGCTATGGGATTCAAACTGCAGCTTATGCCTTGTTTTTGCAGTTTTATGGTGTTTCTGTGAATGGGGAGATATTGAAGGTGATAGGCTCGTGTTTCAGGTCAGGTTGGATGTTTGGAATATGCTCAAGAAGTTTGTCTGAGCTTGTGGTTGCAGCAATGAGAGTTGTGTTTCAAAATGCAAGGTTTCTTCTATGTGAAGCAAGGAAATGCCAACTTGGTTTCTAGGCTTGTACAAGCCCCTCAAATGTGCTGAATCTTTTAGTCTTGATCAGTGTGTTATGTCAATGAATCTTGTGTCCAAAGATATGCATTGTACCATTTGATTTGCAAACTTGACATAAAGTTCTACTTTACAAAAAATGGATAAATCACTTTTTCCAGTTAAGGCTTAAATCTTTGTACAATGACCAAACTCAAAGAATAACATCTTGGCACAATGGATTAGCATTGAATTTATGAGTGTAAATGAGATTTGAGGTATGTAATCTAGGAGTGCAAGCTGAGTTCAAAAATGCCTAAGTGTATGAACATGAAAATTGGCCATGAGCAAAGTGAGTTTTGCCTATATTGCCAAATTTGATTCTCCCTAACCACAAGGTTGTTTGATGAGTTCTTGGACATTTTGGAAAGCTTGGAATGTGTACTACAATCCATCTTTGTAATGCAAGTTGAAATTCCAAGTGTAAGCATATGAAAAGTTGCCATGAAGTTAGGCAAAAAACCTGCCTAGAATAGGTCAAAAAAATTTCTAAGTTAAGAATGTTTTGCACCCTTGTTCCAAAAATCATAACTTGAGCTACAAGCTTCTTTTGAGGAAACTTTGTGAATAAAAGTTGTAGATTTTGCAATCGACTACAACTTTCATGTTTTGACTTTTGTTTGAATCCAAATGCATCTTGGTAAAAAAGTGGGACCAAGTTAGGAAAAAAATTAGGGATTTTCATAACTTAGAAAAATTCTAAGTTATGAAAATTCTTCATTTCAAACCCTAATTTATGATTTTTGATTTCTTGATGAACAAGTTTCATGTTTTGACATGTTTTGATGAAAAATGAATCTTGACACTTGATTTTGACCAAAAAGTCAAAGTTTGACTTTTCAGTATACAGTTAAAAATTGATCAATTGACTGGAAAATTCATTTGTCAATCTTGTGCATTTGGGATCTTTTGAACTTTTTGAACATGTCAAGACAATTCCATTGGGTCCTTGAGTCCATATGTGAGCTTGGTTTGCCCTTGGCTAAGTCAAATAGTCAAAAATTGCCTTTGTGCAGTCAAAACCCTAAAAATGACCATTTTACCCTTTTGGTGATCTGATCAAATTTCTTGTGAAATTGTGATCCAAACTTAACCAAATGGTTCATATGAGTTCATAATGTTGATGTGGGTCAAAAATCATGAGGTTTGACTGTCAATTGGCCACAGTTGATTTTTTCCCCAATATAGCTGATTTCTAGGTCAATTGTCCAATTGACTGGGCAAAGATTGGAATCAAGGCTTGAAACTTGGTATGGATAAACTTGGAAGTCCAATATGAAGCATGAAAGTCATCTTAGGCATTTTAGGTCAAAACATCTTTGTGCAAACACAAACCCTAATTTGGGTCAACAGTGCAAGGAGAAGTCTTGAGCAGAGGAAACCCTAGTTGGATCTTGAACTCCAATGGTCTTGTGGTGAGAAAATGTTGAGGAAATGGGAGGACAAATTTTGGGGTACAACACTTGTTTTATTGAAAAATGCATTTTCAAAAAACTTCAAGACAGACCTAAGCTTTGCATTTTTAAAATAACATTGTTTGCATATGACTATTTGTTCAAACAGCATAGAAATTTGCACGAAGAATATCTAGTGAACAAAAGCACTTCCAATCAAGGGGCAGACATGAGCATGGTCTATCATCTGGGGCAGTCCAGTCAAGATTCAAGGAATCTCTCAAAATGCCAAATAACCAGGGGCAAATCTCCGCCTGAGTCACTTGGGGCATTGGACATGAATTCCAGCGACGAATCTTGCATGATCAGACATCTTCTGGTAGTATGGCACACGACACTACAGACAGTGACAACTCTCTGCACTCTGAGAACGTGGACATAGTCGAAAAAATACTACGCATAATCAAAGACCCGCTAGGTCGACTGGCCTAGGCAAAAACAAGGGCTTCCCGGCGAACCAAAAGGGTTCGGGCAAAAATAAGGGACGAAAATGAAAAAATCTGTACACCCGGCAAGTCAAAAACCTGAAAAGGCGACTTGGGCAAAAATGGGTATCCCGGTGGACTGAAAACCCAAAAGGGAGGTCCAGGCAAAAATTAGGGATAAAAGCGTACGACTATGTCCCGTCATCTCGTCACTTGCCTACTAGAAGTAGATGTGTCAATCGGCAGTTATCAAACACCTCATAGGCCTTCTTCTCCCCCAGAAACTGGGGCAATAAGAATTGTCTGAACTGTACAATCGCTCTGTCCACCAGGTACCAAGGTAAGTTCAGCTGAAGAACCTGACCAAGTTACCTCCACTCCCCAAGAGTAAGACAAGATTCAGCAATACTCTCCCCGAGCATAGTTGGTCTCCCGTCAGCCCCGGAAGGCACAATATCCCTAGCAAGTCAGCAATACTCTCCCCCGAGCAGAGTTAGGCTATTGTCATCCCTAAGGAAGTTGGACATCCCCAGAAGATCTCAATATTCTCCAGCAGAGTATACAAATATTTCCCAGCAAGCACCCCCGACAGTCTTGATATTCCTCGATAAGATTGTTCCCCGGTGGAATACAGATACCCCGGTGGAGTCATTTCCCAGTGCAGTTAAAAGTTTCCCCAGGAGAGTTGAGTCATCCTCCCCAGTAGATGCTGGAAGCTTATCTCCAGTAGATTCTGGAAACTTATCACCTGCAGAGTACATGCATCTCTCCCCGACCATAGTCAAAGGTTATTCTCCACCAGAGCCTATAACTGGGTTATCCTCAACTAATTACAACGGAAAGATCGTCCTCGGCGAAGTTCTTCCTATCCCCAACGGAGTTCATCAAAATCCTCAACAAAACTTATCAACGGAATCCCCAACGGAGTTCTCATCAAATTCTGAAGATTCCGTTGATGGATTATTTTTTTAAAGGTTTCAAACTACAACCTATTATGCCATTTTGATGGATAATAACTATATTTTAATTCCATTTTGATAGATGATAATTATATTTTAATTCTATTCAATAAAGTTATTTTATGTTAAGTAAGTGTTACGAAAATAATAACTTTTATAAATTGTTAATTTATTTTTTATAAGCTTAAATTTTTAGAAATTTTTTTTATTAAACCTTGTCTTATAAGTATAACGTTACTGTGAAGAAAAGTATACATACCAATTTTAAAAGAATTGATAATCGTTATTGTGAACAAAATTATTAAGAATTTGTATGTCATTATTGAAGTTCTCTTTCTTGTTCTATTTATGTATTATTCTCTTTTTTATTTTTGAGAGTAATGTGTCTTGCTCAAAGCTAGATAGAGCAGTACGAGAAATCCTAAGACTTAGAAAAGAATTATTGTAGAGTCTCTATAGAAAAATAGTTTGTGAACGTATGGTAGGTGTCATTTTAAGTGTTATCTATTTACTTTGGTTTTGAATGTCCTTACCAACATATCCAAGAACCAATACTTTCATAAAAAAATTCTTTTGTAGATTATATAGTCACAGTAGAATTAGTCAAGTGGTTTATGATTATAATAAAAGTAAATAATTAAATAAATAAATAAATAGTTAAATAGAAATAATAAATTGGATGACTACATATATTTATAACGTACGAGTTCATTCTATATTAGTTCGTTGTAATTTAGTTCGTTTTGGATAAAAGTGTATGACCGACCGATTGACCGACTTCAACAAAATTTCATTTCTCACGACTATTGTGACCGTAAAGGCATCTCTCTATTTTTATATATTTCTCTCACTAATATATATATATATATATATATATATATATATATATATATATATATATATATATATATATATATATATATATATATATATATACACACACACGTGTTTATTTTGAAGGTGACTAGTTGTGAAGGTGAGTAATTGTTATATAAATATTTTTATGCAAAATTATTACATATGAGATGTTGCGATGATACACATATGTTGAAATGAGTATATGGGGATTTATATGTGTTGGAAATCCACCAAATATTTATGATGAATTTCTATCAATCTTGATGAACAAGATTGATATCACCACACAATGACAATGAATTATGAGAAAAGAAAAGAAAAGAAAGAAGACAATTATTTTCTGTAGAGTTTCTCTCTGCCCACAATCTGTGAAAAACTTTATTAATCACTTGCAACTGCAAATTCTGTGATTACAATGAATTGACTTAATTATAAAATTAGGGGTTACTCCCTCTATTTCACTACTAAAAAAATGACATTTGAGAAAAGGTTTTTACATCAGGTATCAAAATATATGATGTAAAAAATAAAATTAAAAACATTTTACATCAGGTATTTATTTGCAATGATATAAATAATATGAAATAAAATATTTTTCGCTATCTATTACATCGGGCCATGTCATCCACCGATGTAAAAGGTTTCCTGAAAAAAACACGGTGGCATTTTTGTAAATAAGAAACAAGATGGCAGAATTGTAAATAAAAAACTAGCAAGATATTACATCGGGGCTTACTAAAAACCAATGTAAAAAGTTCACGGGCAGATTGGTAATATATAAAATATATTAAAAACCTTACATCGGGGAATAATGAAAACCGATGTAAAAACATTAGACACCCAAACCCTTACATCGGGGCATACTTTTAACCGATGTAAAAAACACCCTTACATCGGGCCTTCTGTAAACCGATGTAAAAAACATCAGTCCAGAACCTTGCTTCGGGCCAATGTTAAAACCGATGTAAAAATGGCAAACGCCCAAACCCTTTTATATATATATATATATATATATATATATATATATATATATATATATATATATATATATATATATATATATATATATATATATATATATATATATATATATATATAATGCAGATTATTTCCTAAATGCACATTATTTCCTCACTGTTCAACTTCTCTCACGCATACGTCGCCCCTGTATCGCCTCACTGCTCACGCCTCACTGTTCACGTCTCTCTCACGCCTCACTATTCACGTCCCCTCGCTGCCGTTTCACGCCCCCGTTTCACGTCTCCTCCCTGCCGACTGCACGAAGACTTCCTTTGCCGGTTGTTTCGCCGTCCGTTCGCCGTCTTCGAAATATCCTCCGCCGTCCAACTACGATTCCGGTACGAAACTTTCTATTTTGTTCAACTTCATTGTATATCTAGGAATTGGTTGAAAGTTTATATAGAATTATTTCCAAGGTGTTGGCTTCTAGGTTGAAGAGGGTCATGGGTAAGTTGATATTTCAATGTCAAGCAACTTTTGTGTTCCAAAGACAAACATTGGTGTTTTAGTTTCTAAAAGTTTTTAAGATATTCTTATTTCTTTGTTTGTTACTGAGATTCATTATAAAAAATTAGAAGTACATAGAAAAATAATTAGAAGATTATACTATGAATCCATTACTTTGTTCATATATGTTTTTTAATTACTAAACAGTTTATTATTATTAGAGAGGTTAATTAAGTCTAATTAGTTATAAATAGTATATATTTTGTATAAAGTTAAGAATATAGTACATGTTTTGTATAATTAGTCATTCTTTTTCATTAGAGAAATTGTCTATTTAGAAACCTCCGAAAAAAGCGTTAATGGTCCTCTCAGAAACACACAGTTTATCTTTAACCTATCAAACTTAATAGAGTTATCACCTTGCCATTGAAATTTGATTCTATTTTTCTTTCTCCGCGAAGCAACACAACTTGCAATCTCGGAATCTCCGTGAAGTAGCGCAGCCGTGGGCACACCGTTCGTCAGACCTTCCTCCGTGTGAACATAGTTATGGATCGTAGTTGGATGAGAGCTAATCGATTAAGTGACGAGTACGAACATGGAGTGATGGGATTTCTACATTTTGCTGAAAGTAATGCTGAAAAAAGTCTTCCTACACTTTTTCTCTGTCCGTGTGTTCGTTGTATAAATAAAGAACCAAAACGTAGTAAGAAAGAAATCATGGATCATCTAATTTGTGTAGGGATTTGTCAAAGTTATATAGAATGAATATGGCATGGTGAAGTAGTAGCAAAGACAAACGTGTCTCAAAGAGATGATGTTAGTGTAGAAATGGATGATCGTCTAGAAGACATGATGCGTGATATTGGACAAGATTCGTTTAAGAAACAAAACTTAGAGCTGAACTTGAAGAAAAGTTGGTTGAAGAGCGTAAGATGTTTCAACAATCATTAATGGAGGCACTTAAGTCTATGGGTTTATCACAAAGCACATGTGACATTAAATGCATTGAAAAAATGGAAATTATCGATGGAAGCAGAAAAGGAAGTTGTTCAGCTGCAAAAGGAAGCACAAAAGACGTGGAAGTTGATGATGTTCAAAGATTGTTACTCATGGTTTTGAAAATGGATGATAACCATTTGGCAATACAATTAAGTCATTGTGCGAGTGTCTCTAATTTTTATGTTTCAGCTAAGTGTATCAGAGAGTTATTGGTGGGTTTAGGTCATTGGCTTGACGTGTCTATTCTACAAATTTGGTGCACGTAAGTACATTTTATTGTTTTATTAAAGTCAATCTCTATTAATATGTTATATCTCTCATCACTTTGATTCTAATGTTTATTTTAAAATTATTCAGGTATATTCATCGTGTATGTCTTGAGAATTCCATTTCAGAACTATATGGATTTATGGACCCTGCTAGGTGTAGTTATAATGATAATGGAGCGAAATCTCAAGAGGATGTTAAAAATTATGTACTAGAAAAGTTACGTGATGAAAACAGAGTGTGTCACTTACTACCATTAATTCATGGGTAAGAATTTTTATGAAATTGTGTTTTATATTATTTAATTTTGATAGCATATATATTTTATGTGACTTTTTTATTTCCACACACACGTACAGGAGACATTGGCAATTAATAGTCATGTTTCCAAGAGACAATTTAGTTGTCGTATTTTGTTCACTTCATCGGGAAATTGACCAGAACACGAAGAAAATTATTACAAAGTAAGTTTATCTTTCATGTGACTTTCATTGGCAACTAATAGTTATGTGATTTTTCATTGGCGAGTAAATTTAGTTATGTGATGTTTATCTTTCTGTATTAGTTCTTTTGGGATTCATCAAATGGCAAATGGAAATAGAAAAAAGGTTATATGGCTTCATCTGAATGTAAGTGTGATGTAAATTGTAAATCTATAGTTAAATTTATGATAAATATTCACTAATTATGTCATTCAATTGTAGACAAGGCAACAACATAACTCTAATGATTGTGGATACTATGTGATGAAAAATATGTTGGATATTGTCTCTGCTAATATAACCGAGAATTGGATGCAGGTACTAAAAATAACTTTACTTTGTTATTCACTTTTTGTTTTTCGACTTAATATAAATTTTTTAAAAATAAATCTATATTGTTATATTTATGTATTATAGGTATTTGATGACCCAACAGAATTAACACAAAATGATTTGTATGATTTGCGACTCCGTTGGGCAAAATGTTTCTTTGAGTTATATCAAAATTAAGTTTATCTTGGTGAGTTTTATAGAATTGTCTAAGTTGTGGTTTTTGCACATAATATTTATTATTGAGTTTTTGCACATTACGTGTGGTTTTTGCACATGTATTGAGTTTCTTGATTTTTTTTGCTGATGTTAATTGTTATTATTTATTGTCAGGCAATGTGATTTTGGTGTTGTCTACCGGAGCTATAACTCATCTACTTGTGGATTTTATATTGGTAATTCAAGTTTGGAAAAAGACTTATAAATAGTTGAATATTTTTGTATGTTTTATGAAGAATATATAATTGTAAGTTTGTTGTGAGTTTGTTTGTTGTGATACAATACAAGTTTGCAATACAATTGTTCAATTTGTAAGTTTGTTGTGAAAAATATGAAAATATCGACCTAGATGTGGTCTATGTGATGTTGGAAAGCTATGAAATCTATATAGCGACATAAATATAGTCTGCGTGATATTGGAAAAATATGAAAAAATGGGTACAAATTATTTTTGTACAAGGAAACATCCAGAAAATAAATTATTTATTCTCAAAAAATTTCATACATTTTACATCGGTTATTACTCCAAACTGATGTAAAAAGTTTCAAAATTGTATATATTACATCGGGCTTATATTATAACCGATGTAAAAAAGGGACTTTTTACATCGGTCCACACGTTTAACCGATGTAAAAAGTTGAGTCAATTTTTTAAAAATATTGTTATAATTGTTTTTTACATTAGTCTTAGATCATAACCGATGTAAAAAAGGGATTTTTTACATCGGTCCACATGTTTAACCGATGTAAAAAGTTGCGTCAATTTTTTTAAAATATTGTTATAATTGTTTTTTACATCAGTCTTAGATCACAACCGATGTAAAAAAGGGACTTTTTACACCGGACCCAAAACCAATGTAAAAAGTACCTGACTTACTATATCGCCTGACTTTACATCGGACCCAGAACCGATGTAAAAAGTCAGTTTCACCCGATGTAAAAAGTCATTTCTGCACTAGTGTTTATAGATTTAAGTTAACTTGCTCCCTAAGCCAAAATCCAAAACTATAAAAGCCAAAAATACCTATTTTGGTACTAAATAAAATCTATCTATTTTAGATCTAAATCAAATTTATCTAAATCTAAAACCAATCACATATGTGTGTAGCTTGCTTCGATCCACAAGCTTTTCGACTGGGCAACCTCCCTTCGACACACACACTATTTCAACATAATTGAATTATAATTTAACACACCACCTATTTCATTGTGTCTAAACTATCTATATTCATGATGGTTCTTAGTCTTCTGAATACTTCGACCGACACTCCCTTCGTTATGATGTCTGCAATCTGATTCTTAGTTCTGCAGTGTTCCAAATTCATCTTCTCATCTGCTACCTGCTCTCGGAGATAGTGGAACCTTATTTCGATGTGCTTGCTTCGACCATGTGCTATCAGGTTCTTCGTCAGATTGATAGCTGACTGTTGGCTGAAGATTTTGATAATATTATTAGAAGCCAAGTGAATTGAACGTTTCGATCAAAATGAAACAAAGTGTCATGTTTCGAAATAGCAGAAGCAGTGTTTCGAATGGGCATATCAAAGCTTGGAGCTTCGAGTGGCAATTATGGGAACATATCTAAAGAAGTCTCGAAATGACAACAAGGCTGTGTCTGAGAAGTGGGTTCGAAGCGGAGAAGTACCAAAACATTTGAAATTCAAATGAAAGCGGGACATTCGAAGTTTGAAATTTATGTGCTGGAGCATTTGGAGACACGTGGAAACAAGAGAGAGGCATTGTTCTGCATGTTCTGAACGTGGCATAATCTTATGGCAAGACCGTTATGGTCGAATTAGTATAAATAGAAGTCTTAGTATTAGGATTTCGTGTGTCATATCTATTGTACTAAATACTCAGTAAACATTCAAATTACCACATGGCTAGGGAAACGAATGCAAGAGCAATGTACGTATGGTAGCACCACATGTTTATGATTTAATGAAAACCTTTTATCATTTCCAGCACTTTCCTTTATCTTTCTGCCAAATACCATTTACAAGTTTTCCCATTTAAAGTCTTTATTCGAAATCTTTTCATTGAAGCCTTACATTTTAATGCTTTCTTTACTTTTCAAGCACTTTACATTTCAGAAAACTGTCATACTTTTCATGCCTTTATCTTCAAGTTTTATCCTTCGAACGCCTATTTTTATTTAAAGTCATTTTACAGATTTCTTGCATTAAACGCTTTCTTCATATTTCGAATCTTTTACATTCCAGAGCATCTTTTACATTAACTGTTTTTATAATTCGAAGCCATTTACTTGTCTTTTATGCAATTTTACATGTCTTTACAATTAACATTTATTCATGCAAGTTAGTTTCACGCACGTATATTTTGATTACACCTTTAGATCTTTAAGAGAGAAATCGAAATAAGTCAAACACCTACACAACACTCAAATACCAACCATGAATATTTGTTCAATCATGAGAGTTACCCTAATGACCAAGAAATCCTAGGATCAATCTAGTCGATCCTGCAAGTTACCAGAGAAATTGAATAACAGTCAGTAAGTTTATTCGATAGTTTGGAAGACTAGCGGTTGTTTACCAGAAATCACTGGAAACAAATTGGCACACCTGGTGGGACCAATAATTGGACATTAGAAATAAAGATTGTTGAGACATAACCATTATAAAAACGTTGGAACCTAAGAAGTTTGCTGTTTTATGAACCTAAGAAGTGGTAAGATAACCAACAGCAACCAAACCTTATCCAGAAGAAAACATTTGAACAAGATGTCTAATTCTGACAATCAAAAAGGGGAACAAAATGCCCCACATACAACAGGCACTAATATGTCCACTTCGATGGGAACATCTAATGTGATCCCTTCGAATGCACAGTCTGTTGCATCTTCAACCAGTAATATAGCCACCAATGGAGTAAGCGGCATATCAACTAATAGTTCGATCTTAGGAAATACTGGAACCGTTGGTTATCCTGGGGGATTTGTTCCACCATCAGGGACACAATCCCATTTCGCCACTCCACTAACTAGACCACCCGGTTTCGATGGTAATAGAACCAGAAATTCCTCTTATGGAATGCCAACATCCTTTATGGCAGGTTTACACAATTCCACATCGAATTCATCACCACAATTAGGGTCTGGGTCTGGGGCGAATCAGTTTATGACAAATAACCAAGGGTCAGTGGGTTATAGCACAATGCCTATTTTGACCATAGAAAACCAGTTGGCTTTTAGGCAATTGATGGATGACAGTAACCATAATATGATAGGGGTGTTAGCACAAACTATGCAGGAAATATTTGCCCCAATAGTACAAAATGTGACTGTGACAAACAGGGAAAAAGCTGACAACATGAGTCGAATAGCAGATTTCTTTGCTCCCCCAGAAAGGCGTAGGAAGAATCAGGCGGGATTTCGAGCAAACATGCCTGTTATGGAACAAGTTGCTAACGACCCAATTTATAGACCACCTAGAGAAGAAGTTAACTTGGGGGCAAGGGCACCAATGTTAGAAGCCCCAATAATCCCAGGCCCACAAAGAGAAATCATGGAACCAGGGGCAAGGGTCGAAAGGCTAGAAGTCCCAGAGTTTCGAGAAGAACAACCTAGGGGGGTTGTCATGGTTGGTCGAAATCAAGATGCTGATGCTGTCATTCATAGAATTCGAAACGATAACATCTTGGCAGAAAACAATCTAACCACCATGATAGAGAGAGTCATGGCCCAGAATGGCCTCAACACAGGAATGAGAAGGCCAAATTATGCTTCTCCTATATTAGATTTCATAATGCATATTGATTTACCAAGGGGATATAAAGTCCCTAAATTTACAAAGTTCGCTGGGGATACCAATGAGTCAACAGTCGAACACATAGCCAGATATCTAACCGAAGCGGGAGATATAGCCAATAATGAAGATCTCAGGATCAAATATTTCCCAAGTTCCCTGACTAAAAACGCCTTCACATGGTTTACCACTTTGCCTCCTGGGTCCATTGATACTTGGGCTCTTTTGGAGAGATTATTCCATGAACAATTTTACATGGGACAGTCGAAAATAAGCTTGAAGGAATTAGCCAGTGTCAAGAGAAAGTTCACCGAACCCATAGATGATTATCTGAATAGATTTAGGCTTTTGAAATCCAGATGTTACACAATAGTTCCTGAACATGAGTTAGTCGAAATGGCCGCTGGTGGTTTGGATTACTCTATTCGAAAGAAACTAGACACTCAATATTTGAGGGACATGGCTCAGTTAGCCGATAGGGTTCGACAGGTCGAAAGGCTAAAGGCCGAAAAGGCCAGAGTCTTTAAGAATAGCAAGAAAGAAAGGATCTCCTATGTTGGAATTGAGGAAGCAGAAGAATATCCTGAATTCGAATTCGAAGAGGTCGAAATCGACCTCGCTGAATTAAAACAGGCTCCACCTTACTCCTGCAAATTATTGGTTCCCACAAAAGGGAAAGAGATTGTTGAAAATGAGAAAAGTGACAAATTCCCAAAGAAGGTTTATACCTTCGATGTCACTAAATGTGACGAGATTTTTGATTTACTTGTCAAAGATGGCCAACTCATTGTGCCATCAAATGTCAAAATACCTCCTTTAGATCAGAGAAAGAAGAGAGGGTTTTGCAAATATCATAGTTTCCTAGGCCACAAAACCTCACAGTGTTTTCTTTTCAGGGACCTAATTCAAAATGCAATCAAAGATGGCAGACTAAAGTTTGCTGATAAGGCAAAGATGAAAGTGGATGAAGATCCCTTGGACATCATAGACACCAACTACTCCGAGCCTGCATGCATTGGAGAGATTAACATGGTAGAAGCTGACCAAAGCGATGCCCCAACAGGAGAGAAAGGTACTGAAACTGAAAGCTGGGTGATGGTCGAAGTCGATAAGGAGGTCACTGAAGACATCCAGAAGATACCAGAGACTTCGATTGAAGCAGCACCTGTAGCTGTTGCAAAAGAAACCCAGGCTACTAAAGGCCAGGAAAATCAAAACCAAGAACTAACACAGGTCACTGAAGGCCTGAGGCTGGAATTGGAGAAAGTCCAAATCACGAAGCCAACTTCCCCTCAGAAGGAAATATGGGACACTCTAGGGGAACCCAATGGAAAATTTGACTATTTAGTCAAATATTCTGCCCCAGAGAGTTCGAAGGTTCACATTGAGGATATAAAGCCCACAGGATGGGGAGATGATGAAGCTAAGGGGGAAGATGTTGAGATAAATATGGTGGATATGGAGAGGCCTCGCTCTGAGATGGAGGAGGTAGAAAAATACTTAGAAAAAGAGAAGTATAAAATGGAGGATAATCACGCTGGAGATGCTAGTCTCAAGGATTACCTCATGACATGCCACAAGGGAGATACAGTCATGATACTGTGCCCTAGGTGCAGTATCCTCTGCAATCAGAGAATCGCTGCGAATTTCGAGAGGGTACAGAGGACTCGAACTGGCAACAATTGGCGCCAGGATAACCAGCTGTTCAGGTGTTATCCTAAGGCTGGAGAAAGTTTGCTGGAATTTGTGTTTCGCTGCTACAAAGGGGCAACCAAGTGCTTGATTTGCCCAAGGTGTTCTGTCGTGTATGATCAAAGCATGGCCAGAGCCTTCGAAACGATTCCCTTCGCCCCTTGCTGGAACCATCAAGAAACTGTCCAGATGGGCCCACGTTTCGACAGCAGACACAAACAACGAAGGCCTGATAGCCCTCACCCCAAGGCTGCTCGAAGAGTGACTTTCAAACTCCCTGCTGAAGTGCCAACCGACAGATGGTTGCAAGTCAGAAATGACAAAGGCAAAGACAGATGGAGAAACACCGAACGAAATGCACGCCATGCTATGACGTACAGAAGGCAATTCAACATAGCAAAAAGGGAAGAGGTAAGATTAGAAAACTACAAGGGAAGGAACCCCATGTCAAGATCCCAGTGGCGCAGGCAACAAAGGATTCGAAAGGCTGAGAAGGAAGCTGTGGCAAACAAAGGGGTCATTTCAACAAAGAACCAAGGTGAATCTAGCACCAACAAACCAAAAAATCAAACTGAAGACAAACCTCCAGTTAATAGGAGGCTTTTCTCTGAAGTACAACGGGATGAACCAAAGGAATACACTCCAGGCCCAGAAGAGGACGAAGATATGATAACAGATAACTTCGAATCGGAGGGGGAGTCTTTGTTCAACCTAAACTGTAATGTGGTATTTGTGCTTCCCTGTGAATTTGGGCAGGAAACCGAAATTGATGAATATGAGGAAGAAGATACCACAGATTTGATGAAACATAGGCCTGTGTGCTACTATGTGATGGACAATGGGGCTATCGAGGAGCAAAATGCGTTCTTCGAACGTCCAGAACCTGCTATGAAGAACCATCTTAAGCCACTATTTATCCGGGCAAAAGTTGGTGTCCATGGTGTGAACAAGGTTCTAGTGGATGGGGGTGCTGTAGTCAATTTGATACCCCATTTCATGCTGAAAAGATTAGAGATCCGCGAAGGAGATATCAAGCCCCATAATATGGTTCTGTCCAATTATGAGGGAAAAGTGGGCAAAACACTGGGAGTGGTCCAGTTGGAATTGACAATAGGCTCAAGCTGTAGGCCCACCATGTTTATGGTGATCTAAGCCAAGGCCAACTATAACTTATTGCTGGGAAGGGAGTGGATTCATGGTGTGGGGGCAGTTCCTTCGTCAATGCATCAGCGACTAGTTATGTGGAGAGATGATTGAATCGTGGAAAACATCGAAGCAGACCAGAGTTACTTTATGTCAACAGTCAATCTAGTTGACAAGAGGGATTATGATAAAAATCTGGCAAAGATTACTCTGTGTGTTCCAAATGACGAGATTAACGAAACCAGAAACGCCCACTACTACATGACCCTTCGCCATGATGGCCTTACTGGGATAGAACAATAATCAGTGAAGAAGAGGGAGTCGAAAGCACTATACAAAAACGGCCATCAGGCTTGGACTTCGACAACCTTATCCATGACTGAGTCCACCTTTTTCGAAAGGATTTCGGCCTATATGGCTGAGAACGAATCAAAAGCGGCCTTAGAGGCTGAAATAAATAAATTAACTGTAAAGATGAACGAAGTAAGTGGGGATGGCTCGAAATGCTCACCCTTCAAAGAATTTGAGATGGATCAAAGATTGGATGCCATCTACGATAAAGAACCCTTAGGCTTCGAAAGGGACACCATAAACTCAGGTGCCAAAATGTTGGCACAAGATCCACTCGAAGAAGTCAACTTAGGGGATGAAAAAACGAAAAGAATAACCTACATAAGTGCAAAACTTAGCCCAGGCCTCAAGAAGGAAGTAATCGAAGTCCTTAAGAAAAACAAAGATTGCTTCGTATGGGATTATGACGAAATTCCTGGTTTAAAGAGGGAGTTGGTCAAACACAGACTGCCAATCAAAGATGGCAAGAAGCCCATCAAACAAACTCCCAGAAGATTCGCACCAGCGGTTCTCACAAAGATTAAAGCTGAGATCGAAAGGTTGCTGCGTTGCAAATTCATCATAACAACAAGGTACGTCGAATGGTTAGCAAATATAGTACCTGTTATTAAGAAAAATGGTTCTTTAAGAATTTGCATAGATTTTAGGGATTTAAACATTGCAACCCCTAAAGATGAGTACTCCATGCCTGTGGCAGAAATGCTAGTAGACTCTGCTGCAGGTTTCGAATACTTGAGTATGTTAGATGGATACTCTGGGTATAATCAGATTTTCATTGCTGAAGAAGATGTTGCAAAGACAGCATTTCGTTGCCCAGGAGCCTTAGGCACCTACGAATGGGTGGTGATGCCTTTTGGTTTAAAGAACGCTGGGGCAACTTATCAAAGGGCAATGAATTCAATTTTTCATGATTTCATTGAAACCTTCATGCAGGTGTATATTGATGATATAGTCATCAAATCTATATCTGCAGAAACACATTTGCATCATTTGAGCCAATCATTCGAGCGAATGAGAAAACATGGCTTAAAGATGAATCCCCTTAAATGTGCATTTTTTGTGCAGGCTGGAGATTTTCTTGGTTTTGTGGTTCACAAGAAAGGGATTGAAATCAACCAGAACAAAACCAAAGCCATAATGGAGACGAAAGCACCTACGTCAAAAAGGGAGTTGCAATCTCTGCTAGGAAAAATTAACTTCCTCAGAAGATTCATTTCGAACCTGAGTGGAAGAACCCAAGCTTTCTCTTCGTTACTTCGTCTAAAGCAAGGCCAAGCTTTCGAATGGAACGAAGCCCACCAGGAGGCATTTGACAGGATAAAAAGATACCTCTCTCAGCCTCCTATTTTGTCTCCACCTTCATGGGGGAAGCCCATGAGATTGTACATATCTGCCTCTGAAGTTAGTATAGGTAGTATGTTAGCACAAGAAGATAGCAAGGGTATCGAAAGAGCCATATACTATTTAAGTAGAGTACTAAATGATGCAGAAACCAGATATAGCAATTTAGAAAAGCTATGTCTCTGTTTGTATTTCTCTTGTATGAAACTCAAGTATTATATAAAGCCTGTTGATGTTTATGTTTCATCTCATTTCGATGTCATTACACATATGCTTTCAAAACCAATAATGCATAGAAGAGTTGGTAAATGGGCTTTAGCCTTAATAGAATATTCTTTGACTTTCATGCCTTTAAAAGCTGTGAAAGGTCAAGTGATTTCTGACTTCATTGTGGACCATTCTTTGGTTGAGCAGACTGTCATGAGTTACGTCGAAATGCAACCATGGAAATTGTACTTTGATGGTTCAACCCACAGGAATGGAAGTGGCGTTGGAGTCCTTCTAATTTCTCCTGAAGGAATTCCAACAAAATTCAAGTATAAATTAAATGGTCCTCGTTGCTCGAACAACGAAGCTGAGTATGAAGCGCTCATTGTTGGACTTGAAGCTTTGTTGGAATTGGGGGCAACTAGAGTCGAAATTAAAGGAGACTCAGAATTAGTGGTCAAACAAATTACAAAGGAATATAAGTGCATAAAGGAAAACTTGATGATATACTTCGTCATAGTCAACAAGCTATTAAGGAAATTTGAATACATGGATATTCAACACATACCAAGAATAGAGAACCAAGAAGCAAATGACTTAGCACAGTTGGCTTCGGGTTATAAAGTTACTACCAGGAACTTTAAGGATTTAGTTGAATTAAGGGGTGGAGTTATGGCTACTAGATTCACACCATCGGATCTGGAAAGTATGAAATTGGGATATGCTGAGAAACAGGGATTCGAAATATTAGCCATAAATACTTTGTCAGATGCAGATTGGCGAAGTCCACTGATGAGTTATTTAGCAAACCCAACTCTGAATGTGGACAGAAAGACAAAATACAGAGCATTGTCATATCTCCTCATGGGGAATGAATTGTTTAAAAAGACCCAAGAGGGCGTATTATTGAAATGCCTAGGAGAAAGTGAGGCATACTTAGCATTGTCAGAAGTCCACAATGGGGCATGTGGGGCACATCAAGCAGGCCATAAAATGAAATGGTTGTTATTTCGATACGGCTTGTATTGACCTAGCATGCTCAAAGATTGCATAGACTTTGCTAAGGGATGTGAGGAATGTCAGAAACATGCAGGGATTCAACATGCCCCTGCAAGTGAGTTGCATTCGATCATCAAACCATGTCCATTTAGAGGATGGGCATTGGATTTGATAGGAGAAATAAATCCTACTTCGTCCAAAGGACAAAAATATATCTAGGTAGGAATAGATTATTTTACCAAGTGGATCGAAGCTATACCATTAATAGTTGCTGATCAAGAGGCTATTATTGAGTTTATACAGAAGCACATTATTTATAGGTTCGGATTGCCAGAGAGCATAACCACAGACCAAGGCTCTGTGTTTACTGGTAGAAAGATGCAAGAATTTGCCCAAGAAATGGGGTTTAGATTGCTAACGTCAACGCCATATTATGCTCAAGCAAACGGTCAAGTCGAAGCAGCCAATAAAGTGATAATAGGACTAATCAAGAAACATATTGGTAAAAAGCCAAGAAACTGGCACAAAACTTTGGACCAAATATTATGGGCCTGTAGAACATCTCCTAAGGAAGCTACTAACACTACGCCTTTCCAACTCACATTTGGTCATGATGCAGTACTGCCAGTAGAAATTCATCTACAATCAGTTCGAATTCAGAGACAAAACGAAATCCCAGTTGCATTATATTGGGAAATGATGATGAATGAATTAGTTGAGTTGGACGAAATTAGATTACATGCATTGGGAATTTTGATGAGACAAAAAGAAAGAGTGGCCAGAACATACAACAAAAGGGTGAAGAAAAAAGTATTCATTATTAATGACTTAGTTTGGAAAGTCATATTGCCCATGGACAAGAAAAATAAAACACTAGGTAAATGGTCACCTCATTGGGAAGGACCTTTTCGAATATTAAAAGTATTCTCAAACAATGCATACGAAATCGAAGAACTGATGGATGATAAGCGTATCCTAAAGGTTAATGGGAAATATTTAAAGAAATATAAGCCACGCCTGCAGGAGATTCGAATAGTAACAACGTAACCAAAATATTATAAAAGGCCAAAATGGCAAGATGAGATGCCAAAATGGCGTTGTTCGAATATTACATATAAGAAACCAAATTGTAGTCAAATAAACACTGAAATTTAGAAATAAGAATTATTTTTCAATCTGTTGAAAGTGCTTCGAAAAGATTCAAGTCTCTGCTGAGCGAAACGCCTGGCTCCTTCCAAGGTTGCCACTTCTCCTTTAAGTTGTTCTGCAGTTTCCATTTGTGCAAGCCCCTGGTTGAGAAGCTCTTCGAATTGGTTACCAGCAGTATTGGCTTCGAAGGCTATTTGTTGTTCTTTAGCCTCCTTAACCTTCTGTTGAAGTTCCAGAATCTGCCTTTCCCAAAGAAGTATGGACTCAGCTCGAGCCTCATAATCAGTTTTCGCCTGCTTTAGATGCATAGCTTGATCCTCAGCTTCTTGAGAGAGTTTCGAAGCTTGTTCATAAGCAGCATCCATTGCAATGCGTTTTTCTTGAACCTTCTTGGCAGCAGATTCATCTTGGAGAAGGTAACCAGTTACGTTGTCCAGCAAAGACCGAAGATCGAACAAGAGAGTACTAACTGGCAAGGAGCAGGTAGCAAGATTGACCTTTGTAAGCAACTCCTTCATAGTATAGCAAGCAGTGCTATCTTGTTTGAGCACTTCGAATATATCCACATTGAGAATTGTTTTCCTGATCTTATTAAGAAGTACAATTCTTTCATCTGTGGGAAGAGGATAGCTGGTCGAACTTGTGCCAGCCCTAGCAAGTGGGATGTCCCTTTGAGCCAGCTTTGCCTTCATGTACCCAATAGGGTCATTTCGTCTCAGGAGTGCAAGCTCCTCGTCAGTCATTCGAGACAAAGAGGATTGAGGGAGTTCCACACATAGGGGAGTCACGTCCATTTCAACCTCCATGGGTTTGTTGGTTGCATCACCATCCCCTTCATTCGTTTCGTGCTCATGATCCTCTTCATCATCATCCAAGTCCACCACTTCGATGTCTTCTTTTTAACTGCTATTTGCATTGGACTCCGTCCCAGCAGTCGAACCATCATTGGCATCCTCCTCCTCAGACTCTTCGTCTGCAGATTCTTCGTCTCTTTGGCCAGAATCATCTTTCTCTCCTTCAGTTTGAGTGTCCTTTGGATCCTCTTGAAGGGTTTCAAGAGGGGACTTTTAAAGAGAAGCTCTTTGCAAATCTTCTGCAGATGTTTGAAGTGGTGTTTCGTTTGTCTCTTTCAGAGGAATAGAGGTACCTTGATCATCCTGTTGTTCAGAAGTTCCAGCCAGAACCGCCATATTGGAGGAACCTTTGTTCTGTACAAGGTTGCTGGAATCTCCTTGAGGAGAGGAGTTGAGTGGAGCAGCATCTTTGGATGGTGAGTTCGAAGTAGTGGAAGCTGGATTCAAGATGTTCTGCAAGGAGCAAAAGAATGTTAAAAACACGCACCAAGGTAATAAGAAATTATTATTTTCAAAGAGATTTAAAGTTCAATTTACCTGTGGACTCTCGGAGGAGAGGTTACTAGCTATGCGTTCCAACATTACGTTGGAGGTCGAAGGTGGAATTTTGGATTTGGGTAAGGGAGCAGCATCCCTGGAATCAAGTCCAGAGACACTAGTTGGAACGGTACTTTTCGAAATGTCCTTCTTCTGCTTCTTCTTCGAAGCAGTTGGTAAGTTTCCTCCAGCCTTGGGGTCTTCCCCAGTGGTGTTTGATTTTCGCTTCTTGGGAGTAGTAGGAGGAAGTTTGTTGGTCTGAAAAGATTTAAACAAAGAGTTAGATGTAAACCATAAAGCATGAGTGAATTCGAAACATCAAGGATAAGTGATTACCGTTGGAGTTGGAACACTGGTTGTTGTTGGTATTGTTGTTGTGGTTGTTGCAGCAATGGTTGTTGTTTCGGATGGAGTCACTTTGTCAGTAGTTTCGATAGAGGCTTGAGAGGCGCTCCCTTCTTTCGACTTCGAGGCGGCTGTCTTTATCCTGATGGCTGAGAATCGAAACAATTAAAGCAAAGGTTAAAGATATGGAAAATGAAAAACGTTTGGGATTTTCCCAAGCATTCGCACCTGTGCCTTGATCAGATTTAATTGACATGGCAGAAAGGTCGTATCGAAGGTGTCCTGGGAAATCGTGGAGCCAGTGTCGAGCCCATGTCACAGTCTCAGATGGCTTTGGTTTCCTTTGAAGATGTTTGAACATCTCTTTGCAAGTGAACCACCAAGGATATGGGGGAAACCAAGCCAGAGCCAGTTCTAAGGTAGGTAATCTGGGAAATTTAGGTGGATGCATTTCGAATGCCAACCTATACCTATCCTCAGGTGACAACCCTGAAGGAAGTTTTAACTTAGAAACTTTTTGTTTGAATTTTTCCTTCAAGGTCTCAGCCGCTTGATGCACAGTGGATTCCAAGCGTGTGGGGTCATAAGTAGTTTCAAAATAATTTTGGAAAGCTTTAATCTCTTTGGCATGAGTAAACATACCTTTCTTTGCTGGTACCTGCACATCGAAGGCATCAATTAGTTTCTATTGAATTGTAAGAGTATCGAACATATGAGTTTGATAAAACTTGGTCCACCATTCCAGAAACCCCTTAGCCGTGAGATGGGTAGGTTCGAAGGTTATTAACTCAAACTGGGCAAAGCCTTGGTATTGTTCTTGCTGTAATTTGGCTTCCCGTGCCTTGAAAGTTCGCCCAGAGGTAATGGCACTCTCAGTTTGAAATAAGGGTTCAGGAATTAGTTGGCATAAGCCAAACTGTCTCGAAACAAAATTTGGCTGGTAAGCGAAAAGGAAAATCTGATTCTTGGCTGGAGTTATTCTTGAAGAAATGAGTCTAGGTAGCAAAAAGGCTCTCCATACATCCTGAATCTCCTTGCTCTTGACAGCTTCTGAGAGAGCCATGGTGAACCAGGAAGGTCCATGAGTCCTCGAAGCAAAAGGCGCCATGGTCTCTTCGAACTTATGCCTTTTGGAGAATATCATGATGTACTTCGAGAATAGGACTTTGAAGTCGTCTTTGTCGTCATTTGGAGTTAATCTTCGAAGCCTAGTGCCTTCGACTATCCTATTAGTTATCTCAGGGTCTTGTTCATCAATGGTGTTGGCAGTTGACAGGGAGGGTTCGAACATGGCGTTTAGCCATAGCTGAAGTAACCAAAAAGGGCCAGCCAACAGGATATTCTTGGAGATATGGGATTTTAGGCTCGAAACAGCTGACCTTAGGCTTTCATAAAGGTCAACTAAGAGCAGTTCACTTAAGCACACTCTTCGATTTTCATGCAAATCCCTAGCTAGAGGAATAAACCTACTGGCTACCTGTAGGGATCTACTGCAGAAGACGTATCTTGACAGCCATAGGGTAAGGAAAGCAATGTGTTCTACATCAGACACACTGTCTCCCTCAGCATGGTAGTGACTGATAAACTTGGAAAAACTTGCTAGTTTGACTTCGAAGTCGATTATACTTGAATGTTCTTTGTTGTCAGGGATATATGTTTCTCCTACTGGTGATAGCCCAGTGATGGCCGCTATGTCGAAGAAGGTAGGGGTGATCATTCCACCAGGGAGATGGAAAGTATTATAGGTACTGTCCCAGAAATAAAGGGACGCGAATAGTAAAGGGTGGCTGTAAGTGAAACCAGGCTTCGACAGCTTAATCAAGTTGTAGATACCTAATTCTTCCCATTGCTGGGATTTCTTAGCTTCTACCTTATTGAACCAGTTTTGATAAGCAGTGTCGGAGGTGGGGCAAGATCGAAACGGTTTAAAATTACTTTTTACATAGTCTAATACAAAAGGATCCTTAGGAGGAACAGTTGAATTTTCCATGGTGTTTGAGCCAGAAGATTCTATTGCCTTAGGGGCGTCCATTTTGTTAAACAAGGGTTTGAAACTATAGCAAACTGGGAAAATGGTCCTGGTATCTTTTAGAATTTCAAAAACCGTAAGAGGGCCCATTAAGGCTAACCTCTTACCAGCAACGGTGGTAGGAATGAGTACCTGTGATGCATAAAGCATTTCTTTTTCCTTTGAGATCATCTGGGGAGCAAGAACGGATTGACCTTGGTGAGTGATAACCTTACTTTCCATTGTAGTTCCTGCGGTTTTTCCTTTCTTCTTGGAAACCTTTTTGAGTTGGGATGAAGTAGAAGAAGACATTTTTGAAGAATGTTGAAAGACTTAAGGTTTTTTTTTTGGCGAGAGAAGAAGGATAAAAGATTCAGAATATGGAAAGAAAAGAAAAAGACTAAGTTGATGATGTTTTATAATGTGGAAGTTTAAGCATCCACTGAATAAAGTTATGATACGTGGTACTTATGGGTTGGTTTGATGAAGAGGTGGCGTAAAGTTAACATGGGTAATAGGCGTGATTAAAGATAATCATTGTTTTGTAACTGCACCATACTGTGAAGTGGCTCCAGGCGGTTAAGGAATCCAAAAAGTGTTATGATTGACGTGACTGGAGTCAAATGCATTAAATGTTACGATGATTCGAAGGTCGCATCAAAATCTTGTGTAGATGTTTAAAATAAGTATTTCTCAGAGAGATCGAAATACATATTTTAAAGGGGCATTTTGTTGGCTGAAGATTTTGATAATATTATTAGAAGCCAAGTGAATTGAACGTTTCGATCAAAATGAAACAAAGCGTCATGTTTCGAAATAGCAGAAGCAGTGTTTCGAATGGGCATATCAAAGCTTGGAGCTTCGAGTGGCAATTATGGGAACATATCTAAAGAAGTCTCGAAATGACAACAAGGCTGTGTCTGAGAAGTGCGTTCGAAGCGGAGAAGTACCAAAACATTTGAAATTCAAATGAAAGCGGGACATTCGAAGTTTGAAATTTATGTGCTGGAGCATTTGGAGACACGTGGAAACAAGAGAGAGGCATTGTTCTGCATGTTCTGAACGTGGCATAATCTTATGGCAAGACCGTTATGGTCGAATTAGTATAAATAGAAGACTTAGTATTAGGATTTCGTGTGTCATATCTATTGTACTAAATACTCAGTAAACATTCAAATTACCACATGGCTAGGGAAACGAATGCAAGAGCAATGTACGTATGATAGCACCACATGTTTATGATTTAATGAAAACCTTTTATCATTTCCAGCACTTTCCTTTATCTTTCTGCCAAATACCATTTACAAGTTTTCCCATTTAAAGTCTTTATTCGAAATCTTTTCATTGAAGCCTTACATTTTAATGCTTTCTTTACTTTTCAAGCACTTTACATTTCAGAAAACTGTCATACTTTTCATGCCTTTATCTTCAAGTTTTATCCTTCGAACGCCTATTTTTATTTAAAGTCATTTTACAGATTTCTTGCATTAAACGCTTTCTTCATATTTCGAATCTTTTACATTCCAAAGTATCTTTTACATTAATTGTTTTTATAATTCAAAGCCATTTACTTGTCTTTTATGCAATTTTACATGTCTTTACAATTAACATTTATTCATGCAAGTTAGTTTCGCGCACGTATATTTTGATTACACCTTTAGATCTTTAAGAGAGAAATCGAAATAAGTCAAACACCTACACAACACTCAAATACCAACCATGAATATTTGTTCGATCATGAGAGTTACCCTAATGACCAAGGAATCCTAGGATCAATCTAGTCGATCCTGCGAGTTACCAGAGAAATTGAATAACAGTCAGTAAGTTTATTCGATAGTTTGGAAGACTAGCGGTTGTTTACCAGAAATCACTGGAAACACTGACATACTGACAATTCTCATGGTAATTGCTCCATGATCTTTCCCTGTTATCTCTTCGACTAAGTTCACCATCCAAGTTTCTTGACATGCACATAGAGAAGCAACTATGTATTCTGTTTTGCACGATGATAATTCCACTACTGATTCCTTTCTTGAACTCCAAGCAACTTGTGCACCACCTAACATAAACACATATCATGTTGTTGATTTTCGATCTTCAGCATCACTACACCAACTTGAATTAGTGTATTCCACTAACTTGCATTATTTTCCTTTATCAGCTGCAGGAAACAAAATGCCATAGTCGAGAGTTCCTTTGAGATACCTTAGTATCCTCTTCACCGCTGCTAGATGTGATACCTTTGGCTTCTGTATGAATCTACTTACCATACCTACAATATATGCTAAGTCAGACCTTGCATGACAAAGGTATCTCAATGATCCATTAAATCTTCTGTATTGGGTTGGATCAACATCATCTTTATTTGCATCTTTCAACAGTTGCAGTCTTGATTCTGCAGGTGTCGAAGTTGAGTTGCATTCTTCCATATCAAATCTCTTGAGAATTTCTCCTGCATATCTTCTTTGATGCATCACCAAACCTCTACTCTCTTGTAGAATTCGATGCCAAAGAAATATGAAATCTCACTGAGATCAGACATTTTGAATTCCTTGCTGAGATCACCTTTGAAGTATTCGATCTCACTTTTGAAGCTACCTGTTATCAACAAATCATCGACATAGAGACATAGTATAAGCAATTTAATATTGCTTCTTCTTACATATGCTCCATGTTCAGATGTGCACTTCACAAATTCCTTCTCCCTTAAGAAACTATCAGTTTTCTTATTCCAAGCTCTTGGAGCTTGTTTCAATCCATACAGGGCTTTATGCAGTTTGTATACCTTTCTCTCTTCGTCATGTTTCACAAACCCAAAATGTTGTTTAACATAAACTTCTTTGTCTAAGCGTCCATTAGGGAATGCACACTTCACGTCCATCTGACATATGTGCCATCTTTTGAAGCTCTGATATCATGTCAATGGTGAAGCACTCACCATGTAAACTCTTGGAGAAGAAGAAGTATAACAGGAAAGAATTGCAATAACAGAAAGTAATACTGAATTCTTTATTCAATTGTAGAGTTGATTACAAGTGTAGTTTATATACAAAGAGGATAAACTCAATAACTATTGGGTGGTATTCTTGCTTAGTACTAAGCTGATGTGGCAGAGATACAATACTTAATACAAATATGTACAAAATACATGAACTATACTAACAGGGTTTTATTTAGAGTTATATTCTTGATTTTTATATTGATAGAAATTATTAGATTTATAAACAGATCTAACATGCAACACCCTTAGATGTGACTTAACTTGATGCTAATTATGAATGCGCTTTGATTAGATTGAATCTACTAATTATACTCATTTTCGTTGATTGGTGTCCAACCCAAAACAATTTACAAATTAATGATTAAGGGCACGTTTGTTTGAGCTCTAAAAAATTGATTTTTCTTTGTATTTTCAAAAATGGATTTATAAAACCGTTTTTCAAAATATTACAAGTTTTTATTTTTTATTTTTCTAAATTGAAAGACAAATTTTAACATCTTATAACATAAACATACATTATTGAAAATTAAAACATTGTCAAAATCACAATTTTTCTAAAAAATATTTCAAAAATGATTTTTATGAAAACTTATTTGAAATAGCTTCAAAGTTAAGAGAATTTTTGAAATTTTGATATATATAAAAAAAAATTCAATAAAATGATGATATATCTAAAATAACATTTTAATAATAATTATTTAAATTAAATTTTCATTTAAAAATTTTATTACACTATAAAAATCATTTTAAAAAAAAAGTCAAAACAAACTTAGTTTGAATTCTAAATCTCTTTCTAAAATTTATATGATGTCTCTTAACTCACCAATCGAAGTACTTTTGAGACCGTTAGTGGAGATATCACTTTGTTCCTTCTCAATGTTATGAATGAAAGAAGAACTCGATTAGCCAAAATAAAAGTTCAAAAATCATATGTCATTAACAAGATTATTATGCTTGTCCTATTATATATTCTTTTTGTCTCAAAATTTTTTATTATCGGTTTTGCACACGGCTTAAAAAATATAATAATATTATAATAAGATATTATATTTTTTAAAAATTAATCTTATTAATATATTGAAAATAGTATTTAGAATAAAATAAAATAAAATATATAATTAAAAAAAATTATTATTATTATATTAAAAAATAAAAATGATAATAATTAAAAAAAATTATTTATTAAAATAACAATCATTTTAAAACAAAGTAAATATTTTGTATAATGTGATAATGATGCTTACGAGTTAAATAAACAAACCCCACTCTAATAAAAAAATTCCGAACCACAAAACCAGCCCATAGATTTAGATTTTAACGTTATTCAAATGGTATTATGTTTTATCAAAGAGGCAAAATATTCGTTTTTTGTGTTAAGATTTATTTTGGTCTTTTAATTTTAAAAAAATTATGTTATTTTTTTAATTTTTTTAAAATATTTTATTTTAATTCTTTTTATTTAATTAATAAAAAAATTTAATAATTGATTTTTAAATTTTTTCATTGTTAATTAGATAAAAAAAATTAAAATAAAACATTTTAAAAAATAAAAAAAATCAATATAAATGTTTTAAAATTAAATAACTAAAATAAACTTTAACGTTAACATAAAAAAATATTTTAATTATAAAGTATTTAAGATTATAAACAATTATTTTGGATAAGTCCTTACTCTCTCCACCTTATAAAAAAATGTTTCATTTAACATTTTTTTCTCTATCTTAAAATAATTGCTTTTTAATAATATTAATATAATATTTATTATTATTTTTCATTATTATATTTTTATATAATAATATTTATTTTATTATTAAAATCAATATATTTAATTATTTTCTTAATAATTATGTGTTGCTAAAATAAGATACTATGAGACGGATGAAATATGTTAATGAATTACTTGAGAGAAAATCAGTCATTGTTTTTTTGGGATTCTCTTGTCTATGTTTTAATGTGATCCTTGAGTTTTTAAAAAAATAAAAGAAAGGTTATGTTGACATGTGTCATAAAATATTGTAATTAAAAAATGTGAATGTAATAAAATTATATTTAAAATTTAATAAAACTGAATATACATATTTCAAAAAAATATTTCTATTTTAATCTCTTATTTTCAAGTTTTATTCTTTCTATTTTAAAAGTAAACTTTCTGATCCTTAAACTTTATTTCACTTTTCTTTCCGATTTACTATGCGTGACATTCATGATTATGATAAAATAATAATTTTTAATTACCTTAATGACTAGACTTCTTTAATAAATTAATACTTAAATATTTTAATTAAGTTATTTTTAAAATTAACTATTATTTAATATAAATTTTAAAAATGATTTATTAGGTGTGGACCCATTATGCTTGTTCATACTAGGGTTGGATGAAAAATCTATATAAACCATAAACATAACTATAATTTTACCAATGTGGGATATCAGCAATGTTTTTTCCCCACTTTAGTGCAATTACTATAATGAAATTATAACAGCTCCACTACTCCAATGTATTTCCTTTTTATATAGCTCCACCATGGACCTACGAATGAGCCAGAAGACCTTCACTTTGTTCTTTTTCAGTTCCAATTATGGCACTTAGAGAAATATAAGATTTGGAGCCAGAAGTCCAGAACACAACTTATTTATTATTTTCGTTCATCTTCAGTTTCGCACGGGCAGTTTTGCACACTATTTTCAAATCACTTGCTTTGGTTTGTTTCATCGAAAACAAAGTAGCATTACACACCGGGAAGGTATTATCTGTTTCGCCAAACTGAACACTGCGGAATCATCACCGACGATGTTCGGTTGAGCTTTGTAACGCCTCAATAATTTAATTAATTATTTAATTAAAATTATTAATTGGAATTGAACAATGTTGTAAATTATTGTTAAGTTGCTTTGTGACATTATTTGATTAAATGGTGGTTTAATAATATTAAATATATTAGAGCATTATAAGATTAATTGTTAAGCTTATTTAAGTGATGTAATGTAGTAAATATGAGAGTGTGAATATTGACCCAATAAGAATTACTAGAATTACAAGGTTAAGTGGATATAAAAGGAATTAGGTTAATTGAGAAAAGTGAGAGAATAGATGGGAGAAACTCATTTCCGTTTTTATTGCAGCAGTCTCACTAAATAGACAATCTCCGATTCGTTAATCGTTGGATCATGCTCAAATTTTGAGAGTAGGTTCGCAACACCTACATCTAACTTTTGACCGTTGGGATCTTCAAAATAAGGTCTGAGTTGGGAGATATCATCATCGCACTGTAGCTGCATATTTGGGAAAATTTTCAGCTTTGATTCTGATCTAGAGAGAAAAAAAATCTTGGAAGATTTTGGAATAAGAGAAGTTGCAGAGAAGAGAAAAATAAGGGTTTTGAGGAGAAGAAGAGGGATACGTGGAAGTTACACCAAGCGGCCAAGAGGAGATTCAATCGTAGATCCTTAGAGTTACCTTCAATCCAAACCAGGTAAGGGTGGGGTCCAATCTCTATAACCGGGTATATGATAAACCGTATGTGGGGTTGGGTTGTATAAATTTGTGCCATGAATTTTTGTCGATTCAGTTATATTGTGATTCTGTGAAAATTATCAGTCTTGCAATTTTAGTTGTCAGTAAATGTTCATAATGTATTGATGAAGTTATTCTGCAATTTATTTAAATCGTATTTTTGTTATGATATTGTTATGGCTATTATTGAGTTGTTGTCTTGAGATGAGACTCGAAAGAACATATAGGCGTGGTGGAAAGACTATGTCATATCTTATATTATTATTAAGTTAATATTAGTAAAATAATTTAGTATCAGATTGGATTAAAAAAGTTGCAGGAATAAATTGTAATGCTTTAGTCAAATGAATAGCATAATGTATATGTAAGAGTAGCAAAAATAATAGTGTATGGACTAATTTAACTGAGCATTGTTAGGAAATATCAGTAGATGTATAAATTGCAAATTATCATACAGAAAGTATAACGGAGAATTTTAGTAACGGGGGGAATAAGTTGAAATTGGTTTTGGTTTATAACTAATATTTGTCACTAGCAGAAAGTTGTAGTAATAGAAGTTGTAGATAACAAACAAGTAGTTTTGGTGGAGACCAATAATAGCAGTAAGCAAAATAACAGAGGTAGCGTAATTTAGTAGAATAAATTAATTAGTAGCAGTATAAATAAATAGTAGTAATAACAGTATATAAAACAACATCGATTAGCTGAATTTGTAGATTTAGATGGTAAAAGTAGTTAACCGAAATTAGTTGAAATTGTCGGAGTGAGTCGTATATACATATGGGTATTTTTAGTTGGTTTATTTTGTTAGAATTATGTATAATAAAGTTGATTTGCAGGTGAAGTCGAATTAAGTTGAATGGTTCTGGTTTATGGAATTGTGTTGTATACCTTGCTGAAAAATATGAAATTGCAGATGATGATGAATTTGGTTGAATTGCCTCTATTTATGAGCAATATTGTGTTGTAGGCCTATGGCCAATGTTGAGATATTGTGTTGTTGTGATTGCCTCTGAAGTCTTGTTGATAATGTGAAGTTGCAGAGATTTTAGATGATGATGCATTACCTCTATTTACTAGTAATAATGGTGATGTGGGCTTACGCCTTGTGATGAATGGTGATTGTTGTTAGTATGTGATGGTGCATTCATTGAGTCACATGCATTTGCATACTCTGTGATGGCCTGTATTGGCGGATTTTGTGAAGGCCTGTATTGGCAAACTGCGAAGAAGGCTTATGCCTTTTTGATGCCTCTATTAATTGGAAATTTTTAAGTTGGGAGTTCTGCTCCAATGGTACCACATGCATGTGTATTGTGATTGAGTCGCATTTGATGTTGCATCTTGAGTTGTGGTGAAGATAGATTCATTGTTGCTTTATGTTGTTGACTTGTTGTGACAGGTATTATCTAAAAGCTGTGAATTTAGTAGTTATGTCGTGTTGATGTTTCATTGTGATTAAAGATGTTTGTAAGTTGTGAAGTGGTGATTTTATATGATCTGATTTAATATATTATTTATCATATGACTAATTATATAGTTTAATATCTCATCCATTTTGTTTGAATGTTTCCCTCTGTTGGTAACGTGCAGGTAATCAAGAAGGATAGTTATTACCTCGTTAGTTCGAGTCAATGTTGTCGCTCTGATATGTAGCACTCAGGGGGATGAACGCTTGACGTTTAGTTGTTGATTATTATTTCAGTTGCTGAACTTTTAAGTTGATTACATGAAATAATTATTGTCTTGAGGTTGTTTTAGTTGAATAAAAGATGTTAAGTGAATTGAAGTTGAGTATGTATATTTCGTTGCTTATCAATAAAAAATGTTTGATTTTGAAGAATAAATCAGATTGTTATCGGTTCATCCGAGTTAAGTGTTATGTATCTGTTTGTATGCGATTAAATGAAGATTGATTTTTAGTTGAAAATGTAGCATCCTATTTATGTTGAACTCTGATTTTCTTATTATCCGCTGGGTAGAAATGGGGTGTTACATTAGTAGTATCAGAGCAGGTTGGTCCGTCCGACCAAGTTGTCTAATATTGTTTGTTCCTTAGTGCGCGACAAGTGTGTGAAACAATGTCGGTACTTGTTTGTCTTAATTGTAGGAAGTTGGTTGAAGATAAGTGGGGGAGAAGCTTTGCTTCTCGGATATGTTCAATTGAAAGGTGTTGGTTCAGTGTGCTGCCGACGACGACAACGCAAGAATTATTGGAGTCTTGTTGTTCCCGAATTTGAAGGTGACTTGGATTCAAGGTCTTGTTGTTAGTCGAGTTAGAGCGCCTTGAGAGAAATTGACCAGACATTGTTGGTGCTTACTTCTCAAAGAAAGAAGAGCGATGTAATATTTTTTGATTTACGAAGCAAGTGCAAGATGTCGATGTTTGAACAACGATGGAGTAATAAAGTTGTTGTAACTTTTGTGTTGGGATCACATAAGTGATTGTCGGAAGTAGTTGACGTTGATAAGTAGTTGAGAATTGCGAGTCTGAGTCGAAACTTGAAGAAGTGAGTAGCGTTGCGAAAAGAATTATTGTCTTGGTGTTTTGGAACTTGAACTTTGGCGAAGGAATGCATCTCTCGTGTTATAAGAAGTTTGGGAGCACGAGATATGTTAAGAGTTATTTGGAATATGTCTAAGTTGAACACAAATGAGTTTCAGAGTGGAATTTCCGTAAGCGAATCACAGGAAACTGCAGAATTGTTGTGGGACTTCGAAAATTCATAACTAGAATTTCAGGCATCTGATTTGAGTTCCGTTTGAAGCGTTGGAAAGTTAACGAAATGAGCTTCATTTTTAAAATGGTTCTTGTAGCTGTAATAGATTCATTTATCACGTGATGATATTGGAAGTAAGTGCAGTTTGTTGTTAAGCTTGTCTTTGGGACTAGACTTGTTCTTCAGTGTTGTATGGGACGTCAGCGCCCGAGTTGGATGAATTAAAGGAGAAATTGGAAGATTTATTTAATGTAATTTGTGAAATTAAAGGTATCATTTGGAAAGCTTTGGTGTTATTAATTAGAACGAAAGACGATAGTGCGAAGTTGTGTGGAATTTACGGTGTCGAAAAGGAGGAAGATTTATGCTAAGTTGTAAGGATATATGTGGTACGGTGGGAGAACTGACTATGGTTTTGCGTTTGTTTTCGCAAATGTTTCGGTTGAGAAAGAGTCGCCACCGACTTTTTATTTTATCCTAAGGAAAGGTTTAAAAAGCACAGCAAAAACCATTGAGATGTTTTCTTGGGTTCGGGGAGTAGATTATAGAAAGGGAAGGTGTTAGCACCCTTTCTATCCATGGTTATCCATGGGTTCTTAGTTACTTGCTTAGATTAACTTGCCTTAATTTTCAATTGTTTGAAATGGTGCTTTGTGTGTGTGTGGGTTTGAAAATGTTTTGAAAAGAAGCCAATGTGGTGGCAACCTTTGTAATGATCCATGTTGGAATGTATACAAAGGTGTATGTCTTTTGAAAAGGTTTTCATTTGTTTTTGAAAGTTGTTTTTTGAAAGTGTAGTGATGTATGGTTTAGAAAATAGGCAAGTGCTTTGTTTTGCAAGTTTGATTCAAGTAACTAAGAGGTTGTCTACTCCTAAATTTCTCAAAGATTATTGCTATGTTTTAACCCTTTTTACAAGTTTGTTCCACCATTGCATTTGGTGGACAATCTTATGTTAGGATGTGAAAGGGACGGGCGCGGGTCATCGTTTAGACCATAATTTCAATGGTGCCAAGTATCTTTGGGCAATTTTCTTTAAGGGACTTGATCATTTTTAGGCAACTTTTCGAAAGCGTCATCGAGGGACTCATGATCATTTGATTGTGTTTGTTTTTCCCAAAGAGACCTAACATGCAATATGACCCATTTATTGAAGGCAACAAGTGGAATACCCTAGGGGGTGCAAGTGTGTTTAGTGTTGTCCATTTTCATGCTTGATTGTCTTGAAATTAGGTCAAACTATTTTGTTATTTTTGATTCGCATACAAACCCTAATTCTAACATGGCATATTTAGAAAGCAATAAAGTGCGAAAAATAAAATTACTAAGCTATTACAACACAATATATGGGAAGGGGGTACAAATGTTCAAATGGGGATTTTGACAAGGAATTTAAACCTAGGCTATTACATCAATATTGAATTATTCACAAGGTAATTGATTGCACAAATTAAATGGAAATAAAAATAATATGCAAGATGCAAAAAGGTTTTTTTTATATGTATGAAAAAAAATATTTTTATATGTCAAATAAACAAAATAAAAAGTATTATTTTTGGAGTTTTTTTATGTTTAGGGCAAAACCCTAATTTTATTAAATAAAATGTAATTATTTAATATATACACATTTATTTATTATATACAAAAATAAAATGAAATGAAGTATATTTATATAAAAAAAGTATTTTTAATGTCAAATATTACCAAAAATAAAAAGGTATATATTTTGTATTTTTTTTTGCCCTAAATATTCTAATAAATATATATGTATTATTATTATTTACTAAATATATATTATATGTACAAAATAATAATATTTAATATTTATAAAAAAAAGTATATTTTATATAAAACATTTTCAGAAGATAAAATAAAATAAAAATGGAATAAAAGTGTATTTGCATTATTTTTAGTATTTTAAGTAAAAATGTATTTATATATTTATTTATGTACAAAATATCAATCTAAACAAATAAATACTTAATAAATATGAAAATGGTGTAAAAAATATTTTTTATATTTTTAATATTATAAGAGAAAATAAATAAGTCAGAATAAAAAAGAAAAGTCAAAAAATTCATAAAAATAAGCAAAATGGGCCTAGGGGGTGTAAAAGTAACAAAAGGGTGCAAAAAGAAATAGCAAATCAGGCCCAGCCCATGAAGACCTTCTTCAACCTCCAGACTGTTCTTGTTCAAAAACGCGCGCTTGGTACATGAATTGAAACATCCTGATTCCTTGAGTTTTAACAAAAACTTACAACACCAAAAATGTTAAGCATTGAATCACGAATCCAGACATATAAAGAACTCATCCTAACTCTAAAAAATGAGAGAGAATTTCTTCTCCCCCAATTACTGACCTAGTTTTTCTTCCATGTTCAGACTTAAAATTCTCTAAGCATACATAATATAAATGAAATCTAATCACATGGGCATGTTCAGGGCTATGAATGTGACATGTTTTCTTCACAAACCTAAAGCTAACAATGCCTATATTGAGAGATAGAACTTCATGAATATACCTGTTCAGTTGGAATCGTGCCTTGCAATGGAGGAGCTTTCAGGGCAAAATGATGATTTGTACAGCTTGCCTGAAGTGTAGTGATGCTATTCCAATGCTTGGAGTGTTTTGAATCGTGCCAAATCAAGCTGCAGAAGTCCACCTGCAAGATAGAAAAATGGAAATGGAAAATGGTGCTATGGCTGTTACAGTCTCAGTTCAAGGTTTGGAATAGTTTATGTGGATATTATGGAATGTGTTTGAAGTGTTTTTAGCAGGAATGCATGGAAGGTTTGAGCTGTGGAACTCAAACTGCAGGGATGCCCTGTTTTGGGCAGTTCAATGGTGATTCTGTGAATGAGAAGGCAATGAAGATGTTAGGGTCGTGTTCTAGCTCAGAATGGATGTCTTGAATGTGTTTGATAACTTTGTTTAAGGCTTGGTTAGCTGATATGAGAGTTGGTATGTGATATGCTATCTTTCTTACACTTTAAGCAACCAATGGACAAGTTGAGTTTCTAGCTTGTACAGGCCCCCCTAATGTGCTGCATAACTCAGTCTTGATCAGTGTGATTAACTCCTAAACTTGTGCCAAAGAGATTTCAAATGTACTTGCTTGGATTTGCTTTAGACATAAAGTGTAACTTTTCAAGAATGGCTATTTTACTTTTTCCATTTATGGCTTAGTTCTCCATGTAATGACCAAATGCATAGAACAACATCTTGGCACAATGGTTTTGCATTGAATTATTGAGTGAAAATAGGATTAGAGGCCTGCAATGTAGCTAGCACATGCTGAGTTTGAAAATGCACAAGTTATGGACATGTAATTTGGCCAAGAACAAAGTGAGTTTTCTCCATATTGCCAAATTCGATTCTCTCTAACCATGAGGTTGTTTGATGAGTTCTTGGATATTTTAGAAAGCTTGGAATGTGTACTACAATCCATATTTGAAATGCAAATTGAAATTCCAAGTGGAAGTATGTGAAAAATGGTCTTGAAGTTAGGTAAAAACCTTGTCTAAAATAGGTCAAATTTTCTCTAAGTTAAGAATGGTTTGGTACCCTTGTTCCAAAAATTGTAACTTGAGCTACAAGCTTCTTTTGGGAAAACTTTGTGAATAAAAGTTATATATTATGCAATAGGCTACAACTTTCATGTTTTGACTTTTGTTTGAATCCAAATGAATCTTGGTGAGAAAGTGGGGCAAAGTTAGGAAAAAATTAGGGTTTTCATAACTTAGAAAAATTCTAAGTTATGAAAAAATCTTCATTTCAAACCCTAATTTGCAATTCTTGATTTCTTGATGAACAAGTTTCATGATTTGGCACGTTTTGATGAAAAATGAATCTTGACACTTGATTTTGACCAAAAAGTCAAAGTTTGACTTTTCAGTATACAGTCAAAATTGATCAATTGACTGGGAAATTCAACTGTCAATCTTGTGTATTTGGGATCTTTTGAACTTGTTGAGCATGTCAAGACAATTCCATGGGGTCCTTGAGTCCATATGTGAGCTTGTTTTGCCATTGGCTAGGTCAAACAGTCAAAAATTGCCTTTGTGCAGTCAAAACCCTAAAAATGACCATTTTGCCCTTTTGGTGATCTGATCAAATTTCTTATGGAATTGTGATCCAAACTTGATCAAATGATCCATGTGAGTTCATAATGTTGATGTGGGTCAATTTTCATGAGATTTGACTGTCAATTGGCCACAGTTGACTTTTTCCCCAATACAGTTGATTTCTAGGTCAACTGTCCAATTGACTGGGCAAAATTTGGAATCAAGACTTGAAACTTGGTATGGATAAACTTGGGAGTCCAACATGAAGCATGAAAGTCATCTTAGGCATTTTAGGTCAAAATATCTTTGTTCAAACACAAACCCTAATTTGGGTCAACAGTGCAAGGAGAAGTCTTGAGCAGAGGAAACCCTAATTGGATCTTGAGCTCCAAGGGTTTTGTGATGAGAAAATGCTGAGGAAATGGGAGGGCAAATTTTGGGGTACAACAGTTTCCCCTGTTCAATCTTCTTGAACCTGAAGAGTTAGATTGGCAAGTTTGCCTTTCGTGACTCGAGGGTAAAAGGAGATTGGACACTAGAGTGCCCAGAAATTTGCACTCGCATGTTGGAGTATCAGCAATGTGATGTCGGGAATGGGCTTATAGATGCCATTTGGAGAGATGGTGGATAGGGAGATGGGCTTATAGATGCCATTTGGAGATGTGACAGAACCTTGTCGGGAATGGGCTTATAGATGCCATTTGGAAGTGTTGATCGCATAAGAGATTCCTTAGCGAGAACTTGTGTATTTGAGAAAGACAAATGTTTTCCTGGCTTGTTACAGGTGTTTGATCTTCAATCTCCTCATGCAGATATGCCCTGGCTAGATACAGGTGTCGAATCTACAATCGGTTGCTCACATATGTGCCCTGGCTGGATACAGGAATCGAATCTTCGAACTCTTCAGACGTGCCCTGGCTAGATACAGGAATCGAGTCTGGAAATGTGGTCAACAGATATGCCCTGGCTGGATACAGGAATCGAATCCGGAAATAGTCGTCAACAGATATGCCCTGGCTGGATACAGGAATCAAATCTTCGAACTCTTCAGACGTGCCCTGGCTAGATACAGGAATCGAGTCTGGAAACTGATCACTCACAGATGTGCTCTGGCTAGATACAGGTATCGAATCTGGAATTGTGACAGTTGAAGGTAGTTGTCTTTGGGATCGTCTTTTTCCCTGTAAAGGCAAAAACATTAGTTGTATGCAATGTCATGATGTATGAAATGCATGATGTCACGATGTTCAACATGATATAGTGTTGTATGCACTTTATCATGTATGTAAGCAAGATGTATGAAATGTGAAATGTTTATGAATGTATTTTCGTCTAGGAAAATAAATCCTTGACGACCGGCCGAGGAATTAAATCCTGGGCTGACATTGAAGAGTAGAGTTCTTCGCTTCCGCTGGGGGTGACAGTTGTAAGAATACACCGGTAGGAGAAGATGACTCCGTTGAGGAATAAACTTGTTGGAGAGAATACTCTGCGGGGAATTGCTCTGTGGAAGAGATACTTTGCTGAAGTTTGATGAGAGGCCCGCTGAGGGTTTCAATGATGGATTCCGCTGGGGATACCAAAGATAAACTCCGCTGGGGATACCAAAGATAAACTCCGCTGGGGATACCAAAGATAAACTCCGCTGGGGATTGGAAGAACTTTGCCGAGGGCGATCTTCCGTGGCAATTAGCCGAGGATAACCCAGTTATAAGCTCTGGTGGAGAATAACTTTGAACAAAGCTCGGGAGAGACGTCCGTACTCTGCAGGGGATAAGCTTCCAGAATCGACTGGGGATAAGAATTCCTACTTTCCTGGGGAAACTTTTGGAATTGCACTGGGGTATTGGTATTCCGCCGGGGAACAATCTTAGGTCAAGACTGTCGGGGATGCTTGCTGATGAATGCCTACACTCCACTGAGGAATGTTGATATCTTGTCTTACTCTGTGGGGAGTTGAGAGAACTTGATCACATCCTTCGGTTAGATCTATCTTGGTACCTTGGCGGACAAAGCAACCAGACTGCGTCAAACAACTTTACATTGCCCCTATTTCTGATGTCACCTGTAATTAGTCTTTTGTTTCATAGGCAAGTATTTATGAATCAGCAATTTAATGTCAAATGCATATATCAAAAATGAACATTGGACGTTCTTCGCAAGACAAAACAGAAAAAGGAAAAACAATGGGCAATTTGTTTAGAAAAGTGAACTTGTATTGATTTAGAAATTTGCATGTGAATAGGCGTTTTTGTACAAGAGGCTGACATCCTAGTAAGAGAATGCCGCCGAATAACATAGAGTTTATACAATTTTAAAAAGGAAACAAAACAGCTATGTGCACAATATTCCCACTGGGTTCCAACTCTGCTATCGCCTTTATGTCTTCAAGCGTCTCATCATTTTGCTGCTTAGTTGAAGATGAAGCTGATTGGTCGACGCCGAAGTCTGAGCCAGATAGTTGATGCCGAATTCTGGATGCAAGGTGATCCAATGAGACATAATGTTACGCTTTATCCCTAACTTTTTCCTGGACTGCCCTTTTGGGTTTTCAGTCCACCGGGATACCCATTTTTGCCCAAGCCGCCTTTTCAGCTTTTCGACTTGCCGGGTGTACAAATTTTTTTCATTTCATCCCTTATTTTTGCCCGAACCCTTTTGGTTCGCCGGGAAGCCCTTATTTTTGCCTAGGTATGTCAACCTAGCGGGTCTTTTATTCATGCGTAGTATCTTTTCACTATGTCTGCATTGGCGGGGTGAGGAAGGTCGTCACTATCCATGGTGGTCAGAATCATGGCTCCTCCTGAGAACACATGTTTAACCATAAATGGCCCTTCGTATGTAGGGGTCCATTTGCCCCGGGGATCACTTTGAGGAAGGATGATGCGTTTGATTACCAGGTCCCCAACTTGATACTCTTGTGGTCTGACTTTCTTGTTAAATGCCCTGATCATCGGTTTTTGATACGTCTGACCATGACAGATAGCGGTGAGTCTCTTTTCGTCAATCAAGTTTAATTGATCAAGTCGAGTCTGGATCCATTCATCTTCACTCAGATCTGCATCCTTCATTATCCGGAGAGAGGGTATCTGGACTTCAATTGGCAAGACTGCCTCCATGCCATAGACCAAGGAAAAAGGCGTTGCCCCGGTTGACGTCCTTGCTGAGGTACGGTACCCATGAAGAGCAAACGGTAACATCTCGTGCTAATATTTATAGGTCACTGTCATCTTCTGCACAATATTTTTGATATTCTTATTAGCTGCCTCTACAGCCCCATTCATCTTCGGCCAATAAGGAGAAGAGTTATGGTGCTGTATCTTGAATTGCTCGCAGAGTTCAGTGATCATCTTGTTATTGAGATTGGTACCATTGTCCGTAATGATTCTTTCCGGGACGCCGTACCGACATATCAGGTTATGCCGGATGAAACGTGCCACGACGCTCTTGGTTATCGTGGCGTAGGAAGCTGCCTCAACCCACTTCGTGAAGTAATCGATTGCTACCAAGATGAAGCGATGCCCGTTGGATGCCGTCGGTCGGATCTCACCGATCATATCAATGCCCCACATTGCACAAGGCCAAGGTGCCGTCAGGACGTTCAGAGGAACCGGAGGGATGTGCACCTTATCAGCATAAATATGGAATTTGTGACAAGTTCGTGAATGTTGGTAACAGTCGGCTTCCATTGTGGACCAGAAATATCCTGCCCTAAGGATTTTCTTTGCCATGGTGTGTCCACTGGAATGTGTTCCGAATGTACCTTCATGCAGTTCTATCATGATCTTCTTTGCTTCAGCCTTATCTACACAACGCAGTAGAGTTGAATCATGATTCCGTTTGTAGAGAATGCCGTTGCTGAGGAAGAATTTTGCCGCAAACCTTCTCATGAACTTCTTGTCATTGACAGATGCACCTTCAGGGTATTCCTGAGCTTCCAAGTATCTCTTCACCTCATGATACCAGGGTTTTTCAGTCACTTTTTCGGCCTCAAGATCGCAGCAGTATGCCGGTTCGTCCAATTTCCAGATAATGATCCGGGGAGCCTCATTGTCCCATTTGACTTTGAACATTGAAGACATCGTAGCTAGTGCGTCCGCTAGCTGATTCTCCTCTCTTGGGAAGTGTTCAAAAGTTATCTCTTCAAAGTGAGGAAGCAAAGTCAACACATACTCCTTGTAAGGAATAAGATTTGGGTGTTTCGTATCCCACTCGCCTTTGATCTGATTGAGCACGAGGGCGGAATCTCCGAAGACACTCAGAAACTTGATCCTTAAGTCGATTGCAGCTTGAAGACCCATGATACATGCCTCATATTCTGCCATGTTGTTGGTGCAGTTGAAACACAATCGGGCGGTGAGTGAAGTATGAGTTCCTTTGGGAGATATGATTACAACGCCGACGCCGTTACCCAAAGCGTTGGAGGCCCCGTCAAAATGCATAGACCATCGGGATCCTTCCTCAGGTCCTTCATCCGGTCCAGGCACTTCACAATCAGTTACCACCATGATGTCTTCGTCCGGAAATTCAAAGTTCAATGATTGGTAATCGTCCACAGGTTGGTGTGCCAAATGGTCTGCCAATACACTTCCCTTGATTGCTTTCTGAGTTGTATACTGGATATCATATTCTGTCAAGATCATTTGCCATCTTGCTATTCTTCCAGACAGAGCAGGCTTTTCGAATATGTACTTGATGGGATCCATCTTTGAAATCAACAGAGTAGTGTGAGTCAGCATATACTATCTCAGCCGGCGAGCAGCCCATACCAGAGCGCAGCAAGTTTTCTCGAGCAGTGAGTACCGAGACTCACATTCGGTAAAATTTTTGCTCAGGTAATAAATAGCATGCTCTTTTCGGCCAGACTCGTCATGCTGCCCCAGCACACACCCCATTGAGTTGTCAAGTACTGTCAAGTATAATATTAGAGGTCTCCCTTCCACTGGAGGCATAAGAATGAGTGGCTCTTGGAGGTACTCCTTTATCTTTTCAAAAGCAGCCTGACATTCATCGTTCCAACGTACTACTTGATCTTTCTTCAGTAATTTGAAGATTGACTCACAGGTAGCAGTTAGATGTGAGATGAAACGGGCAATGTAATTCAGTCGTCCCAGAAAGCCTCTGACTTCCTTCTCTGTCTTTGGAGTTGGCATCTCTTGTATGGCTTTTACCTTGGCCGGGTCCACCTGAATACCTTTATCACTTACAATGAAACCTAGCAATTTTCCGGACCTCACCCCAAAGGTGCATTTGTTGGGATTCAACCTCAGCTTGTATAACTTCAATCGGTCAAACAGCTTCCGCAGATGATCAAGGTGCTCCTCCTCAGTTTGGGACCTTGCAATCATGTCATCAACATATACCTCAATCTCATGATGGATCATATCATGAAATAAAGCAACCATGGCACGTTGGTAGGTTGCCCCAGCATTTTTCAACCCGAATGGCATGACCTTGTAGCAAAAGGTGCCCCATTGAGTGACAAAGGTAGTCTTTTCCATATCTTCCGGAGCCATCTTGATCTGATTGTACCCTGAAAAACCATCCATGAAGGAGAACACCTTGTGTTGAGCAGTATTGTCAACAAGAACGTCGATGTGAGGTAAGGGGAAGTCATCCTTGGGGCTTGCCCTGTTTAGATCCCTGTAGTCGACACACATTCTGACCTTACCGTCCTTCTTCGACACTGGCACCACATTGGCCACCCACTGAGGATAAGAAGTTACTGATAGAAAACCGGCATCGAATTTCTTCATAACCTCAGCCTTGATCTTTTCGGACATCTCTGGGCGCATACGGCGGACCTTTTGCTTTACCGGAGGGCAGTCTTCCTTGGTAGGCAGGTGATGAACTACAATATCGGCATCCAAACCAGGCATGTCTTCGTAAGACCAAGCAAATATCTCCATGTAATCATGTAGCATCTGGATCAATCGTTGCTTCACGCTGAGCTCTAGATTGGCACCAATCTTGACTTCTTTCCTATCTGTCTCAGTACCCAGGTTAACTGTTTCCACCGGCTCTTCATGCGGCCGAATGGCCCTCTCTTCTTGAAGTAGCAGTCTTGCGAGTTCACCAGGCACTTCGCAATCATCTTCACCTTCGTCCTCGGCCAAGTTGATCGGATTCTCAAAGTCATAACTGGTGGTAGCAGAGCCGTTACCAGTGAGATCCAGAGTGGATTGAAACCTGTATAAGTGAGTGTGTGTAAATATAGCTGTTTTGCAATATATAACACAAAGAAAAAGAGCACAAGATTTGAAATGCAACAAACGTCCAATGTTTTGATTAATGATATATGGAAATGTCATACAAAAAGCCCTCACGAATGGAGCTACGATGCCCCGGGTAGGACACCGAGCCAATAAAAGTTTTAACATATTGTTTGTTACAAATTGAAAATCAAAAGAGTTAATTACTGCGTGACAAATGTGATAGGTGTAAAATCCTTTGCCGTCCAGTTGCTTGGTCCGTTTCCGGTGGTTGGATAGATCCAACTGTCAAACTCCGCTTCCTCTACGTCCTCCTCGATAGCATTCACCCTTGGATTGGTGATGAACACCAGAGCCTTTCTGATCCTCTCTTTGCGCACAGCCCTCTGAGCCTCTGTAGTGAAGCCCAACCCAAACTTGTCGGTCTTTTGAGTGAAGTCAGGAAGCTGACCCCAGTTTGCATATTTGCCTTTCTCGATCACAGCCCGGGCATCCTTCAAGGACGCCATCTTCAACGGAAAGTCTTCTTCAACCACTGTTTCAGCCGATGCCAACGTTGGAGGTACTTCCTCAAAATGCTGAAAGGGGGTTTCAATAAACTCCCCGTCCATCTCGATATACCGGAATGAATTCAAGTAACTAACCATGTATTCCTCCTCACCCTGCACGGTGACAATCTTCCCTTTGACAGGGTATTTGAGCTTTTGGTGTAGAGTGGATGTTACTGCCCCAGCCTTGTGAATCCAGGGTCGACCCAACAAGCAAGAATAAGATGGACGAATATCCATTACATAGAACGTTGAGTCGAAGACTTGGGAACCCACACGAATAGGAATGTCTACTTTGCCATGCACCATCCTCTTAGAACCGTCGAAGGCTCTAACAATGATGTTACTAGGTTTCAATTCCAGGCCCTCACAATCCAAGCGATCCAATGCCTTCTTGGGCAAAACATTCAGGGAAGAACCGGTATCCACCAACACGTGTGCGAGAGTAGTGCCCCTGCACTCTATAGAGACGTGCAGGGCATCATTGTGATTTTTCCCTTTGGCGGTAAGGTCAGCATCTGAGAACCCCAAACCATTGTCAGCTGTCAAATTAGCCACACAGTCAGTGAATTGATCTACAGAGGTCTCTTGCGGCACATGGGCCGTTTTCAGAAATGAAATCAGGGCTTTTGCGTGGGCCTCTGAGCATAGCAGCAATGATAGCATAGAGATTTTGGAGGGGGTATGCCCCAACTGTTCAACAACATTGAAGTCACTCTTTTTAATGATTTTAAGGATTTCCTCCATCTCTTTTTGGGAGGCTTCAACAGCAGTCTTTTTTGGTGCCTCCGTCCTGGCAGGCAAATCGGCAGCAACTTCTTTGCCCCGAGCATCAGAGGACTCGGCGGCAGTAGTAGACATAGGAACTTGATTTGGAACATGCACACTTGCGGGTGTGATGGTAAGAGGTTTTCGGATAACTGGCGGTGCAATGTCAGGCGAGAAGAGCCTGCCACTGCGAGTAATCTTGGCGGGACCAGTAATGTTACTGATACTGGTACCGGTGTTGAACTCCTGCTTCACTCCAAGCACATACACGTCTGCCCCATAATGCCATGGGACAGATTTATCAGACTCATAGGGGAGAGGCCCCGGAACAGTAATAGTAATGGGTGCAACAGACATAATTTGGACTGGCTTCCTCGGGGGAGCTTTGGTAGGATTGTAAATTGTGACAACAGATATTTCTTCAACAGAGACAAACGGAACAACAGTTTTCTTGAACATAATTTCTTTGCTATCCATCAGGCTTTGGATGCCTAATTTCAGCAGCGGACAACCGGTAGGGATAACATCACACAGGAGGCAACCCTTGCTACAACCCAGAAATAAACCGGCTAGTAGTAAGTTCCTCTTAACAGTCAAAAGAGGGGTAGCAACATCATTCACCGAAACAGCATACAAATCTTCCTCGATGGCATTTACTCTATGCTGGGGCATAGGAGCAGTTACAACATTTGGCCTCTCAGGCGCCTCAAACTGAATTTCCTTCGCATCGATAAGGTCTTGCACCTTATTTCTCAAGGCCCAACAATCATCAGTAGTGTGCCCGGGGCTATCAGAATGATAAGCACAACGGGCGTTTGGGTTATACTTAGGAGACGCAGTATTCACGACCTTAGGAGCCTCTTTGATGGTCACCAAGTTGGTTGATAACAGTTGTGGTAAGATTTGTGACAAGGTCATACTCAGTCGAGTATACTGCCTCTTGGGCCTTTCACCTCTTTGTTGATTGTACTGCTGAGGAGCAGCAACAGGTTTTGAAATGACCAAGGCATTGATGGCTTGGCGACTTTCTGGCTTGACTTGTCTTCTAGGACCATAGACGACACTTGCTTCTTTCTTGAAAGGCCTCTTCTCAGTACTTGTGGAGGCAGCTTTTTGTATCTTTCCTGACCTGATGCCAGCTTCAATTCTCTCACCCGTCAGAATCAAATCCGTAAACCCAGCGGAGGAGTTACCAACCAAATGATTGAAAAATGGACCAGACAAGGTCCCTAGAAACATATCAACCAGCTCACGATCAATTAATGGAGGCTGCACCCTGCCAGCCAAATCTCTCCATTTTTGTGCATATTCTTTGAACCCTTCGCCCGTTCCTAGAGACATACCCTGAAGTTGGGTACGCGTAGGAGCGAGATCAGAATTGTATTGATATTGTCTGTAAAATGCGGTTGCCAAATCTTCCCAATGTCGGATACTAGTTCCATCTAGTTGATAGAACCACTCAAGCTGTGACCCCGAAAGGCTATCTTGGAAGAAGTGGATCCAAAGATTTTTATCTGCCGTGTAAGGTTGGATCTTCCTTACGTACGACCTTAGATGCAGCTTTGGACAGGAGGCCCCGTCATATTTGGAAAAGGCAGGCGCCTTAAACTTGTATGGGATTACTACCCCAGAAGATAAGCCAAAATCTCCGAAATCCAGCCCCGGCACATTCTGAATCTCCATGGCGCTCAAGCGGTCCTCTAATTGCTTGTATCTGTCAGCAGAAGGTGGGTACTGTTCGTCATTGTAGTCTGTCTCGTTGTCAGAGACTGCAGGACTAGGAGCTCCTCCCCCTTGGGGACTATCTTTCTCTGCGGAGGAAGTAGTTGGATCAGCTTCATTATGGAGTGTGTTCCCAAACCTGCGTCCGGTGTTGAATAACGCAGTCCTCTTTTTCTTCTTCTTCTTCTTCAGGAGTAGAGCCTTCAACTCTTGCTGACCTTGGGCCAGGCTCAGGACCATTTCTTGAAACTGGGCACTTTGGGCCTGAAGGGCCTTGATTGCTTGCTCACTGGATGAATCTGGATTCATGATGACTGTTCAAATAAACAGCGAAGAAGATTAAGCAACCTGTGAAAATAGGGTACCTGTTATGCATATGGTGCAATGAGATGCGTATGTTTTATGTTTTCAAAGACAAACAAGATTCAACTTTGTAGACAAAAGGGGAACACACTTCATTAGATTCAAATTTTAAATTGTTTCAACATCTTGCCCTTAGGCATTACAGGAATGAAAAATACTGAAAAGGAAATAAAAGCTGTAAAAGGAAATATCCAAAGCCCATCAGTGCTCCCATGGCCTCCTCTTCTCAGTGTGCATGTAGTCATTCAGAACCCGCTCTTCCTCCAGTTGCTTAGTCAGTCTCTGGATCTTCCGTTCCTGTTCGTTGAACTTTTCCCGATAAAAATCTCGTTCTTCCTTTAGCTGCGCCCAAGATCTCTTCATTGTGTCAAAATCAGTGGGTATCTGAGGAGGGAGGACAGTTGGAGGAACTCCAACTTCATCAGGAGATTCAAGAATGATAGGTATGACAGCTTCGTACGACATACCTAACTTCTGAGCACGGATGCGGACCCATCTTCAATAGGGTTCCATTGGTAGGGAAGTCTTTGGTCCCAACTCATGTGGGTCAGCTTTGTGAATTTTGTCCCAAGCCTTAATGAATCCATGGCGTAGTTTGTCACTGTCTACCTGAAATTCAAAATGGAAGTGAGGAACCAACATTTCATGAGGCCCTACTCTTCTGGCTCTTCCAAACTGGCGGAGAGCTAAGCATGGATTATAAGAGATTCCTCCTTGGATACCAATCAAAGGGACATTAGGGTATTCTCCGCAACGATCAATAACAGCTACCTCATCCAAACCTCTGAGAGTCCAAGTGATGTCATTATCAGTGAGAGACATTAACCTATGAGCCCAACCCTTTCCTTCTTCATTCTTCAGCACGATCTTAGGAAGGTGTGAAATAAACCACCTCACTAGCAAAGGAGCACAACACCATGGAGTTCCCCATTTTCGGGCAGTACGAGCATAAATTTGTTGCAGGATATCACCCAAAAGAGTGGGTATAGGATTCCGAGACATGAAAATCCTTATGGCATGGATACTGATAAAGGTGTCAGGATTTGGGAACAATACCAGACCATAGATTAAAAGATCCAGAATGTCTTCGTACGCCTTGAAGTCTAAGTCATTCCAGAAATCATTAGCCTTGCCAACCAGAAATTTGACCAAAAAGCCCTTAACTCCACTTCTAGTTTCCCAGTTAGCCAATACCTCTTCTTTGGTCAAGGGGAGAACTGCAGCAACCTCTTCAGGCCTAGGAGTCTTTTCCAAACCAGTGAATGGAGTTTTCTCCAAGACAGGGATCCCAAGAAAATAAGAGAATTCTTCCAGGGTAGGAACCAGCTGGAAGTCTTGAAAGGTGAAACAATGATACAGGGGGTCATAAAACTGGGTTAGAACACTTATCAGTTGTTGGTCCCACTTTGCAGTGATCAAGCCAAGGAGAGAACCATGCTTGTTGATAAAGGAAGTAGTGTTTGGGATCCTACCAACCAAATCCTTGAGCAAAGTTGGTGGTTGAACAAAGTTGAGCCGGATAGTATTCCTACGCACGGGCATCATGATGTCCTACAAAACAGAGCAAAGATGAAACTTTTTCGTCTTTGAAATGGGTTAGTCCTTATACAGGGTGCATGCAATGGTATGATGGCATGATGCTATGATGAAGCACACCACAAGTATGATAAGGCACACAAGTCACACAAGACAACCCTTAGGTTTCAGGCCAGCATAAAGTTTAGGTATTACCCTCTTTTAGTTTTGTTGGTTAAAACTTGTCCTATCAAAAGTAACCGGGTTCTAGAGGATCTCAAATCATTGACTACCCTCAATCGGTCATAACTCCAGCATCGCAATCTTTTCTTGCGGCCAGAACCATCGCGAGAGTTTAGCCTCAATGAGTGTAGCATACTGCTACTGTTCTAATGGCCAAGTTTGGTCAATTTGGGGTTCTAAGGTTGGTTGGTGTTTAATGACTCCTTAGAAGACCCATATTCTCCTCGTTGCAACACAAGGGATATAGGTACAGACCAAGGTGCCACACCAACGTAGCCACTGCTTCACCCATGTCGGTCTACGCCGGACAGGTCCCTCACAGATTATGCTACCTAAAAAAAGGGTACTCCCCAGATCCGGGTTAGGATCTATGAAACTCCGATGCAAAGCCCACAAATATAAAGCAAACAAGGCAAACAATTAAAAACAAAGGTGATCTAAGCCCTAAGGTTACTCCACTTTTAGTTCCAATCCCCAGCAGAGTCGTCAGTTCTGTGGTACGGTGGGAGAACTGACTATGGTTTTGCGTTTATTTTCGCAAATGTTTTGGTTGAGCAAGAGTCGCCACCGACTTTTTATTTTATCCTAAGGAAAGGTTTAAAAAGCATAGCAAAAACCTTTGAGATGTTTTCTTGGGTTCGGGGAGTAGATTATAGAAAGGGAAGGTGTTAGCACCCTTTCTATCCATGGTTATCCATGGGCTCTTAGTTACTTGCTTAGATTAACTTGCCTTAATTTTCAATTGTTTCAAATGGTGCTTTGTGTGTGTGTGTGGGTTTGAAAATGTTTTGAAAAGAAGCCAATGTGGTGGCAACCTTTGTAATGATCCATGTTGGGATGTATACAAAGGTGTATGTCTTTTGAAAAGGTTTTCATTTGTTTTTGAAAGTTGTTTTTTGAAAGTGTAGTGATGTATGGTTTAGAAAATAGGCAAGTGCTTTGTTTTGCAAGTTTGATTCAAGTAACTAAGAGGTTGTCTACTCCTAAATTTCTCAAAGATTATTGTTATGTTTTAACCCTTTTTACAAGTTTGTTCCACCATTGCATTTGGTGGACAATCTTATGTTAGGATGTGAAAGGGACGGGCGCGGGTCATCGTTTAGACCATAATTGCAATGGTGCCAAGTATCTTTGGGCAATTTTCTTTAAGGGACTTGATCATTTTTAGGCAACTTTTCGAAAGCGTCATCGACTCATGATCATTTGATTGTGTTTGTTTTGCCCAAAGAGACCTAACATGCAATATGGCCCATTTATTGAAGGCAACAAGTGGAATACCCTAGGGGGTGCAAGTGTGTTTAGTGTTGTCCATTTTCATGCTTGATTGTCTTGAAATTAGGTCAAACTATTTTGTTATTTTTGATTCGCATACAAACCCTAATTCTAACATGGCATATTTAGAAAGCAATAAAGTGCGAAAAATAAAATTACTAAGCTATTACAACACAATATATGGGAAGGGGGGTACAAATGTTCAAATGGGGATTTGACAAGGAATTTAAACCTAGGCTATTACATCAATATTGAATTATTCACAAGGTAATTGATTGCACAAATTAAATGGAAATAAAAATAATATGCAAGATGCAAAAAGGTTTTTTTTTATATGTATGAAAAAAAATATTTTTATATGTCAAATAAACAAAATAAAAAGTATTATTTTTGGAGTTTTTTTTATGTTTAGGGCAAAACCCTAATTTTATTAAATAAAATGTAATTATTTAATATATACACATTTATTTATTATATACAAAAATAAAATTAAATGAAGTATATTTATATAAAAAAAGTATTTTTAATGTCAAATATTACCAAAAATAAAAAGGTATATATTTTGTATTTTTTTTGCCCTAAATATTCTAATAAATATATATGTATTAATATTATTTACTAAATATATATTATATGTACAAAATAATAATATTTAATATTTATAAAAAAAAGTATATTTTATATAAAACATTTTCAGAAGATAAAATAAAATAAAAATGGAATAAAAATGTGTAAGTGCCCTGGCTGGAGAGTTGGCTTCATTTGTAAAACAAATAAGAAAGCAAGTTTACCCATATTCCCTCTGTTGTTTTAATATGTTGGGTTGAAGAAGTTCAACATCTGGACCAACATGTTATGTAAGATGTCACAACATCAGCATATGACATCGCGCCTGAAATTAAGTTAATATTAGTTAACTATGTTATATGTTGAACGTTTGTAACAGCTGTGACTTGTAACCTAATTGTTTTAAGTGATCTAATTTATGAAAGAGGTTATTTGTTGTATCAGCAAATGAGCGTGGTTCTCCTAAACATGTTGTATTGAAGAAGTTCAACATCTGGGACAACATGTTAGATGTAATGTCATGACATCTGACTAGACATCACGCCAACGGAATTGGTAATTCAGTTACAGTTCTGGTACTTAAATATTCTGAGAATATATGTGGCGTTTCTTATGGAGAATCTGAAGATCAATCAAGAATCAATCAGAATATTTGAAGAAAATGTTGTTTCTAAATATGGAGATATTTTAGGAACTAGAAGATTGAAGACCTTGATTGTAGCAGAAGTTTGTTGCTGTTTTGTAACAGCAAGGAGAAAAGCTTGCTGCGATTTTGAAGGCCCAAATCCAGTTGGGTAATAGGTTATAAATAGCAGATTGTAACCTAGGGTTTAAGAGGCTCATATAATGTAATATTGGGGGTGTTCTGTTAGGTAAACCTGTCGGTCTGTGGCAAGGTTACCATGTGTGTAACTCGATACCTGTAGGTAAGAGTTTGAGTGTTCTTGGACGAAGCTGTGAAGCAAGTCTAAGTATTTTTGCATTACTTCATATTCATTGTAATGTAGGAAACCAAGTGGGAGGGCACTACTTCTTGAGTAGGAGTAAGACTTCTGTTGTTGCGACAATAGGAATGGAAACTGGTAGGTTTCTATCTAGGAGTTCCTAGGTATAGGTTGCACTGGGTAAATGATTAAGTGAGGGATGGGAACTTGTGAAGTTTAGTCCTGAATTAATATTGCTGATAGTGGATCTTCTTCCTGGCTTGGTATGCCCCCAGAGTAGGTGTGTTTCACCGAACTGGGTCAACAACTGATTTGTGTTTTTACCTTCAACACTTTATAATTCTGTCTGTTATATATCTAGGTAAAACTGTAATGTTGTAACAGATGATGTCTCAGAACATGTTAAGACATCATGCTGATATCTGTGCAGGAGAAACAGAACTGTGAAGGTTGTTTGCTCTCTGCTGATCATGTGCAACAGATGAACAGAACTAGGTACATCGTGTGTTCTATCCTCTGCACCTTCAAAGTATATCTGACGCAGCTTGGATAAAACTGTGCTTCTGTTATTCTTTAGTACTGAATCACGAAAAATTGGGTATCTACCTTGCAGTGTATTTATTATGTCATATAAGATGTCTAGACATTGAGTATAACATCTGAAGACTGGCATACACCAGAATTTCAATTGGTATCAGAGCAGGCATCCTGTTCTGTTTCTGGATGAGATCCATGGGTGATACTTTCTGGTATCTGCAAGGTCAATCTTAGTACTGGAGATTGTAACCTGGAAAGGTTTGTTATTTCCCTGAATGGTCCCTTAAAGTGGGAGGATGGACTATTCATGACAGGAACTGTGTGTACCTGTCTTTGGTGATTGGCATTTGGCCTGGTTGTGTGGTAGCTGCTCTAGGTTTGATTTATTTTCAAACCTAGGATTTGTGTACGCCTAAAGTGTGTGTGCAAAGATTGAGTTGTATTATGTTCTTCCGCTGTGTAATACTTGGCAAAACTCAAGCTCTGATGTGTTTCCCCTCTTGTGGATTGAAGGCTACTGTATTCAAGAATTCAACATAAGCTATTGAAGATGTCACAGATACTTGAGTCCTCTCAAGTCCACTCATGAAGACGTTCTTCGTTCAGGATGGTAAGAATCACATAATCACGGATTAGTGTTATACGAAGACCTTGAAGAATTTCAAGGAGGGCCTTGTTCCAAGGTGATGGAACTGATGTTCTATGTGATGGTGGAACAAGTATGCAGCTACTAGTTGAAGAGCATATGTATTGGGTGTCAAACAAAGGGATACTTTTGTTTGGAACCTACTCCTGACCTGGAAGAGGAGACATCTGTGTGTGCAAAGTTGACAATGGTAGAGTCAACTATGTCTGTGTGCTCCCGAAGGTTACTTTTAGGAGTCAGAACTCTAGAAGTGAAGCTGGTTGAGATGTGACATTGATCAGGGATGAGCAGTTGTTCCCTGGAGTACTATGGTGTGAAGAAAGACAAGCTCATTGGTTAATAAAAGTCAATGATGGTGCAGCATTATTGCTCCTTCATAGAAGTAGATTGGGATCATGAATCTTGTCATTTAAACATCATGATTAGAAGTGGAAGATCTTTCAAGATGTGAGAATATGAAGACTCAGAATTTGGTTAAGGTAGTATGTTCTGGCAATACATATCTGCTGATGATTGGTGTTGTTGTCTTCTCTGAAGTACTTAAGGTCAGCTGAAGTCTGATTGGTGTGATTGGAGTATGAACAGGTATAACTCTTGGAGTTACTTGAATCTGGTAGGGATGTCATATGTCATGTCGAGACATTTGTGTACAATGCATGGATATTTTGTGTGGAGCTTCCATGATTGGTAGTTTGAGGGGGAGATTTGGTTAACCTCCTCACATTAGTTCAGCCTGGTGTTTAGCTGGCTGTTGACCTATGTCACATGGGTTCTGGGTGTTGTGTGACATATTTGCAAGGAAGGATTCATCTCTCTCATTCCTAAGGATGAATCTGATCTGGTAGGAGTTTCAAATCTTTTGAGGTGAGTAGAGTTTGTTCAGAGAAAATTCTATTTACTTGAGTCAAGGGTGGCAACCTAGATATCTCAACTCTTTGGTCTCTCAAAGAAAGTGCTTGCAAGAAGAAGATATTAACACACGAAGAGTATGTCAAAGTATTCAAATGGTGAAAGTATCTTACAGGATAATGGGAAGGATTTATGATCAATTGCTATTTGTGACAAGTACAAGTATTTAATTGATTATCCTTGGAGTTCAAGATAACTGATGTTCTTAAAGATGTGGGAACATTCCTTCTTCTAGACCCTGTGAAGAATCACAGGAAGAGTGATGCTTTAGAGCTATCTCTTTGGTGACAGCAAAATCATTTGATCCTTGAAAAGGTTTCCTGGAAACGTGTTCAGACTTGAAGCTACAAGAAGAAGAAGACATCATAATCTTGATGATGGTTACTTGGATCAGTCTGGTTCTGATCTAGGTAAGGAAGTAAATTAGAGAAGGAGCTGAATTCAACAACTAGATGTTATAACATAATGTTGTGACATTTGGTTCAACATCAGATTCTTGGTTGGTGAAGTGGCACATCAACTTAAGATAGGATGATCTACGAAGTTGAAGATTGGATACTTCAAAAAGATCGTCTCTTTGCAGCTCTTTGGAGTTGTTGGGTGGAGAAGATGTTACATGTTCCTGTCTTAGTGTATCTAAGCCTTTTGTGATAACTTGTAGCTTGAAGTTCAAATTTCAATTGGAAGATCAGAATATCTTTGGGAGAAGTCTGATAAACATGGAGAAGTCAAAAGGTGGCATTTGATTTTTTTCATATGAGGATTCATGAAGGAGATGATCAAACAGTGGCATTTGGTCTATCTCAGCATTGGATTCAGAGAATCAAGATAATCAACATGTGGCAGCTGATTATTATCGAGAAAGTTTGATTCAGAGTATGAATGCGTTCAACCAATATTGTTGAACAGAGGGTGCGCTCTTGAAGACATGAAGATGCGTCTTATGTTTTCCATTCATCAAGGGGTCTTATTTACTTTGAATCAGAAGTTGTCTTGAAGGTCCAACTGAGTATTGAATGTGACCTACTTGTTTCCATGAGGATAAGTGATTGTCCCTAACAGGGGGAGTATTGGTTTGTACGAAAAGTCTTCATCAAACTCGTAGGATATAAAGTGTGGCACTTTATTAACTATTGGGATGATGTGTTCAAGACTGAAGAGGACTATGTCTGACCGAATGTCATCACATTGCCTAATGACATTGTTCCTAATTTCCTCTAAAACTACAGACAGGAGGAAAATTGGATGAAGTGTGGATTATTATTAATAAACCCATGTGTGTACAGTTGTATGACTCAGAGGGAGTAACCATCCTCTTTGTGAAAATGGAATGGTTTCAAGCTGCTAATATGAAAATAGCAGAATGTATGACGACATAGGATTTGAGCATGCTTTCATCTGCTAAGAAAACAGGGCGGTTGTGTCTCATTATGAAGCAGTTTAGTGAGCTGGAATGTTTAGGTGATAACTTGTCATCTAATAAAGGTATTATATAACTGAGGCAGAGTGTAATATGCCAACGATGTTTCTTGGAAAGGGGATCCTAAGACAAGTACATAAAGGGAGTAGTCTGTTCTAAAAGACAAATGTCTGTTTTAAAAGGGCAAGACATACTTCATCCTGACATGGTCAAAGGGTCAAACCCAAGGAGGGTTTCAGCAATATGAAGTTTGTGAGCATCTGGGAAAATTGTGCATGGGTATGGATCTGTATGGGCAGTCTTTGTCAAATTCTGGCCAAAAAGGGGGAGAAAGATAGGGACCCAGACTCAGGCGAGACTCAGGTGAAAGCAACAGACGGCAATGTCCAACATGCTGAATGGAACGCTCTAACTAAGTGACTTTGTTTGTGTCTTGTGTTCTGAGTTAAGAGGATATTTGTGACTTGTGATCTGAGTTACATGATCTATGTAATCAGTATCAAGATTATCAACAATAATTGAGAGAAAAGAAATCCTCTTGGGCCATCGATGGCTTGGAGTGGCTCACAGATGAGGGATAGAGGTTTGTTGTTTGCTCAAAGGACATCAGTCTCTGCAAAGAAGATGTTGGACAAGATGTTGTAACATCTCAACTGTGTTGTGGCCTGGTCCCAATATGCAACTTGCACTTATTTGTTTTAGCCAAAATTTACCAAAGGGGGAGATTGTAAGTGCCCTGGCTGGAGAGTTGGCTTCATTTGTAAAACAAATAAGAAAGCAAGTTTACCCATATTCCCTCTGTTGTTTTAATATGTTGGGTTGAAGAAGTTCAACATCTGGACCAACATGTTATGTAAGATGTCACAACATCAGCATATGACATCGCGCCTGAAATTAAGTTAATATTAGTTAACTATGTTATATGTTGAACGTTTGTAACAGCTGTGACTTGTAACCTAATTGTTTTAAGTGATCTAATTTATGAAAGAGGTTATTTGTTGTATCAGCAAATGAGCGTGGTTCTCCTAAACATGTTGTATTGAAGAAGTTCAACATCTGGGACAACATGTTAGATGTAATGTCATGACATCTGACTAGACATCACGCCAACGGAATTGGTAATTCAGTTACAGTTCTGGTACTTAAATATTCTGAGAATATATGTGGCGTTTCTTATGGAGAATCTGAAGATCAATCAAGAATCAATCAGAATATTTAAAGAAAATGTTGTTTCTAAATATGGAGATATTTTAGGAACTAGAAGATTGAAGACCTTGATTGTAGCAGAAGTTTGTTGCTGTTTTGTAACAGCAAGGAGAAAAGCTTGCTGCGATTTTGAAGGCCCAAATCCAGTTGGGTAATAGGTTATAAATAGCAGATTGTAACCTAGGGTTTAAGAGGCTCATATAATGTAATATTGGGGGTGTTCTGTTAGGTAAACCTGTCGGTCTGTGGCAAGGTTACCATGTGTGTAACTCGATACCTGTAGGTAAGAGTTTGAGTGTTCTTGGACGAAGCTGTGAAGCAAGTCTAAGTATTTTTGCATTACTTCATATTCATTGTAATGTAGGAAACCAAGTGGGAGGGCACTACTTCTTGAGTAGGAGTAAGACTTCTGTTGTTGCAACAATAGGAATGGAAACTGGTAGGTTTCTATCTAGGAGTTCCTAGGTATAGGTTGCACTGGGTAAATGATTAAGTGAGGGATGGGAACTTGTGAAGTTTAGTCCTGAATTAATATTGCTGATAGTGGATCTTCTTCCTGGCTTGGTATGCCCCCAGAGTAGGTGTGTTTCACCGAACTGGGTCAACAACTGATTTGTGTTTTTACCTTCAACACTTTATAATTCTGTCTGTTATATATCTAGGTAAAACTGTAATGTTGTAACAGATGATGTCTCAGAACATGTTAAGACATCATGCTGATATCTGTGCAGGAGAAACAGAACTGTGAAGGTTGTTTGCTCTCTGCTGATCATGTGCAACAGATGAACAGAACTAGGTACATCGTGTGTTCTATCCTCTGCACCTTCAAAGTATATCTGACGCAGCTTGGATAAAACTGTGCTTCTGTTATTCTTTAGTACTGAATCACGAAAAATTGGGTATCTACCTTGCAGTGTATTTATTATGTCATATCAGATGTCTAGACATTGAGTATAACATCTGAAGACTGGCATACACCAAAATTTCAAAATGTATTTGCATTATTTTTAGTATTTTAAGTAAAAATGTATTTATATATTTATTTATGTACAAAATATCAATCTAAACAAATAAATACTTAATAAATATGAAAATGGTGTAAAAAATATTTTTTTTTATTTTTAATATTATAAGAGAAAATAAATAAGTCAGAATAAAAAAGAAAAGTCAAAAAAGTCATAAAAATAAGCAAAATGGGCCTAGGGGGTGTAAAAGTAACAAAAGGGTGCAAAAAGAAATAGCAAATCAGGCCCAACCCATGAAGACCTTCTTCAACCTCCAGACTGTTCTTGTTTAAAAACGCGCGCTTGGTACATGAATTCAAACATCCTGATTCCTTGAGTTTTAACAAAAACTTACAACACCAAAAATGTTAAGCATTGAATCACGAATCCAGACATATAAAGAACTCATCCTAACTCTCAGAAATGAGAGAGAATTTCTTCTCCCCCAATTCCTGACCTAGTTTTTCTTCCATGTTCAGACTTAAAATTCTCTAAGCATACATAATATAAATGAAATCTAATCACATGGGCATGTTCAGGGCTATGAATATGACATGTTTTCTTCACAAACCTAAAGCTAACAATGCCTATATTGAGAGATAGAACTTAATGAATATACCTGTTCAGTTAGAATTGTGCCTTGCAATGGAGGAGCTTTCAGGGCAAAATGATGATTTGTACAGCTTGCCTGAAGTGTAGTGATGCTATTCCAATGCTTGGAGTGTTTTGAATCGTGCCAAATCAAGCTGCAGAAGTCCACCTGCAAGATAGAAAAATGGAAATGGCAAATGGTGCTATGGCTGTTACAGTCTCAGTTCAAGGTTTGGAATAGTTTATGTGGATATTATGGAATGTGTTTGAAGTGTTTTTAGCAGGAATGCATGGAAGGTTTGAGCTGTGGAACTCAAACTGCAGGGATGCCCTGTTTTGGGCAGTTCAATGGTAATTCTGTGAATGAGAAGGCAATGGAGATGTTAGGGTCGTGTTCTAGCTCAGAATGGATGTCTTGAATGTGTTTGATAACTTTGTTTAAGGCTTGGTTAGCTGATATGAGAGTTGGTATGTGATATGCTATCTTTCTTACACTTTAAGCAACCAATGGCCAAGTTGAGTTTCTAGCTTGTACAGGCCCCCCTAATGTGCTGCATAACTCAGTCTTGATCAGTGTGATTAACTCCTAAACTTGTGCCAAAGAGATTTCAAATGTACTTGATTGGATTTGCTTTAGACATAAAGTGTAACTTTTCAAGAATGGCTATTTTACTTTTTCCATTTATGGCTTAGTTCTCCATGTAATGACCAAATGCATAGAACAACATCTTGGCACAATGGTTTTGCATTGAATTATTGAGTGAAAATGGGATTAGAGGCCTGCAATGTAGCTAGCACATGCTGAGTTTGAAAATGCACAAGTTATGGACATGTAATTTGGCCAAGAACAAAGTGAGTTGTCTCCATATTGCCAAATTCGATTCTCTCTAACCATGAGGTTGTTTGATGAGTTCTTTGACATTTTGGAAAGCTAGGAATGTGTACTACAATCCATATTTGAAATGCAAATTGAAATTCCAAGTGGAAGTATGTGAAAAATGGTCTTGAAGTTAGGTAAAAACCTTGTCTAAAATAGGTCAAATTTTCTCTAAGTTAAGAATGGTTTGGTACCCTTGTTCCAAAAATTGTAACTTGAGCTACAAGCTTCTTTTGGGAAACCTTTGTGAATCAAAGTTGTAGATTATGCAATAGGCTACAACTTTAATGTTTTTACTTTTGCTTGAATCCAAATGAATCTTGGTGAGAAAGTGGGGCAAAGTTAGGAAAAAATTAGGGTTTTTCAGAACTTAGAAAAATTCTAGTTATGAAAAAATCTTCATTTCAAACCCTAATTTGCAATTCTTGATTTCTTGATGAACAAGTTTCATGATTTGGCATGTTTTGATGAAAAATGAATCTTGACACTTGATTTTGACCAAAAAGTCAAAGTTTGACTTTTCAGTATACAGTCAAAATTGATCAATTGACTGGGAAATTCAACTGTCAATCTTGTGTATTTGGGATCTTTTGAACTTGTTGAGCATGTCAAGACAATTCCATGGGGTCCTTGAGTCCATATGTGAGCTTGGTTTGCCATTGGCTAGGTCAAACAGTCAAAAATTGCCTTTGTGTAGTCAAAACCCTAAAAATGACCATTTTGCCCTTTTGGTGATCTGATCAAATTTCTTGTGGAATTGTGATCCAAACTTGATCAAATGATCCATGTGAGTTCATAATGTTGACGTGGGTCAATTTTCATGAGATTTGACTATCAATTGGCCACAGTTGACTTTTTCCCCAATACAGTTGATTTCTAGGTCAACTGTCCAATTGATTGGGCAAAATTTGGAATCAAGACTTGAAACTTGGTATGGATAAACTTAGGAGTCCAACATGAAGCATGAAAGTCATCTTAGGCATTTTAGGTCAAAATATCTTTGTTCAAACACAAACCCTAATTTGGGTCAACAGTGCAAGGAGAAGTCTTGAGCAGAGGAAACCCTAATTGGATCTTGAGCTCCACGGGTTTTGTGATGAGAAAATGCTGAGGAAATGGGAGGGAAAATTTTGGGGTACAACAATGTATGTTATAGTTTTGGGAGAAGAGTTCTCTTAAGTAATTTTATTTCCAACTGAAAGTGTATGTAGATCCATTCAAGGTGGATGCAGTTCTAAGTTGGAGAACAACGAAGTCTGTTATAGAGGTTAATAGCTTGATGAGCTTAGATGATTACTATCATAGTTGTTAAGGTGTAGATATATATGAAATGTTGTTAGATAAGATGATAATGTTGAGAGTGTGATTGGAATGAGTTTGAGAGGTGGAGATACATGCATTTTTGATGTTGTGAAATATGGACAAGGATTAAGAGTTTAAGAATGTTGTTAGAATCCTTTATGTAGATAAAGACTCAGACTAAAGTGGAAGGATTTGTAATGTATTGATATGCCAACAGATCTCGAGTTAGAAAATTATTGATCATCGTGGGATGGTGGGTGAATGAGGATTAGACATGTTGTGTTTTAGAAAACTTGAATACAAGTTTTATGTAAACCCTATTATAGTTTGGTACAACGATTTATACTCCCTTATGGTTGTCGAATACTAATTGATAAATTGAGGAACTGATCACCCTCAATTCATTGTTAATAGTAGACGAGATTATGTTGGATGTTATAGATCTATCTTTCTATCTTAATGGTGTGAAAAAGTATGGATGTTATATCGTGAGAATAATCGCTCACCAGTTTATGTGAAATTAGTAGAGGAGTCATTGAGTGAGAGTTGAGACGTAATGGACAATTCGGAGTAGTGGGTTTGTGTGCGAGCTAACGTCACAAAGTGAAAGATTGAGAATATCAGGTGAATAACGATTTTATGACAAATGTTAAAGAAAGTTTTGGATTATATTGAAACTTGTAAACCATATAATCGACAGAAAATTAAATGAGAATGATGACTTAAGATGGATGATCAGAGTTGCGCAGCTGAAGCGTGATGTGGCGCAATTGCTATGCGTGTACAACTCGTTAGAAGTGAAGGATTAAAACATCATAAGCCTATCGTAATTATGTGTCTTAATTTACATGCTTGATTTTGTGGATGGTTGATATAGAGATGTTGTGCCAGGGCACTATGTTTGCTAGTAAATATTTGTGGATTTTATAAGAAGATTGTCGTGGATTATTGGTTGATGGTGGGCTATGGGTATGCTTGCTGAGTTATACAGTTAAGTTGATGTTGTAATGATTTTGTTATCATTATTGAGATGTTATTGTTGGTTACTGTAAGTGATGAATAATATCATATTATATGACGAAGTTAATTTTGTTGACTATGTTGATGTCACTATAATTGTGAATAGAGTTGTTGATATTTTGTTGATAGTTGACATACATATACGTATGAGAATAAATTTGTATATGCGCTTTGGTATTGGGAAAGTTGTTAAGAGGTGACATAGTATATCCAAGTATAAGTGAGTTATGGTTGTTACATTTCTACTGTGGGAGTTGTTATGTCAGAGTGTTGCCGAAAAGGTTGGTAAGTTATTGACGGGTATGTCATGAGGGTGTTGAGTGATTAGCATGTGTGTAATTGATTTACATCATGATTGAGTTGTTACTATGTCAAAAAGTAGTGGCCGAAGTGTTGGTAAATGCGGAGTTTGAGGATTAGAGAGTTGGATACGAGGTTCGCGTTAAGGATGGAAGTATCGAGTAGATTTTCGAGGACGAAAATATCCTAAGTGGGGGAGAGTTATAACTCCCCGATAATTTAATTAATTATTTAATTAAAATTATTAGTTGGAGTTCAGCAATATTGTGAATTATTGTTAAGTTGCTCTGTGTCATTATTTGATTAAATGGTGGTTTAATAATATTAAATATATTGGAGCATTATAAGATTAATTGTTGGGCTTATTTAAGTGATGTCATGTAGTAAATATGGGACTGTGGATATTGGCACAATAAGAATTACTAGAATTACAAGGTTAAGTGAATATAAAAGGAATTAGGTTAATTGAGAAAAGTGAGAGAATAGATGGGAGAAACTCATTCCCGTTTTTATTGTAGCAGTCTCACTAAATCGACAATCTCCAATTCATTAACCGTTGAATCATGCTCAAATTTTGAGGGTAGGTTCGTAACACCTACATCTAACTTTTGACCGTTGGGATCTTTAAAATAAGGTATGAGTTGGGAGATATCATCATCGCACTGTAGCTGCATATTTGGGAAAATTTTCAGCTTTGATTCTGATCTAGAGAGAGAAAAAATCTTGGAAGGTTTTGGTACAAGAGTAGTTGCAGAGAAGAGAAAAATAAGGGTTTTGAGGAGAAGAAGAGCGATACGTGGAAGTTACACCAAGCGGCCAAGAAGAGATTCAATCGGAGACCCTTAGAGTTACCTTCAATCCAAACCAGGTAAGGGTGGGGTTCAATCTCTATAACCGGGTATATGATAAACCGTATGTGGGGTTAGGTTGTATAAATTTGTGCCATGAATTATTGTCGATTCAGTTATATTGTGATTCTGTAAAGATTATCAGTCTTGCAATTTTAGTTTTCAGTGAATGTTCATAATGTGTTGATGAAGTTGTTCTGCAATTTATTTAAATCGTATTTCTGTTATGATGTTATTATGGCTATTATTGAGTTGTTGTCCTGAGATGAGTCTCGAAAGAACATATAGGCGTGGTGGAAAGACTATGTCATATCTTATATTATTATTAAGTTAATATAATTAGTAAAATAATTTAGTATCATATTGGATTAAAGAAGTTGGAGGAATAAATTGTAATGCTTTAGTCAAATGAATAGCATAATGTATATGTAAGAGTAGGAGAAATAATAGTGTATGGACTAATTTAGCTGAGCATTGTTAGGAAGTATCAGTACATGTAGTAATTTCAAATTATCATACAGAAAGTATAACGGAGAATTTTAGGAACAGGAGGAATAAGTGGAAATTGGTTTTGGTTTATAACTAATATTTGTCACTGGCAGAAAGTTGTAGTAATAGAAGTTGTAGATAACAAACAAGTAGTTTTGGCGGAGATCAATAATAGCAGTAAGCAAAATAACAGAGGTAGCGTAATTTAGTAGAATAAATTGATTTGTAGCAGTATAAATAAATAGTAGTAATAATAGTATATAAAACAGTACCGATTAGCCGAATTTGTAGATTTAGATGGTAAAAGTAGTTAACCGAAATTAGTTGAAATTGTCGGAGTGAGTCGTATATACATATGGCTATTTATAGTTGGTTTGTTTTGTTAGAATTATGTAGAATAAAGTTGATTTGCAGGTGAAGTCGAATTAAGTTGAATGGTTCCGGTTTATGGAATTGTGTTGTATACCTTGCTGAAAAATATGAAATTACAGATGATGATGAATTTGGTTGAATTACCTCTATTTATGGGTAATATTATGTTGTAGGCCTATGGCCAATGTTGATATATTATGTTGTTGTGATTGTCTCTGAATTCTTGTTGATAATGTGAAGTTGCATAGATTTTAGATGATGATGAATTACCTCTATTTACTGGTAATAATGGTGATGTGGGCTTATGCCTTGCGATGAATGATGATTGTTGTTAGTATGTGATGGTGCATTCATTGAGTTACATACATTTGCATACTTTGTGATGGCCTGTATTAGCGGATTTTGTGAAGGCATGTGTTGGTAAACTGTGAAGAAGGCTTATGCCTTGTTGATGCCTCTATTAATTGGCAATTTTTAAGTTGGGAGTTCTGCTCCCATGGTACCACATGCATGTGCGTTGTGATTGAGTCACATTTGATGTTGCATCTTGAGTTGTGGTGAAGATAGATTCATTGTTGCTTTATGTTGTTGGCTTGTTGTGACAAGTATTATCTAAAAGCTGTAAATTTAGTAGTTATGTCGTGTTGATGTTTCATTGTGATTAAAGTTATTTGTAAGTTGTGAAGTGGTGATTTTATATGATCTGATTTAATATATTATTTATCATATGACTAATTATATAGTTTGATATCTCACCTCTCCTGTTTGAATGTTACCCTCTGTTGGTAATGTGCAGGTAATCAAGAAGGATAGTTATTACCTCATTAGTTCGAGTCGGTGTTGTCGCTCTGATACGTAGCACTCGGGGGATGAACGCTTGATGTTTAGTTGTTGATTATTATTTCAGTTGCTGAATTTTTAAGTTGATTACATGAAATAATTGTTGTCTTGGGGTTGTTTTAGTTGAATAAAAGATGTTAAGTGAATTGAAGTTGAGTATGTATATTTCGTTGCTTATCAATAAAAAGTTGTTTGATTTTGAAGAATAAATCAGATTGTTATCGGTTCATCCGAGTTAAGTGTTATGTATCTGTTTGTATGCGATTAAATGAAGATTGATTTTTAGTTGAAAATGTAGCATTCTATTTATGTTGAACTCTGATTTTCTTATTATCTGCTGGGTAGAAATGTGGTGTTACATTAGTGGTATCAGAGTAGGTCGGTCCGTCCGACCAAGTTGTCTAATGTTGTCTGTTCCTTAGTGCGCGACAAGTGTGTGAACAATGTCGGTACTTGTTTGCCTTAATTGTAGGAAGTTGATTGAATATAAGTGGGGGAGAAGCTTTGCATCTCGGATATGTTCAATTGAAAGGTGTTGGTTCGGTGTGCTGCCGACGATGATAATGCAAGAATTATTGGAGTCTTGTTGTTCCCGAATTTGAAGGTGACTTGGATTCAAGGTCTTGTTGTTAGTCGAGTTAGAGCGCCTTGAGAGAAATTGATCAGACATTGTTGGTGCTTACTTCTCGAAGAATGAAGAGCAATGTAATATTTGTTGATTTACGAAGCAAGTGTAAGATGTCGATGTTTGAACAATGATGGAGTAATAAAGTTGTTGTAACTTTTGTGTTGGGATCACATAAGTGATTGTAGGAAGTAGTTGATGTTGATAAGTAGTTTTGAATCGCGAGTATGAGTCAAAACTTGAAGAAGTGAGTAGCGTTGCGAAAATAATTGTTGCCCTGGTGTTTTGGAAGCCGAACTTTGGAGAAGGAATGCATCTCTCGAGTTAAAAGAAGTTTGGGAGCATGAGATATGTTAAGAGTTGTTTGGAATATGTCTAAGTTGAAGACAAATGAGTTTCAGAGTGGAATTTCCGTAAGCGAATCGCAGGAAACTGCAGAATTGTTGTGGGACTTCAAAAATTCATAACTAGAGTTTCATGTATCCGATTTGAATTCCATTTGAAGATTTGGAAAGATAACGAAATGAGATTCATTTTAAAAATGGTTCTAGTAGCTGTAATAGATTCATTTATCACGTGATGATATTGGAAGTAAGTGCAGTTTGTTGTTAAACTTGTCTTTGGGACTAGACTTGTTCTTCAGTGTTGTACGGGACGTCAACGTCTGAGTTGGATGAATTAAAGGAGAAATTGGAAGATTTATTTAAAGTAATTTATGAAATCAAAGGTATCATTTGTAAAGCTTTGGTGTTATTAATTATAACGAAAGACGATAGTGCAAAGTTGTGTGGAATTTATGGTGTCGAAAAGGAGGAAGATTTATGCTAAGTTGTCACGATGTATGTTATAGTTTTTGGAGAAGAGTTCTCTTGAGTAATTTCATTTCCAACTGAAAGTGTATGTAGATCCATTCAAGGTGGATCCAGTTCTAAGTTGTAGAACGACAAAGTCTATTATAGAGGTTAATAGCTTGTTGAGCTTAGATGATTACTATCATAGTTGTTTGAGGTGTAGATATATATGAAATGTTGTTAGATACAATGATAATGTTGAGAGTGTGATTGGAATGAGTTTGAGAGGTGGAGATACATGCATTTTTGATGTTGTTAAATACGGAACAGGATTAAGAGTTTAAGAATGTTGGTAGAATCCTTTATGTAGATAAAGACTCAGACTAAAGTGGAAGGATTTATAATGTATTGATATGCCAACAGATCTCGAGTTAGAAAATGATTGATCCTCGTGGGATGGTGGGTGAATGAGGATTAGACATGTTGTGTTTTATAAAACTTGAATACGAGTTTTAAGGAAATGCTATAATAGTTTGGTACGATGATTTATACTCCCTTATGGTTGTCGAATACTAATTGACAAATTGAGGAACTGATCACCCTCAATTCATTATTAATAGTAGACGAGATTATGTTGGATGTTATAGATCTATCTTGTTATCTTAGTGGTGTGAAAAAGTATGGATGTTATATCTTGAGAATAATCGCTCACCAGTTTGTGTGAAATTAGTAGAGGAGTCGTTGAGTGAGAGTTGAGACGTAATGGACAATTCAGAGTAGTGGGTTTGTGTGCGAGCTAACATCGCAAAGTGAAAGATTGAGAATATCAAGTGAACAACGATTTTATGACAAATGTTAAAGAAAGTTTGGGATTAGATTGAAACTTGTAAACCATATAATCAACGGAAAATTTAATGAGAATGATGACTTAAGATGGATGATCAGAGTTGCGCAGCTGAAGCATGATGTGGCGCAATTACTATGCATGTACGACTCGTTAGAAGTGAAGGATTAAAACATCATAAGCCTATGAGAATGGTGTGTCTTAATTTACATGCTTGATTTGGTGTATGGTTGATATAGAGATGTTTTGCCAGGGCACTATGTTTGCTAGTAAATATTTTCAGATTTTATAAGAAGATTGTTCTGGATTGTTGGTTGATGGTGGGCTACGGGTATGCTTGCTGAGTTATACAATTAAGTTGATGTTGTAAGGATTTTGTTATCATTATTGAGATGTTATTGTTGGTTACCATAAGTGATGAATAATATCCTATAATATGACGAAGTTAATTTTGTTGACTATGTTGATGCCACTATAATGGTGAATAGAGTTGTTTATATTTTGTTGATAGTTGACATACATATATGTATGAGAATAAAGTTGTATACGCGCTTTGATATTGGGAAAGTTGTTAAGAGGTGACATGGTATATCCAAGTATAAGTGAGTTATGGTTGTTACATTTCTACTGTGGGAGTTGTTATGTCAGAGTTTTGCCGAAAAGGTTGGTAAGTTATTGACGGGTATATCATGAGGGTGTTGAGTGATTAGCAAGCGTGTAATAGATTTGCATCATGATTGAGTTGTTACTATGTCAAAAAGTAGTGGTCGAAGTGTTGGTAAACTCGAAGTTTGAGGATTAGAGAGTTGGATACGAGGTTCGCGTTAAGGATGGAAGTAGCGAGTAGATTTTCGAGGACGAAAATATCCTAAGTGGGAGAGAGTTGTAACGCCCCGATAATTTAATTAATTATTTAATTAAAATTATTAGTTGGTGTTGAGCAACGTTGTGAATTATTGTTAAGTTGTTCTGTGACATTATTTGATTAAATGGTGGTTTAATAATATTAAATATATTGGAGCATTATAAGATTAATTGTTGGGCTTATTTAAGTGATGTCATGTAGTAAATATGGGAGTGTGGTATTGGCCCAATAAGAATTACTAGAATTACAAGGTTAAGTGGATATAAAAGGAATTAGGTTAATTGAGAAAAGTGAGAGAATAGATGGGAGAAACTCATTCCCATTTTTATTGCAGCAGTCTCACTAAATTGGCAATCCCCGGTTTGTTAACCGTTGGATCATGCTCAAATTTTGAGGGTAGGTTCGCAATATCTACATATAACTCTTGATCGTTGGAATCTTCAAAATAAGGTATGAGTTGGGAGATATAATCATCACACTGTAGCTGCATATTTGGGAAAATTTTCAGTTTGATTCTGATCTAGAGAGGAAAAAAAATCTTAGAAGGTTTTGGTACAAGAGAAGTTGCAGAGAAGAGAAAAACAAGGGTTTTGAGGAGAAGAATATAGATACGTGGAAGTTACATCAAGCGGCTAAGAGGAGATTCAATCGGAGACCCTTAGAGTTACCTTCAGTCCAAACCAGGTAAGGGTGGGGTTCAATCTCTATAACCGGGTATATGATAAACCGTATGTGGGCTTGGGTTTTATAAATTTATGCCTTGAATTTTTGTCGATTCGGTTATATTGTGATTCTGTAAAGATTATCAGTCTTAAAATTTTAGTTGTCAGTGAATGTTTATAATGTGTTAATGAAGTTGTTCTGCAATTTATTTAAATCGTATTTCTGTTATGATGTTGTTATGGCTATTATTGAGTTGTTATCCTGAGATGAGACTCGAAAAAACATATAAGCTTGGTGGAAAGACTATGTCATATCTTATATTATTATTAAGTTAATATAATTATTAAAATAATTTAGTATCAGATTGGATTAAAGAAGTTACAGGAATAAATTGTAATGCTTTAGTCAAATGAATAGCAAAATGTATATGTAAGAGTAGCAGAAATAATAGTGTATGGACTAATTTAGCTGAGCATTGTTAGGAAGTATCAGTAGATGTAGAAATTGAAAATTATCATACAAAAAGTATAACGGAGAATTTTAGTAACGGGAGGAATAAGTTGAAATTGGTTTTGGTTTATAACTAATATTTGTCACTGGCAGAAAGTTGTAGTAATAGAAGTTGCAGATAACAAACAAGTAGTTTTGGCGGAGACCAATAATAACAGTAAGCAAAATAACAGAGGTAGCGTAATTTAGTAGAATAAATTGATTAGTAGCAGTATAAATAAATAGTAGTAATAACAGTATATAAAACAGTACCGATTAGCCGAATTTGTAGATTTAGATGGTAAAAGTAGTTAACTGAAATTAGTTGAAATTGTCGGAGTGAGTCGTATATACATATGGGTATTTTTAGTTGGTTTGTTTTGTTAGAATTATGTAGAATAAAATTGATTTACAGGTGAAGTCGAATTAAGTTGAATAGTTTCGGTTTATGGAATTGTGTTATATACCTTGCTGAAAAATATGAAATTGCAGATGATGATGAATTTGGTTGAATTGCCTCTATTTATGGGCAATATTATGTTGTAGGCCTATGGCTAATGTTGAGATATTGTGTTGTTTTAATTGTCTCTGAATTCTTGTTGATAATGTGAAGTTTCAGATATTTTAGATGATGATGAATTACCTCTATTTACTGGTAATAATGGTGATGTGGGATTATGTCTTGCGATGAATGATGATTATTGTTAGTATGTGATGGTGCATTCATTGAGTCACATACATTTGCATACTCTATGATGGCCTGTATTGGCGGATTTTATGAAGGCATGTATTGGCAAACTGCGAAGAAGGCTTATGCCTTGTTGATGCCTCTATTAATTGGTAATTTTTAAGTTGGGAGTTATGCTCTGATGGTACCACATGCATGTGCATTGTGATTGAGTCGCATTTGATGTTGCATCTTGAGTTGTGGTGAAGATAGATTCGTTGTTGCTTTATGTTGTTGACCTGTTGTGACAAGTATTATCTAAAAGTTGTTAATTTAGTAGTTATGTCTTGTTAATGTTTCATTGTGATTAAAGATGTTTGTAAGCTGTGAAGTGATGATTTTATATGATCTGATTTAATATATTATTTATCATATGACTAATTATATAGTTTGACATCTCACCCCTTCTATTTGAATGTTGCCCTCTATTGCTAACGTGTAGGTGTGATCGGTGGAAATAGAACTGACTGTTTTTTAGCTGGTTTCGCGAAATGTCGCGGTAAGCAAGAGTCGCCACCGTCTTTTATGTTCTCCAACATGGAAAGGACAAAAGCACAACAAAATTCCTTATTCGAGAATGTTTCTCGGTTCGGGAGGTAGATTTATAGAAAGGGAAGGTGTTAGCACCCTTTCTATCCGTGGTTATCCACAGGCTCTTAGGTACTTGCTCTTATGTTTTCAAAAGATGTTTGCTTTTCAAGTGTGTGTGGGTTTTGAAAAAGTTTCGTTTGAAAAATTTCTAAGTAACTCTTGTATCAGTCCTCCAGAGTGTGTGAAAAATTTGTTTGAAATCTTTTAGAAAGTGTGAGGTGTGAAGAGTATTTTTGTTTGTTTTTGAAAAGAGCAAGTACCTATGAGAATCTACCTACTCTAAGGAATTAAGCTGTGTAAGAGTCTTTTAGATAGTGCTATCCCACCATTGAGAGGTAGGTAGCACCATCGTTGGAGGTGTTCGGGTCAATTTGATTATCGGGACAATGTGGTCACCGAAGCAACGGTAGGACACCTTAGAAGTAACCCTAATGTCCTAGATCCTTTTTTATCCGAGGCAACCGTTTCGAGGTAACTGTTCTGAGGCAACTGTTCTGAGGCAACTGTTTCGAGGCAACTGTTCCGAGGCAACTGGATCATGGACATAAGGACTACTAAAACGTCCTATACTTGACGACCACGTTTCGAAGGCAACAAGTGAGGCGTACCCTAGAAGTGGTGTGTGTATTTGTGTGTTGTATTCAGTAATGTTTGTCTTGTTAATTAGTGAGCTACGAGTTGTTTTTATTTACATACATTCTTTCATGCAAGTTAACAGTTAAGGGGTGCGGAAAGTAAATTGCGGAAACATAAATCCTACGCTATTACAAGGCGCGGGTCTATACATCGCCAAAAATTACAAAGACCCGTTTTTTAGTAAATAAGTACGGAAATTAAATAAAGCGATAAACCTATTTAACTATTACATTCTTGAAGGCAATTACATAATAATCAAATAAAGTAAATGCGCGCGAATAAATTAATCGGGAATGTCTAAGGGTGTTTGTTGACCCTTTTAAGAAAAGAAATTGATTTTTTGGCTTTTTTTTATAATTAAAGTGAAATTAAAGCTAATTAATGACTAATTAATTAATTTAATTAAAAAGAAAATATTTTTTTGTTTTTTATATTTTTATGAAATAAAAGAAATGGAATAACATTAAAATTAACTTTACTTAATTCTAGATCTATTTTAATTTTTTTAGAAAGGAATTAAAATGGCCTAATTAAACTATTTTAGTTAATGTTTATTTACAAAATAAAATAATAATGATAATAATGATGTAATTCTATTTTTTTTTATTTTATGAAAATATGTTAATTAAGTTAATTTGTTAATAATAATAAAAATAAAAAAAGGGTTAGAAATTAAAATAATAGAAAAACAAAACAAAATGAAAAAAAGAAGTAAAACCAAGGGGGTGTGGGTTGAAATTTGGAGGTGTTGAATTGAATCTTGGCCCATTAGCAGGAAGCCTTGTTTGACGTTTCATGGTAGCCTGTGTACGCTTTAACTCCAGACCATGGTGTTCCTTGCTTTTTGTCCTTTAGATCTGCCTTGAAGACACCTGGCTTGTTGGATCTGTGAGGTCTATAGTGTTCCTCTTTTGAGAATCTGCATGTGAAAGCAATGAAAAAAATGATATGGAAATTATAGGGGACCTGGGAAGAACTTATAGCGTGGTATGAGACTCAAGACTTGGCAAAGGTTGCTTTAGCTTCAGGGTGTGGCAAGGAATAGAACCACGTACTTGTTTTGATCTGAAGATGCTCGCAACTATGTTTTAGAACTCTCACTTTTTGAATAATTTTTTGGTTTTGCTCTTGGTCGTTTCTGCACACACCATCTTTTTGAATGAGGTTGGGAAGGCTTGTATATATAGTGTGTAATGTGTATCAAACAATATTATGGTCATTGAAGCCTTGCATTCATGTTTGAGATTTCCTCCATAACCAACTTTGAACCATTTTCCATATTTGTGAAATTTTGAATTTTTATGCCCATAATAGGCCATGCACGAATTTGGAATGTGTTTTAAGGTGTATCAAAGCTAATCAACACAAAATATATCCCTCCATTAATTTCTTGGATTTTTATTTGAATTTTAAAGATTTAAAATGAATTAAATCAAATAAAATTAAATAGAAATGAAAAAATTAATTTTAAATCTTGAAATAAATTGTGGGACACGTGGGAGGCATGGCCAAGCTGAATCAAGTGGAAAAAGTGGGCCCCTTTTGTCAAAAATGAAGTTTCAAGGATAATTGACTTTGGCCATTTCACAAAAATTTCCCAACTTCTCCAATGCATATCTTGCTCAATTTTGAAGCTATGAACATGTTCTTGGACATTTTGGAAAGGTCTTGAAGTCCTCTAACCAATGTCTTTGGTCCCATGTCATTTTGATTTACCAATATCAAGTTATGGTCTTTGACTTAAAGTCCCTTTTTGTTGACTTTTGAAAATGACCTATAATGTTGAAATTGATAACTTTTTGTGAGAGAATTTCTTGGACTTGGAATGTGAAGATGAGTTGTAGGAAATGTCATCCCCTTCAAAATGAGCTTTGTATGGGATTTTTCTGATGAACCATGAAAACGTTATGCCTTGATCAAGTTAAAGTTGACTTTTCAGCTTTCCAAAAATAGAAACTTTTGCATCTTGAGACTTTTTGAGCCATGCTTGTGAAATCATGATCAAGAATTGATCAAATGAGGATTGTGGCTTCAAAATAAGATGTTGACCAAATTTTTTGACTTTTGACTGTCAAATGACCATTTTGCCCCTGCAGTTGACTGTGGAGCAATTAGGATTTTTGACTGTACAATTTGATGCTGTGAGTCTTGAACCTTGACATATAGGTGCTTGACAATGTTTATGAGCATATGGGACTTGATTGAGCCCTTGAAAACTTCAACTTCCTTGCAAGAACCAAAACCCTAATTTGACTGGCTTTAGGAGAATGGTTGACTGTGTAGCCCTTGAGTAGACTTTGAACCCTTTGAGGCAAAACTTTGAAGATTATGGGAGGACAAATTTTGGGGTACAACAGTTTCCCCTGTTCAATCTTCTTAGACCTGAGGATGTAGATTGGCTTGTGTGCCTTTCGTGATCCGAGGGTGGAAGATGATTGAACACTAGAGTGCCTAGAAATTTGCACTCACATAGTAGAGTATCAGTAGTGTGATAGCGGGAATGGGCTTACAGATGCCATTTGGAGAGATGGTGGATAGGAGGATGGGCTTATAGATGCCATCTGGAGCTGTGATGGAGTCTTGTCGGGAATGGGCTTATTGATGCCATTTGGAGACTGTTGGTATGTGGTTGAATCTGAATAAGAAATAGAATAGCTTCCGTGTCTGGAGCATATCTAGTCTATATGTAATTGCTGACGTCTGAACGAGTAGTAGAATGACCGCCGGGTCTGGGGTATATCCATACTGCATCTGAATGAGTGGCAGAATGTCATCCGAATCTGGATCGTATCTGGACTGAACAATAGAATAGCATCCGGGATGGAGCATCTCTAAGTTGTCTTTAGAAGTTTGAATCTGAGTAAGCAATAGAATAGCGTCCGTGGTTGGAGCATCTCCCAGCTATATCTGAAAGGAAATCTGGGATAAGTATCAGAACGTCGCCATGCCTGGGTCACATCTGAACTATCTCTAGAAGGAGTCTTGACTAAGCAAAAGAACAACATCCATATTTGGAGCATCTCCCAGCTACATCTGAAAGGAAATATGGAATAAGTATCAGAATGTCGCCATGCCTGGGTCACATCTGAACTATCTCTAGAAGGAGTCTTGAATAAGCAAAAGAACATCATCCATATTTGGAGCATCTCCCAGCTATATCTGAAAGGAAATCTGGAATAAGTATCAGAACATCGCCATGCCTGGGTCACATCTGAACTATCTCTAGAAGGAGTCTTGAATAAGAAAAAGAACAACATCCATATCTGGAGCATTTCCAAGCTATCTCTGAAAGGAAATCTGGAAGAAGTATCAGAACGTCGCCATGCCTGGGTCACATCTGAACTATCTCTAGAAGGAGTCTTGAATAAGCAAAAGAACAACATCCATATTTGGAGCATCTCCCAGCTATATCTGAAAGGAAATCTGGAATAAGTATCAGAACATCGCCATGCCTGGGTCACATCTGAACTATCTCTAGAAGGAGTCTTGAATAAGCAAAAGAACAACATCCATATCTGGAGCATTTCCAAGCTATCTCTGAAAGGAAATCTGGAAGAAGTATCAGAACGTCGCCATGCCTGGGTCACATCTGAACTATATCTAGAAGGAGTCTTGAATAAGCAAAAGAACAGCATCCATATCTGGAGCATTTCCAAGCTATCTCTGAAAGGAAATCTGGAATAAGTATCAGAACATCGCCATGCCTGGGTCACATCTGAACCATCTCTAGAAAGAATCTCTGAATAAACAATAGAATATCATCCGTGGTTGGAGCATCTCTAAGTTATCTCTGAAAGGAAATCTGGAATGAGTATCAGAACGTCGCCATGCCTAGGTCACATCTGGACTATCTCTAGAAGGAGTCTTGAATAAGCAAAAGAACAGCATCCATATCTGGAGCATGTCTAAGCTATCTCTGAAAGGAAATCTAGAATAAGTATCAGAACGTCGCCATGCCTGGGTCACATCTGAACTATATCTAGAAGGAGTCTGAATAAGAATTAGAGCAGCATCCAGATCTGGAGCATCTCTAGGCTATCTCTGGAGATAAATCTGGAATAAACAATAGAATAGCCTCCGTGGTTGGAGCATTTCTAAGTTATCTTTAGGAGTTTGAATCTGAATAAGCAATAGAATATCGTTCGGGTCAGGAGCATCTCTAAGCCATCTCTGAAAAGAACTCTGAATAAGCAAAAGAATAGCGTCCATATCTGGAGCATTTCCCAGCTATATCTGAAAGGAAACTCTTGAATAAGAAAAAGAATAACGTCCATCTCGGGAGCATTTCTAAGCCATCTCTGAAGAGAAAATCTGAATAAGCAAAAGAACAACATCCATCTCTGGAGCATTTCCAAGCTATATCTGAAAAGAAACTCTTGAATAAGCAAAAGAATAACATCCATCTCTGGAGCATTTCTAAGCCATCTCTGAAGAGAAAATCTGAATAAGCAAAAGAACAGCATCCATCTCTGGAGCATTTCCAAGCTATATCTGAAAAGAAACTCTTGAATAAGCAAAAGAATAACATCCATCTCTGGAGCATTTCTAAGCTATCTCTGAAGAGAAAATCTGAATAAGCAAAAGAACAACATCCATCTCTGGAGCATTTCCAAGCTATATCTGAAAAGAAACTCTTGAATAAGCAAAAGAATAACATCCATCTCTGGAGCATTTCTAAGCTATCTCTGAAGAGAAAATCTGAATAAGCAAAAGAACATCATCCATCTCTGGAGCATTTCCAAGCTATATCTGAAAAGAAACTCTTGAATAAGCAAAAGAATAACATCCATCTCTGGAGCATTTCTAAGCTATCTCTGAAGAGAAAATCTGAATAAGCAAAAGAACAACATCCATATCTGGAGCATTTCTAGCTATATCTGAAAAGAAACTCTTGAATAAGCAAAATAATAACATCCATCTCTGGAGCATTTCTAAGCTATCTCTGAAGAGAAAATCTGAATAAGCAAAAGAACAGCATCCATCTCTGGAGCATTTCCAAGCTATATCTGAAAAGAAACTCTTGAATAAGCAAAAGAATAACATCCATCTCTGGAGCATTTCTAAGCTATCTCTGAAGAGAAAATCTGAATAAGCAAAAGAATAGCATCCATATCTGGAGCATTTCCCAGCTATATATGAAACTTTTTAATGTAGATATGCCCTGGCTGGATACAGGAATCGAATCTGGAATTTATCGTCTACAGATATGCCCTGGCTGGATACAGGTATCGAATCTCTAAACTCTTCATGCAGATATGCCTTGGTTAGATACATGTATCGAATCCATAATCAGTCGCTCATAGATATGCCCTGGCTAGATATAGGTGTCGAATCTGGAACTGCGACAGTTGATAGTAATCGTCTTTGGATTGACCTTTTTCCTGAAAAGGCAAAACATCAGTTGTATGCAATGTCATAGTGTATGAAATGCATGATGTCATGATATTCTCAAAAATAAATGAGATTGTGTGTTTATGATGCGTATATGCATGCGTCATGGTGTATGATAATGTAATGTTTATGAATGTATTTTCGTCTAGGAAAATAAATCCTTGACGAATGCCGGGAGCTTGAATCCTGGGCTGATATTTGAAGAGTAGAATTCTTCGTTTCCGCTGGGGGATGATGGTTGCAAGAATAAACCGGTAGGAGAAGATGACTCCGTCGGGGAATAAACTTGTTAGAGAGATTACTCTGCGGGGAATACTCTGTGGGAAGAGATACTTCGCTGAGGTTTGACGATAACTCCGCTGGAGATACCGTTGATGAGCTATGTTGGGGAATTTGAGGAACTCCGCTGGGGGATAGGAAGAACTTCGCCGAGGACGAACTTTCCGTGGTAATTATCTGAGGATAACCCAGTTATACCCTGGTGGGGAATAACCTTTGAATAAAGTCGGGGAGACGCATTCGTACTCTGCGAGGGATAAGCTTCCAGAATCTACTGGGGATAAGCTTCCAGAGTCTACTGGGGATAAGCTTCCAGAGTCTACTGGGGAGGATGATTCAACTCTCCTGGGGAAGCTTTTGAATTGTATTGGGGGAATGGCTCCACTGGATGTTTGGTATTCCGCCGGGGAACAATCTTATATTAAGACTGTCGGGGATGCTTGATTAGGAATATCTGTATACTCTGCTGGGGAATATTGAGATTTCCTGGGGATACTCAACTTCCTTAAGGCTGACAGTAGACTAACTCTGCTTGGGGAGAGTGTCACTGACTTACTGGAGATACTGTGCCTTTTCGGGGCTAATTGGGAGACCAACTTTGCTCGGGGAGAATTGTTGAGTCTTATCTTACTCTGCGGGGAGTGGAGGTATCTTGGTTACATTCTTCAGCTGAACTTACCTTGGTACCTTGGTGGACAGAGCAACTAGATCGTTCAGACAATTCTTATTGCCCCAGCTTCTGCGGGAGAAGGTACCTGTAGGGGTGCTTGATGACTGACAATTGACAAATCTTCTTCTGGTAGGCAAGTGACAAGATGCTGGGACATAGTCGTACGCTTTTGATCCCTAACTTTTGCCTGGACCGCCCTTTCGGGTTTTCAGTCCACCGGGGTACCCATTTTTGCCCAAGCCGTCTTTTCAGGTTTTTGACTTGCCGGGTGTACAGATTTTTTCATTTTCATCCCTTATTTTTGCCCGAACCCTTTTGGTTTGCCGGGAAGTCCTTATTTTTGCCTAGGTGTGTCAACCTAGCGGGTCTTTGATTATGCGCAGTATTTTTTCGACTATGTCCGTGCTCTCAGGATGTAGGGAGGTGCCCCTGTCAGTAGTATTGTGTTGTCATACCACCAGAAGATCTTCGTTTGATCGTCCAATGCCCCAAGTGATCCAGATGGAGATTTGCCCCAAGCTGGTTGGCCTTTTGAGAGATTCTCCGAATCTTGACTTAACTGCCCCAGATGATGGGCAATGATCATGCCATGCCCCTTGATTGGGAGTGTTTCTTCTATTTGAGCTTTTGTTGAGAAGATTCTTGTTCACTAGACATTCGTCGTGCGAATTTCTCTGCATGTTCGAACAGATAGTCATATGCAAACAATGTTATTCTAAAAATGCAACGCTTATGTTTGTCTTGAAGTTTTTTTGAAAATACATGTTTTCATAAAAACAAGTGAATTTTTTTGTAAACTGTGATGTCAACTCGTTATTTTACCGCAAGCCCTAAGGAGTCAGGATACCTTTCGTAATAGTATGCTTTCGAACCAAACCATGCTTCAGCTAGGACTTTTAAAAGTTGTAACGTGGCCTGGTTCAATGGTTTAAGAAACAAAGGTTAAAGGCTCAAATTTTATTTGTACCCACCCGCTCTTCGTGATGTTCTTCAAACCTAAACTCAGCTGATCGTACGTTAGACCTTGTTTGAGTCTTTGCTCTGACATTCCGGTGATGGTTCGGATATTGACAATTTATTTTGAATAGGCAGTCATTTCCTTTTATGTTGAGGGTTTGTAGGACCTCTTTCTTTTTTTATTTCATTATCCCTGTCTTTTGCCTGAACTGTTTCTTTTCGTATTACAGTCAGCAGGATGCCCCAGTTTTTGTAAGTCTCCTTTATAGGTTTTGACTTATATGGGCTTTCATTTTGAGAGATAATGACTGCCTGTCTTTATGCTTATTCGGAACCATCACTGTCTTTTGTTTCAGAAGGACTTCTTTTGATGCCATTCATTGTGCACCTGGATCAACTGAGAAGACTACCCTGCCCCAGGTTATGATTAAGGGTTTTAATTTTTGAAAATAAAGGAACTCCTACTTCTTTGGCTCGAAGGGGGTTGACGAGGGATTATCTTCCTTATAACTCCACTATTTAGGATTTGAAACAATGTCTGTACCTCATCAGCGGGGTCTGTTCAAAAGCATACTGTAAAGATCGTGGTATCGTTTTCGTCATCCTCCCTCAAGAGGCTTAGAATTATTAATTGAGAGTTTGAACATCACAAAAAATGAAAGTAGTTTGAATATAGCGAATGCGAATATATTGATTCAAAACAGACATATGCGATGCATTGATAAAGTAATAAAGTTTGCTATGATAATAATTGTTTGAACAATCAAAGAAAAATACAACTTGAATATTCGAATGAACAAAAGTTTTCTCGTCTCAGGACTTGTCATTTCAAATGGTGAATCCTGCAGGGATGGTAGAAGAACTCATCCTGACCCTCTTGGGTGAAATCCACTGCTCCTTCATTAATCAGGTCCTGGACCTTGTTCTTCAGAGCCCAACAGTCGGCAGTGTCATGTCCAGGACTATCAGAGTGGTCTGCACATCTTTTGTTGGGATGATAGTTAGGAGCAGAGATGTTGGGATTCCGGGGAGGAGCCCTTAGTGTAATCAGATTCAATCTCAACAGGTGTTGTAAAGCTTGAAACAGCGACACGTTGAGCTGGGTGAATTGCCTCATGGGCTTGTTTGGCTTACTCTGATCAACCTGTTGCTCTAGGCGAGGTTGTGGTTGGACTTGTGAAGTGGTAGCAATTTGGAGAGGTCTATTCTTCACCATACCAGACTCTTGTCCTCTTGGAAGCTGATCAATGACCTGGTCCCTGACTTGGACTGGTTGCTTCATGTTGTATCTGTCTTGATGAAGCTGACTGATCATGGTCCTCAACTCTTCTTGCTCCTGAGCTAAGCCTTGGATGAGAGCCATTTGCCCCAGCATCTGGGTTCTCATTGTATCTACCTCAGCTTGCAGACGTTTCATCCGTTCGTCCTTATCATCTTCGGGACTTTTCTTGGCCAAATTCCCCATGAGGAGTGTCCTCAACTCTTCCTGCCCCTTGGATAAGCTTAGGAAGATCTCCCTGAACTGAGTCTCTTGAGCATGAAGACCCTGGTTATTTTGTTGGGAAGCCATTGCTGAAATAGACAGCGAAGAAGGTAAGAGACCTGTACCAAGGGTACCTGTAATGCAATGATATGTATGTATGCATGCGATGTTTTCAAGGATCTCGCGGGGTAAACAAGAAAAATTGTTAGAATTTGAATTTTGTAGCTTGATGAAAGGAACTTCATGTTGATGAGAGTCCTTCTTCAAGAGTCAAGGCTCACCATATCGAGTGGGTCATAGCCCCTGACTCAAGTCATTAACTTTGGCTAGAGGAAAATAAATCCCCTTTGCCCCTGTTGTTGGACATTTGATTCATCATGACCTGCATCGCAGGCCCTTGAGATCCTTAAAATGGATTAGTCCTTATGTAGGATGTATGCAATGGTATGATGGTATGATGCTATGCTATGCGTGGAGTAATGTAGGTAAACCCTGTTATGAGTCCAGATTAAGGACTGTAAACAAACCCTGCAAGAAACTCATGTGTTAGATAACAAGCATGCAAGTAGTCAAGTTTGAAAGCACACAAGTCACACAAGACAACCCTTAGAGTTTAGGCCAGCATGAAGTTCAGGTACTACCCTCTTTCAGTTTCGTTGGTTAAGACCTGTCCTATCAAAAGTAACCGGGTTCTAGAGGATCCCAATATCACTGACTACCCTCAATCGGTCATAACTCCAGCGTCGCAATCTTTTCTTGCGGCCAGAACCATCGCGAGAGTTTAGCCTCAATGGGTGTAGCATATTGCTACTGTTCTATGGCCAAGTTGGGTCACATTAGGGTTCTAAGGTCGGTTGGTGCTTAATGACTCCTCAGAAGACCCATGTTCTCCTCGTTGCAACACAAGGGATATCGGTACAGACCAAGGTGCCACACCAACGTAGCCACTGCTTCACCCATGTCGGTCTACGCCAGACAGGTCCCTCACAGCTTATGCTACCTAAAAGGGTATCCCCAGATCTGGGTTAGGATCTATGAAATTCCGATACAAAGCCCACAAATATAAAGCAATCAAAGCAAAGCAATTGAAAACATAAGTATGATCTAATCCTAAGGTACACCTCACTTTTATAGTCCCCAGCAGAGTCACCAGTTCTGTGATCGGTGGAAATAGAACTGACTGTTTTTTAGCTGGTTTCGCGAAATGTCGCGGTAAGCAAGAGTCGCCACCGTCTTTTATGTTCTCCAACATGGAAAGGACAAAAGCACAGCAAAATTCCTTATTCGAGAATGTTTCTCGGTTCGGGAGGTAGATTTATAGAAAGGGAAGGTGTTAGCACCCTTTCTATCCGTGGTTATCCACGGGCTCTTAGGTACTTGCTCTTATGTTTTCAAAAGATGTTTGCTTTTCAAGTGTGTGTGGGTTTTGAAAAAGTTTCGTTTGAAAAATTTCTAAGTAACTCTTGTATCAGTCCTCAAGAGTGTGTGAAAAATTTGTTTGAAATCTTTTAGAAAGTGTGAGGTGTGAAAAGTATTTTTGTTTGTTTTTGAAAAGAGCAAGTACCTATGAGAATCTACCTACTCTAAGGAATTAAGCTGTGTAAGAGTCTTTTAGATAGTGTTATCCTACCATTGAGAGGTAGGTAGCACCATCGTTGGAGGTGTTCGGGTCAATTCGATTATCGGGACAATGTGGTCACCGAAGCAACGGTAGGACACCTTAGAAGTAACCCTAATGTCCTAGATCCTTTTTTATCCGAGGCAACCGTTTCGAGGTAACTATTCTGAGGCAACTGTTCTGAGGCAACTGTTTCGAGGCAACTGTTCCGAGGCAACTGGATCATGGACATAAGGACTACTAAAACGTCCTATACTTGACGACCACGTTTCGAAGGCAACAAGTGAGGCGTACCCTAGAAGTGGTGTGTGTATTTGTGTGTTGTATTCAGTAATGTTTGTCTTGTTAATTAGTGAGCTACGAGTTGTTTTTATTTACATACATTCTTTCATGCAAGTTAACAGTTAAGGGGTGCGGAAAGTAAATTGCGGAAACATAAATCCTACGCTATTACAAGGCGCGGGTCTATACATCGCCAAAAATTACAAAGACCCGTTTTTTAGTAAATAAGTACGGAAATTAAATAAAGCGATAAACCTATTTAACTATTACATTCTTGAAGGAAATTACATAATAATTAAATAAAGTAAATGCGCGCGAATAAATTAATCGGGAATGTCTAAGGGTGTTGACCCTTTTAAGAAAAGAAATTGATTTTTTGGCTTTTTTTTTATAATTAAAGTGAAATTAAAGCTAATTAATGACTAATTAATTAATTTAATTAAAAAGAAAATATTTTTTTGTTTTTTATGTTTTTATGAAATAAAAGAAATGGAATAACATTAAAATTAACTTTACCTAATTCTAGATCTATTTTAATTTTTTTAGAAAGGAATTAAAATGGCCTAATTAAACTATTTTAGTTAATGTTTATTTACAAAATAAAATAATAATGATAATAATGATGTAATTCTATTTTTATTTTATTTTATGAAAATATGTTAATTAAGTTAATTTGTTAATAATAATAAAAATAAAAAAAGGGTTAGAAATTAAAATAATAGAAAAACAAAACAAAATGAAAAAAAGAAGTAAAACCAAGGGGGTGTGGGTTGAAATTTGGAGGTGTTGAATTGAATCTTGGCCCATTAGCAGGAAGCCTTGTTTGACGTTTCATGGGAGCCTGTGCACGCTTTGACTCCAGACCATGGTGTTCCTTGCTTTTTGTCCTTTGGATCTGCCTTGAAGACACCTGGCTTGTTGGATCTATGAGGTCTATAGTGTTCCTCTTTTGAGAATCTGCATGTGAAAGCAATGAAAAAAATGATATGGAAATTATAGGGGACCTGGGAAGAACTTACAGCGCAGTATGAGCCTCAGGACTTGGCAAAGGTTGCTTTAGCTTCAGGGTGTGGCAAGGAATAGAACCACATGCTTGTTTTGATCTGAAGATGCTCGCAACTATGTTTTAGAACTCTCACTTTTTGAATAATTTTTTGGTTTTGCTCTTGGCCGTTTCTGCACACACCATCTTTTTGAATGAGGTTGGGAAGGCTTGTATATATAGTGTGTAATGTGTATCAAACAATATTATGGTCATTGAAGCCTTGCATTCATGTTTGAGATTTCCTCCATAACCAACTTTGAACCACTTTCCATATTTGTGAAATTTTGAATTTTTATGCCCATAATAGGCCATGCACGAATTTGGAATGTGTTTTAAGGTGTATCAAAGCTAATCAATACAAAATATATCCCTCCATTAATTTCTTGGATTTTTATTTGAATTTTAAAGATTTAAAATGAATTAAATCAAATAAAATTAAATAAAAATGAAAAAATTAATTTTAAATCTTGAAATAAATTGTGGGATACGTGGGAGGCATGGCCAAGCTGAATCAAGTGGAAAAAGTGGGCCCCTTTTGTCAAAAATGAAGTTTCAAGGATAATTGACTTTGGCCATTTCACAAAAATTTCCCAACTTCTCCAATGCATATCTTGCTCAATTTTGAAGCTATGAACATGTTCTTTGACATTTTGGAAAGGTCTTGAAGTCCTCTAACCAATGTCTTTGGTCCCATGTCATTTTGATTTACCAATCTCAAGTTATGGTCTTTGACTTAAAGTCCCTTTTTGTTGACTTTTAAAAATGACCTATAATGTTGAAATTGATAACTTTTTGTGAGAGCATTTCTTGGACTTGTAATGTGAAGATGAGTTGTAGGAAATGTCATCCCCTTCAAAATGAGCTTTGGATGGGATTTTTCTGATGAACCATGAAAAAGTTATGCCTTGTTCAAGTTACAGTTGACTTTTCAGCTGTCCAAAAATAGAAACTTTTGCATCTTGAGACTTTTTGAGCCATGCTTGTGAAATCATGATCAAGAATTGATAAAATGAGGATTGTGGCTTCAAAATAAGATGTTGACCAAAAATTTTGACTTTTGACTGTCAAATGACCATTTTGCCCCTACAGTTGACTGTGGAGCAATTAGGATTTTTGACTGTGCAATTTGATGATGTGAGTCTTGAACCTTGACATATAGGTGCTTGACAATGTTTATGAGCATATGGGACTTGATTTAGCCCTTGAAAACTTCAACTTCCTTGCAAGAACCAAAACCCTAATTTGACTGGCTTTAGGAGAATGGTTGACTGTGTAGCCCTTGAGTAGACTTTGAACCCTTTGAGGAAAAACTTTGAAGATTATGGGAGGGCAAATTTTGGGGTACAACAGCAGGTAATCAAGAAGGATATTTATTACCTCGTTAGTTCGAGTCGGTGTTGTCGCTCTGATACATAGCACTCGGGGGGGGGGGTGAACGATTGATGTTTAGTTGTTGATTATTATTTCAGTTGCTGAATTTTTAAGTTGATTACATGGAATAATTGTTGTCTTGAGGTTGTTTTAGTTGAATAAAATATGTTAAGTGAGTTGAAGTTGAGTATGTATATTCCTTCTGTTGTACCCCAAAATTTTCCCTCCCATATTTCTCAAAACATTTCAAGAAAGGTCCTCAAGTTGCTCAAGGTAGTCCAAGGGTTGGCCAGACAAGCTCTCTCCTAAGGCAGTCTACCCCAAACTAGGGTTTCATGTTGCATCAAGATACTTGAGTCCAAATGATCCCAAGTGCTAACCAATGTCCTAATATGTTATCAAGATCATCCATGTCAAGTTTCAAGCCTTGCAGAGGAAGTTTTCCCAGTCCATTGCTCAAAAGCCTGAAAATCGACTGTGCTAGGGCAAAAGTCAACTGTGGCCCACATACAGTGAAACTTCAAGATTTTTGGTCAACATTATCATTTTGAAGTATATTTCATCATTTGATCAAGTTTTGATCATGATTCATCAAGCATTGCTCATAATTCATCAAGATTCAAAAGTTGCTAAATTAGGGTTTTGCAGGAAACGTCAACTCAACTTTGACCAAGCATAACTTTCTCATACTTTATGAGAAATGACCCATCCAAAGCTCATATTTAAGAGGATGCAATTACCTACAATACATCTTCATCTCCCAAGTTCAAAATATGCACTCACAAGAAGTTATGAATTTGGACATTATAGGTCATTTTGGAAAGTCAACAAAAATACCTTTTGGGTCAAAGCTTCTTACATGAACATGGAAGATCCAATTGAGATTAAACCAAATAGGTCTCTTAGGGGACATCCTAAGCTTTCTAAAAAGTCAAAGAACACCCTCATAAGGTTAAACTTGAGAGAGATATGCATTGTCAAAGTTGGACAATTTTTGAAAAAATGCATGAAGCAAATATTGACCAAACTTGGATTTTTTCCAAATGGGCCTATCTTTTCAAGTTTGAAACTCATTCCTAACATGGTCCACGACCTCTAAGTCCACCCATATATTTTTCTACTATTTATGCTATTTATTTTGATATTTTATTCATTAAAATTCAGAATTAAATAAATAAATAATAGAAATAATGTAAATTTTGATGTGAATCCATTTTGGGAAAGTTTTATGCTGGTTTATGTCAATTGATTTCGTGCAATAACTCTTCAAATATGTCCAGGTTCATCCACATGTGAAAATGGCATAAAATCATCAAATATGGCATTTTTTTCAAATTTTGATCATGGTCTTAAAACACAACATTATGAGGGAGATTCTTTCCATGCTTTCTTGTCTCCTCATTCTCCTCTATAAATATAGATCCATACAAGCTTGAAAGGGACGAAAATCCTCTCTAAAAAGCTCTCAAAAAGCTCTTCAAAAAGCTCTTCAACAAGCTCTTCAGAAATCAAAGAATTGGTGCAAGTCATATCTCGAGGTTCCGGCCTCTCTCAATTGACATAAAGCCTCAAACCATCCTCTTTAAATCCTCAAGAGTTTTATAAGGCCCAAGAGCAATCCATCACACGCCTAGCACGCCCCCCATTTGACAACACCGGTTTGGTAAAATTTTAAACTTTGAATCTCTAATTTTAATCACATTTTATGGTATGCTAACGTTTGTTTGAGTTTATATAGAACAGTTATGGATGGTTGAATCATAGGTTCCACGCAAGAATAAAAAAACACCATAGTTAGAGCATGAAGCTTTCGAAGATTTTGGCCTAGGGATTTCTGATGATTGCACCCCCTGTTTACTTTTGCTACTAGGCCCATCTTTATTTTCATGTTTTATTCGTTTTATTTATTTCTTTTAATCCTCTTTTTATCAATAAACAAATATAAAAATCACATAAAAATAGATTTAGGATTTTTTTTCTTAATTAAATTTTAATTTTAGGTAAAACTTTAATTTCTTTTTGTAAATAACTTAAAAATAATTAGAATAAATAGGTTTTATTACTAACTTAATTATATTTTATTTTTTCCTAAATTAACAAAAGAAACCAAAATAGGTCATGTAATTATTTTTATTAATTAATTTAATTAACTAATTAATTTCATATTTAATTTAGAAAACTTATTTCTTTTATTAAAAACAACAAAAAAACTATTTTTCTTGGCTTACAGTTTTGCAAGGTTGGGGAATTGTAGTTATGCAGGTTTTTGACTTGCTTGATGTGGGCAGCAGGTTTGTGATTTTTGTTTGGCCTTTATGCAGGCTTGTTGTGTTTTGGCCTGGACTGTGTGTTTGTTGAGCTTGAGATGCAGATTTGTGAGTTTGGCTTGCAAGTTTGTTGTGTTTTGGCTTGCAAGTTTGTAATTCAGGTTTGGAGGTTTTTGGTAAGCAGGTTTGCTTTGGGTTATGCAGGTTTGCAATTTGTTTGTGTTTGCAAGCAAGTTTAGCAGTTCTGCTCTTGCTAACAGGTTATGCTGGTTGAGTTTTTGTGGGCTTTATGTCCTCTTCTTTTGCTGGACTGTTAAACAGTCTTTATATCTTTTTGTTTTCTTTTTGCTATCTTGAAAAGCCTGCTTTTGCCAAAACTGCAAACTCTCACTGAGGTTCTCTCTTTCTCTCTCTCCATAAGCATTTTTAATTGCTTATTATATTTTATTCTGAAAAGTCTGCTGGCCAGAACATGATGATAGCTAGGACAAGTATCTTTGGCTTGTAACTTGGTTTATCTCTCTGCATTGTGTACTTTCTTTGACAGCTTTGCAACTTTCTGCTTTGTGTACTTGCTGTGACAGTTTGGCAACTCAGTTTGACATTTGGTTAATGCATTTGAAACTCAGTTTGCAGTTCAGTTTGCTTGGTTAATGCAGCTTTGTACCTTTGTATTTGAACCATGTTTTTGCATTTAGTTTGACATGCTTGCATTTTATATATTTTATTTTTCTCTCTGTGAACCGAGAAGAGCGATGTTCTTGTGATTTGCAGAGAGGAAAATAAAATATGATGAACATAGCATTTCTGATTCCGGCTGGTAGACTTTAATGATGATTTTTTCTTTTTATCTGCTTGAAAATTCTTTTTTCAATTAATTGCGCTGATTTCATTTTCTTCTGTCTTTTGCAGGTAAGTACCAGTTGGATGATAGAGGAAGCAGTAGAAGTAGAAGTCAAATATCTTAGGAGATTAGGCTTAGATTTATTTTTCCATTTATTGTAAACAAATATTATTGTAAATACTATAAGTTGTAATCTTACAATATTCGAATAAAATTTGTAACAACATTTGAAATAAATAAAAGAAGTCTTTGTCAAATATCTTCCAACTTTCCTTGCATTGTTTATTTAATTATTTAAGACTCTTAAATCAAAATAATTGAAATTGTGTCTCAATAATTCTAATCCAGATGAAATAAATAATCAACAAACTTTGCAGTCTCACAACCTTACATCAATCACAATATACATAGTATTCCAAATAACATATGCGTTGTACAGTTAAACAAACAAGCCTTCCATAACACGTTTCACTCCACTGATCAAACAAATGCCTTAAGGTTCCAAAAAAAAGTCTCAGCTCTTATCCCAGATAATTAGGTTTTGAGAAACAAGCGGTAAATTTGAACAAGCAATTTCTGATGATTCAATCTCTTCTGAGAGATGTGAGAGAAAAACCCTAATCCTAGATTACTGCCAAAGAAAAATCTTCTTGATCAATTCCTGAGTCAATCTCAACAAAATCAGTGAAAACCCTAATTCTGGATTGACTGATAAATAAAAGCCTGTTTGACCGACTCTTGAGCCAATCTGAAAAATCAGAGAAAACCCTGAGGTTGTGATTTCTTGTGAAAAAGGGAGGGCAAATTTTGGGGTACAACAACTATGATCACCGCCTTGTGCGAGCAGTTCAAGATTCAACATCACAATTCATCTCCCTATCGGCCAAAGATGAACGGTGTTGTCGAAGTTGTAGACAAAAATATCAAGAAGATCATACAAAAGATGTCAGTCACCTACAAAGACTGGCATGAGATGCTACCGTTTGCTCTCCACGGGTACCGTACCACGGCTCGCACTTCAACTGGGGCAACACCCAATTCCTTGGTATATGGCATGGAAGCTGTTTTACCTATTGAGGTTCAGATTCCCTCTTTGAGAATCATGAAGGATGCAGGTTTAAGTGAAGACGATTGGATCCAAACCCGGCTTGATCAGTTAAACTTAATTGACGAGAAGAGACTTACTACTGTTTGCCACGGTCAGACGCATCAAAAACAGATGATCAAAGCTTTCAACAAGAAAGTCAGGCGCCAAGTGTATCAAGTTGGATATCTTGTGATCAAATGCATCATCTTGCCGCAAGGTGATCCCAGGGGAAAATGGACTCCTACCTACGAAGGACCATTTGTGATCAAGAACATCTTTTCTGGTGGGGCAATGATTTTAACCACCATGGACTTCGACGATCTACCGCACCCTGCGAACGCGGACATAGTCAAAAGATACTACGCATAAGAGACCCGCTAGGTTGACACACCTAGGCAAAACAAGGGCATCCCAGTGAATCGAAAACTCGAAAGGGCGATTCAGGAAAAAATTAGGGATAAAACAAAAATCTGTACACCCGGCAAGTTGAAAACCTGAAAGGGAGACTTGGGCAAAAAAGGGTTTCCCGGTGGACTGAAAACCCGAAAGGGCGGTCCAGGCAAAAATTAGGGAATTAAAGCGTATGACTATGTCTCATCAGATCACTTTAAAGACAATCTCTTCACAGACAAACTCAGAGGCTTCTGATCAATCCAATCATCTTCGGACGAAGCGACGAACAAACAAGATATTCAGAGTTACGAAGGCTATAGCAGAATGGAAACCCCATGGAATTTTTACACTTAGCCATCTTTCTTTGTATAAATTTTTCTCATTTTTTATGACACCAACCTCTTACTAGGATGTTTGTCTCCTTTGTACAAAACACTTATTCAAAGTAAATACAAAGATATCTCTTTCAGAGTACAGAAAACTATTTGCCTTTTTCTTTACACTTGTGTTTTATTTGCAAAAACGTCCAATGATTCATTTATGAACATATGCATTTGAACATAATTACCGTTTACAAATAAACAGGATGAAAAAGAGTAATTACTGACAGATAGAAAGATTAGGAAAACGTCTTTAGGCTATTCCATGAGCAATCTCTACAGCACATCATTAAGATCCCTCAGCGAAGCCAAAACTTTGAACTACAGATCCCCAGCGGAGATGAGACTACCAACTACCAAACCCCAGCGGTGCTGAAACTTCCAACCCACAGCGGAAATTATCTAGTTTCTCCAGGTTTCCCCAGCAAATTATCTTGAAGCCTGAAAACCAACCAGTTAACGGTTAACTTTTTATTTCTCCCCAACCTAGAGTAACTCCCCAGTAGTCTGGCATACAACCCAAACTCCTGAACTCCCCAGCGGAATAAGCTTTCCCCACAGAGTTTTCATTATAGGATAAACTTTTTCCCATAGAGTTTTTATTGCTTCTCGACAGAACGAAGAATCCTGTCAGTAATCCCCAGTAGAAGTCATTAAAATTCTCTGGATTCCCCAAGCAGATTCCTCAAGAAGTATATGGCATTATTCTCACAGCAGGAATCCTCAGCAGTCAGGGGTTTATTTCCCCCGGCGGCAGTCAAGGATTTATTTTCCTCAGCAATTCAGCAAATCAGCTTACATGCGCATACATTACATCATAAACATGGATAAAACACATTTATTGCATCATACATTTCATGCAACATAACTTTGTGTTTCAGCTAACGTTTTACACTTTTCAGGATAAGGTTAACAACTATCTTTAACAAAATATCGACAGATTACTGATACAATCCAGATACGCTCCAGACACGGAAGCCATTCTGTCACTCATTCAAATCTCAATTTCAAGATACAGTACAGATACACTCCAGACACGGAAGTCATTCTGATACTTAATCGAATTTAAAGTCAAGATACATTACAGATACGGTCCATACACGGTTGCCATTCTGTCACTCATTCTTTGTTTCCCCCCAGCTCAGATACACTCCAAGACATGGAAGTCATTCTGTTGCCTATTCAAGATACAATCCATATACGCTGTAACACCCCAGTTTCAATTTTTGATTTATTTAATTGGGAAATTATTTTATTAGAATTAATAAAATAAAAAGAAATTATTTACTTTGGATTTTTTTGAAGAAAATAAAAGAAGTGAGAAATATTGGGTTTTAAGTTATTGGGCTTGGATGTTGTTAGTAAAGAGTGGGGGTGCAAAAGAAATAAAGGTATGTTTTGGAACTTAAGCTATTTTCTCATTATTCACGATAACGCAGAATTGGGAAATTGGGAAGCAGAGCTCTGGAGGTACGAAGAACGAAGAACATCGATCAAAGAGTTCAAAGCTGCAAATTGATAAGGTAAGGGGGGCTAATACTCGATTTACTTTTGCTTATGGGTTTATGTACGGTTGATTTAGATGATCGTAGGGAGAACCCCAATTGTTAGATGTTACTAGGAATCGATAACCTTAGGATTGAACCTTGTTAGAAAAGGGTTAGGTTCCCAATTTTTATGAATCGATTAGGAATTTTAGGTTCCAAATGGTGGATTGGGAGTATATCTGCATGATCATGAATTTACCTTAGAGGTTCTAGGGATAACCTCAATGTTACCAGATTTCCCCAAAAGGACGAGTAATCACCTTTAAGGTCGCTATGATACTTGTTGGTAATTAGGGAATTGTTGTGTTGTTTTGAGTTATACACAAAAATCGATGTTGTTAGGTACCGAAATGCGCGTTTTGGCTGGCATTTTTCGAGTTTGGCTGCTGTTCTGAGCTGCTGCAGGTTCAGGAAAAATCTGACCCGCGCTCATCAACACGGGCCGTGTTGTTTAACACGGGCACCCGTGTTGATTCACTGTGTTGCCTAAAAATGTGTTTTCCAGACACATTTCAACACGGGCCGTGTTGTTTAACACGGGCACCCGTGTTGATCCCCTGTAATGAGAAAAAATGTGTTTTCTGGGCACTTTTCAACACGGGCAGTGTTGATTTACACGGGCACCCGTGTTGATGCTGCTGTGTTGATTTTTCTGAATTTTGTTTTCTGTGCTTTATTGTGGATTTTATTGTCATGCTTTTAGATAATGTTATCAAGCATGAATTATGATATAACTTGATATGATTGATGTTTAAATAGTATGCTGAGTGATTACATGCTATCCATATCCTGTTATGATTGATGTTGTTGATGTTGCATGATATGTCGATTGGTGTTAATAGTATGCTGAGTGTTACATACTTTACATATCATGTTGCATTTGTTAATTCCCATTGTGTGGAATTAACATGGTGGCCAATATACGTGTCCGCGATTTAATGGAACGTTGAGGTGGTAGCCGTGTCCGCGATATAATGGAACGGTGAGTTATCCGTGACCCGAGATTTAATGGGGCGGTAAAGTGGTACCACATGCATGGGTGTGTTGCATTACATTGAATATAACATGAATGGATGATTTTCCAATGTTGTATTTAATTGATTGTATGCATGTATGGTTGCTAAATTGTTAGCGATGTTTGATGTTAATTACAAATGTGAAACGTAATATATTATGAATATATGAATTGTAAAGATTTTTATAAACTATAGATCATGCTAACTGTTTTGGGTGATGCTTATGGTTTTCTGAATTGATTATTATGAACGTATAATCAAATGTATAATTGAAGTGCTCACCCTTACTGTTGAATATTTCAGATTGAGGAGCTTCGTTCAGGTGCTTGGCGAAGGCTTGTCATTTCTAGTTTATTTCCGTTTTAGTATTGTCCGGGTCATGCTCTGGTAGTTGTAACTCCGGGAACGTTTGTCTGTCGAGCTGTTTTAGTCAGACTCGTTTATTTCCTTACACTTGTTATAATATGATGTTGACATTTTTCCAGGTGTTAATCCCTGATGATTTGGAAAATATCATAACATTGATTTTATTACATAAATTATTCCGCTGTGTAAACATGTATGAGTTACTACTATGATTATGCATGACAGGAACTTGTTTTATTAAAAGAGAGTTGTGACATCCTCGTTGATACATGTACTCTGAAATTATAATTTTAATTATTCGCGAAAATTTATTCGGGGTTTTTAGAGGGTGTTACAATAGTGGAGTCAGAGCATGGTTGGTCGTTGCGACCAGAGTCTTGAGTCAGTCATTCCCTTTTGTATGCGATTAGTGTAAGGTAACACTGTCGATACTGTATTCTAATGAGGAGTATGTTTTAATTCTCAGGAATATGGCCGGAAGAGGTAACGGACGAAATGATGCTGCACTAGCTGAGGCTTTGGGGATGTTAGCTGGTGTACTTGCTGGAAACCCAACTGGAGGCGTGATTGGTGCTGATAGGCAATTGGGGAACTTCCAGAGGAATAATCCTCCGTTGTTCAAAGGTACACATGACCCTGAAGGTGCTCAGAAGTGGCTGAAGGAAATCGAAAGGATTTTCCGTGTGATTGATTGTGCTGAAGATCTGAAAGTCAGATATGGTACGCATATGTTGGCAGAAGAGGCCGACGACTGGTGGGTTGCAACAAGGACTGAAATGGTTCAGGATGGAGAGGCACTGACTTGGGCTAACTTCAGAAGAGCTTTTCTGAGGAGGTATTTTCCTGAAGATGTTCGGGGAAGAAAGGAAATTGAGTTTTTGGAGCTTAAGCATGGCAATCTGACTGTTAGTGAGTATGCTACTAAGTTCACTGAGCTGGCAAAGTATTATGCACACTACAACAATGATGAGGCTGGAGAATTCTCTAAATGTATCAAATTTGAGAATGGTCTCCGAGATGAGATTAAGCAGGGAATCATGTACCAGCGTATTCGTAGATTTTCTGATCTTGTGGATTGTAGCAGAATCTTGGAAGAAGATATTACCAAGAATAGGTCGTCTCGCTCTCGTGGGGCTGTTGATAAAAGAGGAAAGCAACATATGGACCGTGGCAAGCCATATGGTAGAGATAACCAGAAATCAGGTGGATGGAAAAGGCCTAGTGGGGGAGATTCTAAGGCTCCTATCAGACGCTACAGGTGTGGTGAGTCTGGTCATCACATTCGAGATTGCAAGAGTGATGAGAAGAAGTGCTATAAATGTGGAAAGGCTGGTCATTTGTCTATTGATTGCAAAGGGAAGTCTGTTACTTGTTACAATTGTGGCGAAGAAGGTCACATTCGTCCGCAGTGTCCTAAGCCTAGGAAGGATCAGTCAGGTGGAAAAGTGTTCGCTTTGTCTGGATCTGAGACTACTCCAGAGGATCGATTGATTAAAGGTACGTGTTTTATTCATGGCACACCTTTAGTTGCAATTTTTGATACTGGTGCAACTCATTCTTTCATTTCTTTGGATTGTGCTGAGAGGTTGAAACTGGACATATCTGGTATGCGAGGTAGCATGGTTGTTGATACTCCTGCATCGGGTTCAGTGACAACTTCACTTGTATGTAGGAATTGTCCTATTGAGATTTTTGGTAGAGGTTTCGGTATGGATTTAGTGTGCCTACCGCTTGAACAAATTGATATTATCCTTGGGATGAACTGGTTGGAATTCAACCGAGTTCATCTAAACTGCTTTGCTAAGACGGTGATTTTTCCAAAAGCAGTTGGTGTCGAGAATTTGACTATGACTGCTGGACAGGTACAAGAAGCAATGGAAGACGGTGCTAATGTGTTTATGTTACTTTCTTCGTTAGATGCAACAGGAAGGGTCAGGGGTGGTGAATTGCCAGTGGTGTGTGATTTTCCAGAAGTCTTTCCTGATGATGTTGGTGAGTTACCTCCTGAGAGAGAAGTGGAATTTTCTATAGATTTGATTCCTGGTACGAGACCGGTGTCGATGGCGCCATATCGTATGTCTGCGTCTGAGTTGGCTAAATTGAAGGGTCAATTGGAAGATTTACTGGAGAAGAAGTTTATTCGTCCAAGTGTTTCGCCTTGGGGTGCTCCGGTATTGTTGGTTAAAAAGAAAGAAGGTTCTATGAGACTGTGTGTTGATTACAGGCAATTGAACAAGGTAACCATTAAGAATCGGTATCCATTACCGAGGATTGATGATTTAATGGATCAGCTAATTGGAGCCAGTGTATTCAGTAAGATTGACTTGAGATCTGGATATCATCAGATTCGTGTGAAAGCGGAAGATATTCAAAAGACTGCTTTTCGAACGAGGTATGGGCATTATGAATATTCTGTTATGCCGTTCGGAGTTACTAATGCACCTGGTGTTTTCATGGAATATATGAACAGGATTTTTCATCCGTATCTGGATAAGTTTGTTGTGGTTTTTATTGATGACATTCTGATTTATTCCAAGAATGGCGAAGAGCATGCGGAACATCTCAGAATTGTGTTAGAGTTGTTGAAAGATAAGAAGTTGTATGCAAAGTTGTCCAAATGTGAGTTCTGGCTGAATGAAGTTAGTTTTCTTGGACATGTGATTTCTAAGAATGGTATTGCAGTGGATCCTACAAAGGTAGAAGCAGTATCTCAGTGGGAAGCGCCGAAGACTGTTTCTGAAATTAGAAGTTTTCTTGGTCTTGCAGGTTATTACATAAAGTTTATCGAAGGATTCTCAAAGTTAGCATTGCCGTTGACAAAGTTGACTCGTAAGGGACAAGCGTTTATTTGGGATTCTGATTGTGAGAAAGGTTTCCAAGAATTAAAGCGGAGATTGACTAGTGCTCCTATTCTGATTTTGCCGAATCCGGTGGAATCTTTTGTGGTCTATTGTGATGCATCTCTGTTGGGTCTAGGTGGTGTTTTAATGCAGAATCAACAGGTAGTTGCGTATGCTTCGAGATAGTTGAAGGTTCATGAAAGGAACTATCCTACTCATGACTTAGAGTTGGCAGCAGTTGTGTTTGTCTTGAAATTGTGGAGACATTATCTGTATGGTTCGAGATTTGAAGTGTATAGTGATCATAAGAGTTTGAAGTATCTTTTCGATCAGAAAGAGCTCAATATGAGGCAAAGAAGGTGGTTGGAATTTCTCAAAGATTATGATTTTGGGTTGAATTACCATCCTGGTAAGGAAAATGTGGTCGCAGATGCTTTGAGTAGGAAATCCTTGCATATGTCTATGATGATGGTTCGTGAATTGGATTTAATTGAACAATTCCGAGATTTGAGTTTAATTTGTGAAAGTACTCCGAAGTGTGTTCGTTTGGGTATGTTGAAACTTACTAGTGGTATTCTAGAAGAGATCAGGATCGGGCAGAAATCTGATGTTAATTTAGTTGATAAATTGACATTGATCAACCAAGGTCAAGGTGGTGAGTTTAGAATTGATGAAAATGATGTTATGAGATTTGGCGATAGAGTTTGTGTTCCTGATGTTGCAGAAATCAAGAAGAGTATATTAGAGGAAGGACATCGCAGTGGGATGAGTATTCATCCGGGTGCCACGAAAATGTATCATGATTTGAAGAAATTGTTTTGGTGGCCGGGAATGAAAAAGGAAATAGCTGAATTTGTGTATGCATGTTTAATCTGTCAAAAATCGAAGATTGAACATCAGAAGCCGTCTGGAATTATGCAGCCGATGTTTATTCCAGAATGGAAGTGGGATAGTATTTCTATGGATTTTGTATCCGGGTTGCCGAGGACTCCTAAGAATTGTGAAGCGATATGGGTTGTTGTGGATAGACTGACTAAGTCTGCTCATTTTATACCGGTGCGAATGGATTACTCAATGGAGAGATTGGCACAGTTATATATTGAGAAAATAGTGAGTTTGCATGGAGTTCCTTCTAGTATTGTGTCAGATAGAGATCCGAGATTCACTTCGAAATTTTGGGAAGGATTGCAGAAGGCTTTGGGTACTAAATTGAGGTTGAGTTCAGCTTACCATCCTCAGACTGATGGACAGACGGAGAGGACGATTCAATCGTTAGAAGATTTATTGCGTGCTTGTGTTTTAGAGAAGGGTGGAGCTTGGGATAGCTATTTGCCATTGATTGAATTTACTTATAACAATAGTTACCATTCGAGTATTGGTATGGCTCCGTTTGAGGCATTGTATGGTAGACGGTGTAGAACGCCTTTGTGTTGGTATGAATCTGGAGAGAGTTCAGTAATTGGGCCAGAGATTGTTCAGCAGACTACTGAAAAGATCAAATTGATTCAAGAGAAGATGAGAGCTTCTCAGAGTCGTCAGAAGAGTTATCATGATAAGAGGAGAAAGAATTTATAATTCAGTGCTGGAGATCATGTGTTTATGAGAGTTACTCCGATGACGGGTATTGGTCGAGCGTTGAAATCTAAGAAGTTGACTCCGCGTTTTATTGGTCCGTTTCAGATTACGGACAGAGTTGGAGAAGTTGCTTATCGTATTGCTTTACCTTCGAGACTTGCGAATTTGCACAATGTTTTTCATGTTTCTCAGTTGAGGAGATACATTCCAGACCCATCTCATGTAATCCAAATAGATGATGTACAGGTGAGAGATAACCTGACAGTAGAAACATTGCCTATGAGGATAGAAGATCGGGAAGTGAAGCAGTTAAGAGGTAAAGAGATAGCATTAGTGAAGGTTGCTTGGGGAGGTCCAGCAGATGGAAATGTTACTTAGGAACTGGAGAGCCAGATGAAAGAGGCTTATCCGGAACTGTTCATCTAAGGTATGTTTTCGAGGACGAAAACTCTTTTAGTGGGGGAGAGTTGTAACACTCCAGTTTCAATTTTTGATTTATTTAATTGGGAAATTATTTTATTAGAATTAATAAAATAAAAAGAAATTATTTACTTTGGATTTTTTTGAAGAAAATAAAAGAAGTGAGAAATATTGGGTTTTAAGTTATTGGGCTTGGATGTTGTTAGTAAAGAGTGGGGGTGCAAAAGAAATAAAGGTATGTTTTGGAACTTAAGCTATTTTCTCATTATTCACGATAACGCAGAATTGGGAAATTGGGAAGCAGAGCTCTGGAGGTACGAAGAACGAAGAACATCGATCAAAGAGTTCAAAGCTGCAAATTGATAAGGTAAGGGGGGCTAATACTCGATTTACTTTTGCTTATGGGTTTATGTACGGTTGATTTAGATGATCGTAGGGAGAACCCCAATTGTTAGATGTTACTAGGAATCGATAACCTTAGGATTGAACCTTGTTAGAAAAAGGTTAGGTTCCCAATTTTTATGAATCGATTAGGAATTTTAGGTTCCAAATGGTGGATTGGGAGTATATCTGCATGATCATGAATTTACCTTAGAGGTTCTAGGGATAACCTCAATGTTACCAGATTTCCCCAAAAGGACGAGTAATCACCTTTAAGGTCGCTATGATACTTGTTGGTAATTAGGGAATTGTTGTGTTGTTTTGAGTTATACACAAAAATCGATGTTGTTAGGTACCGAAATGCGCGTTTTGGCTGGCATTTTTCGAGTTTGGCTGCTGTTCTGAGCTGCTGCAGGTTCAGGAAAAATCTGACCCGCGCTCATCAACACGGGCCGTGTTGTTTAACACGGGCACCCGTGTTGATTCACTGTGTTGCCTAAAAATGTGTTTTCCAGACACATTTCAACACGGGCCGTGTTGTTTAACACGGGCACCCGTGTTGATCCCCTGTAATGAGAAAAAATGTGTTTTCTGGGCACTTTTCAACACGGGCAGTGTTGATTTACACGGGCACCCGTGTTGATGCTGCTGTGTTGATTTTTCTGAATTTTGTTTTCTGTGTTTTATTGTGGATTTTATTGTCATGCTTTTAGATAATGTTATCAAGCATGAATTATGATATAACTTGATATGATTGATGTTTAAATAGTATGCTGAGTGATTACATGCTATCCATATCCTGTTATGATTGATGTTGTTGATGTTGCATGATATGTCGATTGGTGTTAATAGTATGCTGAGTGTTACATACTTTACATATCATGTTGCATTTGTTAATTCCCATTGTGTGGAATTAACATGGTGGCCAATATATGTGTCCGCGATTTAATGGAACGTTGAGGTGGTAGCCGTGTCCGCGATATAATGGAACGGTGAGTTATCCGTGACCCGAGATTTAATGGGGCGGTAAAGTGGTACCACATGCATGGGTGTGTTGCATTACATTGAATATAACATGAATGGATGATTTTCCAATGTTGTATTTAATTGATTGTATGCATGTATGGTTGCTAAATTGTTAGCGATGTTTGATGTTAATTACAAATGTGAAACGTAATATATTATGAATATATGAATTGTAAAGATTTTTATAAACTATAGATCATGCTAACTGTTTTGGGTGATGCTTATGGTTTTCTGAATTGATTATTATGAACGTATAATCAAATGTATAATTGAGGTGCTCACCCTTACTGTTGAATATTTCAGATTGAGGAGCTTCGTTCAGGTGCTTGGCGAAGGCTTGTCATTTCTAGTTTATTTCCGTTTTAGTATTGTCCGGGTCATGCTCTGGTAGTTGTAACTCCGGGAACGTTTGTCTGTCGAGCTGTTTTAGTCAGACTCGTTTATTTCCTTACACTTGTTATAATATGATGTTGACATTTTTCCAGGTGTTAATCCCTGATGATTTGGAAAATATTATAACATTGATTTTATTACATAAATTATTCCGCTGTGTAAACATGTATGAGTTACTACTATGATTATGCATGACAGGAACTTGTTTTATTAAAAGAGAGTTGTGACATCCTCGTTGATACATGTACTCTGAAATTATAATTTTAATTATTCGCGAAAATTTATTCGGGGTTTTTAGAGGGTGTTACATACGCTCCAGACACTGAAGCCATTCTGTCACTCATTCAAATCTTAATTTCAAGATACAGTACAAATACGCTCCAGACACGGTTGCCATTCTGTCACTCATTCTTTTTTTCCCCAGCTCAGATACACTCCAAGACATGGAAGTCATTTTGTTGCCTATTCAAGATACAGTCCAGATATGCTCCAGACACGGAAGCCATTATGTCACTAATTCAAATCTTAATTTCAAGATACAGTACAGATACGTTCCAGACACGGTTGCCATTCTATCACTCATTCTTTTTTCCCCCCAGCTCAAATACACTCCAAGACATGGAAGTCATTCTATTTCCTATTCAAGATACAGTACAGATACACTCCAGACACGGAAGTCATTCTGTTGCTTATCCAGATTACAAGTACATATATAGTTCAGATACGTTTCAAAAACGAACACCATTCTGATGCTTATTCTATCGATTTACAGCCAAACATTCTTGGATGGCATCTACAAGCCCATCTCCGACAAGATTCTGTCACCTCTCCAAATGGCATCTTTAAGCCCATTCCCTCCACTATAAATTGTCGAGCGCAAATTTATGGGCACTCTAATGTCCAATCATCTTTTACCTTCGAGTCACGAACGACAAAACTCGTCGATCTAACTCTTCAGGTTCAAGAAGATTGAACAGGGGCAGCTGTTGTACCCCAAAATTTTCCCTCCCATTTTTCACAGAAATCACAACCCTAGGGTTTCTCAGATATTCAAGTTTGGCTCAGGAATCGATCAGACATATTTTCTCCTGTGGCAATAAACCAACAATTAGGGTTTTTATTTGCAGTTCTTAGAAGAAATGAACTCACAAAGATCCAATTGGCTTTCACATGTTTACATGCTTTTTCAAGTTTACCGAAAGGTTACTGTTTGTTCTCAAGGCATATTCATTTGGGACAAGAGATGGGATCTAAGGCTGTCATTTGGAATATTCATGTTTTGTTTGATCCAAGTTAACCAGATAATTTGCGTCTGTTAAGACATTTGCTTGTTAATGGAATAAGTATTTGTTTGTTTATGGAATAAACAATTGTTTGAGGAATACACAGTGCGTGTTTATTTGGAATGCAGTGGTAAGATTACATGATAATTGGAATTTAAGTTATCTTGGTTAGAATTATTGGAATACAGTTTCAATTATCTTAATCAGAAATCTTAAAGAATTAGTGAAGATGCGAAGAGAAAATGGCGAGTTATTGACAATAAAGGATTCTAATGGATATCAGAATACCTCGTAAGACCTTTTTTCATTTACTTTAAAAAAATTGTTACAATACAATTTATTACTTAAATGCTTTAAGTTTTACAACTTATTGTATTTGAAAAAATAAATTAGTACAATTATTTGAGTATTCCTATCTAAATTACAAAGGAAAAATCTAAGCCTAAGAATGACTAAGCTTCCATTGCTTCCATGCTTGCCAAAGAATCTTCTGCTTCCTCTACTTTACCACCATCCAGTTTGCGCTCACATGAAAGAAAGACAGAAAAATAATTAGCAGTTAATTGGATATGAATAAGAATCTTCAAAAGAAAAAATGTGTTCATCATTAAAGTTTGCAATTTGGAATCAGGAGGCTATTTTTAATTCATCACTGTGATTGGTGGATCTGGAACTGACTGTTTAACGCTGGTTCGCGAAATGTCGCGGAAGCAAGAGTCGCCACCGTCTTTTATTTTCTCCAATATGGAAAGGACAAAAGCACAGAAAAATTCCTTATAGAGATTGCTCTTGGTTCGGGAGGTAGGTTATAGAAAGGGAAGGTGTTAGCACCCTTTCTATCCATGGTTATCCATGGGCTCTTAGATACTTGCTCATTTGTGTTTTCAAAAATGGTTTGTTTGCTTTTCAACTGTGGGTTTTAAAAAAGTTTCTTTGAAAATTCCAGTTCGACTCTTGTATCGGTCCTCAAGAGTGTTTGAAAAATTACTTTCGAAAGCTTTTTGAAAAGGTGTCGGTGTGAAAAGTATTTTGAATTTTGTTTTGAATTTAGAGCAAGTATCTAGAGTCGTCTACCTACCCTAAGGAATTCGTCTGTGTAAATGTCCTTTAAAGTAGTGCCATCCCACCATTGAGAGGTAGGTAGCACCACCGTTGGAGGTGTTCGGGTCAATTCGAGGTTCGGGACATGGTGATCACCGGAGCAATGGGAAGATACCTTAGAAGCTACCCTCATGCCAGGTTCCCGGATCATGAGGACTTACTAAAACATCCTCTACTCGACGATCACCTTTCGAGAGGCAAGGAAACAGTGAGGCGTACCCTAGAGGTGGTGTGTGATTTGTGTGTCGTTTTCAGATATTTTGTCTTGTTCATGTCATGGGTGATCTACGCTTTTGTTTTTATTTTAACATTCATTCTTGCATGCAATTATTAACAGTTAAAAAGTTGCGAGAAATATAAAGTTCCTAAACTATTACAAAGGCGCGGGTCCACATCGCCAAATTAAATCCAGGACCCGATTTGACATAAAATAAAGTGCGAAAGATAAATATCAAATTTACACGGCTTTGGGAGAATTACATTAAAAATTATAAGAAAGGAAATAAATGCGCGAATTGGAATTAAAATCGAAAGCGAGGGCGTTGGACCCTTTTTAATTAAATTAAATTGTAACTATGAAATTAATTAAATTAAAGTAAAAAGAAAAGATTTTTGAGTTTTTGTATTTATGAATTTTCAATAAGAGAATAAAATGAATTAAAACCTAGTTCTAGCTATTTTTAATTTATTAAAAAAACATGTTAAAGTTAAACCTAAATTTAAAAAGCTAAATTAATTAATGAGAAGTTTTATTTACAAAAATATAATAATTAATAATTAATGATGATAAAAGAAAAGAAAAAGATAAAAATTGATTAAAACCCTAATTCTACAAATTTTAAAAAAACATTAAGACTTAAACCTAAAATTAATACTAAATTATTTAATAAGATTTATTTACAAAAAATAACATTTAAGTAAAATATTTTTTCTATTTTTTATGACTTTCTGATTTTTATTATTTTTATGAAAATAAATTGATTTAAAGAATTAAAAAAGAAATAATTGAAACAAATTAAAAAAAAAAAGAAAGAAAAGAATTGCAAAAACCTTGGGGGGTTCTGTCCCCAATTGGGAGATATGATTCAGCCATTTGGGCCCATTGAAACCCTGGCCCTTCTGACTTTTTCAGGAAGCATGTGGCATGTTTGACTAAGCCATTCCATATACCTTGAATCCTGGCTTTTGGTTTGATCTTGGTGGCCATGTGGCACGCTGGAATTGTGGGTGTATGGTGAGCCCCTGAATACGCGCTGCATAGGAAGATAGAATGGAAAATAATATGAGAAAGGGAGGGGGACCTGGGATTCGAACCCAGGTCCCAGGGGTTACCAGCGCTGCTTTCCACCATCTATGCTGCATTGTAACTTTGTAATAATAATAGATGACAATTAATATATAAAAAACAACGCACTAACGCTATGGATAAAAAAAAAACGCGCTAAATTTTAAACTACCCTATCACTTGGAGATAGGTCATCGTCTTCCCCATCCATTCGCTTTTGGCCTGAAAAAAAACAGTTAGATAGCGGGGGTTTTAAACCCCCACTAAATAGTGCATATGAAAATAGCGAATAGAAATCCCTGCATCATAAATTAGGCGCGATATGTGTGTTCGATTCACATGAAGCTTCTCATTCCAATGGTTCAAGTCTTGGGGTTTAATTTTTCTGGACGAGGAAACCCCCAATTTTTCAGTTTTGTAACCCTAGCATGCTTCCATGGTGAAATCGCGTACGATGCATAAAAACTCAATCAAACTATAGGGTTAGCTTCAGCATGATAAGACTAACATAAAACAATCATTAGAAATCAAAATTATGGCATGAATGATCAGATACGATTATGCAAAAAAGATGAAACCGTTTGATTGCTAGGTACCAATTCTTGAGGCTATGGACGTGGAAAGGTGTTCAGTTAGCTTCAGTAATGTCTTAGCAAGCTAATGGGATCAATCTTTTTCTCTGAATCGTCCTCCAAGGCCACTTTCAGTTTTGGACTTTTTTGATAAAAACTCAAACTTTGTTCTTGAGAATAGGCGCAGCTTAGAGGGTTCTCAGCTTTAGGGTTAGGTTTGCACTTGTATAAGGAATGAATTCAGTCAATAATCCAAGCCCATAGCCTTGTCTTTAATGGTTTTCAAGATTTGATTATTATGAATCTTTTTTCAATATTTTCCATGCATATTTGATTCCAATCATGGCAAAACCTTCCACTTTTGATTATGCACGAATCTTGAGTGTCCAATGAGAGTTTATTCTGCACAAAAAGATTTGATTACATTGGTTTAGTATTTTTTTCATATTTAATTTAATTTAAATGAATTAATTGTAATAAAAAATTCAAATAAATAAATAAAAATGATGAATAAATCCCCTTTGGGCCAAATGGTCGTGCACATGCTTTGGATGATGAATCTTGGAAGAAAATGTGGCCCATTAGCAATTTTAAGGCATTTGAAGCAAAGTTGACTTTTCAAAATATCCAAAAATTTCCCAACTTCCACAAGGCATATCTTGCTCAATTTTTAAGCTTTGCTCATGTTCTTGGACATTTTGGAAAGGTCTTGAAGTCCTCTAACCAATGCCTTTGGTCCCATGTCATTTTGATTTACCAATATCAAGTTATGGCCTTTGACTTAAAGTCCCTTTTTGTTGACTTTTGAAAATAACCTATAATGTTGAAATTGATAACTTTTTGTGAGAGCATTTCTTGGACTTGAAGTGTGAAGAGGAGTTGTAGGAAATGTCTTTCTCTTCAAAATGAGCTTTGGATGGAATTTTTCTGATAAACCATGTGGAAGGTATGCCTTGGTCAAGTTACAGTTGACTTTTTCAACTGTCCAAATATGGAAACTTTTGCATCTTGAGACTTTTTGAGCCAAGCTTTGAGAATCATGATCAAGAATTGATCAAATGATGTTTTTAGCCTCAAAATGAGATGTTGACCCAAAATTTGAACTTTTGACTGTCAAATGACCATTTTGCCCCTACAGTTGACTGTAGTGCAATTAGGGTTTTTGACTGTGCAATTTTGTGCTGTAAGTCTTGAAACTTGGTATGAGGATGCTTGACCATGTTTGTAGGCATGTGGGACTTTATTGGACCCTTGGAAACTTCATTTTCTTTGTCAGAACCAAAACCCTAGTTTTTGACTGTTAGGAGGCCCTTGAATTGTGCAACCCTTGAAGAGATTTTGAAGCTTTGACTTGGAAAATCTTGAAGAATATGGGAGGGAAAATTTTGGGGTACAACAGTTGCCCCTGTTCAATCCTCTTAAACCTGAGGATGCAGATTGGCTGACGTGCCTTTCGTAATCCGAAGGTGGAAGATGATTGAACACTAGAGTGCCCAGAAATTTGCGCTCACATAGTAGTGTGATGATGGGGAATGGGCTTATAGATGCCATTTGGAGATTGATGGATAGGATGATGGGCTTCTAGATGCCATGCTAAGAGATGATGGATGGTGGATGGGCTTATAGATGCCATCTGGATGTCGATCGCGTAAGAGATTCCTTAGCGAGAACTTGGTACCTGCAAAAGAAAAATGAGTACCTGGCATGTTACAGGAGCTGGTCTTTAGATTCTTTGTATAGATGTTTCCTGACTGGTTACAGGAGCTGGATCTGGAGCTTCAAAAGGTGATGAATGAACCAGGGATGGTTACTACCTCAACGGGACGGTGAGAGAACCTTGGACGATTATTACCTCAACAGGAACGCTGAGAGAACCTTGGGCGACTTTAACCTCAACAGTATCGCTGAGAGAATCTTGGGCGACTTCTACCTCAACAGTAACGCTGAGAGAATCTTGGGCGACTTCTACCTCAACAGTAACGCTGAGAGAATCTTGGGCGACTTCTACCTCAACAGTAACGCTGAGAGAATCTTGGGCGACTTCTACCTCAACAGTAACGCTGAGAGAATCTTGGGCGACTTCTACCTCAACAGTAACGCTGAGAGAATCTTGGGCGACTTCTACCTCAACAGTATCATTGAGAGAATCTTGGACGACTTCAACCTCAACAGTAACGCTGAGAGAATCTGGGGACGATTACTACCTCCACAGTAACGGGGAGAGAACCATAGGCGACTTCAACCTCAACAGTATCATTGAGAGAATCTTGGACGACTTCAACCTCAACAGTAACGCTGAGAGAATCTTGAGATGATTACTACTTCAACAGTAACGCTGAGAGAACCATAGGCGACTTCAACCTCAACAGTATCATTGAGAGAATCTTGGACGACTTCAACCTCAACAGTAACGCTGAGAGAATCTTGAGATGATTACTACTTCAACAGTAACGCTGAGAGAACCATAGGCGACTTCAACCTCAACAGTATCATTGAGAGAATCTTGGACGACTTCAACCTCAACAGTAACGCTGAGAGAATCTTGAGATGATTACTACTTCAACAGTAACACTGAGAGAACCATAGGCGACTTCAACCTCAACAGTTTCATTGAGAGAATCTTGGACGACTTCAATCTCAATAGTAACGCTGAGAGAATCTTGGATATCTTCTACTGAGTCTTTATCAGGAAAATCTGTTAGGGGTCGATTTAGCTGGACTAGAGAAGGCCTTTGACTGAATAAGAAACAGAAAAATCTTAGGGTCGATTTAACTGAACCGGTCTAGGTCTTGAAATCTTCAACTGGATAAGAAACAGGGAGATCTTAGGGTCGATCTGACTGAACCAGAGAAGGCCTTTGACGGGATAAGAAACAGTAAAATCTTAGGGTCGATTTAACTGAACCGGTCTAGGTCTTGAATATAGCTGAGAACTTAACTGAATCCTTCCTGAAAGGTAAAGGTCAGTCATATGTCATGCATGATATGAATCAAGCAATGATGTTATCATCATAAATGAGATTTGTAAGATATGATGCGTATATGCATGCTATAATGTATGGAAGTGCGATATTTATGATTGTATGTTTGTCATCTAGGAAAGTAAATCCTTGGCAGGTGCCGGGAAGTTGAATCCTGGGCTGATATTGAAGAACAATGCTTTGTTGTTTCCGCTGGGGATGATAGTTGCAAGAATACCGGTAGGAGAAGATAACTCCGTTGGGGAATAAACTTGGCGAATGAATTACTCTACGGGGAGAGAATTACTCTAGCGATCTTGCTGGGAAGAAATACTCTGTGGGGAGAGAGATACTTTGCTGAAATGTTGATGGTAACTTTATTGGGGATACCATTGTTGTGTTGGAAGTGTTAATAGACTTCGCTGGGGATAAGAAGACTTCGCCGAGGACGATCTTTCCGTGACTTTTGGCTGAGGATAACCCAGTTATATCCTGGTAAGGAAATAACTCTTGAATAAAGCCGGGAGACGCGTTCGTGCTCTGCGAGGATAAGCTTCCAGAATCTACTGGGGATAAGCTTACTGCTTGGGGAGATGGATTCCAGTTTTCCTGGGGAAGCTGGATTGGACTCTCTTGGGGAAGTTTTGAGATGTAATTTTTGTAAGTTGAAAGAGGGAACCTATGTAGGGTTTCCTGATGATGAGTCCGTGTAAAGCCGCATCTTGGAAAGAAGGACACCTGTGTAGGGTTGACTGATGACGAGTCCGTGTAAAACTACGTCTAGAGCTTGAGAAGGGAACCTGTGTGGGGTTACTTTGACGATGAGCCCGTGTAAAACTGCATCCTGGAAGAGGTAAAAACCTGGGTAGGGTTTCTGATGACGAGTCCGTGTAAAACCGCATCTTTGAAGATAGAGGACCTGTGTAGGGTTTCTAGGTGACGAGTTCGTGTAAAACTACAACTGGAGTTTGGAGAAGGAAACCTGTGTAGGGTTCGCTAATGATGAGTCCGTGTAAGACTACGTCTGGAAAGAGATAACCTGTGTAGGGTTACTTCGGGATAAGTTCGTGTAAAACTTCTGGAGGAACCGGGGTAAGGTTATCTTGGAGGTAAGTCCGTGTAAGACTTCTGGAGGAACCGGGGTAAGGTTACTGCAGGGTAAGTTCGTGTGAAACTTCTTGATGAACCGGGGTAAGGTTATCTTGGGATAAGTCCGTGTAAGACTTCTGGAGGGACCGGGGTAAGGTTACTGCAGGGTAAGTTCGTGTGAAACTTCTTGATGAACCGAGGTAAGGTTATCTTGGGATAAGTCCGTGTAAGACTTCTGGAGGAACCGGGGTAAGGTTATCTTTGGATAAGTCCGTGTAAGACTTCTGGAGGAACCGGGGTAAGGTTACTGCAGGATAAGTTCGTGTAAAACTTCTTGATGAACCGGGGTAAGGTTATCTTTGGATAAGTCCGTGTAAGACTTCTGGAGGAACCGGGGTAAGGTTACTTGCGAAGAGTGAGTCCGTGTAAGACTTTGTCTGAAAAATTGAGAAGGAACCGGTGTAGGGTTGCCTGATGATGATTAAGTGGATGATTGTCCTGTTTGGTTTCGGATGTTAACCCACGATCTGGAATTTGTAAAGGTCGACGGTAATCGTCTTTGCATTAACCTTTCCTTGGTACTTTGGTAGACAGAGCAACTGGATCGCCTGGACGACTCATTATTGCCCCTGTTTCTGAGGTGAGGAGAAAAGATACCTTGTGGAGGTGCTGGATGACTGCTGATTGACGAATCTTCCCTTTGGTAGGCCAGTGACGAGATGCCGGGACATAGTCGTACGCTCTTTTATCCCTAACTTTTGCCTGGACTGCCCTTTCAGGTTTTCAGTCCACCGGGATACCCATTTTTGCCCAAGCCGCCTTTTCAGGTTTTCGACTTGCCGGGTGTACAGATTTTTTTCATTTTCATCCCTTATTTTTGCCCGAACCCTTTTGGTTCGCCGGGAAGCCCTTATTTTTGCCTAGGTGTGTCAACCTAGCGGGTCTTTGATTGTGCGTAGTATTTTTTTCCGACTATGTCCATGCTCTCCAGATGTAGGGAGGTGCCCCTGTCAGTAGTGTTGTGTTGCCCTGCTACCAGAAGATGTCCGATTAGGCTAGATTCGTTGCTGGAATGCCCCAAGTGACTCGGGTGGAGATTTGCCCCAGATGATGGATAAAGATCATGCCATGCCCCTTGATTGGAAATGCTTTTGTTCACTAGGTTTTCATCGTGCGAATTTCCCTGCTGTTCAAACAAATAGTCATATGCAAACAATGTTATATCAAAAATGCAAAGCTTATGTCTGTCTTGAAGATTTTGAAAATGCATTCTTTCCATAAAACAAGTGAATGTTTGTGAAACGTGATGTCAACTCCGTATTTACCGTAGGCCTTAAGGAGTCAGGATACTTTTCGTAACAGTATGCTTTCGAACTAACCCATGCTTTAGCTAGGACTTTTAAGGGTTATAACGTGGCCTGGTTCACGATTTAAGAAACAAAGGATAGAGGCTCAAATTTTATTTGTACCCACCCGCTCTTCGTGATGTTCTCCAAACCTAAGCTCAGTTGATCATACGTTAGACCTTGTTTGAGTCTTTGCTCTGATGTTCCAATGATGGTTCAGGTATTGATGATTTATTCTGAATAGGCAGTCATCATTTTTTTTTTGTTATTGTTGAGGGTTTGTACGACCTCTTTCTTTTTGATTTTTCTATCCCTAAATTTTGCCTGAACTGTTTCTTTTGTGATTACAGTCAGCGGGATGCCCCAGTTTCGTAAGTCTCCTTCATAGGTTTTGACTTATATTGGGTTTTTATTTCTGAGAGATAGTGACTGCCTGTCTTTATGATTATTCGGAACCATCACCGTCTTTTGTTTTGTAAGGACCTCTTTGGTGCCATTCGTTATGCACTTGGATCAACTGAGAGACTACCCTGCCCCAGGTTATGATTAAGGGTTTTAAATTTCGAAAAGAAAAACTCCTACTTTTTTGGCTCAGAGGGGTTGACGAGGGATTATCTTCCTTATAACTCCAGTGTTTAGGAATTGAAACAATGCCTGTACCTCATCAGCGGGGTCTGTTCAAAAGCATACTGTAAAGATCGTGGTATCGTTTTCGTCATCCTCCCTCAAGAGGCTTTAGAATTGTTAATCGAGCGTTGATCATCAGAAAAAATATGAAAATAATTTGCATATAGTGAATACGAATATATGGCTTCAAAACAGACATATGCGATGCATTAATGAAATAACAATGTTTAATATGAGCAAATGTTTGAACAAAAGAAAATTACAACTTGAAAATCCTAATGAACAAGAGTCTTTTCATCTCAGGGCTTGTTACTTCAAATGGTGAGTCGATAGGGATGGCAGGAGCATTCAGCCTGGCCTATCTGGGTGAAATCCACAGCTCCTTCCTCAATCAGGTCTTGGATCTTATTCTTCAGAGCCCAGCAGTCGTCGATGTCATGGCCTGGACTGCCAGAGTGGTATGCACATCTTTCCTTAGACTTGTATTTTGGGGAGGCTGTGTTGAGATTCTTAGGAGGGTCCCTTAACGTCACCAGATTCAACCTCAACAATTTTTGTAAAGCTTGAGACGGTGACACGTTGAGCTTCGTGAACTGCCTTTTAGGCCTATCTGGTTTACTCTGATTAGTCCGTTGTTCTTGGCGAGGTCGTTGTTGGACCTGTGAAGTAATAGCAGCTTGGAGAGGCCCAAACCTTTGACTTCTTGGAAGTTGATTAATGACTGGGTCCCTGACTTGGGCTGGTTGCTTCATGTCTTGATGAAGCTGACTGGTCATGGCCTTCAGCTCTCCTTGCTCCTGAGCTAAACTTTGGATGAGAGCCCTTTGCCCCAGCATCTGGGTTTTCAATGTGTCTACCTCAGCTTGTAGACGTTTCAGCCGTTCGTCCTGGTCGTCCTCAGCATTGTTCCTGACCAAAGTCCCCGTGAGGAGTGTCCTTAGCTCCTCCTGCCCCTTGGATAGATTCAGGAGGATTTCCCCGAACCGAGTCTCTTGAGCAAGAAGGTCCTGGTTATCTTGTTGGGAAGCCATTGCTGAAATAAACAGCGAGAAAGGTAAGTGACCTGCAACAAGTGTACCTGTAATGCAATGATATGTATGATATGCATGCAATGTTTTCAAGGACCTCGCGGGGTAAACAAGAAAATTTGTTAGGATTTGGGTCCGGTAGCTTGATTGAAGGAACTTCACGTTGTTGAGAGTCCTTCTTCAAGGGTCAAAGGCTCACCATATCCAGTGGGTCATAGCCCCTGACAACTTTGTCTAGAGGAAAATAAATCCCCTTTGCCCCTTGCTGGATAGTTTAATTCATCATGACCTGCATCACAAGCCCTTGAGATCCTTGAAATGGGTTAAGATGTATGCAATGGTTATGATGTTATGGTATGCATGGGGTAATGTAGGTAACCCTGTTATGAGTCCCAATTAAGGACTGCAAACCAAAACCTGCAAGAAACTTAGTAAACTCTATTATGAGTCCTAATTAAGGACTGCAAACCAAAACCTGCAAGAAACTTAGTAAACCCTGTTATGAGTCCCAATTAAGGACTATAAACAAAACCTGCAAGTAGTTCATGTGTCAGATAACAAGCATGCAAATAGTCAAGTACGAAGGCACACAAGTCACACAAGAGAAGCCCTTAGAGTTTAGGCCAGCATGGGGTCTGGGTATTACCCTCTTGAAGTTGGTGGGCTCAACCTGTCCTATTAGAAGTAACCGGGTTCTAAGGGTCCCAATATCACGGGATTGCTTTCATTGTTCATCGTTTCGATTTAGCCACTGAACTGGCGACCGAAATATTCCAGGAAAGCAACCCTCAATTGAGCGTAGTATCGAGTATCAACCAACCTCGGACTGCACCAAAGTCAGTTATCTCACTACCCTAAAGAGGCCAAGATAGTTCAATTAAGGTTCCTAAGGTCTGTTGATGCTTCATGACACCACGCGGAGGCCCCGTACTCTCCTTGACTGAACTCAAGGGTTACCGGTACACACCAAAGTGCCACATCAACGTAGCAGACTGTTTCAACCATGTCGGTATACCCCGCACAGTTCCCTCACAGCCTTGTTGCTACTTTCTAAGAAGGTATCCCCAGATCCGGGCTAGGATCTATAGAACTCCCAAGACAGTCCCACAATTTTAAAGCAAGCAAAGAAAGCAATTGAAAACACAGTTATGAACTAACCCTAAGGTACACCTCACTTTAAGTTTAATTCCCCAGCAGAGTCGCCAGTTCTGTGATCGGTGGATCTGGAACTGACTGTTTAACGCTGGTTCGCGAAATGTCGCGGAAGCAAGAGTCGCCACCGTCTTTTATTTTCTCCAATATGGAAAGGACAAAAGCACAGAAAAATTCCTTATAGAGATTGCTCTCGGTTCGGGAGGTAGGTTATAGAAAGGGAAGGTGTTAGCACCCTTTCTATCCATGGTTATCCATGGGCTCTTAGATACTTGCTCATTTGTGTTTTCAAAAATGGTTTGTTTGCTTTTCAACTGTGGGTTTTAAAAAAGTTTCTTTGAAAATTCCAGTTCGACTCTTGTATCGGTCCTCAAGAGTGTTTGAAAAATTGCTTTCGAAAGCTTTTTGAAAAGGTGTCTGTGTGAAAAGTATTTTGAATTTTGTTTTGAATTTAGAGCAAGTATCTAGAGTCGTCTACCTACCCTAAGGAATTCGTCTGTGTAAATGTCCTTTAAAGTAGTGCCATCCCACCATTGAGAGGTAGGTAGCACCACCGTTGGAGGTGTTCGGGTCAATTCGAGGTTCGGGACATGGTGATCACCGGAGCAATGGGAAGATACCTTAGAAGCTACCCTCATGCCAGGTTCCCGGATCATGAGGACTTACTAAAACATCCTCTACTCGACGATCACCTTTCGAGAGGCAAGGCAACAGTGAGGCGTACCCTAGAGGTGGTGTGTGATTTGTGTGTCGTTTTCAGATATTTTGTCTTGTTCATGTCATGGGTGATCTACGCTTTTGTTTTTATTTTAACATTCATTCTTGCATGCAATTATTAACAGTTAAAAAGTTGCGAGAAATATAAAGTTCCTAAACTATTACAAAGGCGCGGGTCCACATCGCCAAATTAAATCCAGGACCCGATTTGACATAAAATAAAGTGCGAAAGATAAATATCAAATTTACACGGCTTTGGGAGAATTACATTAAAAATTATAAGAAGGGAAATAAATGCGCGAATTGGAATTAAAATCGAAAGCGAGGGCGTTGGACCCTTTTTAATTAAATTAAATTGTAACTATGAAATTAATTAAATTAAAGTAAAAAGAAAAGATTTTTGAGTTTTTGTATTTATGAATTTTCAATAAGAGAATAAAATGAATTAAAACCTAGTTCTAGCTATTTTTAATTTATTAAAAAAAACATGTTAAAGTTAAACCTAAATTTAAAAAGCTAAATTAATTAATGAGAAGTTTTATTTACAAAAATATAATAATTAATAATTAATGATGATAAAAGAAAAGAAAAAGATAAAAATTGATTAAAACCCTAATTCTACAAATTTTAAAAAAACATTAAGACTTAAACCTAAAATTAATACTAAATTATTTAATAAGATTTATTTACAAAAAATAACATTTAAGTAAAATATTTTTTCTATTTTTTATGACTTTCTGATTTTTATTATTTTTATGAAAATAAATTGATTTAAAGAATTAAAAAAGAAATAATTGAAACAAATAAAATAATAAAAAAAAAAAGAAAAGAATTGCAAAAACCTTGGGGGGCTCTATCCCCAATTGGGAGATATGATTCAGCCATTTGGGCCCATTGAAACCCTGGCCCTTCTGACTTTTTCAGGAAGCATGTGGCATGTTTGACTAAGCCATTCCATATACCTTGAATCTTGGCTTTTGGTTTGATCTTGGTGGCCATGTGGCACGCTGGAATTGTGGGTGTATGGTGAGCCCCTGAATACGCGCTGCATAGGAAGATAGAATGGAAAATAATATGAGAAAGGGAGGGGGACCTGGGATTCGAACCCAGGTCCCAGGGGTTACCAGCGCTGCTTTCCACCATCTATGCTGCATTGTAACTTTGTAATAATAATAGATGACAATTAATATATAAAAAACAACGCACTAACGCTATGGATAAAAAAAACGCGCTAAATTTTAAACTACCCTATCACTTGGAGATAGGTCATCGTCTTCCCCATCCATTCGCTTTTGGCCTGAAAAAAAACAGTTAGATAGCGGGGGTTTTAAACCCCCACTAAATAGTGCATATGAAAATAGCGAATAGAAATCCCTGCATCATAAATTAGGCGCGATATGTGTGTTCGATTCACATGAAGCTTCTCATTCCAATGGTTCAAGTCTTGGGGTTTAATTTTTCTGGACGAGGAAACCCCCAATTTTTCAGTTTTGTAACCCTAGCATGCTTCCATGGTGAAATCGCGTACGATGCATAAAAACTCAATCAAACTATAGGGTTAGCTTCAGCATGATAAGACTAACATAAAACAATCATTAGAAATCAAAATTATGGCATGAATGATCAGATACGATTATGCAAAAAAGATGAAACCGTTTGATTGCTAGGTACCAATTCTTGAGGCTATGGACGTGGAAAGGTGTTCAGTTAGCTTCAGTAATGTCTTGGCAAGCTAATGGGATCAATCTTTTTCTCTGAATCGTCCTCCAAGGCCACTTTCAGTTTTGGACTTTTTTGATAAAAACTCAAACTTTGTTCTTGAGAATAGGCACAGCTTAGAGGGTTCTCAGCTTTAGGGTTAGGTTTGCACTTGTATAAGGAATGAATTCAGTCAATAATCCAAGCCCATAGCCTTGTCTTTAATGGTTTTCAAGATTTGATTCTTATGAATCTTTTTTCAATATTTTCCATGCATATTTGATTCCAATCATGGCAAAACCTTCCACTTTTGATTATGCACGAATCTTGAGTGTCCAATGAGAGTTTATTCTGCACAAAAAGATTTGATTACATTGGTTTAGTATTTTTTTCATATTTTATTTAATTTAAATGAATTAATTGTAATAAAAAATTCAAATAAATAAATAAAAATGATGAATAAATCCCCTTTGGGCCAAATGGTCGTGCACATGCTTTGGATGATGAATCTTGGAAGAAAATGTGGCCCATTAGCAATTTTAAGGCATTTGAAGCAAAGTTGACTTTTCAAAATATCCAAAACTTTTCCAACTTCCACAAGGCCTATCTTGCTCAATTTTTAAGCTTTGCTCATGTTCTTGGACATTTTGGAAAGGCCTTGAAGTCCTCTAACCAATGCCTTTGGTCCCATGTCAATTTGATTTACCAATATCAAGTTATGGCCTTTGACTTAAAGTCCCTTTTTGTTGACTTTTGAAAATAACCTATAATGTTGAAATTGATAACTTTTTGTGAGAGCATTTCTTGGACTTGAAGTGTGAAGAGGAGTTGTAGGAAATGTCTTTCTCTTCAAAATGAGGTTTGGATGGAATTTTTCTGATAAACCATGTGGAAGTTATGCCTTGGTCAAGTTACAGTTGACTTTTTCAACTGTCCAAATATGGAAACTTTTGCATCTTGAGACTTTTTGAGCCAAGCTTTGAGAATCATGATCAAGCATTGATCAAATGATGTTTGTGGCCTCCAAATGAGATGTTGACCCAAAATTTGAACTTTTGACTGTCAAATGACCATTTTGCCCCTACAGTTGACTGTAGTGCAATTAGGGTTTTTGACTGTGCAATTTTGTGCTGTAAGTCTTGAAACTTGGTATGAGGATGCTTGACCATGTTTGTAGGCATGTGGGACTTTATTGGACCCTTGGAAACTTCATTTTCTTTGTCAGAACCAAAACCCTAGTTTTTGACTGTTAGGAGGCCCTTGAATTGTGCAACCCTTGAAGAGATTTTGAAGCTTTGACTTGGCAAATCTTGAAGAATATGGGAGGGCAAATTTTGGAGTACAACAATCACATTTTTATTTTTCTATTTGCAAATCACAAGAAGATTATTCTTCTTGGTTCATAAAAAGAAAAAGAAAAATGCAAGCAAAGTTTTCCAAATAAAAATGCAAGCAATTTATCCAAATACAACTAGGCTGCCCAAACAAGTGAAAGTATGCAAGCAGCATGGCCAAACAAATATTCAAAACAAATGTTCCAAACAATGCAGCAAATTGCCCAATGGCCAAACAGCAAGGCTGCCCAAACAACAACAAAATGGAAAGCAGCATAATAGCAAGAACGAGGCAGCATAGGCAGTAGCGGACAAATGAGCATCAGCAAGAAAAAAATATAAAACTAAGTCAACAAGCAAGAGGAGGCTTGTTCAATAAGCCATTTTTCATCATTTTCCAATTAAAATTGCAAACTTTTCAGAAAAAATATTTGGCTTAGGGTCATTGAGAGAGAGAGAGAGGAAAGAAGTCACCTAGGGGATGCTGCCCTGCTGTCACAATTGCACCAGAATTGCTAGCAAACAAAACTGCAAGGAAAAGAGCCTAAGGAGAACATGCCCAAAGTATTCAAAATTTGGTGGTTTCCCACCATTTTGAATAAGCTGCAAAACTGTAAAGAGGCAACATAATATAACAGTAGAAAAAGACTCAAGAAAGGAGAAGAGAAACATTTTTATCAAAACTCTCTCAAAAACTGTCAAAAAACCTTCAAGCTGCCCAACCATTTAAAACTGTCAAAAATCCCAAAACCATCCACAAAACCTGTAACCCAGTTCAAACATTCAAAAACCCGTAACTCAGCTCACAAGGCCAAACTGTCAAACATAGCAAAACCAAGAATAAATCACAAGCTCACAAGGCCGGCACTGTCAAACTCTCAAACCTCAAAACCTATAAACCAACAACAAACAGCCAAAACCTGCATAACCAAACTGCAAAAAGTTTCAAACCTATAACAATACCAACAATCACAAAACACTTCAAAACCAGTTCAAACCAAATTTCCAAGGTCCAAAATCAACATCCCAACTTGTTAACTCAACTTACAGTAACAACAAGAACCAAGGCCTCAAAAACCAATTCAAGCCAAACCTGTTAGTTAAAACTAAACAAGCCCAAAAAACTAGTTTTCAAACCAACAAGTAGAAACAGAAAAACATACTCAAACTGTCCAACATACTCAAACAGTCCAATATCCTCATCAACCCAAAACAAAATCAACAGCAACAATAACAAACCTGCAAACCACTTTCAAAACAACCAAAAACTGTAAAAAAGAAAACAGTTCAAGCCAAGTTTCTAGACCTGCTAAACCAATATCCCAAACCAAAAATCCACAACTATCCTAACCAGCAACATCATCAAATCATCAGCAAACTTACATCCCAGATAATCAAACATTATCAAATCATCGGCCATTGGAAACATCCAGCAAACTTACAAGAAAATCAAGTCAGAAATAAGCATCATCATCATCAAACAGCATCATTCAAAGCACGAAAAAACCACTAAGCCTCAGAAGCATCAGCATCATCCTCATTCAGCAAAGAAGATAGACAAAGAAAAAGTACCAGAAGCGCGCATTTTTCGTCATCATCTCTTCCTCCTTGCCAAGCCCGTCACCAGGAAGCACCTCATCTCAATCTCACTATCCTCTATACAGAAAAGCTCTAAAGGTATGGACTATTCACATTCTTCATAAACTGTTCCCCACATCTCAAATGTATAAACACAATAGGTTAACAGAGAAAACATGAATAAGATAAAACAACAACAACAAAAACTCGTTTAAGCTTCAGAACTGAACCGTACCTTTCAAGAACGAAGCCATTAGGGCTTGGTTAGGCAGTGAGAGATGGGCTCCGATAGCAGAAGGTGATAGGAAGATCAGAGAGAATGCATGTTAATTCCCTTAGATTAATCCATTTCAAATTAGGGATTTCCAAAAAAAGAGCGTAAACCAGGTTGAATCAAAGGGGCCAAGGGACATTCTATTCGCGAAATTAGGAAGAGAATAGGGATGGCTAACGAGAAAGATAAACGAGAGAAAGAAGTGAGAGGGAATGGAACAGAGCGACGTCGTTGTACCAAGGGAAGCACAAACCCTAATTTTCTCTGTTTCCCTTAATAAAAAAACATTAAGCAAACTTAAGAGAAATTGGGCCATTTCTTTTTCACAAACCCTTAAGCCCAGCACGTTTTGCTCAACCCCCCCCCCCCCCCCCCCCTTTCCCTTTTGTTTTTGTTTCAGCATCAATATCAATTTTTCTTTGGGCCTAACACTCAAATTCACCCAAGCCCATTTTCTTTCATTTTAATTTGTTTTTTTTATTTCTTTTGTTAATAATATACTAGTGATTTTTAAAAACTTCATTTTGTAAAATTAATTTGATTTTTTTTAATTAGTTTTTTTTTATCATTCTCTTTTTATTAATTTTCTTACACTTAATAAAAATATCAAATTTTAACTTAATTTATTTTCTTTCTTTAAGGTTAGTTTACATAATTAATAAAAATACAAAAGAATAATAATAATAAATTTTTAATTTTTCTTTTGTAGAATAATTTTTATTTCTCTCTTTTCGAGTAAATACATTGCATTTCATACTTTATTGACTTCTTTATTTCATAAATTGTCATAACTTCATATTGAATCGCACAACAATTCAATTTGGTTGTATTATTTGGACATTGCTATTTTTATGTGATTCATCCCCATTTGTAATAATTGTACCCCCATTCCCGGATACTTTTGTAATAGCTTAGACTTTTAATTCCCGCAATTTATTGCTTTCTATATACTGTGTAGTAATTAGGCATGTATGGCAAGATCAAAAAATCAATCGCTAGATGACCTAATCCAAGAATAAATAACTTGAAATCAACACACTTCTCACATGCGCACCTCTAGGGTAACCTCGCTTGTTGCCTCAGAAATACAATCATGTCCCTCGAATATGAGACACTCTAAGCAAATGACCCTTTGATAAACAAAGATCGTAGTCCCTCGATGACCCTCAATGTTGCCTTTGATAAAACAATCTTGCCCCTTACAAAATTGCTAGAGTGTATCACAAGTTGCTTTCAATGATTGTAAGATTGACCCGTGCATGTCCCTTTACATCCAAGGATGGGGCTTCTTACCAAATTAATGGTAAGATAGCACCATTAAAAGGAAGAAAAAAGAACAATTAAAGACCTTTCGAGTAGATAGATTCACTCTTAGTTACTCGCTTGCTCACGACAAAAAACATTCACACCTACACTTCCCTTTTCCAAACATCTTCAAAAAGATAAAACATTTTTTATACGTTCTTATAGAGACGAGAACCATTGCAAAACCTCTTTTCAAAACACTTTTCAAAACACAATTCACAAACACATTTTTGAACCATTTTTCGAAACAAAACTTTGTATACGTTCTTATAGAGACGAGAACCATTACAAAGAAACTTTCCAAAATACTTTCAAAACCAACACCACAAGCACACAATCTAACAAAAGCAAGTGATCTAAAATGAGTAACTAAGAGCCCATGGAAAACCATGGATGAAAAGGGTGCTAGCACCTTCCCTTTTCATAATCTACCCCCCGAACCCGAGAAAATTCTCGAAAGGTCTTTCCTGTGCTTTTTTACCTTTCCTTTTGGATAAAAGAAAAGTCGGTGGCGACTCTTGCTAACCGCACAAGTGCAAACGAAATGCAAAACCTCTAGTCAGTTCTCCCACCGTATCACAGAACTAGCGACTCTGCTGGGGAGTAAAAATAAAAAGTGTGGTTACCTTAGGGTTTTAGATCACCTTTACATGCTTATCTTGCTTGACTTGTATGCTTTATCTTTTGGTTCTATCTATTTGGGTTTGAATCCTCTACCCGGATTTGGGGCACCGTTTTAGGTAAATAGCAATAGATTGTGGAGACTGTACGGCGTAGACCGATATGGTTGAAACAATAGCTATGTTAGTGTGACGCATTTGTGGGTACCGGTATCCCTCATGGTGAATTGAGGAGAATACGGGGCCGCTGAGTGGCGTCGCAAAGCACTAATTAACCTTAGAACCCTAATTGAACCAACTTGGCCATTAGGACGTAGTGAGGTAACCGATTTCGGTGTAAAGCTGAAAATTGGTTGACACTCGATACTACACTCATTGAGGCTATACTTTTGGGATATCTCGGCCGCAAGAAAATATTGATTGTGCTGAGACAATGCCTAAAAGAAAGGTCAGTGATATTGAGATCCTTTATAACCCAATCTTTATGTCTAGGACAAGTTGAGCCCACTAAAACTTCAAGAGGGTACTTACCTACAAACTCATGCAAGCCTGGAACATAGGGATCTATTTGTTGTGTGTATATATGTTTGCTTGTACATAAACATCATAAACATCATCAACATCATATGCATGCTCACTAACCATTTCAAGGATTTAGAAATTTATCTTTGTTTTTGTTTTGTAGGAAATGAATCCTCTCCGAAGAAACACAATCCGAATCAGCTTTGTGAAAGCACATCCTCAACTTAAAGAGCTAGCCTCAAGAGTGCCCGAGGATTCTCCTTTTACCAAGAAGTATGGTCTACTTCTCAGTTTGGCTACAACCAACTTCCAAGGAGAGATGGTGTGTGTATTGTTCCAATTCTTTGACCCCGTACATCATTGTTTCACTTTTTCGGATTATCAGGTGGTACCAACATTGGAAGAGTTCTCTCTGCTCTTAGGGGTGTCCGTGCTTAATTAGATACCATTCACCGGTCTAGAAGGGATTCCAAAACCTGAAGTCATCGCCGAAGCTTTACATATGAAGAGGGTCGATGTCACGACCAATTGGGAGACAAGAAGTGGGGTTAAAGGATTTTTAGCTAAGTTTCTGTTGGAAAAAGCTCGTTCGTTCTGGGATGACATGGATTCCCAAGCTTTCAAAGAAGTGCTAGCTCTCCTCATTTATGGTTTTGTTCTATTTCCTAACTCGGACCAATTCATAGACGTTAACACCATCAAAGTCTTTCTCTCTCGCAATCCTATACCCACCTTGCTAGGAGATATCTTACATTGTCTTCATACCCGTACCATGAAGAAAAGAGGTACCCTTTTGTGTTGTATACCTATACTTGCTAAGTGGTTCACTTCACACTTGCCTCAATCAGCATTGAAGAACGAGCAAAGGTTGACTTGGTCTCAAAGGATGATGTCTCTCACCCACTCTGATATCCGTTGGTGCTCAAGATCCTTGGAAGATATCTCTATCATCGACCGCTGTGGTGAATTCCCTAATGTACCTCTGCTAGGTATTAGGGGAGGTATCACCTACAACCCGTGTTTAGCTCTTCGGCAGTTTGGGTATGCCCGAAGGGACGGCCCTCATGAGATGCTCATCCGAGGTCTAGTTTTTTACTATGACAAAGAAGACCAAGGTTACCGCCAGAGGTTTACACGTGCTTGGGGAATGGTGAACAAAGTGGACAGTAGGACTTTGGGACATAAAAACTATATCCCTCTCGAGCCTTACCTTAAGCGAGTATGGGCTCATGCCCAAAGTCTCTTAATGTCTTACCCTTCCATCCTTCCTGTCATCATTGAGCCTGTTATTGAAGGAGACGTCCCGTACACCGTTCTTCATCTAGACATGCCTACCTCTCTCGAAGACCTGCAGAAAGCCTGGATTCAGTTGAAGGAGGAGCGAGACACCTTTGAAACCCAGTACTACGCCAGTGAGAAGAAGGTTCTAGAGCTCACCAAACTGCTTCATGAAGAGAAGAATCTGAATACTTACATTGCTCCAAAAAGGATGCGTTCGGTCTTTTTGTCTTGAGAATTTTGTTGTATTTTAGTTTCTTTCTTTGTAAGCCCGAGGAAGCATGATGTATTCAAACTTAGTTTTATTTAATATGACGTGCGCTCTTTTTGGTTTGGGCAAATTTAAATCTTCTAAATTTCCTTGAAATCATTTTCATATCACATCTTAATTCATCATATGCATAAGCAGGTCTTCACACCAGGTTTCCTTATCCCTCTGCTGTTTATTTCAGCAACATGGATCTTGAACAAACGGTTAAAGATTTACAAGCACATAATGCACAATTTCAACAACTACTCATGACCTTGGCTAAAGGGCAGGAGGAGCTCAAGACTTTGCTGGAAAAGGAAAAGGAGAAAAAGAAAAAGAAAAGAGTTGGTGTGGCTACTTTGGGTAGAAGATTTGAAGGTCAAGCTAGAAGGGTCCTGGATTTTCCCTCAACATATGATGAAGGGGTAGGAAGAGGAAAGGGAGTTGCAGTACCAACTGAGTCCGAGGAAGAAGAAGAAGAAGAGGAGGATGAAGACTATTCAGAGCAGCAGTACCCTCCTGCAGACGACAAATACAAGAATCTGGAAGAACGTCTGGCAGCTATGGAAGTGCAAAGAGTGCCTGGGTTGGACTTTGAAGATCTAGGGCTGGTCTCTGGAATTGTGATTCCCCCTAAGTTCAAGGTGCCTATATTTGCTAAGTACGATGGGTTGTCTTGTCCCAAGATGCACCTACGGTCTTATGTCAGAAAAATCCAACCGCATTCTTTCGACAAGGATCTGTTGGTCCATTTCTTCCAGGACAGTCTTTCAGGGACGCAGTTAGATTGGTTCTACCAGCTAGAGAGGTCTGACATGCACAATTGGGAGGATTTAGCTGCCGCCTTCTACAAGCAGTATCAATATAATACGGACTTAGCACCAACTCGTACTCAATTACAGAGTATGGGTATAGTCTCCAATGAAGGCTTCAAGGAGTATGCCCAGAAATGGAGAGACTTTGCGGGACGAGTACAACCACCATTGTCTGAAATAGAGCTTGTGGATATGTTCTTGGGTACACTGTCGGGCCCCTTTTTCAATCACTTGATCGGAAGTTCGTCTGCGGGATTCACCGAGTTAATTATGACTGGTGAGAGAGTTGAAGCCGGAATCAAGAGTGGAAAAATTCAAAAGGATGCATTTGCTTCCGCTACTATCAAAAAGACTTTTCCAGCAAAGAAAGAAGTATCAGTTATCTACTCTCAAAGAGGTCAAGGAAGGATTGAGCGCCGGCCAGCGATGGGGGCTGTAATGATTCAGAAAACTGCAGTTGATCAGCCCAGAAACAATCAACCCAGAACCAACCAAGCAAGGGTAGAAAGGCATGTGCGACAATTCACCCAGATAAACATGACTCCTGCTCAGGTTCTACCCCATCTTTTGAAGTTAAACCTTGCCAGTCTGAAAGAGGCCCCGAAGAATCCGAATACAGCTTCTCCTCACTACCATTCGAATGCCAAGTGTGCTTATCATTCAGGGAGTATAGGGCACGACACTAACAATTGTTGGGCCCTCAAGAATAAGATTTAGGATTTAATAGACGCTAAAGAAGTGGAATTCGACGCCCCTGAAAAGTCGAACCTAATCTCTGCTCCAATGCCAAAGCATGGCCACAATGCCCATGCTGTTGAAGAAGATCTTTTTGTTGCTACTGTTAATGATTTGATGACTCCGCTACCGAAAATCAAGTTGAATTTGTTGAAGGCTGGGATTTTCCCAGGTTGTGAAGAAGATTGCTGCCTTTGTTCATCCTTACCAACTGACTGTCCATTGTTAAAGTTAGGCATCCAATGCCTAATGGATAACCAAGAAATCCTATTTGTGAAGTCTCATGTTATACCGACTCCTTTCAATGATATTTCAATAATTACCATATCCGCCAATCTTTCCAAAGTCTCCAAAAGACCTGTTAAGATTACATCCGATCCGAAGACTGTACCTTTGAAGATAACCATGTCGGGGCCCGTCCCGTACAAGTCCGACAAATCAATACCGTGGAACTATGGGGGAGAGATCTTTTACCATGGTGTTAAGCAAATTGAATCGAATGAAGAGAATTCTGATGAAGAGACTTCCGACATTGGAAACATTGCCGGAACGAGCAAAATCACACGTAGTGGAAGAATTTTCTCTCTGGAGATTGCCCCTCCAAAGGCAATCTTCGGACCCTCAGCTACTCCTAAGGTTACCCCTGTGCCGGTAAACATATCTGCGAGAATTCCAATTATTAAAGAAGTTATAACTCCTAGGGTTGTCCCCTCTGCTGCTGCTGATGATAGAGGGAAAGGGATCTGAGAAGAGCCCATCAGGATGAGGGCTCAACCATTAATCATCCCTGAAACCACTCAAAAGGAAATGGAGGAGATTTTGAAAATAATCAAGAAAAGCGATTATGATGTTGTGGAGAAACTGGGGCAAACCCCCTCAAAGATCTCTATGATGGCTCTGCTGCTTTATTCAGAAGCTCATGCTAAAGCTCTGATCAGATTTTTGAAGACAGCCCATGTGCCCTAGGAAACCTCCGCGGATCAGTTCCAGGAATGTGTAGCTAGCCTAACAGCTGACAATGTTCTAGGATTCTCCGATGCCGATTTAACATCAAAAGGGAGAAAACATAATGACGCTTTGCATGTCTCGGTGGAATGCAAAGGGACTACTCTAGCACAAGTTCTGGTAGACACTGGTTCTTCTCTGAATGTCTTGCCGAAGAAGGCCTTGGATAGGTTGGATTGTGAAGGTCTAACTTTGAAACCTAGCAACATCATTGTCAGAGCCTTTGATGGTTCTAAAAGGATGGTCCACGAGGAGGTGGACATCCCGATCAAAGTGGGAACTGAAACCTTCAACTCTATATTTTATGTGATGGACATCCGTCCCTCCTATTCTTGCTTGTTGGGAAGACCTTGGATTCACCATGCTAGAGCCGTCACTTCTACTCTACATCAAAAGCTCAAGTACCCTGTCCATGGGAAAATTGTAAATGTTCATGGTGAAGAGGAATACATGATAATCCATCTTAACTATTTCCGCTATGTGGAATTGGATGATGAATTCATCGAAACCCCCTTTCAGCACTTTGAGGAGGTAGCCCAGGAGATTGCGGCAACCAAGACAGTGGCTTTTGTACCCATGACTACAAGACCTCCGCCTAGGATGTCTTCTTTAAAGGATGCTAAGGCTGTGATTGAAGAAGGAGGAAGCACAATCTGGGGGAACTTCCTGATTTTCCTTTCAAGGCAGATAAATTCGGATTGGGTTTCACTTCGACTAGTCAAAAGGCTGTGCGTCGCTCTCGGGCTAGAGGGCCACCAGTGAAGATCACCCATCATGGAGTCGATGCTTTAGAGGATGGTGAAGAGGAGAGCAACTTGGAAGACTGGATTTTCCCTACTGTTGACGGAGGATTATGCAATTGAGAGGCAAAAGACTTTGTTCCCATTACTTTCATAAATCAGTAATTTATCTTTCAAACATTTCTGTTGGTTTGTAATAATTCTCAAACAATTCGTACCTTTTTAACCTTGTGTCTTACCCGAGGCACAAAGGTCCATTTGTAAGGGTTCTTATTTTTCATCTTCATATGCCATTTAATGAATCATGGACGTTTTCACATATAAACTTTTGTGTTCATTTTCTTTCTTTTTGCATTTTATTTGTTTAAAGGTGGTTATCCCTTACACACACCCACACTCACAAATGCAGGTACCCTTCCATTCCAGATTCCATGGGTAACAATTCTGCTATGACCTTCAGTGACTCTGAAGATCTGGTCTACCATGCCAAATACGAAGGTGATGAAGTTTGTGAAGTGCCAGGAGAATTGGCTAGGCTGCTACAACGGGAAGAAAGGGCTATTCTACCTCATGAGGAGCTGTTAGAGACAATCAACTTGGGTATTGAGGAAGGCAGAAAAGAAGTTATAGTGGGTGCCAACCTAGAGCCAAATGTCAAGGAGCGCTTAATTCAATTGTTGAATGAATATGTTGAGATCTTCGCCTGGTCCTACGAAGACATGTCGGGACTTGATACATACATTATGGTACACTGTCTCCCCACAAGAGAAGACTGTCCACCAATTAAATAGAAAGTTCGCCGCATGAGGCCCGATATGTCTGAAAAGATCAAAGCAGAAGTTATGAAGCAGTTCAATGCTGGATTTCTTGCTGTTACTTCCTATCCATAATGGGTTGCTAACATTGTGCCTGTGCCTAAGAAGGACGGAAAAGTGAGAATGTGCGTGGATTACAGAGACTTAAACAGGGACAACCATAAAGATGACTTTCCACTACCGCACATTGACATCTTGGTTGACAATACAACTCAGCACAAGGTATTTTCTTTCATGGATGGATTCTCGGGCTATAACCAGATCAAAATGGCACCCGAGGACATGGAGAAAACTACTTTTGTTACACAGTGGGGTACGTTCTGCTACAAAGTGATGCCATTCGGACTGAAGAATGCCGGGGCAACCTATCAACGCACCATGGTAGCTTTGTTTCATGACATGATACATCATGAGACAGAGGTCTACGTAGATGACATGATAGCCCGATCACAAACTGAAGAAGAACACCTCGACCACTTGCAAAAGCTGTTTGTCAGGTTGAAGGAATACAAGCTCAGATTGAACCCTAACAAGTGCATGTTCGGAGTCCGGTCCAGTAAACTCTTGGGTTTCATTATCAACAACAAAGGCATCGAGGTTGATCCTGCCAAAGTCAAAGCTATACAAGAAATGCCTGCTCCTCGCACTGAGAAGGAGGTCAGAGGTTTCTTGGGACGCCTAAACTACATTGCAAGGTTCATTTCTCACCTAACATCTACCTGTGAACCAATCTTTAAGCTGTTGAAGAAAGATCAGGTAATTAAATGGAATGATGATTGTCAAGATGCTTTCGATAAAATCAAGGAGTATTTGCTAGAGCCTTCTATCTTGATGCCACCCGTTGAAGGAAGACCGCTAATCATGTATCTGACCGTCTTAGAAAATTCAATGGGGTGCGTACTGGGGCAGCATAATGAGTCTGGACGAAAAGATCATGCCATTTATTAGCTTAGAAAAAAGTTTACTGACTGTGAAACAAGATATTCACTGCTCGAGAAAACTTGCTGCGCTTCAGAAAAATTCCTTTTTTGAGATATTTTTGAGTACGGGGGGTAGATTATAGAAAGGGAAGGTATTAGCACCCTTTCTATCCGTAGTTTTCTACGGGCTCTTAGGTACTTGCTCATCATTTTCAAAATTGCTTCTTTTTGTTTGTGTGATTTGAAAAGTTTTTGTTTTGACTTCGATTTAACTCTTGCTTCTGTCTTCAAGAGTGTTATGAAGTGTTTTTGAAAACTTTGTTTGTAAAGGAGTGTAAGTGTGAAAAAGTTTGTTTTGATTGAGCAAGTACTTAAGAACTAATCTACCTACTCGAAAAAAGAATCGTCCTATGTTTGTTTCCTTTAGACAGTGCTATCCTACTATTAGTGAGTAGGTAGCACCGTCGTTGGAGTTTGAGGGTCAATTCGAAAGGGACGTACGGTCACTAAAGCAATGTTATGACGTCTTAGTAGTAACCCTAATGTCTTAGATCAATTATTCGAGGCAACAATATCCGAGGCAACCATTCCGAGGCAACTTTGATCTTTGAGACAAAAGGGCGACCACTAAAGCATCCTATACCTAATGACCGTTTACCGAAGGCAACCGAAGTGGGAGTGTACCCTAGGAGTGCGCATGTGCGAGTGATTCAATTTCAAATTATTATCTTTGCACATTTTAGGGTTATCTAATTGTTTTAAAGTTAATCATACATTCTTCTTATGCAACCCTAATCATACATCTAACAATTAATATTTTGCGGAATTTAAAGTGCGGAAATTAAACTACGTTATTACAAGGCTTCGGGTATTTACATAGCCAAAAACAAACCCTTAAAAAATAAAGCGATAAATGAAAATAAAATACCTAATTAAACTATTACAACTTATGAGCAATTACATTAATAGGATAAAAATAAATGATAAAGCGCGCGCGAGGAAATTTAGATCGGGAGAGAACTAGGGTTTTGACCCCTTCTAACCTAATCGAAATAAAAATTGTTTTTGTTGTTTTTAATTATTTTTAAGAAAAGAATTAGGTTTTAAAATTAAATACATAATTAATTAGTAATTAAATTAATTAATGAAAATAAATAAATGGCCTATTTTTGTGTTTTGTTATTTTTTAAGAAAAAGAAAATAGAATTAAGTTAAAACCCTAATTATTCTAATTAATTTTAATTATGTACAAAATAATTAAAGTTATCTAAAATTAAAATCTAATTAAATTAATTAATTTATTGATAAAAAATAAATCTAAGTCTAATTGGGTGAAAAACATTTTTTGTGATTTTTTTGATAAAAGAAAATAATTAATTTGTTAGTAAAAATAAATAAGCAAATTAATTGAGAAAAATAAAAGAATAGAGAAAAGAAAGTTGGGCATGCAAAAGTAATATGGGGGTGCATTGCTAGAAATCTTGGCCCAAGAAGCAAAGGTCCATGTTGACTGGCCAGATTCTCCACTATGCATTGACTAAGGCCTTTGGTGCTCCTTCAGATGATAGCCATCAGATCTGGCCTATGGACACTTGGCTGGCTGGATCATGATGGACCATGGTAGTCCTTGGCATTATGTGTGCTGGTGTTTCCAGTGATTTCTGGTAAACAACCGCTAGTCTTCCAAACTATCGAATAAACTTACTGACTGTTATTCAATTTCTCTGGTAACTCACAGGATCGACTAGATTGATCCTAGGATTCCTTGGTCATTAGGGTAACTCTCATGATCGAACAGATATTCATGGTTGGTATTTGAGTGTTGTATAGGTGTTTGGCTTATTTCGATTTCTCTCTTAAAGATCTAAAGGTGTAATCAAAATATGCGTGTACGAAACTAAATTGCATGAATAAATGTTAATTGTAAAGACATGTAAAATTGCATAAAAGGCAAGTAAATGGCTTCGAATTATAAAAACAGTTCATGTAAAAGATGCTCTGGAACGTAAAAGATTCGAAATATGAAGAAAGCGTTTAATGCAAGAAATCTGTAAATGACTTTAAGTAAAAATAGACTTTCGAAAGACAAAACTTTGAAGATAAAGGCATAAAAAGTATGACAGTTTTCTGAAATGTAAAGTGCTTGAAATGTAAAGAAAGCATTGAAATGTAAAGCTTTAATGAAGAGATTTCGAAATAAAAATACTTTGGATGAGAAAACTTGTAAATGTTATTTGGCAGAAAGATAAAGGAAAGTGCTGGAAATGATAAAAGGTTTTCATTAAATCATAAATATGTGGTGCTATCATACGTACATTGCTCTTGCATTCGTTTCCCTAGCCATGTGGTAATTTGAATGTTACTGAGTATTTAGTACAATAGATATGACACACGAAATCCTAATACTAAGACTTCTATTTATACTAATTCGACCATAACGGTCTTACTATAGGATTATGCCACGTTCAGAACATGCAGAACAATGCCTCTCTCTTCTTTCCACGTGTCTCCAAATGCTCCAGCACATAAATTTCAAACTTCGAATGTCCCGCTTCCATTTGAATTTCAAATGTTTTGGTACTTCTCCGTTTCGAACGCACTTCTCAGACACAGCCTTCTTGTTATTTCGAGACTTCTTTAGATATGTTCCCATAATTGCCACTCGAAGCTTCAAGCTTTGATATGCTTATTCGAAACACTGCTTCTGCTACTTTGAAACATGACGCTTTGTTTCATTTCGATCGAAACGTTCAATTCGCTTGGCTTCTAATAATATTATCAAAATCTTCAGCCAACAAAATGCCCCTTTAAAATATGTATTTCGATCTCTCTGAGAAATACCTATTTTAAACATCTACACAAGATTTTGATGCGACCTTCGAATCATCGTAACATTTAATGCATTTGACTCCAGTCACGTCAATCATAACACTTTTTGGATTCCTTAACCGCCTGGAGCCACTTCACAGTATGGTGCAGTTACAAACAATGATTATCTTTAAATCACGCCTATTATCCATGTTAACTTTACGCCACCTATTCATCACACCAACCCATGATTTCCACGTATCACACCCTCATTCAGTGGATGCTTAAACTCCCGCATTATAAAACATCATCAACTTAGTCTTTTTCTTTTCTTTTCACATTCTGAATCTTTTACCCTCCTTCTCTCGCCAAAAACCCTAAGCTTTCAACATCCTTCAAAAATGTCTTCTTCTACTTCATCCCAACTCAAAAAGGTTTCCAAGAAGAAGGGAAAAACTGCAGGAACTACAATGGAAAGTAAGATTATCACTCACCAAGGTCAATCTGTTCTTGCTCCCCAGATGATCTCAAAGGAAAAAGAAATGTTGTATGCGTCACATGTACTCATTCCTACCACCGTTGCTGGTAAGAGGTTAGCTTTAAATGGCCCTCTTACAGTTTTTGAAATTTTAAAAGATACCAGGATAATTTTCCCAGTTTTCTATAGTTTCAAACCCTTGTTTAACAAAATGGATGCCCCTAAGGCAATAGAATCTTCTGGCTCAAACACCATAGAAAATCCAACTGTTCCTCCTAAGGACCCCTTTGTATTGGACTATGTAAAAAGTAATTTTAAGCCGTTTCGATCTTGCCCCACCTCCGATACTGCTTATCAAAACTGGTTCAAGAAAGTAGAAGCTAAGAAATCCCAGCAATGGGAAGAATTAGGTATCTACAATTTGATTAAGCTATCGAAGCCTGGTTTCACTTACAGCCACCCTCTGCTATTCACATCCCTCTATTTCTGGGACAGTACCTATAATACTTTCCATCTCCCAGGTGGAATGATCACCCCTACCTTCTTCGACATAGCGGCCATCACTGGGCTATCGCCAGTAGGAGAAACATATATCCCCGACAACGAAGAACATTCCAGCATAATTGACTTCGAAGTCAAGCTAGCAAGTTTTTCCAAGTTTATCAGTCACTACCATGCTGGGGAGACAATGTGTCTGACGTAGAACACATTGCTTTCCTAACCCTATGGCTGTCAAGATACGTCTTCTGCAGTAGATCCCTACAGGTAGCCAGTAGGTTTATTCCTCTAGCTAGGGATTTGCATGAAAATCGAAGAGTGTGCTTAAGTGAACTGCTCTTAGTTGACCTTTATGAAAGCCCGAGGTCAGCTGTTTCGAGCCTCAAATCCCATACCTCCAAGAATATCCTGTTGGCTTGCCCTTTTTGGTTACTTCAACTATGGCTAAATGCCATGTTCGAACCCTCCTTGGCAACTGCCAACACCATTGATGAACAAGATCCTGAGATAATTGATAGGATAGTCGAAGGCACTAGGCTTCGAAGATTAACTCCAAATGACGACAAAGACGACTTCAAAGTCCTATTCTCGAAGTACATCATGATATTCTCCAAAAGGCACAAGTTCGAAGAGAGCATGGCGCGTTTTGCTTCGAGGGCTCATGGACCTTCCTGGTTCACCATGGCTCTCTCAGAAGCTATCAAGAGCAAGGAGATTCAGGATGTATGGAGAGCCTTTTTGCTACCTAGACTCATTTCTTCAAGAATAACTCCTGCCAAGAATCAAATTTTTCTTTTCGCTTACCAGCCAAATTTTGTTTCGAGACAGTTTGGCTTATGCCAACTGATTCCTGAACCTTTATTTCAAACTGAGAGTGCCATTACTTCTGGGCGAACTTTCAAGGCACGAGAAGCCAAAATACAGCAAGAACAATATCAAGGCTTTGCCCAGTTTGAGCTGATAACCTTCGAACCTACCCATCTCACAGCTAAAGGGTTTCTGGAATGGTGGACCAAGTTTTATCAAACTTATATGTTCGATACACTTACAATTCAACAAAAACTAATTGATGCCTTCGATGTGCAGGTACCAGCAAAGAAAGGTATGTTTACTCATGCCAAAGAGATTAAAGCTTTCCAAAATTATTTTGAAACTACTTATGACCCCACGCGCTTGGAATCCACTGTGCATCAAGCGGATGAGACCTTGAAGGAAAAATTCAAACAAAAAGTTTCTAAGTTAAAACTTCCTTCAGGGTTGTCACCTGAGGATAAGTATAGGTTGGCATTCGAAATGCATCCACCTAAATTTCCTAGATTACCTACCTCAGAACTGGCTCTGGCTTGGTTTCCCCCATATCCTTGGTGGTTCACTTGCAAAGAGATGTTCAAACATCTTCAAAGGAAACCAAAGCCATCTGAGACTGTGACATGGGCTCGACAATGGCTTCATGATTTCCCAGAACACCTTCGATACGACCTTTCTGCCATGTCAATTAAATCTGATCAAGGAACAGGTGCGAATGCTTGGGAAAATCCAAAACGTTTTTCGTTTTCCATATCTTTAACCTTTGCTTTAATTGTTTCGATTTTCAGCCATCAGGATAAAGACAGCCGCCTCGAAGTCGAAATAAGGGAGTGCCTCTCAAGCCTCTATCGAAACTACTGACAAAGTGACTCCACCTGAAACAACAACCATTGCTGCAACCACAACAACAACAACAATACCAACAACAACCAGTGTTCCAACTCCAACGGTAATCACCTAGCCTTGATATTTCGAATTCACTCATGTTTTATGGTTTGCATCTAACTCTTTGTTTGAATCTGTTCAGACCAACAAACTTCCTCCTACTACTCCCAAGAAGCGGAAATCAAATACCACTGGGGAAGACCCCAAGGCTGGAGGAAACTTAACAACTGCTTCGAAGAAGAAGCAAAAGAAAGATATTTCGAAAAGTACCGTTCCAACTAGTGTCTCTGGACTAGATTCCAGGGATGCTGCTCCCTCACCCAAATCCAAAATTCCACCTTCGACCTCCAACACAATGTTGGAACGCATAGCTAGTAACCTCTCCTCCGAGAGTCCACAGGTAAATTAAACTTTTAAAATCTCTTTGAAAATAATAATTTCTTATTACCTTGGTGCATGTTTTTTAACATTCTGTTGCTTCTTGCAGAACATCTTGAATCCAGCTTCCACTATTTCGAACTCACCATCCAAAGCTGCTGCTCCACTCAATTCCTCTCCTCAAGGAGATTCCAGCAACCTCGTACAGAATAAAGGTTCGTCTAATATGGCGGTTCTGGCTGGAACTTCTGAACAGCAGGATGATCAAGGCACCTCTATTCCTCTGAAAGAGACAAACGAAATACCACTTCAAACATCTGCAGAGGATTTGCAAAGAGCTTCTCTTCAAAAGTCCCCTCTTGAAACTCTTCAAGAGGATCCAAAGGATACTCAAACTGAAGGAGAGAAAGCTGATTCTGGCCAAAGAGACAAAGAATCTGCAGACGAAGAGTCTGAGGAGGAGGATGCTAATGATGGTTCGACTTCTGGGACGGAGTCCAATGCAAATAGCAGTGAAAAGGAAGGCATCGAAGTGGTGGACTTGGATGATGATGAAGAAGACCATGAGCACGAAACGAATGAAGGGGATGGTGATGCAACCAACGAACCCATGGAGGTTGAAATGGACGTGACTCCCCTACGTGTGGAACTCCCTCAATCCTCTTTGTCTCGAATGACTGACGAGGAGCTTGCACTTCTGAGACGAAATGACCCCATTGGGTACATGAAGGCAAAGCTGGCTCAAAGGGACGTCCCACTTGCTAGAGTTGGCACAAGTTCGACCAGCTATCCTCTTCCCACAGATGAAAGAATTCTACTTCTTAATAAGATTAGGAAAACAATTCTCAATGTGGATATATTCGAAGTGCTCAAACAAGATAGTACTGCTTGCTATACTATGAAGGAGCTGCTTACAAAGGTCAATCTTGCTACCTGCTCCTTGCCAGTTAGTACTCTCTTGTTCGATCTTCAGGCTTTGCTGGACAACGTAACTGGTTACCTTCTCCAAGATGAATCTGCTGCCAAGAAGGTTCAAGAAAAACGCATTGCAATGGGTGCCGCTTATGAACAAGCTTTGAAACTCTCTCAAGAAGCTGAGGATCAAGCTATGCATCTAAAGCAGGCGAAAACTGATTATGAGGCTCGAGCTGAGTCCATACTTCTTTGGGAAAGGCAGATTCTGGAACTTCAACAGAAGGTTAAGGAGGCTAAGGAACAACAAATAGCCTTCGAAACAAATACTGCTGGTAACCAATTCGAAGAGCTTCTCAACCAGGGGCTTGCAGTAATGGAAACTGCAGAACAACTTAAAGGAGAACTGGCAACCTTGGAAGGAGCCAGGCGTTTCGCTCAGCAGAGGCTTGAATCATTTCGAAGCACCTTCAACCGATTGAAAAATAACTCTTATTTCTAAATTTCAGTGTTTATTTGACTACAATTTTGGTTTCTTATATGTAATATTCGAACAACGCCATTTTGGCATCTTATCTTGCCATTTTGGCCTTTTTATAATATCTTGGTTACGTTGTTACTATTCGAATCTCCTGCAGGCGTGGCTTATATTTCTTTAAATATTTCCCATTAACCTTTAGGATACGTTTATCATCCACCAGTTCTTCGATTTCGTATGCATTGTTTGAGAATACTTTTAATATTCGAAAAGGTCCTTCCCAATGAGGTGAACATTTACCTAATGCTTTATTTTTCTTGTCCGTGGGTAATATGACTTTCCAAACTAAGTCATTAATAATGAATACTTTTTTCTTCACCCTTTTGTTGTATGTTCTGGCCACTCTTTCTTTTTGTCTCATCAAAATTTCCAATGCATGTAATCTAATTTCGTCCAACTCGACTAATTCATTCATCATCATTTCCCAATATAAAGCAGCGGGGATTTTGTTTTGTCTCTGAATTCGAACTGACTGTAGATGAATTTCTACTGGCAACACTGCATCATGACCAAATGTGAGTTGGAAAGGCGTAGTATTAGTAGCTTCCTTAGGAGATGTTCTACAAGCCCATAATATTTGGTCTAAAGTTTTGTGCCAGTTTCTTGGCTTTTTACCAATATGCTTCTTGATTAATCCTATTATCACTTTATTGGCTGCTTCGACTTGACCGTTTGCTTGAGCATAATATGGCGTTGACGTTAGCAATCTAAATTCCATTTCTTGGGCAAATTCTTGCATCTTTCTACCAGTAAACACAGAGCCTTGGTCTGTGGTTATGCTCTCTGGAAATCCGAACCTATAGATAATGTGCTTTTGTATAAACTCAATAATAGCCTCTTGATCAGCAACTATCAGTGGTATAGCTTCGATCCACTTGGTAAAATAATCTATTCCTACCAAGATATATTTCTGTCCCTTGGACGAAGCAGGATTTATTTCTCCTATCAAATCCAATGCCCATCCTCTAAATGGCCATGGTTTGATGATCGAATGCAACTCACTTGCAGGGGCATGTTGAATCCCTGCATGTTTCTGACATTCCTCACATCCTTTAGCAAAGTCTATGCAATCTTTGAGCATGCTAGGCCAATACAAGCCGTATCGAAATAACAACCATTTCATTTTATGGCCTGCTTGATGTGCCCCACATGCCCCATTGTGGACTTCTGACAATGCTAAATATGCCTCACTTTCTCCTAGGCATTTCAATAATACGCCCTCTTGGGTCTTTTTAAACAATTCGTTCCCCATGAGGAGATATGACAATGCTCTGTATTTTGTCTTTCTATCCACGTTCAGAGTTGGGTCTGCTAAATAACTCTTCAGTGGACTTCGCCAATCTGCATCTGACAAAGTATTTATGGCTAATACTTCGAATCCCTGTTTCTCAGCATATCCTAATTTCATACTTTCCAGATCCGATGGTGTGAATCTAGTAGCCATAACTCTACCCCTTAACTCAACTAAATCCTTAAATTCCTGGTAGAAACTTTATAACCCGAAGCCAACTGCGCTAAGTCATTTGCTTCTTGGTTCTCTATTCTTGGTATGTGTTGAATATCCATGTATTCAAATTTCCTTAATAGCCTATTGACTATGACGAAGTATACCATTAAGTTTTCCTTTATGCACTTATATTCCTTTGTAATTTGTTTGACCACTAATTCTGAGTCTCTTTTAATTTCGACTCTAGTTGCCCCCAATTCCAACAAAGCTTCAAGTCCAACAATGAGCGCTTCATACTCAGCTTCGTTGTTCGAGCAATGAGGACCATCTAATTTATACTTGAATTTTGTTGGAATTCCTTCAGGAGAAATAAGAAGGACTCCAACGCCACTTCCATTCCTGTGGGTTGAACCATCAAAGTACAATTTCCATGTTTGCATTTCGACGTAACTCATGACAGTCTGCTCAACCAAAGAATGGTCCACAATGAAGTCAGAAATCACTTGACCTTTCATAGCTTTTAAAGGCATGAAAGTCAAAGAATATTCTGTTAAGGCTAAAGCCCATTTACCAACTCTGCTATGCATTATTGGTTTTGAAAGCATATGTTTAATGACATCGAAATGAGATGAAACATAAACATCAACAGGCTTTATATAATACTTGAGTTTCATACAAGAGAAATACAAACAGAGACATAGCTTTTCTAGATTGCTATATCTGGTCTCTGCATCATTTAGTACTCTACTTAAATAGTATATGGCTCTTTCGATACCATTGCTATCTTCTTGTGCTAACATACTACCTATACTAACTTCAGAGGCAGATATGTACAATCTCATGGGCTTCCCCCATGAAGGTGGAGACAAAATAGGAGGCTGAGAGAGGTATCTTTTTATCCTGTCAAATGCCTCCTGGTGGGCTTCGTTCCATTCGAAGGCTTGGCCTTGCTTTAGACGAAGTAACAGAGAGAAAGCTTGGGTTCTTCCACTCAGGTTCGAAATGAATCTTCTGAGGAAGTTAATTTTCCCTAGCAGAGATTGCAACTCCCTTTTTGACGTAGGTGCTTTCGTCTCTGTTATGGCTTTAGTTTTGTTCTGGTTGATTTCAATCCCTTTCTTGTGAACCACAAAACCAAGAAAATCTCCAGCCTGCACAAAAAATGCACATTTAAGGGGATTCATCTTTAAGCCATGTTTTCTCATTCGCTCGAATGATTGGCTCAAATGATGCAAATGTGTTTCTGCAGATATAGATTTGATGACTATATCATCAATATACACCCGCATGAAGGTTTCAATGAAATCATGAAAAATTGAATTCATTGCCCTTTGATAAGTTGCCCCAGCATTCTTTAAACCAAAAGGCATCACCACCCATTCGTAGGTGCCTAAGGCTCCTGGGCAACGAAATGCTGTCTTTCAAACATCTTCTTCAGCAATGAAAATCTGATTATACCCAGAGTATCCATCTAACATACTCAAGTATTCGAACCCTGCAGCAGAATCTACTAGCATTTCTGCCACAGGCATGGAATATTCATCTTTAGGGGTTGCAATGTTTAAATCCCTAAAATCTATGCAAATTCTTAAAGAACCATTTTTCTTAATAACAGGTACTATGTTTGCTAACCATTCGACGTACCTTGTTGTTCTGATGAATTTGCAACGCAGCAACCTTTCGATCTCAGCTTTAATTTTTGTGAGAACCGCTGGTGCGAATCTTCTGGGAGTTTGTTTGATGGGCTTCTTGCCATCTTTGATTGGCAGTCTGTGTTCGACCAACTCCCTCTTTAAACCAGGCATTTCGTCATAATCCCATGCGAAGCAATCTTTGTTTTTCTTGAGGACTTCGATTACTTCCTTCTTGAGGCCTGGGCTAAGTTTTGCACTTATGTAGGTTGTTCTTTTCGTTTTTTCATCCCCTAAGTTGACTTCTTCGAGTGGATCTTGTGCCAACATTTTGGCACCTGAGTTTATAGGGTCCCTTTCGAAGCCTAAGGGTTCTTTATCGTAGATGGCATCCAACCTTTGATCCATCTCAAATTCTCTGAAGGCTGAGCATTTCGAGCCATCCCCACTTACTTCGTTCATCTTTATAGTTGATTTATTTATTTCAGCCTCTAAGGCCGCTTTTGATTCGTTCTCAGCCATATAGGCCGAAATCCTTTTGAAAAAGGTGGACTCAGTCATGGATAAGGTTGTCGAAGTCCCAGCCTGCTGGCCGTTTTTGTATAGTGCTTTCGACTCCCTCTTCTTCACTGATTATTGTTCTATCCCAGTAAAGGCCATCATGGCGAAGGGTCATGTAGTAGTGGGCGTTTCTGGTTTCGTTAATCTCGTCATTTGGAACACATGGAGCAATCTTTGCCAGATTTTTATCATAATCCCTCTTGTCAACTAAATTGACTGTTGACATAAAGTAACTCTGGTCTGCTTCGATGTTTTCCACGATTCCATCATCTCTCCACAGAACTAGTCGCTGATGCATTGACGAAGGAACTGCCCCCACGCCATGGATCCACTCCCTTCCCAGCAATAAGTTATAGTTGGCCTTGGCTTCGATCACCATAAACATGGTGGGCCTACAGCTTGAGCCTATTGTCAATTCCAACTGGACCACTCCCAGTGTTTTGCCCACTTTTCCCTCATAATTGGACAGAACCATATTATGGGGCTTGATGTCTCCTTCGCGGATCTCTAATCTTTTCAGCATGAAATGGGGTATCAAATTGACTGCAGCACCCCCATCCACTAGAACTTTGTTCACACCATGGACACCAACTTTTGCCCGAATAAAAAGTGGCTTAAGATGGTTCTTCATAGCAGGTTCTGGACGTTCGAAGAACGCATTTTGCTCCTCAACAGCCCCATTGTCCATCACATAGTAGCACACAGGCCTATGTTTCATCAAATCTGTGGTATCTTCTTCCTCATATTCATCAATTTCAGTTTCCTGCCCAAATTCACAGGGAAGCACAGATACCACGTTACAGTTGAGGTTGAATGAAGACTCCCCCTCCGATTCGAAGTTATCTGTTATCATATCTTCGTCCTCTTCTGGGCCTGGAGTGTATTCCTTTGGTTCATCCCGTTGTACTTCAGAGAAAAGCCTCCTATTGACTGGAGGTTTGTCTTCAGTTTGATTTTTTGGTTTGTTGGTGCTAGATTCACCTTGGTTCTTTGTTGAAGTGGCCCCTTTGTTTACCACAGCTTCCCTTTCAGCCTTTCGAATCCTTTGTTTCCTGCGCCACTAGGATCTTGACATGGGGTTCCTTCCTTTGTAATTTTCTAATCTTACCTCCTCCCTTTTTGTTGTGTTGAATTGCCTTCTGTATGTCACAGCATGGCGTGCATTTCGTTCGGTGTTTCTCCATCTATCTTTGCCTTTGTCATTTCTGACTTGTAACCATCTGTCGGTTGGCACTTCAGCAGGGAGTTTGAAAGTCACTCTTCGAGCAGCCTTGGGGTGAGGGCTATCAGGCCTTCGTTGTTTGTGTCTGCTGTCGAAACGTAGGCCCATCTGGACAGTTTCTTGATGGTTCCAGCAAGGGGCGAAGGGAATCGTTTCGAAGGCTCTGGCCATGCTTTGGTCATACACAGCAGAACAGCTTGGGCAAATCAAGCACTTGGTTTCCCCTTTGTAGCAACGAAACACAAATTCCAGCAAACTTTCTCCAGCCTTGGGATAACACCTGAAAAGCTGGTTATCCTGGCGCCAATTGTTGCCAGTTCGAGTCCTCTGTACCCTTTCGAAATTCGCAGCGATTCTCTGATTGCAGAGGATGCTGCACCTAGGGCATAATATCATGCCTGAATCTCCTTTGTGGCATGTCATGAGGTAATCCTTGAGACTAGCATCTCCAGTGTGATTATCCTCCATTCTATACTTCTCTTTTTCTAAGTATTTTTCTACCTCCTCCATCTCAGAACGAGGCCTCTCCATATCCACCATATTTATCTCAACATCTTCCCCCTTAGCTTCATCATCTCCCCATCTTGTGGACTTTATATCCTCAATGTGAACCTTCGAACTCTCTGGGGCACAATATTTGACCAAATAGTCAAATTTTCCACTGGGTTCCCCTAGAGTGTCCCATATTTCCTTCTGAGGGGAAGTTGGCTTCGTGATTTGGACCTTCTCCAATTCCAGCCTCAAGCCTTCAGTGACCTGTGTTAGTTCTTGGTTTTGATTTCCCTGGCCTTCAGTAGCCTGGATTTCTTTTGCAACAGCTACATGTGCTGCTTCAATCGAAGTCTCTGGTATCTTCTGGATGTCTTAAGTGACCTCCTTATCGACTTCGACCATCACCCAGTTTTCAGTTTCAGTACCTTTCTCTCCTGTTAGGGCGTCGCTTTGGTCGGTTTCCACCATGTTAATCTCTCCAATGCATGCAGGCTCGGAGTAGTTGGTGTCTGCGACGTCCAAGGGATCTTCGACCACTTTCATCTTTACCTTATCAGCAAACTTTAGTCTGCCGTCTTTGATTGCATTTTGAATTAGGTCCCTGAAAAGAAAACATTGTGAGGTTTTGTGGCCCAGGAAACTATGATATTTGCAAAACCCTCTCTTCTTTCTCTGATCTAAAGGAGGTATTTTGACATTTGATGGCACAATGAGTTGGCCATCTTTGACAAGTAAATCGAAAATCTCGTCACATTTGGTGACATCGAAGGTATAAACCTTCTTTGGGAATTTGTCACTTTTCTCATTTTCAACAATCTCTTTCCCTTTTGTGGGAACCAATAATTTGCAGGAGTAAGGTGGAGCCTGTTTTAATTCAGCGAGGTCGATTTCGACCTCTTCAAATTCGAATTCAGGATATTCTTCTGCTTCCTCAGTTCCAACATAAGAGATCCTTTCTTTCTTGCTATTCTTAAAGACTCTGGCTTTTTCGGCCTTTAGCCTTTCGACCTGTCGAACCCTATCGGCTAACTGAGCCATATCCCTCAAATATTGAGTGTCTAGTTTCTTTCGAATAGAGTAATCCAAGCCACCAGCGGCCATTTCGACTAACTCATGTTCATGCACTACTGTGTAACATCTGGATTTCAAAAGCCTAAATCTGTTCAGATAATCGTCTATGGGTTCAGTGAACTTTCTCTTGACACTGGCTAATTCCTTCAAGCTTATTTTCGACTGTCCCATGTAAAATTGTTCATGGAATAATCTTTCTAAAAGAGCCCAAGTGTCAATGGACCCAGGAGGCAAAGTGGTAAACCATGTGAAGGCGTTTTTAGTCAAGGAACTTGGGAAGTATTTGATCCTGAGATCTTCATTATTGGCTATATCTCCCGCTTCGGTTAGATATCTCGCTATGTGTTCGACTGTTGACTCATTGGTATCCCCAGCGAACTTTGTAAATTTAGGGACTTTATATCCCCTTGGTAAATCAGTATGCATTATGCAATCTAATATAGGAGAAGCATAATTTGGCCTTCTCATTCCTGTGTTGAGGCCATTCTGGGCCATGACTCTCTCTATCATGGTGGTTAGATTGTTTTCTGCCAAGATGTTATCGTTTCGAATTCTATGAACGACAGCATCAGCATCTTGATTTCGATCAACCAGGACAACTCCCCTAGGTTGTTCTTCTCGAAACTCTGGGGCTTCTAGCCTTTCGACCCTTTCGACCCTTTCCCCTGGTTCCATAATTTCTCTTTGTGGGCCTGGGATTATTGGGGCTTCTAACCTTGGTTCCCTTGCCCCCAAGTTAACTTCTTCTCTAGGTGGTCTATAAATTGGGTCGTTAGCAATTTGTTCTATAACAGGCATGTTTGCTCGAAATCCCGCCTGATTCTGCCTACGCCTTTCTTGGGGAGCAAAGAAATCTGCTATTCGACTCATGTTGTCAGCGTTTTCCCTGTTTGTCACAGTCACATTTTGTACTATTGGGGCAAATATTTCCTGCATAGTTTGTGCTAACACCCCTATCATATTATGGTTACTGTCATCCATCAATTGCCTAAAAGCCAACTGGTTTTCTGTGGTTAAAATAAGTATTGTGCTATAACCCACTGACCCTTGGTTATTTGTCATAAACTGATTCGCCCCAGACCCAGACCCTAATTATGGTGATGAATTCGATGTGGAATTGTGTAAACCTGCCATAAAGGAAGTTGGCATTCCATAAGAGGAATTTCTGGTTCTATTACCATCAAAACCGGGTGGTCTAGTTAGTGGAGTGGCGAAATGGGATTGTGTCCCTGATGGTGGAACGAATCCCCCAGGGTAACCAATGGTTCCAGTATTTCCTAAGATCGAACTATTAGTTGATATGCCACTTACTCCATTGGTGGCTATATTACTGGTTGAAGATGCAACAGACTGTGCATTCGAAGGGATCACATTAGATGTTCCCATCGAAGTGGACACATTAGTGCCTGTTGTATGTGGGGCATTTTGTTCCCCTTGTTGATTGTCAGAATTAGACATTTTGGCCAAACATTTTCTTCTGGATAAGGGTTGGTTGCTGTTGGTTATTTTACCACTTCTTAGGTTCATAAAACAGCGAACTTCTTAGGTTCCAACGTTTTTATAATGGTTATGTCTCAACAATCTTTATTCCCAACATCCAATTATTGGTCCCACCAGGTGTGCCAATTTGTTTCCAGTGATTTCTGGTAAACAACCGCTAGTCTTCCAAACTATCGAATAAACTTACTGACTGTTATTCAATTTCTCTGGTAACTCACAGGATCGACTAGATTGATCCTAGGATTCCTTGGTCATTAGGGTAACTCTCATGATCGAACAAATATTCATGGTTGGTATTTGAGTGTTGTATAGGTGTTTGGCTTATTTCGATTTCTCTCTTAAAGATCTAAAGGTGTAATCAAAGTATGCGTGTACGAAACTAAATTGCATGAATAAATGTTAATTGTAAAGACATGTAAAATTACATAAAAGGCAAGTAAATGGCTTCGAATTATAAAAACAGTTCATGTAAAAGATGCTCTGGAACGTAAAAGATTCAAAATATGAAGAAAGTGTTTAATGCAAGAAATCTGTAAATGACTTTAAGTAAAAATAGACTTTCGAAAGACAAAACTTTGAAGATAAAGGCATAAAAAGTATGACAATTTTCTGAAATGTAAAGTGCTTGAAATGTAAAGAAAGCATTGAAATGTAAAGCTTTAATGAAGAGATTTCGAAATAAAAATACTTTGGATGAGAAAACTTGTAAATGTTATTTGGCAGAAAGATAAAGGAAAGTGCTGGAAATGATAAAAGGTTTTCATTAAATCATAAATATGTGGTGCTATCATACGTACATTGCTCTTGCATTCGTTTCCCTATCCATGTGGTAATTTGAATGTTACTGAGTATTTAGTACAATAGATATGACACACGAAATCCTAATACTAAGACTTCTATTTATACTAATTCGACCATAACGGTCTTGCTATAGGATTATGCCACGTTCAGAACATGCAGAACAATGCCTCTCTCTTCTTTCCACGTGTCTCCAAATGCTCCAGCACATAAATTTCAAACTTCGAATGTCCCGCTTCCATTTGAATTTTAAATGTTTTGGTACTTCTCCGTTTCGAACGCACTTCTCAGACACAACCTTGTTGTTATTTCGAGACTTCTTTAGATATGTTCCCATAATTGCCACTCGAAGCTTCAAGCTTTGATATGCTTATTCGAAACACTGCTTCTGCTACTTCGAAACATGACGATTTGTTTCATTTCGATCGAAACGTTCAATTCGCTTGGCTTTAATAATATTATCAAAATCTTCAGCCAACAGCTGGATCCTGGAAAGACAAAATATATGAAATAATTGGGGGACCTGGGATTCGAACCCAGGTCCTGAAGCACTTTCCCACCACCTGGCCACCAACTGAGCTACATGTTTTAGTTGTTCATATAATAAGCAATAATCATAATATATATAATAATATGAAAAAGGGCGCCAGAATTCAAACAAGCAAATGAAACGGAGCCACATATGTTATCTTCTTCCTTGCTCTGTTGGTAAAAGTCCCAGACTTTTACCTACGGACGTTTGTCTGTCACTACAAACCTGCATGTTCTCAAAATCAACCATAAGCAAAATAAATAAACCCTAAGTCCATCAATCAGTTCGTCTAGACCTGCTGAGCATAATGGTGCTCCTTTTATGTCCCAATTTTACCTATATGAAGAAATCCCAAATCGAAGCAGAAAAACCTAGCAATGGTGAAATCTCATACAGCCCATAAAAATGCAATTGAATATTACAGATAGTTTGCAAATGTTCCCAGGATCAAGAATCTACAAATATTTCATGCTATAGATGCCACAATTATGCAATTCGAATTCAAGAAAATAGAAATGTCATGACTGACTTACAGCGAATTACAGGGCGTGGGAGTGCTTGTCCTTGATTGGTTTTGCTTGCTGGGGATCCCAAGAAGCGATTGGGATGGTCAGGAGGCTTTGAAATTGCTTAGAACAATGAATTCGATCCAACACTTTGTTGTGATTTTTTCAAGTTTTGTTCTTCTTCTCACCCCTCTCTTAGCCTCGCTTTAGGTCTACACATGCTCAATATATATCAAAGATTGGATTAGGGTTGAAAAGCTGATCTCAATCTTCCTCCATCATTGATTTTGATTTGGATTTGATACACTTGAAAATCTTGCTAAAAATAGAGCAAACTCAATTTTTTTGTGCACACCAAGCCTTTACACTAATTCAATCTCATGCTAGCTGGATATAGGACCTGAAACATGTGCAAAATCTTGAGATTTCAATGTTTTGGATTTTCTCATGATTTGTTTTGATTAAAATTGATTTAATTCAAATAAAAATCAAAATAAATAATAAAAACAATATAATGACAAGTGCCAAAGGCTAGGGCTCGTGGACCATGTTGCCAACTCAAAACAAATGCAAAAGATTGGGCCAATTTGGCAAAAATTGCAATTTGAGGCATAGTTGACTTTTGACAATTTTGCAAAAAGGGTCAACTTCACCAATGCATAACTTCCTCCATTTTGACTATTTGGAGGTGTTCTTGGACTTTTTAGAAAGCTTGAGATGTCCTCTAAGCAACCCTTTTGGTCTCATCTCAATTTGATATTCCATGCTCATGTATGAAGCTTTGACAAAAAAGGTGTTTTGTTGACTTTTCAAAATGACCTATAATGTCCAAATTCATAACTTCTGGTGAGTGCATATTTTGAAATTGGGAGCTGAAGATGGATTGTCGAGCATGGAATAATCTTCAAAATTAGCTTTGGATGGTTCATTTCTCATAAATTATGAGAAAGTTATGCTTGGTCAAAGTTGAGTTGACTTTTCCTACAAAACCTTAATATAGCAACTTTTGGTTCTTGATGCATTATGAGCAATCCTTGATGAATCATGATCAACCATTGATAAAATGATGAAATATACTTTAAAATGAGGATGTTGACCAAAAATCTTGAAGTTTGACTGTATGTGGGCCACAATTGACTTTTGCCCTAGCATAGTCGATTTTCAGACCTTTGAGCAATTGACTGAGCAAATTTCCTCTGCAAGGCTTGAAACTTGACATAGATGATTTTGAGAACATATTAGGACAATGGTGAGCATTTGGGACCCCTTGGACTCAAGTATCTTGATGCAACAGGAAACCCTAATTTGAGATAGACTGCCTTAGGAGAGAGCTTGTCTGATCAACCCTTGGACTACCTTGAGCAACTTGAGGATCTTTCTTGAAATGTTTTGAGAAATATGGGAGGGCAAATTTTGGGGTACAACACCTGCTTTATCTTTAAGGGTTTTGCTTGGGTATTATTTAAGATCCTACACCCGGATTTGGGGACACTCTTTAGGTAAACAATAATAGATCGTGGAGACTGTATGGCGTAGACCGATATGGTTTAAGCGATGGTTGTGTTGGTGTGACACTTTGGTTGGCACCGATATCCTTCGTGTGGAAACGAGGAGAATATGGGGCCGCCGTGTGATGTCGTGAAGCACTAATGGACTTTAGAACCTTAGTTGAACAAAATTGGCCATTAGAAAGTAGTGAGATAGCCGGCCTCGGTATAAAGTTGAGGATTGGTTGATACTCGATGCTACACTCATTGAGGTTAGACTTTCGGGATATTTCGGATGCAAGAAAAGATTGCCTGAGCTGAAACAATGCCCGATAAAGGATGATTCGTGATATTTAGAATCCTTAGAACCCGGTTGTTGTACCCCAAAATTTGCCCTCCTCTTTTTCCACAAGAAATCACAGCTTCGGGCTTTTCCTGATTTTTCAGATTGGCTCAAGAACCAGTCAAACAGAATTTTTCTTGTCAGTCTAGCCAAATTAGGGTTTTCATGGACTCTGGAACAGTTCAAGCAAATTGTTAGGATTTGGTTGAGTTTGTCTCAAAGTTTGATCAGACAGGCGTTTCTTTGGTGTTAAGTCAAGAATTAGGGTTTTGCGCGCGCAGTTTTAGAAGAGTTTGAATCCACAGTGTTTTAATTGGTTGTTACACTGTTTTGACATTCGTTCAAAATTTCTGTCTAAACATCTGGGATAAAGGCTAAGGCATTTGATTTGAGATGGGATAAAAGCTGAGGTATTTCTGATTGAGAGTTTGCAGTGTTTGATTTAATCAGTGAAAAAAAAGGACATGTGGATGTTTGTTGTTTAGCTGTGCAATGCTTTGATTATTCGGAACGCTGGACGTTTATTGATTATTTATCATTTCTGAGTTAGAATAGTTGGGATTTACTTCCAGTTATTATAATTTAAGAAATATGAATAATTAAATAAACAATTGAAGAAGAATTAAAAGGAATATCAATAAAAAGACTTTTATTTATTTTTAATTATTTGTACAAGTGTTATTTAAATACAGTAATTATTTACAAGTATTTATAATAATATTTGTTACAATGATTAAAAGTGAAATAAAATTGCATCCTAAGTTTCCTAAGTCTTCGTCTTCTATTTGCTGGTCCCCATTGCTCAATTGATTTTCATCTGCAAAAACAAAGAAAAGAAAAGAAGCCAGCACAGACGAAAATCAAAAGCAGACAGTTAATTTAAAGACTCATCATTAAAGGTGATTGGCCGGAATCAGTTATTCACCCTCTCTGCAAATCACAAGAATTGCTCTTGGTTCACAAACAGGGATAGAAATATGTTTTACAAATTTAAAAAATGCATAAAGCTGCATAGTCAAAGGCAAACTGAATAGCAAACCAAACTGCATAAATTGCAAAGTGAATATGCCAAAACAAGTCACAAGTTTCAAACTAAGCAAACTGAATGTCAAACAAATTGCCCAAGGAAAACTGTCCAAAAGCTATCAAAAGGCTATCTAAAAAGCTGTCAACAAAGTACAAAAGATATGCAGGAAATATGGAAAATATGCAGAGGAAAACTAACAATGCAGCAATATTCAAATTTCACATCATTTCCCAGCCTATCACCTTTTCAGAGCATAGTACAGTTTTAAGCAATAAACAAATGCTTTTTAATCTGTAGAGAGAGAGAAAAAGAGAGGAGAGAAAGGCTTACAGCAGGCTTGAGGCTTAGAAAAAAAAGGATATAACAAGTTATCAGAACATAGAAAAAGGAGGCAGAATATCATAAAAAATATAGAAGCCACAAACTGTATCAACAAACAGCCTGCCTCCACAAGCTTCAAACCTCAAAACCAGAAGCATACAAGCCTCAAGCCTTAACCTGCATCAAACAAACCAGAAGCATACAAGCCTCAAGCCTTACCTGTATCAAAAACAACCAAAAAGACAATACACCACAAACCTGTACCAATACTAAAAAACCAGAAATGGCCACCAAGCCTGCCTATACTGATAAACCTTGAAGCAACAAAACCTGCCTAAGCCAGACCTGTTTCATCAGCCTGAAGCATATCAAGCCTAAAGCTTCAACCTACATAAGCCTTAACCGGTAACAAACAAAAGCCAAAGCAAACCTGTCAAGCATGAAGCCTTAACCTGTAACAAACACAAGCCAAGCCTCTAACCTGTTCTAAACCAGATCACACAGTAAACCTGTAACCAACCTGTGTTCAAACCATAAAACAAACTTCATTCAAACTAGCAAAGCCCAACCAAAAAAAAGCCATACAACCCGTTTCAAACCACAGGCCAGCCTCAGAACTTATTTCCTCATAGGCTACACAAAATCCCAATCTCAGTCAATATCATACAAGCATCTTCAACAAATCGAAACAATAACTGAACCAACAAAGCCCTCAGAGCTAGGCTCATCACAGGGTCTAACAAAAAAACAATATTCAGAATCAATTTCAATACATCATCAACACTCAAAGCCATCAATCAGAGGCAAACAGAAGAAGAGGAAAAGAAGCAAACAGGCAAGCAAGCAAGCAATCAAGCAAGCAGTCAGAGCAAGCAAGCGTTCAAAAGAGGAAAAGAAGCAAGTGAACTAGGTTTTCAGTATTCATCATGAAACCATAAAAACAAGATACGAAATACCAGTTTTTCCAAGCAAGCTCATCAGCATCACTATTCCTTTGCCTTCAGCTGCCTGAGACACGCCTCCGGTTCGCCTCTCCTCCTCTCCAAGCAACGAACTCCAAAGGTAGTATTTTTCTCCCTCTTTTCACACCTCGCATGGACAACAACACATAGAATCAATACATAAAAAGATTAAAAACATGCATGAACTGAAACCCTAAAAAGGCGTTAAGTTTAAATCATTACCTTCTTCGAAATCTCCGCCTGCGTGACCATGGAGAGGAGGGAGCGATGATGGCGTTTGGTAGCTGAGACGAAGAGGGAAAGTTAGAAGCTTGGCTCAAGGAGACGAAGAAGACGATGAGGAACGGCGCCTCTGTAAGCACTGTAAACCCATTCTGAGAACAACATTGGAAACCCTAAACAAAACGTTTGTGGAGCGTTGGGCCTCGCCCTATCCAAACATTAAGCCCAACTGAAACTTTCTAGCGCCTGACCCCTCCTTCAGTGCGCGTACCCCCCCTTCTGATTCTCTTTCAAATGTTGTTTTGGGCCAAGGACAAACATAAGGCCCACATGACCTCTTTTTATTCTATTTTCGTTTAACTAACATTTCTTAATCTTCTTTTATTTTTCTTTCTTTATAACCTAATTCCTTTTTTTATAATACATTAATTTCTTTTGTAAAATGTTTATTAATACTTTTTATCACATTTAAGAGTATATAAAAATATGATCTTTTTTTCTAAATTAGATAATTTTCTTTTTAGAATCTTTGTTAAATAAACCTTTGTACATTAACTAAATACATAGATCATAGGATAATTAAATTTAAAACAATTTTCTTTTCTTTTCTTTAATTTAAATTTTGTATATAAAACATTAACAAAATACATAAAAAATAGATTTTTTAAGTTAAATACTTTTCTATAACTAAAACATTTGTTTGTACATAATCAACAAAAATCAAAAAATAAATAAAATACTTAATATTGCATTAGGTTAACATATTTTTCTCACTTGTAAATAATCACACACTCTTACACAAACACTTTTGATACATCTTTTATTCTTGAACATTGATATATATTACATTTGAGAATGCGATTCGATTTGGTTGTAAATATATTTGGACACTACTCTCCTATTAAGTCTCATCCCCATTTGTAAATATTTGTACCCCCACTCCCGGATACTTATTTGTAATAGCTTAGACTTTAAATTTCCGCAATTTGTCGCTTTCTATATACTGTATAGTAATTAGGGTTTGTATGCGAAGATTTAAAATCAACCGCTAGATAACCTAATACAAGACAAATGCATGACAATCAATACACAATTCACACTTGCACCCCTAGGGTAATCCCACTCGTTGCCTTCCAAAATGGGCCATGCTTGCATGTTGAGTTTCTTTGGCAAAACGAAATAAATCAAATAATCATAGTCCCTCGATGGCGCTTTTGAAGTTGCCTAAATAAAATGATCATAGTCCCTTCAAGCAAAATTGCCAAAGACACTTGGCACCATTGCATTCATGGTCCATACGATGACCCGCGCCCATCCCGTTAACATCCTAACACAAGATTGTCCACCAAATACAATGGTGGAACGATATTGTTAAAAGGGTTAACACATGAGAAAAATCTTTGAGTAAATTTAGGGGTAGACAACTCTTAGTTACTTGATCAAACTTCCAAAACACGCTTGCCTACTTTTCAAAACCCACTCCACAACACTTTCAAAAACAAACTTTCAAAAACATTTGAAACATCTTTTCGAAAAGACAAACACCTTTGTAAAACATTCAAGTAAAGAATTGTTACAACGGTTGCCTAGACAAGGCATCTTTTTCAAAACATTTTCAAACACACACACACACCACCATTTCAAGCAATTGAAAATCAAGGCAAGTGATCTAAAACAAGTAACTAAAAGCCCATGGATAACCATGGATGAAAAGGGTGCTAATACCTTCCCTTTTCATAATCTACCCCACGAACCCATGAAACATCTCAAAAGGTTTTTCCTGTGCTTTTTAACCTTTCCTTTAGGATAAAATAAAAAGTCGGTGGCGACTCTTGCTAAACCGAACAAGTGTGAATACAAACGCAAAAACTCAAGTCAGTTCTCCCACCGTATCACAGAACTGGCGACTCTGCTGGGGACAAACTTAAAAGTGGGGTTACCTTAGGGTTTTAGATCACTTTTACATACTTGCTTTGATTGCCTTGATTGCTTTACTTTTTGAGTCCTTGTTTGGGTTTGTTGTAAATCCTACACCTGGATTTGGGGCACCTTTTTAGGTAAATAGCAATAAAACTGTGAGGGAACTGTGCGGTGTATACCGACACGGTTGAAGCAGTAAGCTATGTTAGTGTGACATATTTGTGAGTACCGGTAACCCTTGAGTTCAATCAAGGAGAGTACGGGGCCGCTGAGTGATGTCGTGAAGCACTAACGAACTCTTAGAACCTTAATTGACCATCTTAGCCTTTTTAGGGGTAGTGAGATGAGCGACTTTGGTGCAGTCCGAAGTTGGTGGATACTCGATACTACACTCATTGAGGGTTGTTTTCTTGGAATATTTTGGTCGCCAGTTAAGTGGCTAAACCAAAACAATGAACATAGAAAACAATCCAATGATATTGAGCTCCTTAGAACCCGGTTTCTATTTTAGGACAGAATGAGCCAACTAACTTCAAGAGGGTACTTACCTACGAACCCCATGCAAGGACTTGTTTGATTTGTGTGAATATGATTACCTGTATATACACTTGCTTTCTTTTGCATACATGTACATAACATCATGACATCATACCATAGCATTTTTCACTAACCACTTCAAGGATCTCGAGGGTCTTTTGATGCAGGGTCACGTTGAACCAGACGTCTACCAAGAGGCAAGGGGTTTTCTCCTCTAAACAAATGCCATCAAAGATCAAGTGCAACAACTTGAATCAGGGGTGTTGTACCCCAAAATTTGCCCTCCCATATTCTTCAGAGTTTTGACAAGCATCACCTCAAATGGTCCAAAGTCTACTCAAGGGCTACACAGTCAACCATCCTCCTAAGCCAGTCAAAATTAGGGTTTTGGTTCTTGCAAGGAAGTTGAGGTTTTCAAGGGCTCAATCAAGTACCATATGCTCATATACATTGTCAAGCACCTACATGTCAAGTTTCAAGGCTCACAAGGTCAAGTTGCACAGTCAAAAACCCTAATTGTTTCACAATCAACTGCAGGGGCAAAATGGTCATTTAGCAGTCAAAAGTCAAAATTTTTGGTCAACATCTTATTTTGAAGCCACAATCATCATTTGATCAAGTCTTGATCATGATTCCACAAGCATGGCTCAAAAATCATCAAGATGCAAAAGTTTCTATTTTTGGACAGCTGAAAAGTCAACTGTAACTTGACCAAGGCATAACTTTTTCATGGTTCATCAGAAAAATCCCATCCAATGCTCATCTTGAAGGGGAGGACATTTCCTACAATTCATCTTCACATTCCAAGTGCAAGAAATACACTCACAATAAGTTATCAATTTCAACATTATAGGTCATTTTCAAAAGTCAACAAAAAGGCACTTTAAGTCAAAGACCATAACTTGAGATTGGTAAATCAAAATGACATGGGACCAAAGACATTGGTTAGAGTACTTCAAGACCTTTCCAAAATGTCAAAGAACATGTTCATAGCTTCAAAATTGAGCAAGATATGCATTGGAGAAGTTGGGAAATTTTTGTGAAATGGCCAAAGTCAACTATCCTTGAAATTTCATTTTTGACAAAAAGGGCCCACTTTTTTCACTTGGTTCAGCTTGGCCATGCCTCCCACGTGTCCCACAATTTATTTCAAGATTAAAAATTAATTTTTCCATTTTTATTTAATTTTATTTGATTTAATTCATTTTAAATCTTTAAAATTCAAATAAAAATCAAGAAAAATAATGGAAGGATATTTTGTGGCTTGAATAGTTTTGATACACCATGAAGTACTTACCAAACTCGTGCAAGACCTATTCCAAGCATAGAAATTCAAAATTGAAGCAAATATGGCAAGTGGTTTAATGGTGTTCATGGCAAAATCAAAACTTCAATGCAAAGGCTTAATGTCCATTATTCTGATTGATTCACATTACAAAACACATGTGCAAGCCTTCCATATGGCACACACGACCTAGAACACTCAAAAACGGCAAAACGAATTTCAAGTTTTCAATGAAAAAGAGAGAAACTGAAAACCTATTTGCAGCGCAATTCAAAGCCTCTTTTGGATTCAAACAGCTTGCCTGAATCTCCAGGAGTCTATTGCTATCAAAAACGAGCCCTAACACCATCAGAATCAAAGCACACAACTCATACGGTTTGCATATATTTCCAAATCTACATATCATATTCCATGCGCTTTTAATACATTCTCTTGATTGATTTGTGTTGCTGACATCTTCCCAAAGCTTTTGGCATTGTTCAATTTCATTATCCTGTACAGAATCACGATTTGCCATTAAAACACTTTAGGGTTTTCAAGGTTTAGAATTGGGGGTTTTGCTATACTGTAAAATCAGGACTCCAAACCTATATGGTCAAACTCAGCATGATGAGACGAATAAGATGGACCTATCGCGCCCTTTTTATGTTATCCCTATTTCTATTCGCTATTTTCTGTCATTGCATTTAGTGGGGGTTAAAAACCCCCGCTATCTTGTTTCTTTTTGCAGGTATGAAGAAGACGATGATGACGTGTGTACATATGTCTGGTTGATTTGAATAAGGGCGCGCGTCTTTTTTTTAGTTCCAGCGTGTATTGTTGCTTTTGTATATTATTTTGATTATCCATTATATTGACAAACGCACGCAGATGGTGGAGTGGTTGGTGATGTGTTGGTCCACCACTGGGACCTGGGTTCGATTCCCAGGTCCCCCATAATTCCAATGCTATTTTTTCCAATATATTTTTGTGCAGATTCCCAAGCGCTGGACACCATAAGCCTTACACATCCAACGTGCCATGTGTCATCAGTGCAGATCCAAAGGACAAAAAGTGAGGAATACCATGCTCAGGAGTCAACAACGCTCCACTCAGTCCAAAAAGTTAAACGAGCTGAAGGTTCAAATGGGCCAAGATTCAACAATGCACCCTCCTTCCTGGCCCAATACCCCCTTCCATTGGTTTATTCTTTTCCTTTCATTTTTTATTTTCCAATTTAATTCCTAACCTTTTTTATTTTATTTCTTATTAATATAATTAACCAACTAATATTTTCATAAAAAATCAAAAAAAAAAATAGAACTAACATTATTATTATTATTATTATTATTATTATTATTTTATTTTGTAAATAAATATTAACCAATAAATAGTTTAATTAGGCAATTTTAATTTCTTTTCTTAATAATTAAAATAGATTTAGAATTAGGTAAAATTAACTTTTAATTTTATTTCTTTTTATTTTATTTCATAAAAAACACAAAAAAATATATTTTCTTTTAATTAAATTAATTAATTTGTCATTAGTCAGTTTTAATTTCATTTTAATTACAAAAAGACAAAAAAAAATCAATTTCTTTTCTAAAAAAAGGTCAACACCCTTAAGACATTCCCGATTCTTTCTTTCGCGCGCATTTTAGTTTTAATTCCTTATTTTTGATTATTATGTAACTGCCTCCGGATGTAATAGTAATTAGGAATTTTACTGCTTTATTTCTCGCACTTTATTTTACCAAAAACGGGTCTTTGTATTTTTGGCGATGTATAGACCCGCGCCTTGTAATAGCGTAGGATTTATGTTTCCGCAATTTACTTTCCGCACCCCCTAACTGTTAAATGCATGAAAGAATGTATGATAAATAAAAACAACTCGTAGCTCACAAATAACAAAGACAAACATTAACTGAATACAACACACAAAGCACATGCCACTCTTAGGGTACGCTTCACTCGTTGCCTCGAAACGTGGTCATCAAGTATAGGACGTCTTAGAGGTCGCCCTTCTGTCTAAATATCTCGTCGCCTCGAAACAGTTGCCTCGGATAAAAAAGGATCTAGGACATTAGGGTTACTTCTAAGATATCCTACCATTGCTTCGGTGACCACACTGTCCCGATAATCGAATTGACCGAACACCTCCAACGATGGTGCTACCTACCTCTCAATGGTGGGATATCACTATCTAAAGGACACTTACACAGCTTAATTCCTTAGGGTAGGTAGATGACTCATGGGTACTTGCTCTTTTCAAAAACAAACAAAATACTTTTCACACCTTACACTTTCAAAAAAGTTTTCAAACAATACTTCATACACTCTTGAGGACTGATACAAGAGTTACCTAGAAGTCTTCAAACAAACTTTTTTCAAACCCACACACACTTGAAAAGAAAACAAATTTTGAAAACATAAGAGCAAGTACCTAAGAGCCCATGGATAACCATGGATAGAAAGGGTGCTAACACCTTCCTTTTCTATAAATCTACCTCCCGAACCGAGAAACATTCTCATAAGAAATTTTGCAGTGCTTTTGTCCTTTCCATGTTGGAGAAAATAAAAGACGGTGGCGACTCTTGCTTCTGCGACATTTCGTGAACCAACTTTAAACAGTCAGTTCTATTTCCACCGATCACAGAACTGGCGACTCTGCTGGGGACGTTATAAAAGTGAGGTGTACCTTAGGATAGATCATACTTATGTTTTAAATTGCCTGTTTTGATTGCTTTAAATATTGTGGGCCTGTTTTGGGAGTTCTATAGATCCTAAACCGGATCTGGGGGATACCTCTTAGAAAGTACCAACAAGACTGTGAGGGAACTATGCGGGGTATACCGACACGGTTGAAGCAGTCTGCTACGTTGATGTGGCACTTTGGTGAGTACCCGTAACCCTTGAGTCAAGTCAAGAAGAGTACGGGGCCGCCGCGTGGTGTCGTGAAGCATCAACTGACCTTAGGAACCTTAATTGAACCATCCTGGCCTCTTTAGGGGTAGTGAGATAACTGACTTTGGTGCAGTCCGAAGTTGGTTGATACTCGATACTGCACTCATTGAGGGTTGTTTTCTTGGAATATTTTGATCACCAGTTCAGTGGCTAAATTAAAACAATAAACACAGAAAACAACCCAATGATATTGAGCTCCTTAGAACCCGGTTACTTTTGATAGGACAGGTTTTTGAGCCCACCAACTTCAAGAGGGTAGTACCCCAAACTTCATGTTGGCCTAAACTCTAAGGGCTATGGTGTGACTTGTATGCTTTACCATGTTTGCTTTTGTGAATACTTGTGGTGTGCCCTTATCATAGCATCATAACATCATACAACATCATATGCATTGACTAACCACTTCGGGGGTTCGAATCTTCATCTTTGTTCTTGTTTTGTAGGACATGGAAACTATCCGCAGAAAGACAATTCAGGTCAACCTTGTAAGGGTCCCTCCTCAACTTAAGGAACTTACATCCAGGATTCTCGAGAACTCTTCATTCAGTGAAAGACATGGTAGACTCATCAGCTTGGTCAATACCAACATTGAAGAGGACATGGTGAAAGTGCTGTTCCAGTTCTTTGACCCTTTGCACCACTGTTTTACTTTCCCGGATTATCAGTTGGTGCCTACTTTGGAAGAGTTTTCTCAGCTTCTGAAGATTCCTATCCTTAGTCAACTACCCTACAACGGTACAGAAAAGGAGCCAAAACATGAAGAGGTTGCTAAAGCATTATGCCTACAACCATCTGACATCAAAGGACATTGGGAAATTAGAAGTGGTATCAAAGGGTTCTTGGCCAAGTTTCTGTTTGAGAAGGCCCAAGAATGTTGGAACTCCCTTGACCTACAAGCCTTTGAAGAAGTTGTAGCCCTCCTTGTCTATGGGTTGGTGCTGTTCCCTAATCCAGATCAACTTATAGATATCAATGCTGTCAAGATCTTCATGTCCAGGAATCCTATACCTACGTTGCTTGGGGACATCCTTCACTCATGTTACACTCGAACCATGAGAAAAAGAGGTGTTCTTATGTGCTGCACTCCTCTCCTGGGAAGGTGGTTTATTTCGCACCTTCCACAATCAGTTTTAAAGAACGAGCGGGGTTTGAGATGGTCACAACGATTGATGGCTCTTACACATGCTGATATACATTGGTGTTCTCGGTCCAGAGAGAATGTCACTATCATTGATCGTTGCGGGGAGTTTCCTAATGTTCCTTTACTTGGAATCAGAGGGGGGTATTACTTACAACCCCTGTATGGCCTTAAGACAGTTTGGATATGCTCGGAGGGATGACCCTCATGATATGTTGATTCCTGACATAGTTTTTGACTTCGACAACGATGCACAAGGACTTCGCCAGAGATTTATCAGAGCTTGGAGGATGCCCAACAGGGTAGATAGCAAGACACTGGGGCACAAGAACTCCATCCCCCTGGAGCCTTATCTCAAGTGGGTACGAGCCCGCTCCCATAAGCTGGTGATGCCATATCCTCATGTTCTCCATGTGATCAAAGAGCCAGTCTTGGAAGGAGATGTGCCCTACACCATTCAACATCCTGACATTCCTACATCCTGGGAAGAAATGCAGAAAAGCTGGATCCAACTCAAGGAAGAACGGAATTCTCTTGAAACCAGTCTACATGCCAGTGAGAAGAAGGTCTTGGAGCTCACGCGTCTACTGCACGAGGAAAAGACTCTCAACACTTACATTGCTCCAAAGAGGATACACAGTGTCTTTTGGGATTAATTATTTTGTAATGTTTTGCCCATGAGGCCTTGATGTACTGAACAATTTATTTCCTAATAAAAAGTGTGTTCCTTTTTGGCTGCAACGAATTTGAACTTTCGAACCCTTGAATGCATTGCATAAATAACATATCATGCATCATGTGCATAGCAGGTACCCTTTTTCTACAGGTTGCTTAATCTTCTTCGCTGTTTATTTCAGCACTCAGTCATCATGAATCCTGAACAAACTATCGAGCAAGCTATCAAGGCCCTCCAGGCCCACAACGCCCAGTTCCAGGAGCTGGTCATGAACTTGGCCCAAGGACAATAAGAGCTGAAGGCTTTGCTCCTGAAGAAGAAGAAGAAGAAGAGGACTGTGTTGTTCAACACTGGGCGCAGACTCGGGAATACATTGCAGAATGAAGCTGAGAGGACTACTCCATCTGTGGGGGAAGGCAGTCACCAAGGGAGAGAGGTCCCTAGTCCTGTGGTCTCTGACACCGAGATAGACTTCAACGATGAAGAGTACCCTCCTGTTGAGGACCGGTACAAACAGCTGGAGGACAAGTTAAATGCTATGGAGATTCAACGTGTGCCTGGGTTGGATTTCGGAGACTTGGGGTTATCTTCTGGGGTGGTGATCCCACACAAGTTCAAGGCGCCGACCTTTGTGAAGTATGACGGGGCTTCCTGTCCTAAGATGCACCTCCGCTCTTATGTAAGGAAGATCCAGCCTTACACAGCAGACAAGAACTTATGGATCCACTTCTTCCAAGAGAGTCTTTCAGGGACTCATCTCGAATGGTTCTATCAGCTGGATGGAACCAACATTCGTAACTGGGAGCATTGGCCACTGCTTTTTACAAGCAGTATCAATATAATTCCGACCTCGCTCCCACGCGTACCCAACTCCAGGGTATGTCACTGGGAACGGGTGAAGGTTTTAAGGAGTACGCACAGAAATGGAGAGATCTGGCTGGCAGGGTGCAGCCACCATTGACAGATCGTGAGCTAGTGGACATGTTCTTGGGGACCCTATCCGGCCCATTCTTCAATCATCTCATTCGTAATTCCTCTGCTGGGTTTACAGACCTGATCCTGACTGGTGAGAGGATCGAAGCTGGTATCAAATCGGGAAAGATACAGAAGGGTGCCTCCTCAAATGCTGAAAAGAAGCCCTTCAAGAAAGAAGCTAGTGCTGTGTATGGTCCCAGGAGACAGAACAAACCGGAACGCATCCAAGCTGTCAATGCGGTGGTTATTTCTAAGCCTGCTGCTGCTCCTCAGCAATACAACCAGCCCAGAGCTGAGAGGCCCAAAAGGCAGTATACTCGGCTCAGCATGACCCTCTCTCAGATCCTGCCGCAACTGCTATCAACCAGCCTGGTAACTGTCAAGGAAGCTCCGAAGATGGTAAACACAGCATCTCCGAAGTACAACCCCAACGCTCGTTGCGCTTATCACTCTGATAGCCCGGGACATAACACAGATGATTGTTGGGCTCTGAGGAATAATGTTCAAGACCTTATTGATGCTAAAGAGGTTCAGTTCGAGGCGCCCGAGAAGCCTAATGTGGTGACTGCTCCCATGCCTAACCATGGAGTAAATGCTATCAGGGTTGAAGACGAAGTGGAAGAATCCGAGTTTGACAGCTGGATCTACTCAACGACCAACGGTGGACCAAGCAACTGGACTGCCAAAGACTCTATGCCTGTTACTTTTGTCACGCAGTAATGAACTTCTTTGTTTTAAAAGTTGTAACAAACAATATTACTGAACTCTATTGGCCCGGTGTCTTACTCGGGGCACCGTGGCGTCATTTGTGAGGGCCTGTTATTTGTCACTTCCATATATCATGAATAAAAGCATTGGACGTTTTTCACATTTCAAATCTTGTGCTCCCTTTCTTTCTTTATATATTGCAAAACAGCTGTATTTACACACACTCACTCATACAGGTTCCAATCCACTCTGGATCTCACTGGTAACGACTCTGCTACTGCCAGTTATGACTTCGAAAATCCGATCAACTTAGCCAAAGACGAAGGTGAAGATGATTGCGAAGTGCCTGGCGAACTTGCAAGACTGTTACTCCAGGAAGAGAGGGCCATTCAGCCGCATGAAGAGCCAGTGGAAACGGTAAATCTGGGTACTGAGACAGACCGAAAGGAAGTCAAGATTGGTGCCAATCTGGAGGCTAGTGTGAAACAACGTTTGATTCAGATGCTGCATGATTATGTGGAAATCTTTGCCTGGTCTTACGAAGACATGCCTGGGTTAGATAACGACATTGTGGTTCATCACCTGCCTACCAAGGAAGACTGCCCGCCAGTAAAACAGAAGGTCCGCCGTATGCGTCCAGAGATGTCTGAGAAAATCAAAGCTGAGGTTATGAAGCAATTTGATGTCGGGTTTCTAGCAGTGACTTCTTACCCTCAGTGGGTTGCCAATGTGGTTCCGGTGCCGAAGAAAGATGGTAAAGTCAGAATGTGTGTTGATTACAGGGATTTGAACAGGGCCAGCCCTAAAGATGACTTCCCTTTGCCTCATATCGACGTTCTGGTTGACAACACTGCTCAGCACAAGGTGTTCTCCTTCATGGACGGTTTCTCCGGATATAACCAAATCAAGATGGCTCCTGAAGACATGGAGAAGACCACTTTTGTTACTCAGTGGGGCACCTTTTGCTACAAGGTCATGCCTTTTGGGTTGAAAAATGCTGGGGCAACCTACCAACATGCCATGGTTGCTTTATTTCATGACATGATCCATCATGAGATAGAAGTATATGTCGATGATATGATTGCAAGGTCTCAAACCGAGGAGGAACACCTTGACCATCTGCAGAAGCTGTTTGACCGTCTGAAGTTGTACAAGCTAAGATTGAATCCAAACAAATGCACCTTCGGGGTAAGATCTGGAAAATTGCTAGGCTTCGTCGTGAGCGACAAAGGTATCAAGTGGACCCTGCCAAAGTGAAAGCCATACAAGAGATGCCAGCTCCCAAGACAGAGAAGGAAGTCAGAGGCTTTCTAGGACGGCTGAACTACATTGCCCGATTCATCTCGCACCTAACTGCTACCTGTGAACCAATCTTCAAGCTACTGAAGAAAGATCAAGTAGTACGTTGGAATGATGAATGTCAGGCCGCTTTCGACAGAATCAAAGAGTATCTCCAAGAACCACCCATTCTTATGCCACCAGTTGAAGGGAGACCTCTAATATTATACTTGACAGTACTTGACAGCTCAATGGGGTGTGTGCTGGGGCAGCATGACGAGTCTGGCCGAAAAGAGCACGCCATTTATTACCTTAGCAAAAAGTTTACCGACTGTGAGACCCGATACTCACTGCTCGAGAAAACTTGCTGCGCTTTGGTATGGGCTGCTCGCTGGCTGAGACAGTATATGCTGACTCACACCACTCTGTTGATTTCAAAAATGAATCCAATCAAGTACATATTCGAAAAGCCCGCCTTGTCCGGAAGAATAGCAAGATGGCAGATGATCTTGACAGAATACGACATCCAGTACACGACTCAGAAAGCAATCAAAGGAAGTGTATTGGCAGACCATTTGGCACACCAGGCAGTAGACGACTACCAATCAATGAACTTTGAATTTCCTGACGAGAGCATCATGGTAGTGACTGATTGTGAAGTACCTGGACCGGATGAAGGACCTGAGGAAGGATCCCGATGGTCTATGCACTTTGACGGAGCTTCCAACGCTTTAGGTAATGGTATCGGTGCTGTGATCATATCCCCCAAAGGCACTCATACTCCACTTACTGCCCGACTATGTTTCAACTGCACCAACAACATGGCAGAGTATGAGGCATGCATCATGGGTCTTTAAGCTGCGATTGACTTAAGGATCAAGTTTCTGAGTGTCTTCGGAGATTCCGCTCTCGTGATCAATCAGATCAAAGGCGAGTGGGATACGAAACACCCAAACCTTAATCCTTACAAAGAATGTGTGTTGACATTGATCCCCCATTTCACAGAGATAACTTTTGAACACTTCCCAAGAGAGGAGAATCAGTTGGCAGACGCGCTGGCTACAATGTCTTCCATGTTCAAAGTCAAATGGGATAACGAGGCTCCCCGGATCATTATCTGGAAACTGGACGAACCTGCATATTGCTGTGATCTTGAGGCTGAAGAGGTAACAGAAAAACCTTGGTATCATGAAGTGAAGAGGTACTTGGAAGCTCAAGAATACCCCGAGGGTGCATCTGTTAATGACAAAAACTTTCTGAGAAGGTTCGCGGCAAAGTTCTTCCTTAGCAACGGCATTTTGTACAAGCGAAACCATGACTCAACCTTACTGCGTTGTGTGGATAAGACTGAAGCAGAAAAGATCATGGCAGAGCTGCATAAAGGTACCTTTGGAACACATTCCAGTGGACATACTATGGCAAAGAAAATCCTTCGAGCAGGATATTTCTGGTCTACAATGGAAGCTGACTGTTACCAACATTCTCGGACATGTCATAAGTGCCAAATCTATGCTGATAAGGTGCACGTTCCTCCAGTTCCTCTGAACGTCTTGACAACACCTTGGCCTTTTGCAATGTGGGGCATTGATATGATCGGTGAGATCAGACCTACGGCATCTGATCGCACTGAATCGCACTATGTTTCTGACTCAAATATCACATGTTTTCCTTAGTTTTTATTGTCATTTTCTCGTATTATGTTCCTTTTTCCTTTGTTTTCAGGATTCTTGTCATTTCAGAGCCTTCTGTGAAGAAACGAGCCAAAACGCCAAGAAATTAGGGTTTTTCAAGATATTCTGCACTTATGGCGTTCAGCGCCGCGCTGGCTACAGGGAACGCGATGACGTGGCCCACTTTCACCCAGAGATCAACTGCCACGTTCCCATGATGTGGCAGTTCCAGCCACCGCGCCCGCGGCCTTCACAAAAAGCTTCCCGCTCAAAAGAAGTTAAGGGGCATGCTGGTCTTTACGCACCTCAAGGATCCTCTATAAATAGTTTTCGATTTTCATTCTTTAGTTTCATCCAAGCTTAGTACAATCTTAAGCCATATACTATCAGTTTCTGTAAAGTGATAATCTCTTCACATCGGGGAGTTATTGCGGTGTAGATTGAGTTGTAATCGAGTCTTGGAGCACTTTGGTTGAAGTTCATCATACCAGCCTTACCTTTCCGTAGATTTGTATCAGATTCAAGTCTCCGACTGGAGCAAGGTTCCATTTTATTGCATTTCTTTATTTAATTGCTCTTACCATAGTCTACACGTTTTATAGACTTTAAATGCTCTTACCATAGTCTACACGTTTTATAGACTTTAAATGCTCTTACCATAGTCTACACGTTTTATAGACTTTAAATGCTATTACCATAGTCTACGCGTTTTATAGACTTTAAATGCTCTTACCATAGTCTACACGTTTTATAGACTCGCACTTATTATGTCTGGCTAAACTATAAAGGTTAGGATGTAATGATTGTCATCATGGTCGTGTTCCAATTATCATGCTAGTGAAAATACTCTGGGGATGTTTTGCTTCTAACTTAAGTCAATTGTGTTTAAATGTTTATTGGGTAAGATCGAAAGCCGTCCAAACTAATGATACGACTTGATTATTATTTAACCAAACAAAAAGAGTGAAAGCCGTTGATTGGTTAAATAGGAATCATTGACCTTTTTAGAAAACGATTTTGAAACTATTTTCGGACGCGTTTGTAGGTTTGAAATCTGACTCTTGGTCAAAAGCCAAAAGTCTCTTTAAGTTAATCTTTCCAAGTAAAATCACTTTTCTGTTAAGTCAAAACTATCAATTTCTTAAAAATAGGTTTACCTCTTTAACGCAGAAGGCACCCTTTATATGTGACAATAAAGGAATTTAATTTAAAGAGTAAACTCGGTTCTTAGTAGTCAAAAGCTACAAGTTCCCGTTAAATTGATTCTTTGCTATCAATAGAAAATACTGCCCCATAAGTAGGTTCATCTACGCATGACCGGACCAATATCTGATTACATGATTTACATTCCAACCTGTCTTTTAAACTGTTATTTACCTCGCTCATTTACTTTGTGCACTGCACTCACATCAATATTCTTGTTCGCCTTAGATAAGCACCTTAGCAATAGAGTTGATAGATTGACAATTGGTCTCTGTGGTTCGATAATCTTATATATTACTTCGATAGGCTGTACACTTGCAGTACTACATTTAGGCTATACGTTACAGATTAAACCCATCAAGTTTTTGGTGCCGTTGCCGGGGACCAACTTCGTCAAATTTCGTACCCTATTGTTATCCCGTTTAGACTAAGGATATTCTAGCCGGTAGATGCGTAGAAATCGTAGCACCGGTAACCTAATAGATCCTTTAGTAGAACCTGAACTTTACGCTCGTGCCCGTCTTTTTATACGCAAGATAAGAAGAGCTATGGCAGAAGATCGTAACCAAAGACCGCTCAAGGAATTCGCCCAACCATCTAACGAGGAACCTAGTTCTAGTATAGTAAACCCTGCTATAACTACCAACAACTTTGAACTAAAACCCTCCTTATTACAATTAGTACAACAAAACCAATTCGCTGGTCTCGCTACCGAGAACCCGAATCAACATTTAAAGGTATTTATCCAGTTAGCTGACACCCTTAAGGCAAACGGAGCCACACCCGAAGCTATCCGATTAAGACTGTTTCCTTTTTCCCTTAGAGGTAAAGCTCACGACTGGTTAGACGCCCTTCCAACTAACTCAATAACAACTTGGGAAGACCTTAGGAGAGCTTTTCTTGCGAGGTATTTTCCACCAAGCAAGACCGTTGTTCTTAGGAACCTGATCACTTGTTTCACCCAAAACCAAGGCGAATCACTTTTTGATGCCTGGGAGAGATATAAAGAACTTTTAAGAGCTTGTCCGCACCATGGCCTGGAGCAATGGTTAATCATACATACCTTCTATAATGGACTCCATTACAACACAAAGATGTCCATAGACGCTGCCGCTGGCGGAGCGTTGATGAACAAACCTTACCCTGACGCTTGTGCCCTAATAGAGGACATGGCCCAAAACCACACCCAGTGGGGATTAGAACGAGCGACAGTAGAGAAAAAGGAGAGCCATGGAGGAAAGCATGAGGTAAGTTGCATGGACATGATTAATGCCAAAATGGACGCCCTAGCTTTGAGAGTCGAGAACATGTCTCAAAACCCAACCACAGTAGCAGCAATCCAATCGGAATGCGAACTCTGTGGAACTCAAGGACATCAAACCGTTGACTGTAACCTTTTGAACGAATCTAGCTCGGACCAAGTTAACTATACCCAAGGGAACCCTTTCTCGAATACCTACAATCCTGGATGGAAGAACCACCCGAATTTCTCTTACAAAAACAATAACCCTATCCAAAATCCCGGACCTTCGAGGCCTCAAGGATTCCAAACGCAAAAACAAAACCAACCTATGCAAATAGTGCCCCCAAGACCAAACCTTAAAGAAACCATAGACACCTTTATTCAGACTCAAACTCAGCAAAATAAGGAGTTTATGAACCAACACATTCACACGAACGAACTAGTTACTCAACTGGCAACCAAGTTTGACCAGATAATAACCCACACCAAAATGCTTGAGACTCAGATTTCCCAAGTAGCACAAAACACCTCTGTACAAGTTGCACCTGGAGGACAATTCCCTGGACAAACTCAACCAAATCCAAAAGGCCAAGCAAATTCTATCACGTTAAGAAGTGGAACTGCTTATGAAGGGCCTAGAAATCCTAACTTAAGCACATCAGAAAAACCTATGGAAGATGCTACGCCTAAAGACCAGGTAGAGGAACCAGAGAAACCAGAAAAGCAATCAAAACCAGAAGTAGGGAATAACACTCAACAACCTTATAAACCACATATTCCGTTCCCACAGAGGCTGAAAAACACCAAAGTAGAAAACCAGTACCAAAAGTTTATTAAGGTAATAGAGAAACTCCATGTTGAGATTCCTTTTACTGAAGCTATAACCCAGATACCATCATATGCTAAGTTTTTGAAAGATATTTTGACCAATAAACGGCGACTCGATGATCCCAAGCCTTTAGAATGTCATTCTATATCCGAAAATAAACTCGCCAAGAAAGATAAAGACCCTGGAAGTTTTTCTATCCCTTGCATCCTAGGTAACCATATGATAGACAAAGCATTTTTAGACCTAGGAGCAAGCGTAAGTCTGATGCCTCTGGCCGTCTGTAAGAGGTTAAAATTAGGAGAACTTCAACCTACTAAGATGTCCTTACAACTAGCTGATAGATCTGTCAAATATCCCATGGGTATTTTAGAAGACATACCTGTCAAAATTGGTCAGTTGTACATTCCGACCGACTTCGTCGTAATGGATATTAAAGAAGATGAAGACATCCCAATCCTCTTAGGAAGACCCTTCCTATCGACTGCCGGAGCTATAATAGATGTTAAGAAAGGGAAACTGACTTTCGAGGTAGGAGATGAAAAGATTGAGTTCATTTTATCAAAATTTCTAATGGCACCAGTGATATGAGATGCGTGTTATGCCATCGACGTCATTGATGAATGTGTAAATGAGCTCGAACAAAACGAATTTTTAATCAAATTACCATCAACCCCTATTTTAGAGGATGACGGATTTAAGAGTATCGAACCGTACATTGACGACAACCTTTTCGAATGCTTAGCTCTTACCCCTGACCTTATGCCGCGTACTGAGAAAACCACTATAGAACTTAAGGAACTACCCAAGAATCTAAGATATGAGTTTTTGGATGAGGAGATGAATAGACCTGTTATAATTAGCGCCGCTCTAAACCAAATAGAAACAAATCAACTCTTAGATACCTTGCGAAAATATCCCTCAGCTTTAGGGTATAAAGTTTCAGATTTAAGAGGTATAAGCCCATCCGTATGCATGCATCGGATTATGCTAGAAGAAGATTCAAAACCCTCAAGAGAACATCAAAGAAGAATAAACCCTATCATGAGTGATGTAGTCAAGAAAGAAGTTCTTAAGTTATTAGAAGCTGGTATCATATACCAAATTTCGGATAGTGAATGGGTAAGCCCAGTCCATGTGGTACCCAAGAAGGGAGGTATCACCGTTCTGAAAAATGAGAAAGGTGAGCATGTGGCAAAACAAACAGAAGGAGGATGGCGCATGTGTATTGATTACAGAAAGTTGAATAAGGCAACGAGAAAAGACCATTTCCCTCTCCCATTTATAGATCAGATGCTTGAACGTCTAGCAAGACACTCATGTTTCTGCTATCTTGATGGGTATTCGGGGTTTTTCCAAATCCCTATTCACCCAGAGGACCAAGAAAAAACCACATTTACCTGCCCTTATGGAACATTCGCTTATAGACGAATGCCCTTTGGACTCTGTAATGCACCTGCCACTTTCCAACGTTGTATGATGTCAATTTTCGCAGACTACCTAGATGGAATTATGGAAGTATTTATGGACGATTTTTCAGTGTGTGGGTTTGATTTCAAAAACTGCCTCTCGAACTTAGAGAAAATCTTAAAAAGATGTGTGGAAGTAAACCTTGTGTTGAATTGGGAAAAGTGCCACTTTATGGTAAATGAAGGGATAGTCTTGGGACACATTATTTCTGAAAGAGGTATAGAAGTCGATAAGGCCAAGATAGAAGTTATAGAAAACTTAAACCCACCTAAGACCGTTAGGGAAATAAGAAGTTTTCTAGGACATGCCGGGTTCTACCGACGTTTCATCAAGAATTTTTCCGGAATAACAAAACCTTTAACTAACTTATTGATGAAGGATGTCGAGTTTGAATTCGACCAAAAATGTCTTGAGGCCTTTGAAGTTTTAAAGCAAGCTCTTATTTCAGCACCTATCATAAGACCACCTGATTGGACACAACCCTTTGAAATCATGTGTGATGCTAGTGATTTCGCTGTAGGAGCTGTACTAGGGCAAAGAAAAGACAAGAAATTGCATGCAATTTACTACACTAGTAGAACACTAGACGCTGCCCAGCTAAATTATACAACCACAGAAAAGGAATTGCTAGCCGTAGTTTTTGCTATTGATAAATTTCGATCTTATTTGGTGGGAGCAAAAATAATAGTATACACGGATCATGCAGCAATCCGGTACTTGTTAAGTAAGAAAGATGCTAAGCCTAGATTGCTCAGATGGGTACTTTTACTCCAAGAATTTGACTTGGATATTAAGGATAAAAAAGGAGCTGAAAACTTAGTAGCTGATCATCTCTCTAGGTTAGAACACCTTAAGCCTGAACTTATACCTATAGACGATCACTCCACTTATGAAAGATTAATAGCTGGGATAAACTCAACTGAAGAAGAGACCTATGAGGAAATCTCAACCATGAACAACATACCATGGTACGCAGATATTGTGAATTATCTAGTCGCTGATATCATACCCTCTGACTTAAGCTACCAACAGAAGAAGAAGTTTTTTAGAGATGTTAAACACTTCTTTTGGGATGAACCCCTCCTATTCAAAAGAGGAATAGATAATATATTCAGACGATGTGTGCCGGAAGAAGAAGTAGGAAACGTCATTAAACATTGTCATGCTTCACCTTATGGTGGACATGCAAGCACGTCTAAAACATGCGCCAAAATATTTCAAGCAGGTTTTTATTGGCCTACTGTATGGCGCGATGTCCACACTTACATTACAAAATGTGACCGATGCCAACGCACTGGGAACATTTCAAGACGTGATGAAATGCCTTTAAGTAACATCCAAGAAGTGGAAATATTTGATGTCTGGGGTATAGATTTCATGGGACCTTTTCCTTCCTCAATGGGTAACAAGTATATCCTAGTAGCTGTCGATTATGTCTCAAAGTGGATAGAAGCTGTTGCATCACCCACAAACGATACCAAGGTAGTTATCAAACTGTTTAAGAATATTATTTTTCCTAGGTTTGGAACCCCGAGGTTATTCATAAGTGATGGAGGATTGCATTTTATATCTAAGATATTTGACAAGCTTCTAAGCAAATACGGAGTAAAACATAGAGTAGCATCACCATATCACCCGCAAACCAGTGCCCAAGTAGAAGTATCGAATAGGGAGATTAAGCAGATCCTAGAAAAAACCGTATCATTATCCAGAAAAGACTGGTCTGGAAAACTTAAAGACGCCTTATGGGCTTATAGAACGGCTTATAAAACCCCTATTGGAACAACTCCTTATCAATTGGTTTATGGAAAGTCCTGTCATTTACCCTTCGAACTAGAACATAAAGCCTATTGGGCCATTAAATCCTTGAATCTAGATTACCTAAAAGCCGGAGAAAAACGTATCTTGGACATTCACAAGCTGGAAGAGCTTCGCTTGAATGCCTATGAGAATGCCATCATATATAAGGAAAGAACCAAGATGTGGCATGATAAAAAAATCATCAAGAAAGATTTCAACATTGGTGACCCTGTTCTCCTATTTAACTCAAGGTTACGACTTTTTCCTGGTAAGCTTCGTTCAAGATGGACAGGTCCATTTGAAGTGTCAAAAGTTCTAAAGTCTGGAGCAGTAGAAATCAAAAACAATTCATGCGCTCCATTTGTGGTAAATGGACAAAGACTGAAGCTATACAAAGGTGGCGATTTGCCTGTTGACTACTCTAGTCATATTCTTATAGACCCACCAATACCCACATAAAGTAAGATCTAATCGTCAAGCTAACGACGTTAAACAAGCGCTGCATGGGAGGCAACCCATGGTTTATTCTTTATTTTATTTTATTTTATTTTAGTAATTTATATATTTTATCTGGACTAATTTCTTGTGTTTATATTTTCAGGATGCATTACCCCGATGGTATGGTTGTGATTTTCAGAGATGAAGCACAAAAAGCCCGATTTGCTACCTTATCTGCTAGACCTATGGTACCCACTAGGTACCCCGATCAGAGCTGCATGGAGGCACTCGGGATTGAGTCAAGTATTAGGTATCTGTGCAACCAACTTGGCTGGGATTCTTATGCTGATGATGTCCACAAAACCTACAGAAACCTTACTCTGGAGTTTCTTAGCTCTATGGATTATAACCCACGAGTGGGTGAAGGAGATGAGCGAGGATGCCTAAGTTTCAGATTGTTTGGTACCGAGTATACCCTGACTACCAAAGAATTTGGGGATTTTCTTGGTTTCCAAACTGGACCGACCGCTATCACTGAGTTTCCATTGAGTTACTACATGGACAGAGATATTGATAAATTTTGGCAGGACATTACTGATAGAGCCAGCCTTGACCCCTCTACCCAGCTGTCCCGGAAGATCCATAACCCGGCTTTCCGATACTTCGAGATGGTTCTGTGCCACACTTTATTTGGGAGGAGTTACTGTGACCACTTGGTCACCGCTGAGGAGATCCTTTTCCTATACTGTGCCAGTCAGTCCAGACCTATAGCTAGTGGAGGTTTTCTGATAGAGAGCCTCGAGCAGACTGCTCGATCCGCTGTAGGACTCATTCATTCCGGAGGGAATGTGACACAGATAGCTTCTGCTTTGGGTTTGGACAGTATGATAGCACAGCTGACCCCATACTGCGGATATACTTTCCTGGACTTAGACTTTTGCATGGATCGTGGGCTCATGAGGAGGGCCTCTTTCCACCCATATCAGTACAGATTGCTCATCGATGACCAGACAGTTTACACCTTCACAATGCCAGACCCTCAGATGACTTGTGTTTCCAACCCTGCTAATTGGAACTATTCTGTAGAAGGTTGGGGTGAGATATCAGAGTACACTCCAGAATACACTCCTGCTTCCGAGGATCTCACTCCAGAATACACTCCTGTTTCCGAAGATCTCACTCCGGAATACACTCCTGCTTCCGAAGATCCCACTCAAGAATACACATCCCGACCCGAGGTTACACACACTACTGTTCTTACTAATAACCTCAGCTTGCAGGAACCTGATATTCGCACTCTGTTGACTGCTATGCGCACTGAGATAACCACTCTCCGCAATGAGGTGGCTGACCTTCATCTACAGTTGGAAGTGAATGATGTTACCTTTGCTGGTGAGTTAGATGAATTAGCTCACGAGGTGGCAGAAATTCGACGCCAGCTGACTGAGCTGCGTGGCCCAGACACTCCTGCAGAGCATCCTACCGGTTGGCAATAGATCTGTGTTGTTCACAAGATATCTAGTTCCAGTATTATTAGTATTATGTTGATTTCCTTTTCAAACTCATTTTTATTTTGCATTATCTATTTCCTGCATTATTAATAATTATTTTGGTGACCCGATGTCCGTACCTATATATATACATATGCATGTGTTTCATTCATTTACTAATGTTTTTGTTTTTCTGGTCACCATAATTTTAATATAAAAATAAATAAATATACATGTATATATGTATTCACATACATATATGCACATTCATAAGAAAAATAGGTACACCTCCAAAAATTGAAGCTAATGGCAAGGAAGGAAAAGGCCAATGGAAAGGAAGCCAGACCGGCCCAACTTGCCTCGACCTCACCGCGCCCGCGGTAAGCCCTGCCGCGCCCGCGGTGACGCAACGGTCACCTAACGGCTAGTTGCTCGTTTTCCCCCCATTTTACCACTTTTTCCATTTCCAATCCCATTTTCTTCCATTCTTAACCCACCATAACTTCCTTTATTACCCATACCAACCCCACTACATTTATTCCCATTATTCCCATCTTAAATATTTACAACCACCATTTTTTTCTTCCCTACCTATAAATACCCCCACTATTTTATTTTCTTCCTCACACCTTCATTACTTCTACCTCCCATTCCTTCTCTTTATTCATCCACAAGAAAATCCTATGGAGTATCACGGTTACATTTTGCGAGGTGGCCAAGCCGGAGAAAGACAACAAAAGCGGCTTGAGAAATTGCTGACAACACCAATACACCCTACCAGGTATATCGATGAAAACTGTCTATATTCATTAGGTATATACCACAGTGTATTTTTCCTTCTCGACAAAATAGGCATACATGATATTTTTGCTACTCAAGCACCAACCTACCCTAGGCTGACGTTCGAATTTTTAAGTTCTTTAATTTATAACGTCTCTCCTAACACTGCTAGCACCGTAGGTGGAGTCAAATTTAGAATGTTTAATGTTGAATATGACTACTCCACTGACGGTCTAGCCGCCATGTTAGGATGGCCTTATGGGGATGGTGCCATTTGTGAAGCACCTTTAGACACGGATTGGGCATTTGAAGCATTTTGGGCCAGAATTACTAAACAAAATGCAACATCTTTTGATGGCCTACTTGCTTCTCACATCCACAATCCTGCCCTTCGTGTCTTTAGATTTATTTTAGCATCCACCATCTTTGCTCGGGAAAACCCAAACAAGGTGAATGCTAAAGAATTAATTATCATGCAGAGCTGCCTCACAGACACCAAAGTTAATCCCGTCCCATTCATGATTGCCCACATGCACCATGTTTTAAGGAAAGGTGGGCCGATTTCCTTTGGTGGACTGATTACTACTATTGCCCGTGCCATAGGATTGGATACGGAACTTGCCACCCTTGAGCCACTTCCTCCCCGTATTGCAAATCTTAAATTTTTCAGGGATATGCGTTTATGCAAGACGAGGAAGGAAGGTGGTTACTTCCTCATGGTTGGAGGTGCTGCTGTACCCAGTGTTGTTATTCCTTGCACCCATCGTACTGATATTAGATTTGAGCGTAACTGGACCTACGATCTCAACGCTCCTGCTTTTATTGGTCCGTTGCCCCCAAATCTACCTTTAAATGAGGGTAACAACACTGATGATGAGTACGATTTCCAAACAGAGGAACCACCCCATTTTTCACCACCACACACGACACCATCTACTTCTAACCCACATGCAGGTACAGCTCCTAGTTTCCATGTCACTGAGGACATGTGGCGTGAGCATATGGCCCGAGAGGCCCAGAGGGATACCCTCCTTGCTACCTTGCAGCAACAGGCGGCCGATAACATGGTCTTCATGCAAGCATCCCAAGAACAAAATGCTAGCTCTCTGCGCACTATTATGGAAAGTCAGTTGGCTTTCCAGAGAGAACAGCACCTACACTAGACCACATACGCTCGTCACTTCCAATTGATGGAGGCAACCCAAGGAACCCTCATTGGTAGGACCCAAGAGCTACAAGCGGCAAATGCCGCCTTGTCAGAGAGATTGGAGCAGCTTGTTTTGGACCAAGATAGCCGCCGTCGCAGCCGTAGCCGCCGTTCCGGTCGTACCAACCAGGATGGTGAAGGTCCTAGTGGCCCCCACTAGTGTTTTCAGGTACCTCCTCCTACCTTATTTTGGAACATTGAGGACAATGTCTGATTTAAGTGTGGGAGGAGCATTTATCGCTTTTATTTCCCGTTTTCGCTTTTATTTTCCGCTTTTATTTTCCGGTTTTCCTGCTTTTATTTCCCTTCCGCATTTTTCCTTTTAGGTATGTTATATTCGTAGTTAATAAAATGCATGTGATAGGCGAGTCTTTCTGCGTAGTGTACCCTTTCATTTCCCCCACCTTTTAGCCTTACAAAATTTTTCTTTTTCAAAGATTTATGGTTGTTTTTAAGGATTTGGGCTATGAGACAGGTCCTAGATAGGGTCTATTTCTTGGACACTCACTTTTTGAAAAATTCGTTATCGTTTTTACACCGTAAGCCTTTTTGAACATTTAGATTAGATCCTTTCTCCCCAATATGCTATGATTTTGAATAAAACTGTACAAATAGGTCTTCAAGTAGTTTATCTTAGCAGTCAGCTCTGGCCTAAGCATGCTCTAAGTGTGGGATCGATGAATATAAGTGGATGATCTCTATTTTGCCTTAAAAATTATAAAATAAAGTATGAATACGACTACGAGTTGGGTGATCCTCACAAAGATTACTCAACTCAAGAAAGTTGTAAGCACTAACAAAAGCAAAGAAAAAAATATATAAGGCATATCCGTTGTAGTTGGTTCAGAGGTATCTGGTGCTGGACTTGGTAGGGCGGACTACGGTCCGATCCCCCGCAACTGCAAATGGGTAAAATAAAAAGGGATTAAACCAACTCTTGTACCAGAATCCCATCACTTGAGATCAGAGTCACTAACCGGTCACTACACCATGAGTATGTACGGATAACGGGCTTAATGTGATTGCGCCTGAATGAAAAAGGACCTCGTAAAAAAGGAAGTCTTAGCATAGTAAGGATATTAGGATCGATCTGTATACTTATGAGGTTTATGTCCGCATTTCTGCGAGTAGTGTAATTACGATACCCTTGATTCAGATAGTTAGTGCCTGAAAACACACCCTTACTCGGACTTAGAAGCCCTCTTTGCCCAAAACCTGTATACACCATAATTTTCTTTCATCTACTTCTAAGAGTTGTTGCTTGAGGACAAGCAAAGGTCTAAGCGTGGGAGGATTTGATCACACTGAATCGCACTATGTTTCTGACTCAAATATCACATGTTTTCCTTAGTTTTTATTGTCATTTTCTCGTATTATGTTCCTTTTTCCTTTGTTTTCAGGATTCTTGTCATTTCAGAGCCTTCTGTGAAGAAACAAGCCAAAACGCCAAGAAATTAGGGTTTTTCAAGATATTCTGCACTTATGGCGTTCAGCGCCGCGCTGGCTACAGGGAACGCGATGATGTGGCCCACTTTCACCCAGAGATCAACTGCCACGTTCCCATGATGTGGCAGTTCCAGCCACCGCGCCCGCGGCCACCCCCACCGCGCCCGCGGCCTTCACAAAAAGCTTCCCGCTCAAAAGAAGTTAAGGGGCATGCTGGTCTTTACGCACCTCAAGGATCCTCTATAAATAGTTTTCGATTTTCATTCTTTAGTTTCATCCAAGCTTAGTACAATCTTAAGCCATATACTATCAGTTTCTGTAAAGTGATAATCTCTTCACATCGGGGAGTTATTGCGGTGTAGATTGAGTTGTAATCGAGTCTCGGAGCACTTTAGTTGAAGTTCATCATACCAGCCTTACCTTTCCGTAGATTTGTATCAGATTCAAGTCTCCGACTGGAGCAAGGTTCCATTTTATTGCATTTCTTTATTTAATTGCTCTTACCATAGTCTACACGTTTTATAGACTTTAAATGCTCTTACCATAGTCTACACGTTTTATAGACTTTAAATGCTCTTACCATAGTCTACACGTTTTATAGACTTTAAATGCTCTTACCATAGTCTACGCGTTTTATAGACTTTAAATGCTCTTACCATAGTCTACACGTTTTATAGACTCGCACTTATTATGTCTGGCTAAACTATAAAGGTTAGGATGTAATGATTGTCATCATGGTCGTGTTCCAATTATCATGCTAGTGAAAATACTCTGGGGATGTTTTGCTTCTAACTTAAGTCAATTGTGTTTAAATGTTTATTGGGTAAGATCGAAAGTCGTCCAAACTAATGATACGACTTGATTATTATTTAACCAAACAAAAAGAGCGAAAGCCGTTGATTGGTTAAATAGGAATCATTGACCTTTTTAGAAAACGATTTTGAAACTATTTTCGGACGCGTTTGTAGGTTTGAAATCTGACTCTTGGTCAAAAGCCAAAAGTCTCTTTAAGTTAATCTTTCCAAGTAAAATCACTTTTCTGTTAAGTCAAAACTATCAATTTCTTAAAAATAGGTTTACCTCTTTAACGCAGAAGGCACCCTTTATATGTGACAATAAAGGAATTTAATTTAAAGAGTAAACTCGGTTCTTAGTAGTCAAAAGCTACAAGTTCCCGTTAAATTGATTCTTTGCTATCAATAGAAAATACTGCCCCATAAGTAGGTTCATCTACGCATGACCGGACCAATATCTGATTACATGATTTACATTCCAACCTGTCTTTTAAACTGTTATTTACCTCGCTCATTTACTTTGTGCACTGCACTCACATCAATATTCTTGTTCGCCTTAGATAAGCACCTTAGCAATAGAGTTGATAGATTGACAATTGGTCTCTGTGGTTCGATAATCTTATATATTACTTCGATAGGATGTACATTTGCAGTACTACATTTAGGCTATACGTTACAGATTAAACCCATCAGCATCCAACGGGCATCGCTTCATCCTGGTAGCGATTGATTACTTTACAAAGTGGGTTGAAGCAGCTTCCTATGCTACTGTAACCAAGAACGTCGTGGCACGGTTCATTCAGCACAACCTGATCTGTCGATACGGCGTACCTGAGAGGATCATTACGGACAATGGTACCAATCTTAACAACAAGATGATCACCGAACTCTGCGAGCAATTCAAGATACAGCACCATAACTCTTCTCCTTACCGGCCGGAGATAAATGGGACTGTCGAAGCGGCTAATAAGAATATCAAGAAGATTGTGCAGAAGATGACAGTGACCTATAAAGATTTACACGAGATGTTACCGTTTGCTCTTCATGGGTACCGTACCTCAGCACGGACATCGACAAGGGCAACTCCCTTTTCCTTGGTCTATGGCATGGAGGCAGTCTTGCCTATTGAAGTCCAGATACCCTCTCTCCGGATAATGAAGGACGCAGATCTGAGCGAAGATGACTGGATCCAGACTCGGCTTGATCAATTAAATCTAATCGATGAAAAGAGACTCGCTGCTATTTGTCATGGTCAGACGTACCAGAAACGGATGATCAGGGCATTTAACAAAAAAGTCAGACGACAAGAGTATCAAGTCGGAGACCTGGTGTTGTACCCTCAAAGTCTCTCAAAGGTTGCACAGTCCAATTGCCTCCTAACAAAGTCAAAATTAGGGTTTTGGTTCTTGCAAAGAAATTGAGGTTTTCAAGGGTCCAATCAAGTCCCATATGCCTATATACATTGTCAAGTATCCATATGTCAAGTTTCAAGACTCACAGCATCAAGTTGCACAGTCAAAAACCCTAAATGCTCCACAGTCAACTACAGGGGCAAAATGGTCATTTGACAGTCAAAAGTCAAATTTTTTGGTCAACATCTCATTTTGAAGCCACAATCATCATTTGATCAATTCTTGATCATGATTCCACAAGCATGGCTCAAAAAGTCTCAAGATGTCAAAAGTTTCTATTTTTGGACAGCTGAAAAGTCAACTGCAAATTGACCAAGGCATAACTTCTTCATGGTTTATCAGAAAAATCCCATCCAATTCTCATTTTGAAGGGGGTGACATTTCCTACAATTCATCTTCACACTCCAAGTCCAAGAAATCCTCTCACAAAAAGTTATCAATTTCAACATTATAGGTCATTTTCAAAAGTCAACAAAAAGGCACTTTAAGTCAAAGACCATAACTTGATATTGGTAAATCAAAATGACATGGGACCAAAGGCATTGGTTAGAGGACTTCAAGACCTTTCCAAAATGTCCAAGAACATGTTCATAGCTTCACAATTGAGCAAGATATGCATTGGAGAAGTTGGGAAATTTTTGGGAACTTTCAAAAGTCAACTTTGCCTAAAAAGCTTCAATTTTGCTAATGGGCCTCAAATTCTTTCTTGAATCATTACCCAAAGCCTATGCACGACCCATTGAGCTAAAAATAATTTATTTTCTTATTTTTAATTAATTAATTGAATTTATATTTATATTAATTCATTTAATTGTTTTTAATTATAGGAAAATTAGAAAAAGATATGTTTTGGATCTTTTGGTGGAGCAAATCTGATCAGGGCAAGCTGGCAAAGTCGTTTCTCAATCAAACAAGGAAAATCATCCATAATTGGCAAGGTTTTCATGGAAAAAGATTGCATATTACATGATTGAAAATCAAGGATTTGAAACATTAATTCATGGACTTTTGGGCCAAGGTTTTGACCTAAATTCGTTCACATACAAAGGCATAAGCTAACCCTAAAGCTGAACACACGTAAAAGCGGCTGCAACCACATAATCACTTTGCAAAATTTCAATAAAAACTTGAAAACTGAAATCCTATTTGCAGTGCAATTCAAGGCCTAAAATCGTTTCTAATACGTTGCTGACATTGCCAGGAAGCTATTACTATCAAGAACAAGCTCTCATACCCAGGGAAACGGTAAAACAAAGTCATGGTTTGATCAAATATGTTCATAATCGAAATCTAATTTCCATGCATCATTGACATGTTTTGTTTGTTGATTTGTATTGCTGGCGCCTTCCTGAAACTTTTGATATAGTTTAATTGCACTGAAACTCACAGGATCACAATTCACCATGAATGGATTTTAGGGTTTTCGAATTCTCAAAATAGGGCTTTCTTGTAGAGGAAAAATCAGGCCCTGAGACCTATGCAGTTGAATTCAGGAGCTCAGTACGAGTTGAATGGCAACCTCGCGCTCAATTTATATCATCTGTGGGAGTAATCGCTATTTCTTGGCACTTTCACTTAGTGGGGGTTTAAAACCCCCGCTATCTTATTTATATTTGCAGGAAAGAGATGAAGAAGACGATAGGTGGCACGGTGTGACTGGAGCATTCAAATATGTGGCGCGCGCTTTTGTATTCCCAGTACAATTGGCACTTTACATATATTATGTTTCTTTATTATTATGTTAACAAACGTGCTTGGTAGCTCAGATGGTGGAGGACGTGCATGGCAGGCATTGGGACCTGGGTTCGATTCCCAGGTCCCCCCACATAATTCATAATTTTTGTTTTAACATATTCTAGTGCAGCGTTCGTTCCAAGGCCCACCATGCATACTCACGCTTAAGCCTGCCAAGTGGACATGAGATCAATCCAGTGGCCACAGAATGAAATCCAGGGTGTACCCCAGCCAAACAGCATATGCATGATCCCTGAAAAGTCAACAAGGCCTTTGTGTCAATGGGCCTGAATTGCTTCAAGAACCTCCACATGGGCCAGACACCCCCCTTGGTTTGTATATTTAATTTAATTTTCTTTTCTTTGAATTTCTTTTAATTGCTTTAATTATTATTATTATTTCACCTCAAATTAATTTTCCTAATAAAAATCAGAAATCAAAAAAATTGTAAATATATTTAGTTATTATTAATTTCACCACTAACCTATTTTTTGTAAATAAATGACTAATAATTAATTTAGTTTAATTTAGGTTTTAAATTTTAATCTTTTTTCTTAATAAATAAAATTACATAGAATTAGGTTTTTGACACTTTTTTTTTTCTTAGTTAATTATTTTCATCATTATTTATTATTATTATTAATTACTATTATTTTTGTAAATAAACATGTAAATTAATTAATTAGCTTAAATTATGTTAACTTTAATATTTTTCATTAATAATTAAAATAAACTTAGAATTAGGGTTTTCTCTTGATTTTATTTTTTTATTTTCATTAAATACAAAAAACATAAAAAACACTTTTCTTTAATTAAATAATTAATTAGGCTTTAATTTAATTCAATTTCAAGCAAAGGGTCAAAACCCTCGGACGTCCTGATTTTAATTCTTTTCGCGCACTATTTTTTCTTATTGATTATTATGTAACTGCTTTCCGGATGTAATAGTAATTAGGTTTATTTCCTTTATTTACTTTCCGCGTCTTTTATCAAAAACGGGTCTTTGTATTTTGGCGATGTATAGACCCGCGCCTTGTAATAGCATAGCTTTTATCTTTCTGTATTTAATTTTCCGCACTCCTAAATTCTAAATTGCATGAAAGAATGTATGATAATTAAAAATAACTCGTAGCTCACAATGCCATGATCAAAGATAAATATTAATATGAAAACAACACACAATGCACACACCACTTCTAGGGTACGCCTCACTCGTTGCCTTCGAAACGTGGTCGTCAAGTATAGGACGTTTTAGCGGTCGCTCTTATGTCCAAGATCCAGTTGCCTCGAAACAGTTGCCTCGGATTAAAAAAGGATCTAGGACATTAGGGTTAGTTCTAAGGTGTCCTAACTATTGCTTCGGTGACCACGCTGTCCCTAAAATCGAATTGACCCGAACACCTCCAACGGTTGTGCTACCTACCTCTCAATGGTGGGATGGCACTACCTTAAGGACTTTTACACAGCCTAATTCCTTAGGGTAGGTAGATGACTCATGGATACTTGCTCTCTTCAAAAACAAATCCAAAAACTTTTCACACTGACACTTTCAAAAAGCTTTCAAAACAAATGTTTCAAACACTCTTGAGGACAGATACAAGAGTCATTCAGAAATCTTTCAATGAAACTTTTTCAAACCCACTCACATTTTGAAAAGCAAACATCATTTTGAAAACATAAGAGCAAGTATCTAAGAGCCCATGGATAACCATGGATAGAAAGGGTGCTAACACCTTCCCTTTCTATAAATCTACCTCCCGAATCGAGAAACATTCTCAAAAAAGGAATTTTGCTGTGCTTTTGTCCTTTCCATGTTGGAGAAAATAAAAGACGGTGGCGCCTATTGCTTCCGCGACATTTCGCGAACCAGCTAAAAACAGTCAGTTCTATTTCCACCGATCACAGAACTGGCGACTCTGCTGGGGATACTTAATGTGAGGTGTACCTTAGGATAGCTCATACTTGTGTTTTCAATTGCTTTGTTTTGTTTGCTTTATTATTATGGGAATTTGTCTTGGAGTTTCATAGATCCTAACCCGGATCTGGGGATACCCTGTTAGGTAGCATAAGCTGTGAGGGACCTGTCCGACGTAGACTGACACGGGTGAAGCAGTGGCTACGTTGGTGTGGCACCTTGGTCTGTACCGATATCCCTTGTGTTGCAACGAGGAGAATATGGGTCTTCTGAGGAGTCATTAAGCACCAACCGACCTTAGAATCCTAAATTGACCCAACTTGGCCATAGAACAGTAGCAGTATGCTACACCCATTGAGGCTAAACTCTCGCGATGGTTCTGGCCGCAAGAAAAGATTGCGATGCTGGAGTTATGACCGATTGAGGGTAGTCAGTGATATTGGGATCCTCTAGAACCCGGTTACTTTTAATTGGACAGGTCTTAACCAACAAACTGAAAGAGGGTAATACCTAGACCCCATGCTGGCCTAAACCCTAAGGGCTGTCTTGTGTGACTTGTGTGCCTTATCATGTTTGCCTTTGTGAATATTTGTGGTGTGCTTTATCATAACATCATGCCATCATAGACATTGCATGCATCCTGCATAAAGACTAACCCATTTCAAGGATCTCAAGGGTTTGTGATGCAAGTCATAATGAACCAACTATCTAGCAAGGGGCAAAGGGGATTTATTTTCCTCTAAGCCAAGGTTGTCAGGGGCTATGACCCACTCGATATGGTGAGCCTTGACTCTTGAAGAAGGACTCTCAACAACACGAAGTTCCTTCCATCAAGCTACAAAATGCAAACTCTAACAATTTTCTTGTTTACCCCGCGAGGTCCTTGAAAACATTGCATGCATATCATACATATCATTGCATTACAGGTACCCTTTTGACAAGTCACTTACCTTCTTTGCTGTTTATTTCAGCAATGGCTTCCCAACAAGATAACCAGGGTCTTCATGCTCAAGAGACTCAGTTCAGGGAGATCTTCCTAAGCCTATCCAAGGGGCAAGAAGAGTTGAGGGCACTCCTCATGGGGAATTGGGCCAAGAAAAGTCCCGAAGATGACAAGGACGAACGGCTAAAATGCTTGCAAGCTGAGGTAGATACTATGAGAACCCAGATGCTGGGGCAAATGGCTCTCATCCAAGGTTTATCCCGGGAGCAAGAAGAGTTGAGGACCATGATCAATCAGCTTCATCAAGGCATGAAGCAACCAGTCCAAGTCAGGGACCAGGTCGTTGATCAACTTACAAGAGGACAAGAGTCTGGTATGGTGAGGAATAGACCTCTCCAAATTGCTACCACTTCACAGGTCCAACCGCAACCTCGCCTAGAGCAACAGGTTGATCAGAGCAAGCCCCGGAGGCATTTCACCCAGCTCAACGTGCCGCTGTTTCAAGCTTTACAACACCTGTTGAGATTGAATCTGATTACACTAAGGGCTCCTCCCCGGAATCCCAACATCTCTGCTCCTAACTATCATCCCAATAGAAGATGTGCGTACCACTCTGATAGTCCTGGACATGACACCGCCGACTGCTGGGCTCTGAAGAACAAAGTCCAGGACCTGATTAATGAAGGAACAGTGGATTTCACCCGAGAGGGTCAAGCTGAGTGCTTTTACCATCCCTACAGGGTTCACCATGCGAAGTAACAAGTCCTGAGAGGAGAAGACTTTTTGTCCATTGGAATTTTCAAGTTGTAATTTTCTTTTGATTGTTCAAACAATTATTGTCATAGCAAACTTTATTACTTTATCAATGCATCGCACATGTCTGTCTTGAATCAATATATTCGCATTCGCTATATTCAAAATTGTTTTCACTTTTTGTGATGTTCAACGCTCGACTAATAATTCTAAGCCTCTTGAGGGAGGATGACGAAAACGATACCGCGATCTTTATAGTATGCTTTTGAACAGACCCCGCTGATGAGGTACAAGCATTGTTTCAATTCCTAAACACTGGAGTTATAAGGAAGATAATCCCTCGTCAACCCCTTTGAGCCAAAGAAGTAGGAGTTTTTCTTTTCGAAAATTAAAACCCTTAATCATAACCTGGGGCAGGGTAGTTCTCTCAGTTGATCCAAGTGCACAGCGAATAGCATCAAAGAAGTCCTTCCGAGACAAAAAGACAATGATGGTTCCTATAATCATAAAAACAGGCATTCATTATCTCCCAGAATTAAAAACCCAATAAGTCAAAACCTATGAAGGAGACTTACAAAAAAACTGGGGCATCTCGCTGACTGTAATCACAAAAGAAACAGTTCAGGCAAAAAGACAGGGATAACAAAATCAAAAAGAAAAGAGGTACTACAAACCCTCAACAGAAAAGGGAAATGACTGCCTATTCTAAACTGCCAAAATCCGAACCATCACTGGAATATCAGGACAAAGACTCAAACAAGGTCTAACGCACGATCAACTGAGTTTAGGTTTGAAGAACATCACGAAGAGCGGGTAGGTACAAATACATTTTGAGCCTTATCCTTTGTTTCTTAAACCGTGAACCAGGCCACGTTATAACCCTCAAAAGTCCTAGCTGAAGCATGGGTTAGTTCGAAAGCATACTGTTACGAAAGGTATCCTGACTCCTTAAGGCTTGCGGTAAAATAACGAGTTGACATCACAGTTTACAAAAAATTCACTTGTTTTTAGGAAAAAAATGCATTTTCAAAAAACTTCAAGACAGACATAAGCTTTGCATTTCTGATATAACATTGCTTGCATATGACTATTTGTTTGAACAACATAGAAGTTCGCACGAAGAATATCTAGTGAACAAAAGCACTTCCAACCAAGGGGCAGACATGATCGAAGTCCGTCATCTGGGGAAGTTAAGTCAAGATTCGGAGAATCTCTCAAATGCCAAATACCAGGGGCAAGTCTCCATCTGGATCACTTGGGGCATTAGACATGAATTCCAGCAACGAATCCTGCATGATCGAACGAAGATCTTCTGGTAGCATGGCAACACGACACTAAAGACAGTGACAACTCCCTACATCTTGAGAGTATGGACATAGTCGAAAAAAATACTGCGCATAATCAAAGACCCGCTAGGTTGACACACCTAGGAAAAAATAAGGGCTTCCCGGCGAACCAAAAGGGTTCGGGAAAAAATAAGGGATGAAAATAAAATAAAAAAATCTGTACACCCGGCAAGTCGAAAACCTGAAAAGGCGGCTTGGGCAAAAATGGGTATCCCGGTGGACTGAAAACCCGAAAGGGCGGTCCAAGAAAAACTTAGGGATCAAAGCGTACGACTATGTCCCGGCATCTCGTCACTCGCCTACCAGAAGAAGATTTGTCAATCGCCAGTCATCAAGCACCTCCACAGGTATCTTCTCCCGCAGAAACTGGGGCAATACAAATTGTCTAAGCGATCTGGTTGCTTTGTCCACCGAGCTGCCAAGGTATGTTCAGCTGAAGAATGTAACCAAGATATCTCCACTCCCCGTAGAGTAAGACCAGAATCAGCAATACTCTCCCGAGCAGAATTGGTCTCCCATAAGCCCTACAAGGCACAATATCCCTAGCAAGTCGGCGCTACTCGCCCCAAGCAGAGTTAGCCCACTGTCAGCCTTATGGAAGTTGGGTATTCTTAGAAGATCTCAATATTCCCCAGCGGAGTATACAGATATTCCTCTACAAGCATCCCCGGCAGTCTTAATCTAAGATTGTTCCCCGGTGGAATACCAGACACTACAAGTGGAGCCAATTCCCCAGTGCAATCTCAAAAGTTTCCCCAGGAAAGTTAAATCAATCTCCCCAGTAGGAAGCTTATCCCCAGTAGATTCTGGAAGCTTATCCCCTGCAGGATACGAACGCTCTCCCCGACTTTATTCAAAGGTTATGCTCCACCAGAGCTTATAACTGGGTTATCCTCAGCTAAAAGCCACGGAAAGATTGCCCTCGGCAAAGTTCTTCCTATCCCCAGCGGAGATCATCAAATCTTCCGACAGAGCTCAACAATGGTATTCCCAGCGGAGTTATCATCAACATCTCAGCAAAGTACCTCTCTTTCCCCACAGAGTTCACTCCCCGCTGAGTAATCTATTTGCCAAGTTATTCCCCAACGGATTCATCTCCTCCTACCGGTTTATACTTACAACCGTCATCCCCAGCGGAAACAAAAAATTCTTCTCCTCAAACATCAGCCCAGGATTTGACTCCCCGGCATTCGTCAAGGATTTATTTTCCTAGACAAAAATACAGTCATAAACATCACATCTTCATACATTATAGCATGCACATACGCATCATGGACATACAATCTCATTTATTCTGAGAACATCACGCATGTCATACATCATGACATTGCATACAACTAACGTTTTGTCCTTTCAGAACAAAGGTCAATACAAAGATAATTACTATCAACTGTCGCAATTCCAGATCCGATTCCTGTATCCTGCCAGGGCGTATCTGTTGACGACTATTTTCCGGACTCGATTCCTGTATCCTGCCAGGGCACGTATGAAAAGTTTGAAGATCCGATTCCTGTATCCTGCCAGGGTGTATCTGTTGACGACTATTTTCCGGACTCGATTCCTGTATCCTGCCAGGGCACGTCTGAAGAGTTTGAAGATCCGATTCCTGTATCCTGCCAGGGTGTATCTGTTGACGACTATTTTCCGGACTTGATTCCTGTATCCAGCCAGGGCACGTCTGAAGAGTTTGAAGATCCGATTCCTGTATCCAGCCAGGGCGTATCTGTTGACGACTATTTTCCGGACTCGATTCCTGTATCCTGCCAGGGCACGTCTGAAGAGTTTGTAGATTTGACGCCTGCATCCAGCCAGGGCACATCTACATAAAGAATTTGAAGATCAACCCCTGTAACAGGCCAGGTAATTATTTTCTTTCTCAGTTACGCAAGTTCTCACTAAGGAATCTCTTACGCGATCGACACCCAGATGGCATCTATAAGCCCATCCACATACCGACAGTCTCCAAATGGCATCCATAAGCCCCCAGACAAGGTTCTGTCACACTTCCAGATGGCATCTATAAGCCCATCTTCCTATCCATCATTCCTCCAAATGGCATCTGTAAGCCCATTCCCTACATCACACCGCTGACACTCTATTATGTGAATGCAAATTTCTGGGCACTCTAGTGTTCAATCATCTTCCACCTTCGGATTACGAAAGGCATCTACAAGCCAATCTACATCCTCAGGTCTAAGAAGATTGAACAGGGGCAACTGTTGTACCCCAAAATTTGCCCTCCCATATTCTTCAAGATTTGGCAAGATCAAGCTTCAAAGTCTCTCAAGGGTTGCACAGTCCAATTGCCTCCTAACACAGTCAAAATTAGGGTTTTGGTTCTTGCAAAGAAATTGAGGTTTTCAAGGGTCCAATCAAGTCCCATATGCCTATATACATTGTCAAGTATCCATATGTCAAGTTTCAAGACTCACAGCATCAAGTTGCACAGTCAAAAACCCTAAATGCTCCACAGTCAACTGCAGGGGCAAAATGGTCATTTGACAGTCAAAATTCAAATTTTTTGGTCAACATCTCATTTTGAAGCCACAATCATCATTTTATCAATTCTTGATCATGATTCCACAAGCATGGCTCAAAAAGTCTCAAGATGTCAAAAGTTTCTATTTTTGGACAGCTGAAAAGTCAACTGCAAATTGACCAAGGCATAACTTCTTCATGGTTTATCAGAAAAATCCCATCCAATGCTCATTTTTAAGGGGGTGACATTTCCTACAACTCATCTTCACACTCCAAGTCCAAGAAATGATCTCACAAAAAGTTATCAATTTCAACATTATAGGTCATTTTCAAAAGTCAACAAAAAGGCACTTTAAGTCAAAGACCATAACTTGAGATTGGTAAATCAAAATGACATGGGACCAAAGTCATTAGTTAGAGGACTTCAAGACCTTTCCAAAATGTCCAAGAACATGTTCATAGCTTCAAAATTGAGCAAGATATGCATTGGATAAGTTGGGAAATTTTTGGGAACTTTCAAAAGTCAACTTTGCCTAAAAAGCTTCAATTTTGCTAATGGGCCTCAAATTCTTTCTTGAATCATTACCCAAAGCCTATGCACGACCCATTGAGCTCAAAATAATTTATTTTCTTATTTTTAATTAATTAATTGAATTTATATTTATATTAATTCATTTAATTGTTTTTAATTATAGGAAAATTAAAAAAGATATGTTTTGGATCTTTTGGTGGAGCAAATCTGATCAGGGCAAGCTGGCAAAGTCGTTTCTCAATCAAACAAGGAAAATCATCCATAATTGGCAAGGTTTTCATGGAAAAAGATTGCATATTACATGATTGAAAATCAAGGATTTGAAACATTAATTCATGGACTTTTGGGCCAAGGTTTTGACCTAAATTCGTTCACATACAAAGGCATAAGCTAACCCTAAAGCTGAACACACGTAAAAGCGGCTGCAACCACATAATCACTTTGCAAAATTTCAATAAAAACTTGAAAACTGAAATCCTATTTGCAGTACAATTCAAGGCCTAAAATCGTTTCTAATACGTTGCTGACATTGCCAGGAAGCTATTACTATCAAGAACAAGCTCTCATACCCAGGGAAACGGTAAAACAAAGTCATGGTTTGATCAAATATGTTCATAATCGAAATCTAATTTCCATGCATCATTGACATGTTTTGTTTGTTGATTTGTATTGCTGACGCCTTCCTGAAACTTTTGATATAGTTTAATTGCACTGAAACTCACAGGATCACAATTCACCATGAATGGATTTTAGGGTTTTCGAATTCTCAAAATAGGGCTTTCTTGTAGAGGAAAAATCAGGCCCTGAGACCTATGCAGTTGAATTCAGGAGCTCAGTACAAGTTGAATGGCAACCTCGCACTCAATTTATATCATCTGTGGGCGTAATCGCTATTTCTTGGCACTTTCACTTAGTGGGGGTTTAAAACCCCCGCTATCTTATTTATATTTGCAGGAAAGAGATGAAGAAGACGATAGGTGGCACGGTGTGACTGGAGCATTCAAATATGTGGCGCGCGCTTTTGTATTCCCAGTATAATTGGCACTTTACATATATTATGTTTCTTTATTATTATGTTAACAAACGCGCTTGGTAGCTCAGATGGTGGAGGACGTGCATGGCAGGCATTGGGACCTGGGTTTGATTCCCAGGTCCCCCCACATAATTCATAATTTTTGTTTTAACATATTCTAGTGCAGCGTTCGTTCCAAGGCCCACCATGCATACTCACGCTTAAGCCTGCCAAGTGGACATGAGATCAATCCAGTGGCCACATAATGAAATCCAGGGTGTACCCCAGTCAAACAGCATATGCATGATCCCTGAAAAGTCAACAAGGCATTTGTGTCAATGGGCCTGAATTGCTTCAAGAACCTCCACATGGGTCAGACACCCCCTTGGTTTGTATATTTAATTTAATTTTCTTTTCTTTGAATTTCTTTTAATTGCTTTAATTATTATTATTATTTCACCTCAAATTAATTTTCCTAATAAAAATCAGAAATCAAAAAAGTTGTAAATATATTTAGTTATTATTAATTTCATCACTAACCTATTTTTTGTAAATAAATGACTAATAATTAATTTAGTTTAATTTAGGTTTTAAATTTTAATCTTTTTTCTTAATAAATAAAATTACATAGAATTAGGTTTTTGACACTTTTTTTTTTCTTAGTTAATTATTTTCATCATTATTTATTATTATTATTAATTACTATTATTTTTGTAAATAAACATGTAAATTAATTAATTAGCTTAAATTAGGTTAACTTTAATATTTTTCATTAATAATTAAAATAAACTTAGAATTAGGGTTTTCTCTTGATTTTATTTTCTTATTTTCATTAAATACAAAAAACATAAAAAACACTTTTCTTTAATTAAATAATTAATTAGGCTTTAATTTAATTCAATTTCAAGCAAAGGGTCAAAACCCTCGGACGTCCTGATTTTAATTCTTTTCGCGCACTATTTTTTCTTATTGATTATTATGTAACTGCTTTCCGGATGTAATAGTAATTAGGTTTATTGCCTTTATTTACTTTCCGCATCTTTTATCAAAAACGGGTCTTTGTATTTTGGCGATGTATAGACCCGCGCCTTGTAATAGCGTAGCTTTTATCTTTCTGTATTTAATTTTCCGCACTCCTAAATTCTAAATTGCATGAAAGAATGTATGATAATTAAAAACAACTCGTAGCTCACAATGCCATGATCAAAGATAAATATTAATATGAAAACAACACACAATGCACACACCACTTCTAGGGTACGCCTCACTCGTTGCCTTCGAAACGTGGTCGTCAAGTATAGGACGTTTTAGCGGTCGCTCTTATGTCCAAGATCCAGTTGCCTCGAAACATTTGCCTCGAAACAGTTGCCTCGAAACGGTTGCCTCGGATTAAAAAAGGATCTAGGACATTAGGGTTACTTCTAAGGTGTCCTAACTATTTCTTCGGTGACCACGCTGTCCCTAAAATCGAATTGACCCGAACACCTCCAACGGTGGTGCTACCTACCTCTCAATGGTGGGATGGCACTACCTTAAGGACTTTTACACAGCCTAATTCCTTAGGGTAGGTAGAGGACTCATGGATACTTGCTCTCTTCAAAAACAAATCCAAAAACTTTTCACACTGACACTTTCAAAAAGCTTTCAAAACAAATGTTTCAAACACTCTTGAGGACAGATACAAGAGTCATTCAGAAATCTTTCAATGAAACTTTTTCAAACCCACTCACATTTTGAAAAGCAAACATCATTTTGAAAACATAAGAGCAAGTATCTAAGAGCCCATGGATAACCATGGATAGAAAGGGTGCTAACACCTTCCATTTCTATAAATCTACCTCCCGAACCGAGAAACATTCTCAAAAAAGGAATTTTGCTGTGCTTTTGTCCTTTCCATGTTGGAGAAAATAAAAGACGGTGGCGACTCTTGCTTCCGCGACATTTCGCGAACCAGCTAAAAACATTCAGTTCTATTTCCACCGATCACACCTGGTAATCAAGCGCATCATTCTTCCTCAAAGTGATCCCAGGGGCAAATGGACCCCTACGTACGAAGGGCCATTTGTGGTTAAACATGTCTTCTCAGGAGGAGCTATGATTCTAACCACCATGGATGGTGACGACCTTCCTCACCCCGCCAATGCAGACATAGTAAAAAGATACTACGCATGATAAAAGACCCGCTAGGTTGACATACCTAGGCAAAAATAAGGGCTTCCCGACGAACCAAAAGGGTTCGGGCAAAAATGAGGGATGAAATGAAAAAAAATCTGTACACCCGGCAAGTCGAAAACCTGAAAAGGCGGCTTGGGAAAAAATGGGTATCCCGGTGGACTGAAAACCCAAAAGGGCGGTCCAGGAAAAAGTTAGGGATTAAAGCGTAATACTATGTCTCATTGGATCACCTTACATCCAGAATCTGGTATCAACTATCAGGTTCAGACGGCATCAATCAATCAGCTTCATCTTCAACTGAGCAGCAAAATGATGAGACGCTTGAAGACATAAAGGCGATAGCAGAGTTGGAACCCAGTGGGACATTTTCACATAGCTGTTTTGTTTTCCTTTGTACAACTTGTATAAACTCTATTCTGTTCGGCGGCGTTCTCTTACTAGGAAGTCAGCCTCTTGTACATAAACGCCTATTTACAGGAAAATTCAAAAATCAATACAAATTCACTTTTCAGACCAATTGCCAATTGTTTTTTTCCTTTTTCTGTTTGGTTTTGTAAAGAACGTCCAATGTTCAATTGTGATACATGCATTTGACACTAATTGCTAACTCATAAATATTTGAATACGAAACAAAGGACTAATTACAGGTAACATCAGAAACAGGGGCAATAATGAGTTGTCTAAAGCAATCTAATTGCTCTGTCCACCAAGGTACCAAGGTAGGTTCAGCTGAAGAACGTAACCAGGATATCTTCACTCCCCGCAGAGTAAAACAAGATTCAACAATACTCCCTGAGCAGAGTTGGTCTCCCAATAAGCCCTACAAGGCACAGTGTCTCCAGCAAGTCAACAACACTCTCCCCACGCAGGGTTAGCCTACTATCAACCTTAAGGAAGTTGGGTATCCCCAGAAAATCTCAATATTCCCCAGCGGAGTATGCAGACAAGCATCCCCGGAAGTCTTGATCTAAGATTGTTCCCCGGCAGAATACAAGACACCCCAGTGGAGCCATTCCCCAGTACAGTTTCAAAAGTCTCCCCAGGAGAGTTGGATCAATCTCCCCAGTAGGAAGCTTTTCCCCAGTAGATTCTGGAAGCTTACCCCTGCAGAGCACGAACGCGTCTCTCGGGCTTTATTCAAGGTTATTCTCCACCGGAGCTTATAACTGGGTTATCCTCAGCTAAAAACCACGGAAAGATCGTCCTCGGCGAAGTTCTTCCTATCCCCCAGCGGAGTTCATCAATTCCCCAACATAACATATCAACGGTATCCCCAGCGGAGTTATCACCAAACCTCAGTGAAGTATCTCTTCCCACAGAGTATTCCCCGTAGAGTAACCTCTTCATCAAGTTTATTCCCCAACGGAGTCATCTTCTCCTACCGGTTTATTCTTGCAATCCTCATCCCCAGCGGAAACGAAGAACTTCACTCTTCAGCATCAGCCCAGGATTCAACTTCCCGACATTCGTCAAGGATTTATTTTCCTAGACGAAAATACATTCATAAACATATCACATTTCATACATCCTGCTTACATACACAATGCATGCACATACGCATCATAACACACAATCTCATTTCTCCCTGAGAACATCATGACATCATGCTTTTCATACATCATGACATTGCATACAAATGATGTTTTGCCTTTTCAGAAAAAAGTCAATCCAAAGATAATTACTATCAACTGTCGCAATTCCAGATTCGATACCTGTATCTTGCCAGGGCATATCTGTGAGCGATTATTTCCAGATTCGATTCCTGTATCCAGCCAGGGCACGTCTGAAGAGTTTGAAGATTCAATTCCTGTATCCAGCCAGGGCATATCTGTTGACGACTAATTCCAGATTTAACTCCTGTATCCAGCCAGGGCACGTCTGAAGAGTTTGAAGATTCGATTCCTGTAACCAGCCAGGGCATATCTATTGACGACTATTTCCATATTCAATTCCTGTATCCAGCCAGGGCACGTCTGAAGAGTTTGAAGATTCGATTCCTGTATCTAGCCAGGGCATGTCTATTGACGACTATTTCCAGATTCGATTCCTGTATCCAGCCAGGGCACGTCTGAAGAGTTTCCAGATTCGATTCCTGTATCCAGCCAGGGCACGTCTGAAGAATTCCGGACTCGATTCCTATATCCAGCCAGGACACGTCTGAAGAGTTTGAAGATTCGATTCCTGTATCCAGCCAGGGCATATCTGTTGACGACTAATTCCAGATTCGATTCTTGTATCCAGCCAGGGCACGTCTGAAGAGTTTGAAGATTCGATTCCTGTATCCAGCCAGGGCATGTCTGTTGACGACTATTTCCAGATTCGATTCCTGTATCCAGCCAGGGCAAGTCTGAAGAGTTTCCAGATTCGATTCATGTATCCATCCAGGGCACGTCTGAAGAATTTCGGACTCGATTCTTGTATCCAGCCAGGACACGTCTGAAGAGTTTGAAGATTCGATTCCTGTATCCAGCCAGGGCATATCTGTTGACGACTATTTCCAGATTCGATTCCTGTATCCAGCCAGGGCACGTCTGAAGAGTTTGAAGATTCGATTCCTGTATCCAGCCAGGGCATGTCTGTTGACGACTATTTCCAGATTCGATTCCTGTATCCAGCCAGGGCACGTCTAAAGAGTTTCCAGATTCGATTCATGTATCCAGCCAGGGCACGTCTGAAGAATTCCGGACTCGATTCCTATATCCAGCCAGGACACGTCTGAAGAGTTTGAAGATTCGATTCCTGTATCCAGCCAGGGCATATCTGTTGACGACTAATTCCAGATTCGATTCCTGTATCCAGCCAGGGCACGTCTGAAGAGTTTGAAGATTTGATTCCTGTATCCAGCTAGGGAAAATCTGTTAACGACTATTTCCAGATTCGATTCCTGTATCCAGCCAGGACACGTCTGAAGAGTTTGAAGATTCGATTCCTGTATCCAGCCAGGGCATATCTGTTGACGACTATTTCCGGACTCGATTCCTGTATCCTGCTAGGGCACGTCTGAAGAGTTTGAAGATTCGATTCCTGTAACCAGCCAGGGAATATCTATTGACGACTATTTCCAGATTCGATTCCTGTATCCAGCCAGGGCACGTCTGAAGAGTTTGAAGATTCGATTCCTGTATCTAGCCAAGGCATGTCTGTTGACGACTATTTCCAGATTCGATTCCTGTATCCAGCCAGGGCACGTCTGAAGAGTTTCCAGATTCGATTCCTGTATCCAGCCAGGGCACGTTTGAAGAATTCTGGACTCGATTCCTATATCCAGCCAGGACACGTCTGAAGAGTTTGAAGATTCGATTCCTGTATCCAACCAGGGCATATCTGTTGACGACTTATTCCAGATTCGATTCTTGTATCCATCCAGGGCACGTTTGAAGAGTTTGAAGATTCGATTCCTGTATCCAGCCAGGGCATGTCTGTTGACGACTATTTCCAGATTCGATTCCTGTATCCAGCCAGGGCACGTCTGAAGAGTTTCCAGATTCGATTCCTGTATCCAGCCAGGGCACGTCTGAAGAATTCCGGACTGGATTCCTGTATCCAGCCAGGACACGTCTGAAGAGTTTGAAGATTCGATTCCTGTATCCAGCCAGGGCATATCTGTTGATGACTATTTCCATATTCGATTCCTGTATCCAGCCAGGGCACGTCTGAAGAGTTTGAAGATTCGATTCCTGTATCCAGCCAGGGTATGTCTGTTGACGACTATTTCCAGATTCGATTCCTGTATCCAGCCAGGGCACGTCTGAAGAGTTTCCAGATTCGATTCCTGTATCCAGCCAGGGCACGTCTGAAGAATTTCGGACTCGATTCCTATATCCAGCCAGGACACGTCTGAAGAGTTTGAAGATTCGATTCCTGTATCTAGCTAGGGCATATCTGTTGACGACTAATTCCAGATTCGATTCCTGTATCCAGCCAGGGCACGTCTGAAGAGTTTGAAGATTCGATTCCTGTATCCAGCCAGGGCAAATCTGTTGACGACTATTTCCAGATTCGATTCCTGTATCCAGCGAGGGCACGTCTGAAGAGTTTGAAGATTCGATTCCTGTATCCAGCCAGGGCATATCTGTTGACGACTATTTCCGGACTCGATTCATGTATCCTGCTAGGGCACGTCTGAAGAGTTTGAAGATTCGATTCCTGTATCCAGCCAGGGCATATATGTTGACGACTAATTCCAGATTCGATTCCTGTATCCAGCCAGGGCACGTCTGAAGAGTTTGAAGATTCTTTTCCTGTATCCAGCCAGGGCAAATCTGTTGACGACTATTTCCAGATTCGATTCCTGTATCCAGCCAGGGCACGTCTGAAGAGTTTGAAGATCCGATTCCTGTATCCAGCCAGGGCATATCTGTTGACGACTATTTCCGGACTCGATTCCTGTATCCTGCCAGGGCACGTCTGAAGAGTTTCCAGATTCGATTCCTGTATCCAGCCAGGGCACGTCTGAAGAATTCCGGACTCGATTCCTGTATCCAGCCAGGGCACGTCTGAAGAGTTTGAAGATTCGATTCTTGTATCCAGCCAGGGCATATCTGTTAACGACTAATTCCATATTCGATTCCTGTATCCAGCCAGGGCACGTCTGAAGAGTTTGAAGATTCGATTCCTGTATCCAGCCAGGGCATATCTGTTGACGACTATTTCCGGACTCGATTCCTGTATCCAGCCAGGGCACGTCTGAAGAGTTTTAAGATTCGATTCCTGTATCCAGCCAGGGCATATCTGTTGACGACTATTTCCGGACTCGATTCCTGTATCCTGCCAGGGCATGTCTGAAGAGTTTGAAGATTCGATTCCTGTATCCAGCCAGGGCGTATCTGTTGACGACTATTTCCGGACTCGATTCCTGTATCCAGCCAGGGCACGTCGGAAGAGTTTGAAGATTCGATTCCTGTATCCAGCCAGGGCATATATGTTGACGACTATTTCTGGACTCGATTCCTGTATCCTGCCAGGGCACGTCTGAAGAGTTTGAAGATCCGATTCCTGTATCCAGCCAGGGCGTATCTGTGGACGACTATTTCCGGACTCGATTCCTGTATCCAGCCAGGGCACGTTTGAAGAGTTTCCAGATTCGATTCCTGTATCCAGCCAGGGCACGTCTGAAGAATTTCGGACTCGATTCCTATATCCATCCAGGACACGTCTGAAGAGTTTGAAGATTCGATTCCTGTATCTAGCCAGGGCATATCTGTTGACGACTAATTCCAGATTCGATTCCTGTATCCAGCCAGGGCACGTCTGAAGAGTTTGAAGATTCGATTCCTGTATCAAGCCAGGGAAAATCTGTTGACGACTATTTCCAGATTCGATTCCTGTATCCAGCCAGGGCACGTCTGAAGAGTTTGAAGATTCGATTCCTGTATCCAGCCAGGGCATATCTGTTGACGACTATTTCCGGACTCGATTCCTGTATCCTGCTAGGGCACGTCTGAAGAGTTTGAAGATTCGATCCCTGTATCCAGCCAGGGCATATCTGTTGACGACTAATTCCATATTCGATTCCTGTATCCATCCAGGGCACGTCTGAAGAGTTTGAAGATTCTTTTCCTGTATCCAGCCAGGGCAAATCTGTTGACGACTATTTCCAGATTCGATTCCTGTATCCAGCCAGGGCACGTCTAAAGAGTTTGAAGATCCGATTCCTGTATCCAGCCAGGGCATATCTGTTGACGACTATTTTCGGACTCGATTCCTGTATCCTGCCAGGGCACGTCTGAAGAGTTTCCAGATTCGATTCCTGTATCCAGCCAGGGCACGTCTGAAGAATTCCGGACTCGATTCCTGTATCCAGCCAGGGCACGTCTGAAGAGTTTGAAGATTCGATTCCTGTATCCAGCCAGGGCATATCTGTTAACGACTAATTCCAGATTCGATTCCTGTATCCAGCCAGGGCACGTCTGAAGAGTTTAAAGATTCGATTCATGTATCCAGCCAGGGCATATCTGTTGACGACTATTTCCGGACTCGATTCCTGTATCCAGCCAGGGCACGTCTGAAGAGTTTTAAGATTCGATTCCTGTATCCAGCCAGGGCATATCTGTTGACGACTATTTCCGGACTCGATTCCTGTATCCTGCCAGGGCACGTCTGAAGAGTTTGAAGATTCGATTCTTGTATCCAGCCAGGGCGTATCCGTTGACGACTATTTCCGGACTCGATTCCTGTATCCAGCCAGGGCATGTCTGAAGAGTTTGAAGATTTGATTCCTGTATCCAGCCAGGGCATATCTGTTAACGACTATTTCCGGACTCGATTCCTGTATCCTGCCAGGGCACGTCTGAAGAGTTTGAAGATCCGATTCCTGTATCCAGCTAGGGCGTATCTGTGGACGACTATTTCCGGACTCGATTCCTGTATCCAGCCAGGGCACGTCTGAAGAGTTTCCAGATTCGATTCCTGTATCCAGCCAGGGCATATCTGTTGATGACTAATTCCATATTCGATTCCTGTATCTAGCCAGGGCACATATGTGAGCAACCAATTGTAGATTCGACACCTGTATCTAGCCAGGGCACGTCTGCATGAAGAGTTTGAAGATCAACCTTTGTAACAGGCCAGGTAATTATCTTTCTTTCTCAGGTACACCAGTTCTCGCTAAGGAATCTCTTACGCGATCGACACCTAGATGGCATCTATAAGCCCATTCCCGACAAGGTTCTGTCACACCTCCAGATGGCATCTATAAGCCCATCCTCCTATCCACCATCTCTCCAAATGGCATTTGTAAGCCCATTCCCGCTGTCACACTACTGATACTCTACTATGTGAGTGCAAATTTCTGGGCACTCTAGTGTTCAATCATCTTCCACCCTCGGATCACGAAAGGCACACAAGCCAATCTACATCCTCAGGTCTAAGAAGATTGAGCAGGGGCAACTGTTGTACCCCAAAATTTTCCCTCCCATATTCTTCAGAGTTTTGACAAGCATCACCTCAAATGGTCCAAAGTCTACTCAAGGGCTACATAGTCAACCATCCTCCTAAGCCAGTCAAAATTAGGGTTTTGGTTCTTGCAAGGAAGTTAAGGTTTTCAAGGGCTCAATCAAGTACCATATGCTCATATACATTGTCAAGCACCTACATGTCAAGTTTCATGGCTCACAAGGTCAAGTTGCACAGTCAAAAACCCTAATTGTTTCACAGTCAACTGCAGGGGCAAAATGGTCATTTGGAAGTCAAAAGTCAAAAATTTTGGTCAACATCTTATTTTGAAGCCACAATCATCATTTGATCAAGTCTTGATCATGATTCCACAAGCATGGCTCAAAAATCATCAAGATGCAAAAGTTTCTATTTTTGGACAGTTGAAAAGTCAACTGTAACTTGACTAAGGCATAACTTTTTCATGGTTCATCAGAAAAATCCCATCCAATTCTCATATTGAAGGGGAGGACATTTCCTACAATTCATCTTCACATTCCAAGTCCAAGAAATGCTCTCACAAGAAGTTATCAATTTCAACATTATAGGTCATTTTCAAAAGTCAACAAAAAGGCACTTTAAGTCAAAGACCATAACTTGATATTGGTAAATCAAAATGACATGGGACCAAAGAAATTGGTTAGAGGACTTCAAGACCTTTCCAAAATGTCCAAGAACATGTTCATAGCTTCAAAATTGAGCAAGATATGCATTGGAGAAGTTGGGAAATTTTTGTGAAATGGCCAAAGTCAACTATCCTTGAAATTTCATTTTTGACAAAAAGGGCCCACTTTTTTCACTTGGTTCAGCTTGGCCATGCCTCCCACGTGTCCCACAATTTATTTCAAGATTAAAAATTAATTTTTCCATTTTTATTTAATTTTATTTGATTTAATTCATTTTAAATCTTTAAAATTCAAATAAAAATCAAGAAAATTAATGGAAGGATATTTTGTGGCTTGAATAGCTTTGATACACCATGAAGTACTTACCAAACTCGTGCAAGACCTATTCCAAGCATAGAAGTTCAAAATTGAAGCAAATATGGCAAGTGGTTTAATGGTGTTCATGGCAAAATCAAAACTTCAATGCAAAGGCTTAATGTCCATTATTCTGATTGATTCACATTACAAAACACATGTTCAAGCCTTCCATATGGCACACACAACCTAGAACACTCAAAAACGGCAAAACAAATTTCAAGTTTTCAAAGAAAAAGTGAGAAACTGAAAACCTATTTGCAGCGCAATTCAAAGCCTCTTTTGGATTCAAACAGCTTGCCTGAATCTCCAGGAGTCTATTGCTATCAAAAACGAGCCCTAACACCATCAGAATCAAAGCACACAACTCATACGGTTTGCATATATTTCCAAATCTACATATCATATTCCATGCGCTTTTAGTACATTCTCTTAATTGATTTGTGTTGCTAACATCTTCCCAAAGCTTTTGGCATTGTTCAATTTCATTATCCTGTACAGAATCATGATTTGCCATTAAAACACTTTAGGGTTTTCAAGGTTTAGAATTGGGGGTTTTGCTATACTGTAAAATCAGGACTCCAAACCTATATGGTCAAACTCAGCATGATGAGACGAACAAGATGGACCTATCGCGCCCTTTTTATGTTATCCCTATTTTTATTCGCTATTTTCTGTCATTGCATTTAGTGGGGGTTAAAAACCCCCGCTATCTTGTTTCTTTTTGCAGGTATGAAGAAGACGACGATGACGTGTTTACATATGTCTGGTTGATTTGAATAAGGGCGCGCGTCTTTTTTTTTAGTTCCAGCGTGTATTGTTGCTTTTGTATATTATTTTGATTATCCATTATATTGACAAACACACGCAGATGGTGGAGTGGTTGGTGATGTGTTGGTCCACCACTGGGACCTGGGTTCGATTCCCAGGTCCCCCATAATTCCAATGCTATTTTTTCCAATATGTTCTTGTGCAGATTCCCAAGCGCTGGACACCATAAGCCTTACACATCCAACGTGCCATGTGTCATCAGTGCAGATCCAAAGGACAAAAAGTGAGGAATACCATGCTCAGGAATCAACAGCGCTCCACTCAGTCCAAAAAGTCAAACGAGCTGAAGGTTCAAATGGGCCAAGATTCAACAATGCACCCTCCTTCCTGGCCCAATACCCCCTTCCATTGGTTTATTCTTTTCCTTTCATTTTTTATTTTCCAATTTAATTCCTAACCTTTTTTATTTTATTTCTTATTAATATAATTAACCAACTAATATTTTCATAAAAAAAAAATAGAACTAACATCATTATTATTATTATTATTATTTTATTTTGTAAATAAATATTAACCAATAAATAGTTTAATTAGGCAATTTTAATTTCTTTTCTTAATAATTAAAATAGATTTAGAATTAGGTAAAATTAACTTTTAATTTTATTTCTTTTTATTTTATTTCATAAAAAACATAAAAAACACAAAAAATATATTTTCTTTTAATTAAATTAATTAATTAGTCATTAGTCAGTTTTAATTTCATTTTAATTACAAAAAGACAAAAAAAATCAATTTCTTTTCTAAAAAAGGGTCAACACCCTTAAGACATTCCCGATTCTTTCTTTCGCGCGCATTTTAGTTTTAATTCCTTATTTTTGATTATTATGTAACTGCCTCCGGATGTAATAGTAATTAGGAATTTTACTGCTTTATTTCTCGCACTTTATTTTACCAAAAACGGGTCTTTGTATTTTTGGCGATGTATAGAGTCGCGCCTTGTAATAGCGTAGGATTTATGTTTCAGCAATTTACTTTCCGCACCCCCTAACTGTTAAATGCACGAAAGAATGTATGGTAAATAAAAACAACTCGTAGCTCACAAATAACAAAGACAAACATTAACTGAATACAACACACAAAGCACATGCCACTCTTAAGGTACGCTTCACTCGTTGGCTCGAAACGTGGTCATCAAGTATAGGACGTCTTAGAGGTCGCCCTTCTGTCTAAAGATCTCGTCGCCTCGAAACAGTTGCTTCGGATAAAAAAGGATCTAGGACATTAGGGTTACTTCTAAGATATCCTACCATTGCTTCGGTGACCACACTGTCCCGATAATCGAATTGACCCGAACACCTCCAACGATGGTGCTACCTACCTCTCAATGGTGGGATAGCACTATCTAAAGGACACTTACACAGCTTAATTCCTTAGGATAGGTAGATGACTCATGGGTACTTGCTCTTTTCAAAAACAAACAAAATACTTTTCACACCTTACACTTTCAAAAAAGTTTTCAAACAATACTTCATACACTCTTGAGGACTGATACAAGAGTTACCTAGAAGTCTTCAAACGAACTTTTTTCAAACCCACACACACTTGAAAAGCAAACAAATTTTGAAAACATAAGAGCAAGTACCTAAGAGCCCATGGATAACCATGGATAGAAAGGGTGCTAACACCTTCCCTTTCTATAAATCTACCTCCCGAACCGAGAAACATTCTCATAAGGAATTTTGTTGTGCTTTTGTCCTTTCCATGTTGGAGTAAATAAAAGACGGTGGCGACTCTTGCTTCCGCGACATTTCGCGAACCAGCTTTAAACAGTCAGCTCTATTTCTACCGATCACAGAACTGGAGACTCTGCTGGGGACGTTATAAAAGTGAGGTGTACCTTAGGATAGATCATACTTATGTTTTCAATTGCCTGTTTTGATTGCTTTAAATATTGTGGGCCTGTTTTGGGAGTTATATAGATCCTAACCCGGATCTGGGGGATACCTCTTAGAAAGTAGCAACAAGACTGTGAGGGAACTGTGTGGGGTATACCGACACGGTTGAAGCAGTCTGCTACGTTGATCTGGCACTTTGGTGAGTACCGGTAACCCATGAGTCAAGTCAAGGAGAGTACGGGGCCGCCGCGTGGTGTCGTGAAGCATCAACTGACCTTAGGAACCTTAATTGAACCATCCTGGCCTCTTTAGGGGTAGTGAGATAACTGACTTTGGTGCAGTCCGAAGTTGGTTGATACTCGATACTACACTCATTGAGGGTTGTTTTCTTGGAATATTTTGATCGCCAGTTCAGTGGCTAAATTAAAACAATGAACACAGAAAACAACCCAAAGATATTGAGCTCCTTAGAACTCGGTTACTTTTGATAGGACAGGTTTTTGAGCCCACCAACTTCAAGAGGGTAGTACCCCAAACTTCATGCTGGCCTAAACTCTAAGGGTTGTGGTGTGACTTGTGTGCTTTACCATGTTTGCTTTTGTGAATACTTGTGGTGTGCCCTTATCATAGCATCATAACATCATACAGCATCATATGCATTGACTAACCACTTCAGGGGTTCAAATCTTCATCTTTGTTCTTGTTTTGTAGGACATGGAAACTATCCGCAGAAAGACAATTCAGGTCAACCTTGTAAGGGTCCCTCCTCAGCTTAAGGAACTTACATCCAGGATTCCTGAGAACTCTTCATTCAGTGAAAGACATGGTAGACTCATCATCTTGGTCAATACCAACATTGAAGAGGACATGGTGAAAGTGCTGTTCCAGTTCTTTGACCCTTTGCACCACTATTTTACTTTCCCGGATTATCAGTTGGTGCCTACTTTGGAAGAGTTTTCTCAGCTTCTGAAGATTCCTATCCTTAGTCAACTACCCTACAACGGTATAGAAAAGGAGCCAAAACTTGAAGAGGTTGCTAAAGCATTATGCCTACAACCATCTGACATCAAAGGACATTGGGAAATTAGAAGTGGTATCAAAGGGTTCTTGGCCAAGTTTCTGTTTGAGAAGGCCCAAGAATGTTGGAACTCCCTTGACCTACAAGCCTTTGAAGAAGTTGTAGCCCTCCTTGTCTATGGGTTGGTGCTGTTACCTAATCCAGATCAGCTTATAGATATCAATGCTGTCAAGATCTTCATGTCCAGGAATCCTATACCTACGTTGCTTGGGGACATCCTTCACTCATGTTACACTTGAACCATGAGAAAAAGAGGTGTTCTTATGTGCTGCACTCCTCTCCTAGGAAGGTGGTTTATTTCGCACCTTCCACAATCAATTTTGAAGAACGAGCGGGGTTTGAGATGGTCACAACGATTGATGGCTCTTACACATGCTGATATACATTGGTGTTCTCGGTCCAGAGAGAATGTCACTATCATTGATCGTTGCGGGGAGTTTCCTAATGTTCCTTTACTTGGAATCAGAGGGGGTATTACTTACAACCCCTGTCTGGCCTTAAGATAGTTTGGATATGCTCGGAGGGATGGCCCTCATGATATGTTGATTCCTGACATAGTTTTTGACTTCGACAACGATGCACAAGGACTTCTCCAGAGATTTATCAGAGCTTGGAGGATGCCCAACAGGGTACATAGCAAGACACTGGGACACAAGAACTCCATCCCCCTGGAGCCTTATCTCAAGTGGGTACGAGCCCGCTCCCAGAAGCTGGTGATGCCATATCCTCATGTTCTCCCTGTGATCAAAGAGCCAGTCTTGGAAGGAGAGGTGCCCTACACCATTTAACATCCTGACATGCCTACATCCTGGGAAGAAATGCAGAAAAGCTGGATCCAACTCAAGGAAGAACGGAATTCTCTTGAAACCAGTCTACATGCCAGTGAGAAGAAGGTCTTGTAGCTCACGCGTCTACTGCACGAGGAAAAGACTCTCAACACTTACATTGCTCCAAAGAGGATGCGCAGTGTCTTTTGGGATTAATTATTTTGTAATGTTTTGCCCATGAGGCCTTGATGTACTGAACAATTTATTTCCTAATAAAAAGTGTGTTCCTTTTTGGCTGCAACGAATTTGAACTCTCGAACCCTTGAATGCATTGCATAAATAACATATCATGCATCATGTGCATAGCAGGTGCCCTTTTTCTACAGGTTGCTTAATCTTCTTCGCTGTTTATTTCAGCACTCAGTCGTCATGAATCCTGAACAAAACTACCGAGCAAGCTATCAAGGCCCTCCAGGCCCAGAACGCCCAGTTCCAGGAGCTGGTCATGAACTTGGCCCAAGGACAACAAGAGCTGAAGGCTTTGCTCCTGAAGAAGAAGAAGAAGAGGACTGTGCTGTTCAACACTAGGCGCAGACTCGGGAATACATTGCAGAATGAAGCTGAGAGGACTACTCCATCTGTGGGGGAAGGCAGTCACCAAGGGAGAGAGGTCCCTAGTCCTGTGGTCTCTGACACCGAGATAGACTTCAACGATGAACAATACCCTCATGTTGAGGACCGGTACAAACAGTTGGAGGACAGGTTAAATGCTATGGAGATTCAACGTGTGCCTGGGTTGGATTTCGGAGACTTGGGGTTATCTTCTGGGGTGGTGATCCCACACAAGTTCAAGGCGCCGACCTTTGTGAAGTATGACGGGGCTTCCTGTCCTAAGATGCACCTCCGCTCTTATGTAAGGAAGATCCAGCCTTACACAGCAGACAAGAACTTATGGATCCACTTCTTCTAGGAGAGTCTTTCAGGGACTCATCTCGAATGGTTCTATCAGCTGGATGGAACCAACATTCGTAACTGGGAGCATTTGGCCACTGCTTTTTACAAGCAGTATCAATATAATTCTGACCTCGCTCCCACGCGTACCCAACTCCAGGGTATGTCACTGGGAACGGGTGAAGGTTTTAAGGAGTACGCACAGAAATGGAGAGATCTGGCTGGCAGGGTGCAGCCACCATTGACAGATCGTGAGCTAGTGGACATGTTCTTGGGGACCCTATCCGGCCCATTCTTCAATCATCTCATTGGTAATTCCTCTGCTGGGTTTACAGACCTGATCCTGACTGGTGAGAGGATCGAAGCTGGTATCAAATCGGGAAAGATACAGAAGGGTGCCTCCTCAAATGCTGAAAAGAAGCCCTTCAAGAAAGAAGCTAGTGTTGTGTATGGTCCCAAGAGACAGAACAAACCGGAATGCCGCCAAGCTGTCAATGCGGTGGTTATTTCTAAGCCTGCTATTGCTCCTCAGCAATACAACCAGCCCAGAGCTGAGAGGCCCAAAAGGCAGTATACTCGGCTCAGCATGACCCTCTCTCAGATCCTGCCGCAACTGCTGTCAACCAGCCTGGTAACTGTCAAGGAAGCTCCGAAGATGGTAAACACAACGTCTCCGAAGTACAACCCCAACGCCCGTTGCGCTTATCACTCTGATAGCCCAGGACATAACACAGATGATTGTTGGGCTATGATGAATAAGGTTCAAGACCTTATTGATGCTAAAGAGGTTCAGTTCGAGGCGCCCGAGAAGCCTAATATGGTGACTGCTCCCATGCCTAACCATGGAGTAAATGCTATCAGGGTTGAAGACGAAGTGGAAGAATCCGAGTTTGACAGCTGGATCTACTCAACAACCAACGGTGGACCAAGCAACTGGACTGCCAAAGACTCTATGCCTGTTACTTTTGTCACGCAGTAATGAACTTCTTTGTTTTAAAATTTGTAACAAACAATATTACTGAACTCTATTGGCCCGGTGTCTTACCCGGGGCACCGTGGCGTCATTTGTGAGGGCCTGTTATTTGTCACTTCCATATATCATGAATAAAAGCATTGGACGTTTTTCACATTTCAAACCTTGCGCTCCCTTTCTTTCTTTATATATTGGAAAACAACTGTATTTACACACACTCACTCATACAGGTTCCAATCCACTCTAGATCTCACTGGTAACGACTCTGCTACTGCCAGTTATGACTTCGAAAATCCGATCAACTTAGCCGAAGACGAAGGTGAAGATGATTGCGAAGTGCCTGGCGAACTTGCAAGACTGTTACTCCAGGAAGAGAGGGCCATTCAGCCGCATGAAGAGCCAGTGGAAACGGTAAATCTGGGTACTGAGACAGACAGAAAGGAAGTCAAGATTGGTGCCAATCTGGAGGCTAGTGTGAAACAACGTTTGATTCAGATGCTGCATGATTATGTGGAAATCTTTGCCTGGTCTTACGAAGTCATGCCTGGGTTAGATACCGATATTGTGGTTCATCACCTGCCTACCAAGGAAGACTGCCCGCTAGTAAAACAGAAGGTCCACCGTATGCGTCCAAAGATGTCCGAGAAAATCAAAGCTGAGGTTATGAAGCAATTTGATGTCGGGTTTCTAGCAGTGACTTCTTACCCTCAGTGGGTTGCCAATGTGGTTTCGGTGCCGAAGAAAGATGGTAAAGTCAGAATGTGTGTTGATTACAGGGATTTGAACATGGCCAGCCCTAAAGATGACTTCCCTTTGCCTCATATCGACGTTCTGGTTGACAAAACTGCTCAGCACAAGGTGTTCTCCTTCATGGACGGTTTCTCCGGATATAACCAAATCAAGATGGCTCCTGAAGACATGGAGAAGACCACTTTTGTTACTCAGTGGGGCACCTTTTGCTACAAGGTCATGCCTTTTGGGTTGAAAAATGCTGGGGCAACCTACCAACGTGCCATGGTTGCTTTATTTCATGACATGATCCATCATGAGATAGAAGTATATGTCGATGATATGATTGCAAGGTCTCAAACCGAGGAGGAACACCTTGACCATCTGCAGAAGCTGTTTGACCGTCTGAAGTTGTACAAGCTAAGATTGAATCCAAACAAATGCACCTTCGGGGTAAGATCTGGAAAATTGCTAGGCTTCGTCGTGAGCGACAAAGGTATTCAAGTGGACCCTGCCAAAGTGAAAGCCATACAAGAGATGCCAGCTCCCAAGACAGAGAAGGAAGTCAGAGGCTTTCTAGGATGGCTGAACTACATTGCCCGATTCATCTCGCACCTAACTGCTACCTGTGAACCAATCTTCAAGCTACTGAAGAAAGATCAAGTAGTACGTTGGAATGATGAATGTCAGGCCGCTTTCGACAGAATCAAAGAGTATCTCCAAGAACCACCCATTCTTATGCCACCAGTTGAAGGGAGACCTCTAATATTATACTTGACAGTACTTGACAGCTCAATGGGGTGTGTGCTGGGGCAGCATGACGAGTCTGGCCGAAAAGAGCACGCCATTTATTACCTTAGCAAAAAGTTTACCGACTGTGAGACCCGATACTCACTGCTCGAGAAAACTTGCTGCGCTTTGGTATGGGCTGCTCGCCGGCTGAGACAGTATATGCTGACTCACACCACTTTGTTGATTTCAAAAATGAATCCAATCAAGTACATATTCGAAAAGCCCGCCTTGTCCGGAAGAATAGCAAGATGGCAGATGATCTTGACAGAATACGACATCCAGTACACGACTCAGAAAGCAATCAAAGGAAGTGTATTGGCAGACCATTTGGCACACCAGGCAGTAGACGACTACCAATCAATGAACTTTGAATTTCCTGACGAGAGCATCATGGTAGTGACTGATTGTGAAGTACCTAGACCGGATGAAGGACCTGAGGAAGGATCCCGATGGTCTATGCACTTTGACGGAGCTTCCAACGCTTTAGGTAATGGTATCGGTGCTGTGATCATATCCCCCAAAGGCACTCATACTCCACTTACTGCCCGACTATGTTTCAACTGCACCAACAACATGGCAGAGTATGAGGCATGCATCATGGGTCTTCAAGCTGCGATTGACTTAAGGATCAAGTTTCTGAGTGTCTTCGGAGATTCCGCTCTCGTGATCAATCAGATCAAAGGCGAGTGGGATACGAAACACCCAAACCTTATTCCTTACAAAGAATGTGTGTTGACATTGATCCCCCATTTCACAGAGATAACTTTTGAACACTTCCCAAGAGAGGAGAATCAGTTGGCAAACGCGCTGGCTACAATGTCTTCCATGTTCAAAGTCAAATGGGATAACGAGGCTCCCCGGATCATTATCTGGAAACTGGACGAACCTGCATATTGCTGTGATCTTGAGGCTGAAGAGGTAACAGAAAAACCTTGGTATCATGAAGTGAAGAGGTACTTGGAAGCTCAAGAATACCCCGAGGGTGCATCTGTCAATGACAAAAACTTTCTGAGAAGGTTCGCGGCAAAGTTCTTCCTTAGCAACGGCATTTTGTACAAGCAAAACCATGACTCAACCTTACTGCGTTGTGTGGATAAGACTGAAGCAGAAAAGATCATGGCAGAGCTGCATAAAGGTACCTTTGGAACACATTCCTGTGGACATACTATGGCAAAGAAAATCCTTCGAGCATGATATTTCTGGTCTACAATGGAAGCTGACTGTTACCAACATTCTCGGACATGTCATAAGTGCCAAATCTATGCTGATAAGGTGCACGTTCCTCCAGTTCCTCTGAACGTCTTGACAACACCTTGGCCTTTTGCAATGTGGGGCATTGATATGATCGGTGAGATCAGACCTACGGCATCTGATCGCACTGAATCGCACTATGTTTCTGACTCAAATATCACATGTTTTCCTTAGTTTTTATTGTCATTTTCTCGTATTATGTTCCTTTTTCCTTTGTTTTCAGGATTCTTGTCATTTCAGAGCCTTCTGTGAAGAAACGAGCCAAAACGCCAAGAAATTAGGGTTTTTCAAGATATTCTGCACTTATGGCGTTCAGCGCCGCGCTGGCTACAGGGAACGCGATGACGTGGCCCACTTTCACCCAGAGATCAACTGCCACGTTCCCATGATGTGGCAGTTCCAGCCACCGCGCCCGCGGCCACCCCCACCGCGCCCGCAGCCTTCACAAAAAGCTTCCCGCTCAAAAGAAGTTAAGGGGCATGCTGGTCTTTACGCACCTCAAGGATCCTCTATAAATAGTTTTCGATTTTCATTCTTTAGTTTCATCCAAGCTTAGTACAATCTTAAGCCATATACTATCAGTTTCTGTAAAGTGATAATCTCTTCACATCGGGGAGTTATTGCGGTGTAGATTGAGTTGTAATCGAGTCTTGGAGCACTTTGGTTGAAGTTCATCATACCAGCCTTACCTTTCCGTAGATTTGTATCAGATTCAAGTCTCCGACTGGAGCAAGGTTCCATTTTATTGCATTTCTTTATTTAATTGCTCTTACCATAGTCTACACGTTTTATAGACTTTAAATGCTCTTACCATAGTCTACACGTTTTATAGACTTTAAATGCTCTTACCATAGTCTACACGTTTTATAGACTTTAAATGCTCTTACCATAGTCTACACGTTTTATAGACTCGCACTTATTATGTCTGGCTAAACTATAAAGGTTAGGATGTAATGATTGTCATCATGGTCGTGTTCCAATTATCATGCTAGTGAAAATACTCTGGGGATGTTTTGCTTCTAACTTAAGTCAATTGTGTTTAAATGTTTATTGGGTAAGATCGAAAGCCGTCCAAACTAATGATACGACTTGATTATTATTTAACCAAACAAAAAGAGCGAAAGCCGTTGATTGGTTAAATAGGAATCATTGACCTTTTTAGAAAACGATTTTGAAACTACTTTCGGACGCGTTTGTAGGTTTGAAATCTGACTCTTGGTCAAAAGCCAAAAGTCTCTTTAAGTTAATCTTTCCAAGTAAAATCACTTTTCTATTAAGTCAAAACTATCAATTTCTTAAAAATAGGTTTACCTCTTTAACGCGGAAGGCACCCTTTATATGTGACAATAAAGGAATTTAATTTAAAGAGTAAACTCGGTTCTTAGTAGTCAAAAGCTACAAGTTCCCGTTAAATTGATTCTTTGCTATCAATAGAAAATACTGCCCCATAAGTAGGTTCATCTACGCATGACCGGACCAATATCTGATTACATGATTTACATTCCAACCGGTCTTTTAAACTGTTATTTACCTCGCTCATTTACTTTGTGCACTGCACTCACATCAATATTCTTGTTCGCCTTAGATAAGCACCTTAGCAATAGAGTTGATAGATTGACAATTGGTCTCTGTGGTTCGATAATCTTATATATTACTTCGATAGGCTGTACACTTGCAGTACTACATTTAGGCTATACGTTACAGATTAAACCCATCAAGTTTTTGGCGCCGTTGCCGGGGACCAACTTCGTCAAATTTCGTACCCTATTGTTATCCCGTTTAGACTAAGGCTATTCTAGCCGGTAGATGCGTAGAAATCGTAGCACCGGTAACCTAATAGATCCTTTAGTAGAACCTGAACGTTACGCTCGTGCCCGTCTTTTTATACGCAAGATAAGAAGAGCCATGGCAGAAGATCGTAACCAAAGACCGCTCAAGGAATTCGCCCAACCATCTAACGAGGAACCTAGTTCTAGTATAGTAAACCCTGCTATAACTACCAACAACTTTGAACTAAAACCCTCCTTATTACAATTAGTACAACAAAACCAATTCACTGGTCTCGCTACCGAGAACCCAAATCAACATTTAAAGGTATTTATCCAGTTAGCTGACACCCTTAAGGCAAACGGAGCCACACCCGAAGCTATCCGATTAAGACTGTTTCCTTTTTCCCTTAGAGGTAAAGCTCACGACTGGTTAGACGCCCTTCCAACTAACTCAATAACAACTTGGGAAGACCTTAGGAGAGCTTTTCTTGCGAGGTATTTTCCACCAAGCAAGACCGCTGTTCTTAGGAACCTGATCACTTGTTTCACCCAAAACCAAGGCGAATCACTTTTTGATGCCTGGGAGAGATATAAAGAACTTTTAAGAGCTTGTCCGCACCATGGCCTGGAGAAATGGTTAATCATACATACCTTCTATAATGGACTCCATTACAACACAAAGATGTCCATAGACGCTGCCGCTGGCGGAGCGTTGATGAATAAACCTTACCCTGACGCTTGTGCCCTAATAGAGGACATGGCCCAAAACCACGCCCAGTGGGGATTAGAACGAGCGACAATAGAGAAAAAAGAGAGCCATGGAGGAAAGCATGAGGTAAGTTGCATGGACATGATTAATGCGAAAATGGACGCCCTAGCTTTGAGAGTCGAGAACATGTCTCAAAACCCAACCACAGTAGCAGCAATCCAATCGGAATGCGAACTCTGTGGAACTCAAGGACATCAAACCGTTGACTGTAACCTTTTGAACGAATCTAGCTCGGACCAAGTTAACTATACCCAAGGGAACCCTTTCTCGAATACCTACAATCCTGGATGGAGGAACCACCCGAATTTCTCTTACAAAACAATAACCCTATCCAAAATCCCGGACCTTCGAGGCCTCAAGGATTCCAAACGCAAAAACAAAACCAACCTACGCAAATAGTGCCCCCAAGACCAAACCTTAAAGAAACCATAGACACCTTTATTCAGACTCAAACTCAGCAAAATAAGGAGTTTATGAACCAACACATTCACACGAACGAACTAGTTACTCAACTGGCAACCAAGTTTGACCAGATAATAACCCACACCAAAATGCTTGAGACTCAGATTTCCCAAGTAGCACAAAACACCTCTGTACAAGTTGCACCTGGAGGACAATTCCCTGGACAAACTCAACCAAATCCAAAAGGCCAAGCAAATTCTATCACATTAAGAAGTGGAACTGCTTATGAAAGGCCTAGAAATCCTAACTTAAGCACATCAGAAAAACCTATGGAAGATGCTACGCCTAAAGACCAGGTAGAGGAACCAGAGAAACCAGAAAAGCAATCAAAACCAGAAGTAGGGAATAACACTCAACAACCTTATAAACCACCTATTCCGTTCCCACAGAGGCTGAAAAACACCAAAGTAGAAAACCAGTACCAAAAGTTTATTAAGGTAATAGAGAAACTCCATGTTGAGATTCCTTTTACTGAAGCTATAACCCAGATACCATCATATGCTAAGTTTTTGAAAGATATTTTGACCAATAAACGGCGACTCGATGATCCCAAGCCTTTAGAATGTCATTCTATATCCGAAAATAAACTCGCCAAGAAAGATAAAGACCCTGGAAGTTTTTCTATCCCTTGCATCCTAGGTAACCATATGATAGACAAAGCATTTTTAGACCTAGGAGCAAGCGTAAGTCTGATGCCTCTGGCCGTCTGTAAGAGGTTAAAATTAGGAGAACTTCAACCTACTAAGATGTCCTTACAACTAGCTAATAGATCTGTCAAATATCCCATGGGTATTTTAGAAGACATACCTGTCAAAATTGGTCAGTTGTACATTCCGACCGACTTCGTCGTAATGGATATTAAAGAAGATGAAGACATCCCAATCCTCTTAGGAAGACCCTTCCTATCGACCTCCGGAGCTATAATAGATGTTAAGAAAGGGAAACTGACTTTCGAGGTAGGAGATGAAAAGATTGAGTTCATTTTATCAAAATTTCTAATGGCACCAGTGATAGGAGATGCGTGTTATGCCATCGACGTCATTGATGAATGTGTAAATGAGCTCGAACAAAACGAATTTTTAATCAAATTACCATCAACCCCTATTTTAGAGGATGACAGATTTAAGAGTATCGAACCGTACATTGACGACAACCTTTTCGAATGCTTAGCTCTTACCCCTGACCTTATACCGCGTACTGAGAAAACCACTATAGAACTTAAGGAACTACCCAAGAATCTAAGATATGAGTTTTTGGATGAGGAGATGAATAGACCTGTTATAATTAGCGCAGCTCTAAACCAAATAGAAACAAATCAACTCTTAGATACCTTGCGAAAATATCCCTCAGCTTTAGGGTATAAAGTTTCAGATTTAAGAGGTATAAGCCCATCCGTATGCATGCATCGGATTATGCTAGAAGAAGATTCAAAACCCTCAAGAGAACATCAAAGAAGAATAAACCCTATCATGAGTGATGTAGTCAAGAAAGAAGTTCTTAAGTTATTAGAAGCTGGTATCATATACCAAATTTCGGATAGTGAATGGGTAAGCCCAGTCCATGTGGTACCCAAGAAGGGAGGTATCACCGTTCTGAAAAATGAGAAAGGTGAGCATGTGGCAAAACGAACAGAAGGAGGATGGCGTATGTGTATTGATTACAGAAAGTTGAATAAGGCAACGAGAAAAGACCATTTCCCTCTCCCATTTATAGATCAGATGCTTGAACGTCTAGCAAGACACTCATGTTTCTGCTATCTTGATGGGTATTCGGGGTTTTTCCAAATCCCTATTCACCCAGAGGACCAAGAAAAAACCACATTTACCTGCCCTTATGGAACATTCGCTTATAGACGAATGCCCTTTGGACTCTGTAATGCACCTGCCACTTTCCAACGTTGTATGATGTCAATTTTCGTAGACTACCTAGATGGAATTATGGAAGTATTTATGGACGATTTTTCAGTGTGTGGGTTTGATTTCAAAAACTGCCTCTCGAACTTAGAGAAAATCTTAAAAAGATGTGTGGAAGTAAACCTTATGTTGAATTGGGAAAAGTGCCACTTTATGGTAAATGAAGGGATAGTCTTGGGACACATTATTTATGAAAGAGGTATAGAAGTCGATAAGGCCAAGATAGAAGTTATAGAAAACTTAAACCCACCTAAGACCGTTAGGGAAATAAGAAGTTTTCTAGGACATGCCGGGTTCTACCGACGTTTCATCAAGAATTTTTCCGGAATAACAAAACCTTTAACTAACTTATTGATGAAGGATGTCGAGTTTGAATTCGACCAAAAATGTCTTGAGGCCTTTGAAGTTTTAAAGCAAGCTCTTATTTCAGCACCTATCATAAGACCACCTGATTGGACACAACCCTTTGAAATCATGTGCGATGCTAGTGATTTCGCTGTAGGAGCTGTACTAGGGCAAAGAAAAGACAAGAAATTGCATGCAATTTACTACGCTAGTAGAACACTAGATGCTGCCCAGCTAAATTATACAACCATAGAAAAGGAATTGCTAGCCGTAGTTTTTGCTATTGATAAATTTCGATCTTATTTGGTGGGAGCAAAAATAATAGTATACACAGATCATGCAGCAATCCGGTACTTGTTAAGTAAGAAAGATGATAAGCCTAGATTGCTCAGATGGGTACTTTTACTCCAAGAATTTGACTTGGATATTAAGGATAAAAAAGGAGCTGAAAACTTAGTAGCTGATCATCTCTCTAGGTTAGAACACCTTAAGCCTAAACTTATACCTATAGACGATCACTCCACTTATGAAAGATTAATAGCTGGGATAAACTCAACTGAAGAAGAGACCTATGAGGAAATCTCAACCATGAACAACATACCATGGTACGCAGATATTGTGAATTATCTAGCCGCTGATATCATACCCCCTGACTTAAGCTACCAACAGAAGAAGAAGTTTTTTAGAGATGTTAAACACTTCTTTTGGGATGAACCCCTCCTATTCAAAAGAGGAATAGATAATATATTCAGACGATGTGTGCCGGAAGAAGAAGTAGGCAACGTCATTAAACATTGCCATGCTTCACCTTATGGTGGACATGCAAGCACGTCTAAAACATGCGCCAAAATATTTCAAGAAGGTTTTTATTGGCCTACTGTATGGCGCGATGTCCACACTTACATTACAAAATGTGACCGATGCCAACGCACTGGGAACATTTCAAGACTTGATGAAATGCCTTTAAGTAACATCCAAGAAGTGGAAATATTTGATGTCTGGGGTAGAGATTTCATGGGACCTTTTCCTTCCTCAATGGGTAACAAGTATATCCTAGTAGCTGTCGATTATGTCTCAAAGTGGATAGAAGTTGTTGCATCACCCACAAACGATACCAAGGTAGTTATCAAACTGTTTAAGAATATTATTTTTCCTAGGTTTGGAACCCCGAGGTTAGTCATAAGTGATGGAGGATCGCATTTTATATCTAAGATATTTGACAAGCTTCTAAGCAAATACGGAGTAAAACATAGAGTAGCATCACCATATCACCCGCAAACCAGTGGCCAAGTAGAAGTATCGAATAGGGAGATTAAGCAGATCCTAGAAAAAACCGTATCATTATCCAGAAAAGACTGGTCTGGAAAACTTAAAGACGCCTTATGGGCTTATAGAATGGCTTATAAAACCCCTATTGGAACAACTCCTTATCAATTGGTTTATGGAAAGTCCTGTCATTTACCCTTCGAACTAGAACATAAAGCCTATTGGGCCATTAAATCCTTGAATCTAGATTACCTAAAAGCCGTAGAAAAACGTATCTTGGACATTCACAAGCTGGAAGAGCTTCGCATGAATGCCTATGAGAATGCCATCATATATAAGGAAAGAACCAAGATGTGGCATGATAAAAAAATCATCAAGAAAGATTTCAACATTGGTGACCCTGTTCTCCTATTTAACTCAAGGTTACGACTTTTTCCTGGTAAGCTTCGTTCAAGATGGACAGGTCCATTTGAAGTGTCAAAAGTTCTAAAGTCTGGAGCAGTAGAAATCAAAAACAATTCATGCGCTCCATTTGTGGTAAATGGACAAAGACTGAAGCTATACAAAGGTGGCGATTTGCCTGTTGACTACTCTAGTCATATTCTTATAGACCCACCAATACCCACATAAAGTAAGATCTAATCGTCAAGCTAACGACGTTAAACAAGCGCTGCATGGGAGGCAACCCATGGTTTATTCTTAATTTTATTTTATTTTATTTTAGTAATTTATATATTTTATCTGGACTAATTTCTTGTGTTTATATTTTCAGGATGCATTACCCCGATGGTATGGTTGTGATTTTCAGAGATGAAGCACAAAAAGCCCGATTTGCTACCTTATCTGCTAGACCTATGGTACCCACTAGGTACCCCGATCAGAGCTGCATGGAGGCACTCGGGATTGAGTCAAGTATTAGGTATCTGTGCAACCAACTTGGCTGGGATTCTTATGCTGATGATGTCCACAAAACCTACAGAAACCTTACTCTGGAGTTTCTTAGCTCTATGGATTATAACCCACGAGTGGGTGAAGGAGATGAGCGAGGATGCCTAAGTTTCAGATTGTTTGGTACCGAGTATACCCTGACTACCAAAGAATTTGGGGATTTTCTTGGTTTCCAAACTGGACCGACCGCTATCACTGAGTTTCCATTGAGTTACTACATGGACAGAGATATTGATAAATTTTGGCAGGACATTACTGATAGAGCCAGCCTTGACCCCTCTACCCAGCTGTCCCGGAAGATCCATAACCCGGCTTTCCGATACTTCGAGATGGTTCTGTGCCACACTTTCTTTGGGAGGAGTTACTGTGACCACTTGGTCACCGCTGAGGAGATCCTTTTCCTATACTGTGCCAGTCAGTCCAGACCTATAGCTAGTGGAGGTTTTCTGATAGAGAGCCTCGAGCAGACTGCTCGATCCGCTGTAGGACTCATTCATTCCGGAGGGAATGTGACACAGATAGCTTCTGCTTTGGGTTTGGACAGTATGATAGCACAGCTGACCCCATACTGCGGATATACCTTCCTGGACTTAGACTTTTGCATGGATCGTGGGCTCATGAGGAGGGCCTCTTTCCACCCATATCAGTACAGATTGCTCATCGATGACCAGACAGTTTACACCTTCACAATGCCAGACCCTCAGATGACTTGTGTTTCCAACCCTGCTAATTGGAACTATTCTGTAGAAGGTTGGGGTGAGATATCAGAGTACACTCCAGAATACACTCCTGCTTCCGAGGATCTCACTCCAGAATACACTCCTGTTTCCAAAGATATCACTCCGGAATACACTCCTGCTTCCGAAGATCCCACTCAAGAATACACATCCCGACCCGAGGTTACACACACTACTGTTCTTACTAATAACCTCAGCTTGCAGGAACCTGATATTCGCACTCTGTTGACTGCTATGCGCACTGAGATAACCACTCTCCGCAATGAGGTGGCTGACCTTCATCTACAGTTGGAAGTGAATGATGTTACCTTTGCTGGTGAGTTAGATGAATTAGCTCACGAGGTGGCAGAAATTCGACGCCAGCTGACTGAGCTGCATGGCCCAGACACTCCTGCAGAGCATCCTACCGGTTGGCAATAGATCTGTGTTGTTCACAAGATATCTAGTTCTAGTATTATTAGTATTATGTTGATTTCCTTTTCAGACTCATTTTTATTTTGCATTATCTATTTCCTGCATTATTAATAATTATTTTGGTGACCCGATGTCCGTACCTATATATATATATATATATATATATATATATATATATATATATATATATATATATATATATATATATATATATATATATATATATGCATGTGTTTCATTCATTTACTAATGTTTTTGTTTTTCTGGTCACCATAATTTTAATATAAAAATAAATAAATATACATGTATATATGTATTCACATACATATATGCACATTCATAAGAAAAATAGGTACACCTCCAAAAATTGAAGCTAATGGAAAGGAAGGAAAAGGCCAATGGAAAGGAAGCCAGACCGGCCCAACTTGCCTCGACCTCACCACGCCCGCGGTAAGCCCTACCGCGCCCGCGGTGACGCAACGGTCACCTAACGGCTAGTTGCTCGTTTTCCCCCCATTTTACCACTTTTTCCATTTCCAATCCCATTTTCTTCCATTCTTAACCCACCATAACTTCCTTTATTACCCATACCAACCCCACTACATTTATTCCCATTATTCCCATCTTAAATATTTACAACCACCATTTTTTTTCTTCCCTACCAATAAATACCCCCACTATTTTATTTTCTTCCTCACACCTTCATTACTTCTACCTCCCATTCCTTATCTTTATTCATCCACAAGAAAATCCTATGGAGTATCACGGTTACATTTTGCGAGGTGGCCAAGCCGGAGAAAGACAACAAAAGTGGCTTGAGAAATTGCTGACAACACCAATACACCCTACCAGGTATATCGATGAAAACTGTCTATATTCATTAGGTATATACCATAGTGTATTTTTCCTTCTCGACAAAATAGGCATACATGATATTTTTGCTACTCAAGCACCAACCTACCCTAGGCTGACGTTCGAATTTTTAAGTTCTTTAATTTATAACGTCTCTCCTAACACTGCTAGCACCGTAGGTGGAGTCAAATTTAGAATGTTTAATGTTGAATATGAGTACTCCACTGACGGTCTAGCCGCCATGTTAGGATGGCCTTATGGGGATGGTGCCATTTGTGAAGCACCTTTAGACACGGATTGGGCATTTGAAGCATTTTGGGCCAGAATTACTAAACAAAATGCAACATCTTTTGATGGCCTACTTGCTTCTCACATCCACAATCCTGCCCTTCGTGTCTTTAGATTTCTTTTAGCATCCACCATCTTTGCTCGGGAAAACCCAAACAAGGTGAATGCTAAAGAATTAATTATCATGCAGAGCTGCCTCACAGACACCAAAGTTAATCCCGTCCCATTCATGATTGCCCACATGCACCATGTTTTAAGGAAAGGTGGGCCGATTTCCTTTGGTGGACTGATTACTACTATTGCCCGTGCCATAGGATTGGATACGGAACTTGCCACCCTTGAGCCACTTCCTCCCCGTATTGCAAATCTTAAATTTTTCAGGGATATGCATTTATGCAAGACGAGGAAGGAAGGTGGTTACTTCCTCATGGTTGGAGGTGCTGCTGTACCCAGTGTTGTTATTCCTTGCACCCGTCGTACTGATATTAGATTTGAGCGTAACTGGACCTACGATCTCAACGCTCCTGCTTTTATTGGTCCGTTGCCCCCAAATCTACCTTTAAATGAGGGTAACAACACTGATGATGAGTACGATTTCCAAACAGAGGAACCACCCCATTTTTCACCACCACACACGACACCATCTACTTCTAACCCACATGCAGGTACAGCTCCTAGTTTCCATGTCACTGAGGACATGTGGCGTGAGAATATGGCCTGAGAGGCCCAGAGGGACACCCTCCTTGCTACCTTGCAGCAACAGGCGGCCGATAACATGGCCTTCATGCAAGCATCCCAAGAACAAAATGCTAGCTCTCTGCGCACTATTATGGAAAGTCAGCTGGCTTTCCAGAGAGAACAGCACCTACACCAGACCACATACGCTCGTCACTTCCAATTGATGGAGGCAACCCAAGGCACCCTCATTGGTAGGACCCAAGAGCTACAAGCGGCAAATGCCGCCTTGTCAGAGAGATTGGAGCAGCTTGTTTTGGACCGAGATAGCCGCCGTCGCAGCCGTAGCCGCCGTTCCGGTCGTACCAACCAGGATGGTGAAGGTCCTAGTGGCCCCCACTAGTGTTTTCAGGTACCTCCTCCTACCTTATTTTGGAACATTGAGGACAATGTCTGATTTAAGTGTGGGAGGAGCATTTATCGCTTTTATTTCCCGTTTTCGCTTTTATTTTCCGTTTTTCCTGCTTTTATTTCCCTTCCGCATTTTTCCTTTTAGGTATGTTATATTCGTAGTTAATAAAATGCATGTGATTGGCGAGTCTTTCTGCGTAGTGTACCCTTTCATTTCCCCCACCTTTTAGCCTTACAAAATTTTTCTTTTTCAAAGATTTATGGTTGTTTTTAAGGATTTGGGCTATGAGACAGGTCCTAGATAGGGTCTATTTCTTGGACACTCACTTTTTGAAAAATTCGTTATCATTTTTACACCGTAAGCCTTTTTGAACATTTAGATTAGATCCTTTCTCCCCAATATGCTATGATTTTGAATAAAACTGTACAAATAGGTCTTCAAGTAGTTTATCTTAGCAGTCAGCTCCGGCTTAAGCATGCTCTAAGTGTGGGATCGATGAATATAAGTGGATGATCTCTATTTTGCCTTAAAAATTATAAAATAAAGTATGAATACGACTACGAGTTGGGTGATCCTCACAAAGATTACTCAACTCAAGAAAGTTGTAAGCACTAACAAAAGCAAAGAGAAAAATATATAAGGCATATCCGTTGTAGTTGGTTCAGAGGTATCTGGTGCTGGACTTGGTAGGGCGGACTACGGTCCGATCCCCCGCAACTGCAAATGGGTAAAATAAAAAGGGATTAAACCAACTCTTGTACCAGAATCCCATCACTTGAGATCAGAGTCACTAACCGGTCACTACACCATGAGTATGTACGGATAACGGGCTTAATGTGATTGCGCCTGAATGAAAAAGGACCTCGTAAAAAAGGAAGTCTTAGCATAGTAAGGATATTAGGATCGATCTGTATACTTATGAGGTTTATGTCCGCATTTCTGCGAGTAGTGTAATTACGATACCCTTGATTCAGATAGTTAGTGCCTGACAACACACCCTTACTCGGACTTAGAAGCCCTCTTTGCCCAAAACCTGTATACACCATAATTTTCTTTCATCTACTTCTAAGAGTTGTTGCTTGAGGACAAGCAAAGGTCTAAGTGTGGGAGGATTTGATCGCACTGAATCGCACTATGTTTCTGACTCAAATATCACATGTTTTCCTTAGTTTTTATTGTCATTTTCTCGTATTATGTTCCTTTTTCCTTTGTTTTCAGGATTCTTGTCATTTCAGAGCCTTCTGTGAAGAAACGAGCCAAAATGCCAAGAAATTAGGGTTTTTCAAGATATTCTGCACTTATGGCGTTCAGCGCCGCGCTGGCTACAGGGAACGCGATGACGTGGCCCACTTTCACCCAGAGATCAACTGCCACGTTCCCATGATGTGGCAGTTCCAGCCACCGCGCCCGCGGCCACCCCCACCGCGCCCGCGGCCTTCACAAAAAGCTTCCCGCTCAAAAGAAGTTAAGGGGCATGCTGGTCTTTACGCACCTCAAGGATCCTCTATAAATAGTTTTCGATTTTCATTCTTTAGTTTCATCCAAGCTTAGTACAATCTTAAGCCATATACTATCAGTTTCTGTAAAGTGATAATCTCTTCACATCGGGGAGTTATTGCGGTGTAGATTGAGTTGTAATCGAGTCTTGGAGCACTTTAGTTGAAGTTCATCATACCAGCCTTACCTTTCCGTAGATTTGTATCAGATTCAAGTCTCCGACTGGAGCAAGGTTCTATTTTATTGCATTTCTTTATTTAATTGCTCTTACCATAGTCTACAAGTTTTATAGACTTTAAATGCTCTTACCATAGTCTACACGTTTTATAGACTTTAAATGCTCTTACCATAGTCTACACGTTTTATAGACTTTAAATGCTCTTACCATAGTCTACACATTTTATAGACTTTAAATGCTCTTACCATAGTCTACACGTTTTATAGACTCGCACTTATTATGTCTGGCTAAACTATAAAGGTTAGGATGTAATGATTGTCATCATGGTCGTGTTCCAATTATCATGCTAGTGAAAATACTCTGGGGATGTTTTGCTTCTAACTTAAGTCAATTGTGTTTAAATGTTTATTGGGTAAGATCGAAAGCCGTCCAAACTAATGATACGACTTGATTATTATTTAACCAAACAAAAAGAGCGAAAGCCGTTGATTGGTTAAATAGGAATCATTGACCTTTTTAGAAAACGATTTTGAAACAATTTTCGGACGCGTTCGTAGGTTTGAAATCTGACTCTTGGTCAAAAGCCAAAAGTCTCTTTAAGTTAATCTTTCCAAGTAAAATCACTTTTCTGTTAAGTCAAAACTATCAATTTCTTAAAAATAGGTTTACCTCTTTAACGCGGAAGGCACCTTTTATATGTGACAATAAAGGAATTTAATTTAAAGAGTAAACTCGGTTCTTAGTAGTCAAAAGCTACAAGTTCCCGTTAAATTGATTCTTTGCTATCAATAGAAAATACTGCCCCATAAGTAGGTTCATCTACGCATGACCGGACCAATATCTGATTACATGATTTACATTCCAACCTGTCTTTTAAACTGTTATTTACCTCGCTCATTTACTTTGTGCACTGCACTCACATCAATATTCTTGTTCGCCTTAGATAAGCACCTTAGCAATAGAGTTGATAGATTGACAATTGGTCTCTGTGGTTCGATAATCTTATATATTACTTCGATAGGCTGTACACTTGCAGTACTACATTTAGGCTATACGTTACAGATTAAACCCATCAGTATCCAACGGGCATCGCTTCATCCTGGTAGCGATTGATTACTTTACAAAGTGGGTTGAAGCAGCTTCCTATGCTACTGTAACCAAGAACGTCGTGGCACGGTTCATTCGGCACAACTTGATCTGTCGATACGGCGTACCTGAGAGGATCATTACGGACAATGGTACCAATTTAACAACAAGATGATCACCGAACTCTGCGAGCAATTCAAGATACAGCACCACAACTCTTCTCCTTACCGGCCGAAGATGAATGGGACTGTCGAAGCGGCTAATAAGAATATCAAGAAGATTGTGCAGAAGATGACAGTGACCTATAAAGATTGGCACGAGATGTTATCGTTTGCTCTTCATGGGTACCGTACCTCAGCACGGACATCGACAAGGGCAACTCCCTTTTCCTTGGTCTATGGCATGGAGGCAGTCTTGCCTATTGAAGTCCATATACCCTCTCTCCGGATAATGAAGGATGCAGATCTGAGCAAAGATGACTGGATCCAGACTCGGCTTGATCAATTAAATCTAATCGACGAAAAGAGACTCGCTGCTATTTGTCATGGTCAGACGTACCAGAAACGGATGATCAGGGCATTTAACAAAAAAGTCAGACGACAAGAGTATCAAGTCGGAGACCTGGTGTTGTACCCCAAAATTTTCCCTCCCATATTCTTCAAGATTTGGCAAGATCAAGCTTCAAAGTCTCTCAAGGGTTGCACAGTCCAATTGCCTCCTAACATAGTCAAAATTAGGGTTTTGGTTCTTGCAAAGAAATTGAGGTTTTCAAGGGTCCAATCAAGTCCCATATGCCTATATACATTGTCAAGTATCCATATGTCAAGTTTCAAGACTCACAGCATCAAGTTGCACAGTCAAAAACCCTAAATGCTCCACAGTCAACTACAGGGGCAAAATGGTCATTTGACAGTCAAAAGTCAAATTTTTTGGTCAACATCTCATTTTGAAGCCACAATCATCATTTGATCAATTCTTGATCATGATTCCACAAGCATGGCTCAAAAAGTCTCAAGATGTCAAAAGTTTCTATTTTTGGACAGCTGAAAAGTCAACTGCAAATTGACCAAGGCATAACTTCTTCATGGTTTATCAGAAAAATCCCATCCAATTCTCATTTTGAAGGGGGTGACATTTCCTACAATTCATCTTCACACTCCAAGTCCAAGAAATGCTCTCACAAAAAGTTATCAATTTCAACATTATAGGTCATTTTCAAAAGTCAACAAAAAGGCACTTTAAGTCAAAGACCATAACTTGAGATTGGTAAATCAAAATGACATGGGACCAAAGGCATTGGTTAGAGGACTTCAATACCTTTCCAAAATGTCCAAGAACATGTTCTTAGCTTCAAAATTGAGCAACATATGCATTGGAGAAGTTGGGAAATTTTTGGGAACTTTCAATAGTCAACTTTGCCTAAAAAGCTTCAATTTTGCTAATGGGCCTCAAATTCTTTCTTGAATCATTACCCAAAGCCTATGCACGACCCATTGAGCTCAAAATAATTTATTTTCTTATTTTTAATTAATTAATTGAATTTATATTTATATTAATTCATTTAATTGTTTTTAATTATAGGAAAATTAGAAAAAGATATGTTTTGGATCTTTTGGTGGAGCAAATCTGATCAGGGCAAGCTGGCAAAGTCGTTTCTCAATCAAACAAGGAAAATCATCCATAATTGGCAAGGTTTTCATGGAAAAAGATTGCATATTACATGATTGAAAATCAAGGATTTGAAACATTAATTCATGGACTTTTGGGCCAAGGTTTTGACCTAAATTCGTTCACATACAAAGGCATAAGCTAACCCTAAAGCTGAACACACGTAAAAGCGGCTGCAACCACATAATCACTTTGCAAAATTTCAATAAAAACTTGAAAACTGAAATCCTATTTGCAGTACAATTCAAGGCCTAAAATCGTTTCTAATACGTTGCTGACATTGCCAGGAAGCTATTACTATCAAGAACAAGCTCTCATACCCAGGGAAACGGTAAAACAAAGTCATGGTTTGATCAAATATGTTCATAATCGAAATCTAATTTCCATGCATCATTGACATGTTTTGTTTGTTGATTTGTATTGCTGGCGCCTTCCTGAAACTTTTGATATAGTTTAATTGCACTGAAACTCACAGGATCACAATTCACCATGAATGGATTTTAGGGTTTTCGAATTCTCAAAATAGGGCTTTCTTGTAGAGGAAAAATCAGGCCCTGAGACCTATGCAGTTGAATTCAGGAGCTCAGTACGAGTTGAATGGCAACCTCGCGCTCAATTTATATCATCTGTGGGCGTAATCGCTATTTCTTGGCACTTTCACTTAGTGGGGGTTTAAAACCCCCGCTATCTTATTTATATTTGCAGGAAAGAGATGAAGAAGACGATAGGTGGCACGGTGTGACTGGAGCATTCAAATATGTGGCGCGCGCTTTTGTATTCCCAGTACAATTGGCACTTTACATATATTATGTTTCTTTATTATTATGTTAACAAACGCGCTTGGTAGCTCAGATGGTGGAGGACGTGCATGGCATGCATTGGGACCTGGGTTCGATTCCCAGGTCCCCCCACATAATTCATAATTTTTGTTTTAACATATTCTAGTGCAGCGTTCGTTCCAAGGCCCACCATGCATACTCACGCTTAAGCCTGCCAAGTGGACATGAGATCAATCCAGTGGCCACAGAATGAAATCCAGGGTGTACCCCAGTCAAACAGCATATGCATGATCCCTGAAAAGTCAACAAGGCCTTTGTGTCAATGGGCCTGAATTGCTTCAAGAACCTCCACATGGGCCAGACACCCCCCTTGGTTTGTATATTTAATTTAATTTTCTTTTCTTTGAATTTCTTTTAATTGCTTTAATTATTATTATTATTTCACCTCAAATTAATTTTCCTAATAAAAATCAGAAATCAAAAAAATTGTAAATATATTTAGTTATTATTAATTTCACCACTAACCTATTTTTTGTAAATAAATGACTAATAATTAATTTAGTTTAATTTAGGTTTTAAATTTTAATCTTTTTTCTTAATAAATAAAATCACATAGAATTAGGTTTTTGACACTTTTTTTTCTTAGTTAATTATTTTCATCATTATTTATTATTATTATTAATTACTATTATTTTTGTAAATAAACATGTAAATTAATTAATTAGCTTAAATTATGTTAACTTTAATATTTTTCATTAATAATTAAAATAAACTTAGAATTAGGGTTTTCTCTTGATTTTATTTTTTTATTTTCATTAAATACAAAAAACATAAAAAACACTTTTCTTTAATTAAATAATTAATTAGGCTTTAATTTAATTCAATTTCAAGCAAAGGGTCAAAACCCTCGGACGTCCTGATTTTAATTCTTTTCGCGCACTATTTTTTCTTATTGATTATTATGTAACTGCTTTCCGGATGTAATAGTAATTAGGTTTATTGCCTTTATTTACTTTCCGCATCTTTTATCAAAAACGGGTCTTTGTATTTTGGCGATGTATAGACCCGCGCCTTGTAATAGCATAGCTTTTATCTTTCTGTATTTAATTTTCCGCACTCCTAAATTCTAAATTGCATGAAAGAATGTATGATAATTAAAAACAACTCGTAGCTCACAATGCCATGATCAAAGATAAATATTAATATGAAAACAACACACAATGCACACACCACTTCTAGGGTACGCCTCACTCGTTGCCTTCGAAACGTGGTCATCAAGTATAGGACGTTTTAGCGGTCGCTCTTATGTCCAAGATCCAGTTGCCTCGAAACAGTTGCCTCGAAACAGTTGCCTCGGATTAAAAAAGGATCTAGGACATTAGGGTTAGTTCTAAGGTGTCCTAACTATTGCTTCGGTGACCACGCTGTCCCTAAAATCGAATTGACCCGAACACCTCCAACGGTGGTGCTACCTACCTCTCAATGGTGGGATGGCACTACCTTAAGGACTTTTACACAGCCTAATTCCTTAGGGTAGGTAGATGACTCATGGATACTTGCTCTCTTCAAAAACAAATCCAAAAACTTTTCACACTGACACTTTCAAAAAGCTTTCAAAACAAATGTTTCAAACACTCTTGAGGACAGATACAAGAGTCATTCAGAAATCTTTCAATGAAACTTTTTCAAACCCACTCACATTTTGAAAAGCAAACATCATTTTGAAAACATAAGAGCAAGTATCTAAGAGCCCATGGATAACCATGGATAGAAAGGGTGCTAACACCTTCCCTTTCTATAAATCTACCTCCCGAATCGAGAAACATTCTCAAAAAAGGAATTTTGCTGTGCTTTTGTCCTTTCCATGTTGGAGAAAATAAAAGACGGTGGCGCCTATTGCTTCCGCGACATTTCGCGAACCAGCTAAAAACAGTCAGTTCTATTTCCACCGATCACAGAACTGACGACTCTGCTGGGGATACTTAAAGTGAGGTGTACCTTAGAATAGCTCATACTTGTGTTTTCAATTGCTTTGTTTTGTTTGCTTTATTATTATGGGCATTTGTCTTGGAGTTTCATAGATCCTAACCCGGATATGGGGATACCCTGTTAGGTAGCATAAGCTGTGAGGGACCTGTCCGGCGTAGACTGACACGGGTGAAGCAGTGGCTACGTTGGTGTGGCACCTTGGTCTGTACCGATATCCCTTGTGTTGCAACGAGGAGAATATGGGTCTTCTGAGGAGTCATTAAGCACCAACCGACCTTAGAATCCTAAATTGACCCAACTTGGCCATAGAACAGTAGCAGTATGTTACACCCATTGAGGCTAAACTCTCGCGATGGTTCTGGCCGCAAGAAAAGATTGCGATGCTGGAGTTATGACCGATTGAGGGTAGTCAGTGATATTGGGATCCTCTAGAACCCGATTACTTTTGATAGGACAGGTCTTAACCAATAAACTGAAAGAGGGTAATACCTAGACCCCATGCTGGCCTAAACCCTAAGGGTTGTCTTGTGTGACTTGTGTGCCTTATCATGTTTGCCTTTGTGAATATTTGTGGTGTGCTTTATCATAACATCATGCCATCATAGACATTGCATGCATCCTGCATAAAGACTAACCCATTTCAAGGATCTCAAGGGTTTGTGATGCAGGTCATAATGAACCAACTATCTAGCAAGGGGCAAAGGGGATTTATTTTCCTCTAAGCCAAGGTTGTCAGGGGCTATGACCCACTCGATATGGTGAGCCTTGACTCTTGAAGAAGGACTCTCAACAACACGAAGTTCCTTCCATCAAGCTACAAAACGCAAACTCTAACAATTTTCTTGTTTACCCCGCGAGGTCCTTGAAAACATTGCATGCATATCATACATATCATTGCATTACAGGTACCCTTTTGACAGGTCACTTACCTTCTTCGCTGTTTATTTTAGCAATGGCTTCCCAACAAGATAACCAGGGTCTTCACGCTCAAGAGACTCAGTTCAGGGAGATCTTCCTAAGCCTATCCAAGGGGCAAGAAGAGTTGAGGGCACTCCTCATGGGGAATTTGGCCAAGAAAAGTCCCGAAGATGACAAGGATGAACAGCTAAAACGCTTGCAAGCTGATGTAGATACTATGAGAACCCAGATGCTGGGGCAAATGGCTCTCATCCAAGGTTTATCCCGGGAGCAAGAAGAGTTGAGGACCATGATCAATCAGCTTCATCAAGGCATGAAGCAACCAGTCTAAGTCAGGGACCAGGTCGTTGATCAACTTCCAATAGGACAAGAGTCTGGTATGGTGAGGAATAGACCTCTCCAAATTGCTACCACTTCACAGGTCCAACCGCAACCTCGCCCAGAGCAACAGGTTGATCAGAGCAAGCCCCGGAGGCATTTCACCCAGCTCAACATGCCGCTGTTTCAAGCTTTACAACACCTGTTGAGATTGAATCTGATTACACTAAGGGCTCCTCCCCGGAATCCCAACATCTCTGCTCCTAACTATCATCCCAATAGAAGATGTGCATACCATTCTGATAGTCCTGGACATGACACCGCCGACTGCTGGGCTCTGAAGAACAAAGTCCAGGACCTGATTAATGAAGGAGCAGTGGATTTCACCCGAGAGGGTCAAGCTGAGTGCTTCTACCATCCCTACAGGGTTCACCATGCGAAGTAACAAGTCCTGAGAGGAGAAGACTTTTTGTCCATTAGAATTTTCAAGTTGTAATTTTCTTTTGATTGTTTAAACAATTATTGTCATAGAAAACTTTATTACTTTATCAATGCATCGCACATGTCTGTCTTGAATCAATATATTCACATTCGCTATATTCAAAATTGTTTTCACTTTTTGTGATGTTCAACGCTCGACTAATAATTCTAAGCCTCTTGAGGGAGGATGACGAAAACGATACCGCGATCTTTACAGTATGCTTTTGAACAGACCCTGCTGATGAGGTACAGGCATTGTTTCAATTCCTAAACACTGGAGTTATAAGGAAGATAATCCCTCGTCAACCCCTTTGAGCCAAAGAAGTAGGAGTTTTTCTTTTCGAAAATTAAAACCCTTAATCATAACCTGGGGCAGGGTAGTTCTCTCAGTTGATCCAAGTGCACAGCGAATAGCATCAAAGAAGTCCTTCCGAGACAAAAAGACAATGATGGTTCCTATAATCATAAAGACAGGCATTCATTATCTCCCAGAATTAAAAACCCAATAAGTCAAAACCTATGAAGGAGACTTACAAAAAAACTGGGGCATCCCGCTGACTGTAATCACAAAAGAAATAGTTCAGGCAAAAAGACAGGGATAACAAAATCAAAAAGAAAATAGGTACTACAAACCCTCAACAGAAAAGGGAAATGACTGCCTATTCAAAACTGCCAAAATCCAAACCATCACCGAAATATCAGGACAAAGACTTAAACAAGGTCTAACGCACGATCAACTGAGTTTAGGTTTGAAGAACATCACGAAGAGCGGGTGGGTACAAATACATTTTGAGCCTTATCCTTTGTTTCTTAAACCGTGAACCAGGCCATGTTATAACCCTCAAAAGTCCTAGCTGAAGCATGGGTTAGTTCGAAAGCATACTGTTACGAAAGGTGTCCTGACTCCTTAAGGCTTGCGGTAAAATAACGAGTTGACATCACAGTTTACAAAAACTTCACTTGTTTTTAGGAAAAAAATGCATTTTCAAAAACTTCAAGACAGACATAAGCTTTGCATTTCTGATATAACATTGCTTGCATATGACTATTTGTTTGAACAACATAGAAGTTCGCACGAAGAATATCTAGTGAACAAAAGCACTTCCAACCAAGGGGCATACATGATCGAAGTCCGTCATCTGGGGCAGTTAAGTCAAGATTCGGAGAATCTCTCAAATGCCAAATACCAGGGGCAAGTCTCCATCTGGATCACTTGGGGCATTAGACATGAATTCCAGCAACGAATCCTGCATGATCGAACGAAGATCTTCTGGTAGCATGGCAACACGACACTAAAGACAGTGACAACTCCCTACATCCGAGAGTATGGACATAGTCGAAAAAAATACTGCGCATAATCAAAGACCCGCTAGGTTGACACACCTAGGAAAAAACAAGGGCTTCCCGGCGAACCAAAAGGGTTCGGGCAAAAATAAGGGATGAAAATAAAAAAAAAATTGTACACCCGGCAAGTCGAAAACCTGAAAAGGCGGCTTGGGCAAAAATGGGTATCCCGGTGGACTGAAAACCCGAAAGGGCGGTCCAGGCAAAAGTTAGGGATCAAAGCGTATGACTATGTCCCGGCATCTCGTCACTCGCCTACAAGAAGAAGATTTGTCAATCGGCAGTCATCAAGCACCTCCACAGGTATCTTCTCCCGCAGAAACTGGGGCAATACAAATTGTCTAAGCGATCTGGTTGCTTTGTCCACCGAGGTGCCAAGGTATGTTCAGCTGAAGAATGTAACCAAGATATCTCCACTCCCCGTAGAGTAAGACCAGAATCAGCAATACTCTCCCGAGCAGAATTGGTCTCCCATAAGCCCTACAAGGCACAATATCCCTAGCAAGTCGGCGTTACTCGCCCCAAGCAGAGTTAGCCCACTGTCAGCCTTATGGAAGTTGGGTATTCCCAGAAGATCTCAATATTCCCCAACGGAGTATACAGATATTCCTCTACAAGCATCCCCGTCAGTCTTAATCTAAGATTGTTCCCCGGCGGAATACCAGACACTACAAGTGGAGCCACTTCCCTAGTGCAATCTCAAAAGTTTCCCCAGGAAAGTTGAATCAATCTCCCCAGTAGGAAGCTTATCCCCAGTAGATTCTGGAAGCTTATCCCTTGCAGGATACGAACGCTCTCCCCGGCTTTATTCAAAGGTTATGCTCCACCAGAGCTTATAACTGGGTTATCCTCAGCTAAAAGCCACGGAAAGATTGCCCTCGGCGAAGTTCTTCCTATCCCCAGCGGAGTTCATCAAATCTTCCGACAGAGCTCAACAATGGTATTCCCAGCGGAGTTATCATCAACATCTCAGCAAAGTACCTCTCTTTCCCCACAGAGTTCACTCCCCGCAGAGTAATCTATTCGCCAAGTTATTCCCCAACGGAGTCATCTCCTCCTACCGGTTTATACTTACAACCGTCATCCCCAGCGGAAACAAAAAATTCTTCTCCTCAAACATCAGCCCAGGATTTGACTCCCCGACATTCGTCAAGGATTTATTTTCCTAGACAAAAATACAGTCATAAACATCACATCTTCATACATTATAGCATGCACATACGCATCATGGACATACAATCTCATTTATTCTGAGAACATCACGCATGTCATACATCATGACATTGCATACAACTAACGTTTTGTCCTTTCAGGACAAAGGTCAATACAAAGATAATTACTATCAACTGTCGCAATTCCAGATCCGATTCCTGTATCCTGCCAGGGCGTATCTGTTGACGACTATTTTCTGGACTCGATTCCTGTATCCTTCCAGGGCACGTCTGAAAAGTTTGAAGATCCGATTCCTGTATCCTGCCAGGGTGTATCTGTTGACGACTATTTTCCGGACTCGATTCCTGTATCCTGCGAGGGCACATCTGAAGAGTTTGAAGATCAGATTCCTGTATCCTGCCAGGGTGTATCTGTTGACGACTATTTTCCGGACTCGATTCCTGTATCCAGCCAGGGCACGTCTGAAGAGTTTGAAGATCCGATTCCTGTATCTAGCCAGGGCGTATCTGTTAACGACTATTTTCCGGACTCGATTCCTGTATCGTGCCAGGGCACGTCTGAAGATTTTATAGATTCGACGCCTGCATCCAGCCAGGGCACATCTACATAAAGAATTTGAAGATCAACCCCTGTAACAGGCCAGGTAATTATTTTCTTTCTCAGGTACGAAAGTTCTTGCTAAGGAATCTCTTACGCGATCGACACCCAAATGGCATCTATAAGCCCATCCACATACCGACAGTCTCCAAATGGCATCCATAAGCCCATTCCCGACATGGTTCTGTCACACTTCCAGATGGAATCTATAAGCCCATATTCCTATCCATCATTCCTCCAAATGGCATCTGTAAGCCCATTCCCTACATCACACTGTTGACACTTTATTATGTGAGTGCAAATTTCTGGGCACTCTAGTGTTCAATCATCTTCCACCTTCGGATTACGAAAGGCATCTACAAGCCAATCTACATCCTCAAGTCTAAGAATATTGAACAGGGGCAACTGTTGTACCCCAAAATTTGCCCTCCCATATTCTTCAAGATTTGGCAAGATCAAGCTTCAAAGTCTCTCAAGGGTTGCACAGTCCAATTGCCTCATAACACAGTCAAAATTAGGGTTTTGATTCTTGCAAAGAAATTGAGGTTTTCAAGGGTCCAATCAAGTCCCATATGCCTATATACATTGTCAAGTATCCATATGTCATGTTTCAAGACTCACAGCATCAAGTTGCACAGTCAAAAACCCTAAATGCTCCACAGTCAATTGTAGGGGCAAAATGGTCATTTGACAGTCAAAAGTCAAAATTTTTGGTCAACATCTCATTTTGAAGCCACAATCATCATTTGATCAATTCTTGATCATGATTCCACAAGCATGGCTCAAAAAGTCTCAAGATGTCAAAAGTTTCTATTTTTAGACAGCTGAAAAGTCAACTGCAAATTGACCAAGGCATAACTTCTTCATGGTTTATCAGAAAAATCCCATCCAATGCTCATTTTGAAGGGGGTGACATTTCCTACAACTCATCTTCACACTCCAAGTCCAATAAATGCTCTCACAAAAAGTTATCGATTTAAACATTATAGGTCATTTTCAAAAGTCAACAAAAAGGCACTTTAAGTCAAAGACCATAACTTGATATTGGTAAATCAAAATGACATGGGACAAAAGGCATTGGTTAGAGGACTTCAAGACATTTCCAAAATGTCCAAGAACATGTTCATAGCTTCAAAATTGAGCAAGATATACATCGGAGAAGTTGGGAAATTTTTGGGAACTTTCAAACGTCAACTTTGCCTAAAAAGCTTCAATTTTGCTAATGGGCCTCAAATTCTTTCTTGAATCATTAACCAAAGCCTATGCACGACCCATAGAGCTCAAAATAATTTATTTTCTTATTTTTAATTAATTAATTGAATTTATATTTATATTAATTCATTTAATTGTTTTTAATTATAGGAAAATTAAAAAAGATATGTTTTGGATCTTTTGGTGGAGCAAATCTGATCAGGGCAAGCTGGCAAAGTCGTTTCTCAATCAAACAAGGAAAATCATCCATAATTGGCAAGGTTTTCATGGAAAAAGATTGCATATTACATGATTGAAAATCAAGGATTTGAAACATTAATTCATGGACTTTTGGGCCAAGGTTTTACCTAAATTCGTTCACATAAAAAGGCATAAGCTAACCCTAAAGCTGAACACACGTAAAAGCGGCTGCAACCACATAATCACTTTGAAAAATTTCAATAAAAACTTGAAAACTGAAATCCTATTTGCAGTACAATTCAAGGCCTAAAATCGTTTCTAATACGTTGCTGACATTGCCAGGAAGCTATTACTATCAAGAACAAGCTCTCATACCCAGGGAAACGGTAAAACAAAGTCATGGTTTGATCAAATATGTTCATAATCGAAATCTAATTTCCATGCATCATTGACATGTTTTGTTTGTTGATTTGTATTGCTGGCGCCTTCCTGAAACTTTTGATATAGTTTAATTGCACTGAAACTCACAGGATCACAATTCACCATGAATGGATTTTAGGGTTTTCGAATTCTCAAAATAGGGCTTTCTTGTAGAGGAAAAATCAGGCCCTGAGACCTATGCAGTTGAATTCAGGAGCTCAGTACGAGTTGAATGGCAACCTCGCGCTCAATTTATATCATCTGTGGGCGTAATCGCTATTTCTTGGCACTTTCACTTAGTGGGGGTTTAAAACCCCCGCTATCTTATTTATATTTGCAGGAAAGAGATGAAGAAGACGATAGGTGGCACGGTGTGACTGGAGCATTCAAATATGTGGCGCGCGCTTTTGTATTCCCAGTACAATTGGCACTTTACATATATTATGTTTCTTTATTATTATGTTAACAAACGCGCTTGGTAGCTCAGATGGTGGAGGACGTGCATGGCATGCATTGGGACCTGGGTTCGATTCCCAGGTCCCCCCACATAATTCATAATTTTTGTTTTAACATATTCTAGTGCAGCGTTCGTTCCAAGGCCCACCATGCATACTCACGCTTAAGCCTGCCAAGTGGACATGAGATCAATCCAGTGGCCACAGAATGAAATCCAGGGTGTACCCCAGTCAAACAGCATATGCATGATCCCTGAAAAGTCAACAAGGCCTTTGTGTCAATGGGCCTGAATTGCTTCAAGAACCTCCACATGGGCCAGACACCCCCCTTGGTTTGTATATTTAATTTAATTTTCTTTTCTTTGAATTTCTTTTAATTGCTTTAATTATTATTATTATTTCACCTCAAATTAATTTTCCTAATAAAAATCAGAACTCAAAAAAATTGTAAATATATTTAGTTATTATTAATTTCACCACTAACCTATTTTTTGTAAATAAATGACTAATAATTAATTTAGTTTAATTTAGGTTTTAAATTTTAATCTTTTTTCTTAATAAATAAAATTACATAGAATTAGGTTTTTGACACTTTTTTTTTCTTAGTTAATTATTTTCATCATTATTTATTATTATTATTAATTACTATTATTTTTGTAAATAAACATGTAAATTAATTAATTAGCTTAAATTAGGTCAACTTTAATATTTTTCATTAATAATTAAAATAAACTTAGAATTAGGGTTTTCTCTTGATTTTATTTTCTTATTTTCATTAAATACAAAAAACATAAAAAACACTTTTCTTTAATTAAATAATTAATTAGGCTTTAATTTAATTCAATTTCAAGCAAAGGGTCAAAACCCTCGGACGTCCTGATTTTAATTCTTTTCGCGCACTATTTTTTCTTATTGATTATTATGTAACTGCTTTTCGGATGTAATAGTAATTAGGTTTATTGCCTTTATTTACTTTCCGCATCTTTTATCAAAAACGGGTCTTTGTATTTTGGCGATGTATAGACCCGCGCCTTGTAATAGCGTAGCTTTTATCTTTCTGTATTTAATTTTCCGCACTCCTAAATTCTAAATTGCGTGAAAGAATGTATGATAATTAAAAACAACTCGTAGCTCACAATGCCATGATCAAAGATAAATATTAATATGAAAACAACACACAATGCACACACCACTTCTAGGGTACGCCTCACTCGTTGCCTTCGAAACGTGGTCGTCAAGTATAGGACGTTTTAGCGGTCGCTCTTATGTCCAAGATCCAGTTGCCTCGAAACAGTTGCCTCAAAACAGTTGCCTCGAAACGGTTGCCTCGGATTAAAAAAGGATCTAGGACATTAGGGTTACTCCTAAGGTGTCCTAACTATTGATTCGGTGACCATGGTGTCCCTAAAATCGAATTGACCCGAACACCTCCAACGGTGGTGCTACCTACCTCTCAATGGTGGGATGGCACTACCTTAAGGACTTTTACACAGCCTAATTCCTTAGGGTAGGTAGATGACTCATGGATACTTGCTCTCTTCAAAAACAAATCCAAAAACTTTTCACACTGACACTTTCAAAAAGCTTTCAAAACAAATGTTTCAAACACTCTTGAGGACATATACAAGAGTCATTTAGAAATCTTTCAATGAAACTTTTTCAAACCCACTCACATTTTGAAAAGCAAACATCATTTTGAAAACATAAGAGCAAGTATCTAAGAGCCCATGGATAACCATGGATAGAAAGGGTGCTAACACCTTCCCTTTCTATAAATCTACCTCCCGAACCGAGAAACATTCTCAAAAAAGGAATTTTGCTGTGCTTTTGTCCTTTCCATGTTGGAGAAAATAAAAGACGGTGGCGACTCTTGCTTCCTCGACATTTCGCGAACCAGCTAAAAATAGTCAGTTCTATTTCCACCGATCACAGAACTGGCGACTCTGCTGGGGATACTTAAAGTGAGGTGTACCTTAGGATAGCTCATACTTGTGTTTTCAATTGCTTTGTTTTGTTTGCTTTATTATTATGGGAATTTGTCTTGGAGTTTCATAGATCCTAACCCGGATCTAGGGATACCCTGTTAGGTAGCATAAGCTGTGAGGGACCTGTCCGGCGTAGACCGACACGGGTGAAGCAGTGGCTACGTTGGTGTGGTACCTTGGTCTGTACCGATATCCCTTGTGTTGCAATGAGGAGAATATGGGTCTTCTGAGGAGTCATTAAGCACCAAACGACCTTAGAATCCTAAATTGACCCAACTTGGCCATAGAACAGTAGCAGTATGCTACACCCATTGAGGCTAAACTCTCGCGATGGTTCTGGCCGTAAGAAAAGATTGCGATGCTGGAGTTATGACCGATTGAGGGTAGTCAGTGATATTGGGATCCTCTAGAACCCGGTTACTTTTGATAGGACAGGTCTTAACCAACAAACTGAAAGAGGGTAATACCTAGACCCCATGCTGGCCTAAACCCTAAGGGCTGTCTTGTGTGACTTGTGTGCCTTATCATGTTTGCCTTTGTGAATATTTGTGGTGTGCTTTATCATAACATCATTCCATCATAGACATTGCATGCATCCTGCATAAAGACTAACCCATTTCAAGGATTTCAAGGGTTTGTGATGAAGGTCATAATGAACCAACTATCTAGCAAGGGGCAATGGGGATTTATTTTCCTCTAAGCCAAGGTTGTCAGGGGCTATGACCCACTCGATATGGTGAGCCTTGACTCTTGAAGAAGGACTCTCAACAACACGAAGTTCCTTCCATCAAGCTACAAAATGAAAACTCTAACAATTTTCTTGTTTACCCCGCGAGGTCCTTGAAAACATTGCATGCATATCATACATATCATTGCATTACAGGTACCCTTTTGACAGGTCACTTACCTTCTTCGCTGTTTATTTCAGCAATGGCTTCCCAACAAGATAACCAGGGTCTTCATGCTCAAGAGACTCAGTTCAGGGAGATCTTCCTAAGCCTATCCAAGGGGCAAGAAGAGTTGAGGGCACTCCTCATGGGGAATTTGGCCAAGAAAAGTCCCGAAGATGACAAGGATGAACGGCTAAAACGCTTGCAAGCTGAGGTAGATACTATGAGAACCCAGATGCTGGGGCAAATGGCTCTCATCCAAGGTTTAGCCCGGGAGCAAGAAGAGTTGAGGACCATGATCAATCAGCTTCATCAAGGCATGAAGCAACCAGTCCAAGTCAGGGACCAGGTCATTGATCAACTTCCAAGAGGACAAGAGTCTGGTATGGTGAGGAATAGACCTCTCCAAATTGCTACCACTTCACAGGTCCAACCGCAACCTCGCCCAGAGCAACAGGTTGATCAGAGCAAGCCCCGGAGGCATTTCACCCAGCTCAACATGCCGCTGTTTCAAGCTTTACAGCACCTGTTGAGATTGAATCTGATTACACTAAGGGCTCCTCCCCGGAATCCCAACATCTCTACTCCTAACTATCATCCCAATAGAAGATGTGCATACCACTCTGATAGTCCTGGACATGACACCGCCGACTGCTGGGATCTGAAGAACAAAGTCCAGGACCTGATTAATGAAGGAGCAGTGGATTTCACCCGAGAGGGTCAAGCTGAGTGCTTCTACCATCCCTACAGGGTTCACCATGCGAAGTAACAAGTCCTGAGAGGAGAAGACTTTTTGTCCATTAGAATTTTCAAGTTGTAATTTTCTTTTGATTGTTTAAACAATTATTGTCATAGCAAACTTTATTACTTTATCAATGCATCGCACATGTCTGTCTTGAATCAATATATTCGCATTCGCTATATTCAAAATTGTTTTCACTTTTTGTGATGTTCAACGCTCGACTAATAATTCTAAGCCTCTTGAGGGAGGATGACGAAAACGATACCGCGATCTTTACAGTATGCTTTTGAACAGACCCCGCTGATGAGGTACAGGCATTGTTTCAATTCCTAAACACTGGAGTTATAAGGAAGATAATCCCTCGTCAACCCCTTTGAGCCAAAGAAGTAGGAGTTTTTCTTTTCGAAAATTAAAACCCTTAATCATAACCTGGGGCAGGGTAGTTCTCTCAGTTGATCCAAGTGCACAACGAATAGCATCAAAGAAGTCCTTCCGAGACAAAAAGACAATGATGGTTCCTATAATCATAAAGACATGCATTCATTATCTCCCAGAATTAAAAACCCAATAAGTCAAAACCTATGAAGGAGACTTACAAAAAAACTGGGGCATCCCGCTGACTGTAATCACAAAAGAAACAGTTCAGGCAAAAAGACAGGGATAACAAAATCAAAAAGAAAAGAGGTACTACAAACCCTCAACAGAAAAGGGAAATGACTGCCTATTCTAAACTGCCAAAATCTGAACCATCACCGGAATATCAGGACAAAGACTCAAGCAAGGTCTAACGCACGATCAACTGAGTTTAGGTTTGAAGAACATCACGAAGAGCGGGTGGGTACAAATACATTTTGAGCCTTATCCTTTGTTTCTTAAACCGTGAACCAGACCACGTTATAACCCTCAAAAGTCCTAGCTGAAGCATGGGTTAGTTCGAAAGCATACTGTTACGAAATGTATCCTGACTCCTTAAGGCTTGCGGTAAAATAACGAGTTGACATCACAGTTTACAAAAAATTCACTTGTTTTTAGGAAAAAAATGCATTTTCAAAAACTTCAAGACGGACATAAGCTTTGCATTTCTGATATAACATTGCTTGCATATGACTATTTGTTTGAACAACCTAGAAGTTCGCACAAAGAATATCTAGTGAACAAAAGCACTTCCAACCAAGGGGCAGACATGATCGAAGTCTGTCATCTGGGGCAGTTAAGTCAAGATTCGAAGAATCTCTCAAATGCCAAATACTAGGGGAAAGTCTCCATCTGGATCACTTGGGGCATTAGACATGAATTCCAGCAACGAATCCTGCATGATCGAACGAAGATCTTCTGGTAGCATGGCAACACGACACTAAAGACAGTGACAACTCCCTACATCCTGAGAGTATGGACATAGTCGAAAAAAATATGGTGCATAATCAAAGACCCGCTAGGTTGACACACCTAGGAAAAAATAAGGGCTTCCCGGCGAACCAAAAGGGTTCGGGAAAAAATAAGGGATGAAAATAAATAAAAAATTTGTACACCCGGCAAGTCGAAAACCTGAAAAGGCGGCTTGGGCAAAAATGGGTATCCCGGTGGACTGAAAACCCGAAAGGGCGGTCCAGGCAAAAGTTAGGGATCAAAGCGTACGACTATGTCCCGGCATCTCGTCACTCGCCTACCAGAAGAAGATTTGTCAATCGGCAGTCATCAAGCACCTCCACAGGTATCTTCTCCCGCAGAAACTGGGGAAATACAAATTGTCTAAGCGATCTGGTTGCTTTATCCACCGAGGTGCCAAGGTATGTTCAGCTGAAGAATGTAACCAAGATATCTCCACTCCCTGTAGAGTAAGACCAGAATCAGCAATACTCTCCCGAGCAGAATTGGTCTCCCATAAGCCCTACAAGGCACAATATCCCTAGCAAGTCGGCGTTACTCGCCCCAAGCAGAGTTAGCCCACTGTCAGCCTTATGGAAGTTGGGTATTCCCAGAAGATCTCAATATTCCCCAACGGAGTATACAGATATTCCTCTACAAGCATCCCCGACAGTCTTAATCTAAGATTGTTCCCCGACGGAATACCAGACACTACAAGTGGAGCCACTTCCCCAGTGCAATCTCAAAAGTTTCCCCAGGAAAGTTGAATCAATCTCCCCAGTAGGAAGCTTATCCCCAGTAGATTCTGGAAGCTTATCCCCTGCAGGATACGAACGCTCTCCCCGGCTTTATTCAAAGGTTATGCTCCACCAGAGCTTATAACTGGGTTATCCTCAGCTAAAAGCCACAGAAAGATTGCCCTCGGCGAAGTTCTTCCTATCCCCAGCGGAGTTCATCAAATCTTCCGACAGAGCTCAACAATGGTATTCCCAGCGGTGTTATCATCAACATCTCAGCAAAGTACCTCTCTTTCCCCACAGAGTTCACTCCCTGCAGAGTAATCTATTCGCCAAGTTATTCCCCAACGGAGTCATCTCCTCCTACCGGTTTATACTTACAACCGTCATCCCCAGCGGAAACAAAAAATTCTTCTTCTCAAACATCAGCCCAGGATTTGACTCCCCGACATTCGTCAAGGATTTATTTTCCTAGACAAAAATACAGTCATAAACATCACATCTTCATACATTATAGCATGCACATACGCATCATGGACATACAATCTCATTTATTCTGAGAACATCACGCATGTCATACATCATGACATTGCATACAACTAACGTTTTGTCCTTTCAGGACAAAGGTCAATACAAAGATAATTACTATCAAATGTCGCAATTCCAGATCTGATTCCTGTATCCTACCAGGGCGTATCTGTTGACGACTATTTTCCGTACTCGATTCCTGTATCCTGCCAGGGCACGTCTGAAAAGTTTGAAGATCCGATTCCTGTATCCTTCCAGGGTGTATCTGTTGACGACTATTTTCCGGACTCGATTCCTGTATCCTGCCAGGGCACGTCTGAAGAGTTTGAAGATCAGATTCCTGTATCCTGCCAGGGTGTATCTGTTGACGACTATTTTCCGGATTCGATTCCTGTATCCAGCCAGGGCACGTCTGAAGAGTTTGAAGATCCGATTCCTGTATCCAGCCAGGGCGTATCTGTTGACGACTATTTTCCGGACTCGATTCCTGTATCCTGCCAGGGCACGTCTGAAGAGTTTGTAGATTCGACGCCTGCATCCAGGTAGGGCACATCTACATAAAGAATTTGAAGATCAACCCCTGTAACAGGCCAGGTAATTATTTTCTTTCTCAGGTACGCAAGTTCTCGCTAAGGAATCTCTTACGCGATCGACACCCAGATGGCATCTATAAGCCCATCCACATACCGACAGTCTCCAAATGGCATCCATAAGCCCATTCCCGACAAGGTTCTGTCACACTTCCAGATGGCATCTATAAGCCCATATTCCTATCCATCATTCCTCCAAATGGCATCTGTAAGCCCATTCCCTACATCACACCGCTGACACTCTATTATGTGAGTGCAAATTTCTGGGCACTCTAGTGTTCAATCATCTTCCACCTTCGGATTACGAAAGGCATCTACAAGCCAATCTACATCCTCAAGTCTAAGAAGATTGAACAGGGGCAACTGTTGTACCCCAAAATTTGCCCTCCCATATTCTTCAAGATTTGGCAAGATCAAGCTTCAAAGTCTCTCAAGGGTTGCACAGTCCAATTGCCTCATAACACCGTCAAAATTAGGGTTTTGGTTCTTGCAAAGAAATTGAGGTTTTCAAGGGTCCAATCAAGTCCCATATGCCTATATACATTATCAAGTATCCATATGTCAAGTTTCAAGACTCACAGCATCAAGTTGCACAGTCAAAAACCCTAAATGCTCCACAGTCAATTGCAGGGGCAAAATGGTCATTTGACAGTCAAAAGTCAAAAATTTTGGTCAACGTCTCATTTTGAAGCCACAATCATCATTTGATCAATTCTTGATCATGATTCCACAAGCATGGCTCAAAAAGTCTCAAGATGTCAAAAGTTTCTATTTTTAGATAGTTGAAAAGTCAACTGCAAATTGACCAAGGCATAACTTCTTCATGGTTTATCAGAAAAATCCCATCCAATGCTCATTTTGAAGGGGGTGACATTTCCTACAACTCATATTCACACTCCAAGTCCAAGAAATGCTCTCACAAAAAGTTATCGATTTAAACATTATAGGTCATTTTCAAAAGTCAACAAAAAGGCACTTTAAGTCAAAGACCATAACTTGATATTGGTAAATCAAAATTACATGGGACAAAAGGCATTGGTTAGAGGACTTCAAGACCTTTCCAAAATGTCTAAGAACATGTTCATAGCTTCAAAATTGAGCAAGATATGCATCGGAGAAGTTGGGAAATTTTTGGGAACTTTCAAACGTCAACTTTGCCTAAAAAGCTTCAATTTTGCTAATGGGCCTCAAATTCTTTCTTGAATCATTACCCAAAGCCTATGCACGACCCATAGAGCTCAAAATAATTTATTTTCTTATTTTTAATTAATTAATTGAATTTATATTTATATTAATTCATTTCATTGTTTTTAATTATAGGAAAATTAAAAAAGATATGTTTTGGATCTTTTGGTGGAGCAAATCTGACCAGGGCAAGCTGGCAAAGTCGTTTCTCAATCAAACAAGGAAAATCATCCATAATTGGCAAGGTTTTCATGGAAAAAGATTGCATATTACATGATTGAAAATCAAGGATTTGAAACATTAATTCATGGACTTTTGGGCCAAGGTTTTACCTAAATTCGTTCACATAAAAAGGCATAAGCTAACCCTAAAGCTGAACACACGTAAAAGCGGCTGCAACCACATAACCACTTTGAAAAATTTCAATAAAAACTTGAAAACTGAAATCCTATTTGCAGTACAATTCAAGGCCTAAAATCGTTTCTAATACGTTGCTGACATTGCCAGGAAGCTATTACTATCAAGAACAAGCTCTCATACCCAGGGAAACGGTAAAACAAAGTCATGGTTTGATCAAATATGTTCATAATCGAAATCTAATTTCCATGCATCATTGACATGTTTTGTTTGTTGATTTGTATTGCTGGCGCCTTCCTGAAACTTTTGATATAGTTTAATTGCACTGAAAATCACAGGATCACAATTCACCATGAATGGATTTTAGGGTTTTCGAATTCTCAAAATAGGGCTTTCTTGTAGAGGAAAAATCAGGCCCTGAGACCTATGCAGTTGAATTCAGGAGCTCAGTACGAGTTGAATGGCAACCTCGCGCTCAATTTATATCATCTGTGGGCGTAATCGCTATTTCTTGGCACTTTCACTTAGTGGGGGTTTAAAACCCCCGCTATCTTATTTATATTTGCAGGAAAGAGATGAAGAAGACGATAGGTGGCACGGTGTGACTGGAGCATTCAAATATGTGGCGCGCGCTTTTGTATTCCCAGTACAATTGGCACTTTACATATATTATGTTTCTTTATTATTATGTTAACAAACGCGCTTGGTAGCTCAGATGGTGGAGGACGTGCATGGCATGCATTGGGACCTGGGTTCGATTCCCAGGTCCCCCCACATAATTCATAATTTTTGTTTTAACATATTCTAGTGCAGCGTTCGTTCCAAGGCCCACCATGCATACTCACGCTTAAGCCTGCCAAGTGGACATGAGATCAATCCAGTGGCCACAGAATGAAATCCAGGGTGTACCCCAGTCAAACAGCATATGCATGATCCCTGAAAAGTCAACAAGGCCTTTGTGTCAATGGGCCTGAATTGCTTCAAGAACCTCCACATGGGCCAGACACCCCCCTTGGTTTGTATATTTAATTTAATTTTCTTTTCTTTGAATTTCTTTTAATTGCTTTAATTATTATTATTATTTCACCTCAAATTAATTTTCCTAATAAAAATCAGAACTCAAAAAAATTGTAAATATATTTAGTTATTATTAATTTCACCACTAACCTATTTTTTGTAAATAAATGACTAATAATTAATTTAGTTTAATTTAGGTTTTAAATTTTAATCTTTTTTCTTAATAAATAAAATTACATAGAATTAGGTTTTTGACACTTTTTTTTTCTTAGTTAATTATTTTCATCATTATTTATTATTATTATTAATTACTATTATTTTTGTAAATAAACATGTAAATTAATTAATTAGCTTAAATTAGGTCAACTTTAATATTTTTCATTAATAATTAAAATAAACTTAGAATTAGGGTTTTCTCTTGATTTTATTTTCTTATTTTCATTAAATACAAAAAACATAAAAAACACTTTTCTTTAATTAAATAATTAATTAGGCTTTAATTTAATTCAATTTCAAGCAAAGGGTCAAAACCCTCGGACGTCCTGATTTTAATTCTTTTCGCGCACTATTTTTTCTTATTGATTATTATGTAACTGCTTTTTGGATGTAATAGTAATTAGGTTTATTGCCTTTATTTACTTTCCGCATCTTTTATCAAAAACGGGTCTTTGTATTTTGGCGATGTATAGACCCGCGCCTTGTAATAGCGTAGCTTTTATCTTTCTGTATTTAATTTTCCGCACTCCTAAATTCTAAATTGCATGAAAGAATGTATGATAATTAAAAACAACTCGTAGCTCACAATTCCATGATCAAAGATAAATATTAATATGAAAACAACACACAATGCACACACCACTTCTAGGGTACGCCTCACTCGTTGCCTTCGAAACGTGGTCGTCAAGTATAGGACGTTTTAGCGGTCGCTCTTATGTCCAAGATCCAGTTGCTTCGAAACAGTTGCCTCGAAATAGTTGCCTCGAAACGGTTGCCTCGGATTAAAAAAGGATCTAGGACATTAGGGTTACTCCTAAGGTGTCCTAACTATTGATTCGGTGACCATGCTGTCCCTAAAATCGAATTGACCCGAACACCTCCAACGGTGGTGCTACCTACCTCTCAATGGTGGGATGGCACTACCTTAAGGACTTTTACACAGCCTAATTCCTTAGGGTAGGTAGATGACTCATGGATACTTTCTCTCTTCAAAAACAAATCCAAAAACTTTTCACACTGACACTTTCAAAAAGCTTTCAAAACAAATGTTTCAAACACTCTTGAGGACATATACAAGAGTCATTCAGAAATCTTTCAATGAAACTTTTTCAAACCCACTCACATTTTGAAAAGCAAACATCATTTTGAAAACATAAGAGCAAGTATCTAAGAGCCCATGGATAACCATGGATAGAAAGGGTGCTAACACCTTCCCTTTCTATAAATCTACCTCCCGAACCGAGAAACATTCTTAAAAAAGGAATTTTGCTGTGCTTTTGTCCTTTCCATGTTGGAGAAAATAAAAGACGGTGGCGACTCTTGCTTCCTCGACATTTCGCGAACCAGCTAAAAATAGTCAGTTCGATTTCCACCGATCACAGAACTGGCGACTCTGCTGGGGATACTTAAAGTGAGGTGTACCTTAGGATAGCTCATACTTGTGTTTTCAATTGCTTTGTTTTGTTTGCTTTATTATTATGGGAATTTGTCTTGGAGTTTCATAGATCCTAACCCGGATCTAGGGATACCCTGTTAGGTAGCATAAGCTGTGAGGGACCTGTCCGGCATAGACCGACACGGGTGAAGCAGTGGCTACGTTGGTGTGGTACCTTGGTCTGTACCGATATCCCTTGTGTTGCAATGAGGAGAATATGGGTCTTCTGAGGAGTCATTAAGCACCAAACGACCTTAGAATCCTAAATTGACCCAACTTGGCCATAGAACAGTAGCAGTATGCTACACCCATTGAGGCTAAACTCTCGCGATGGTTCTGGCCACAAGAAAAGATTGCGATGCTGGAGTTATGACCGATTGAGGGTAGTCAGTGATATTGGGATCCTCTAGAACCCGGTTACTTTTGATAGGACAGGTCTTAACCAACAAACTGAAAGAGGGTAATACCTAGACCCCATGCTGGCCTAAACCCTAAGGGCTGTCTTGTGTGACTTGTGTGCCTTATCATGTTTGCCTTTGTGAATATTTGTGGTGTGCTTTATCATAACATCATTCCATCATAGACATTGCATGCATCCTGCATAAAGACTAACCCATTTCCAGGATCTCAAGGGTTTGTGATGCAGGTCATAATGAACCAACTATCTAGCAAGGGGCAATGGGGATTTATTTTCCTCTAAGCCAAGGTTGTCAAGGGCTATGACCCACTCGATATGGTGAGCCTTGACTCTTGAAGAAGGACTCTCAACAACACGAAGTTCCTTCCATCAAGCTACAAAATGCAAACTCTAACAATTTTCTTGTTTACCCCGCGAGGTCCTTGAAAACATTGCATGCATATGATACATATCATTGCATTACAGGTACCCTTTTGACAGGTTACTTACCTTCTTCGCTGTTTATTTCAGCAATGGCTTCCCAACAAGATAACCAGGGTCTTCATGCTCAAGAGACTCAGTTCAGGGAGATCTTCCTAAGCCTATCCAAGGGGCAAGAAGAGTTGAGGGCACTCCTCATGGGGAATTTGGCCAAGAAAAGTCCCGAAGATGACAAGGATGAACGGCTAAAACGCTTGCAAGCTGAGGTAGATACTATGAGAACCCAGATGCTGGGGCAAATGGCTCTCATCCAAGGTTTAGCCCGGGAGCAAGAAGAGTTGAGGACCATGATCAATCAGCTTCATCAAGGCATGAAGCAACCAGTCCAAGTCAAGGACCAGGTCATTGATCAACTTCCAAGAGGACAAGAGTCTGGTATGGTGAGGAATAGACCTCTCCAAATTGCTACCACTTCACAGGTCCAACCGCAACCTCGCCCAGAGCAACAGGTTGATCAGAGCAAGCCCCGGAGGCATTTCACCCAGCTCAACATGCCGCTGTTTCAAGCTTTACAGCACCTGTTGAGATTGAATCTGATTACACTAAGGGCTCCTCCCCGGAATCCCAACATCTCTGCTCTTAACTATCATCCCAATAGAAGATGTGCATACCACTCTGATAGTCCTGGACATGACACCGCCGACTGCTGGGATCTGAAGAACAAAGTCCAGGACCTGATTAATGAAGGAGCAGTGGATTTCACCCGAGAGGGTCAAGCTGAGTGCTTCTACCATCCCTACAGGGTTCACCATGCGAAGTAACAAGTCCTGAGAGGAGAAGACTTTTTGTCCATTAGAATTTTCAAGTTGTAATTTTCTTTTGATTGTTTAAACAATTATTGTCATAGCAAACTTTATTACTTTATCAATGCATCGCACATGTCTGTCTTGAATCAATATATTCGCATTCGCTATATTCAAAATTGTTTTCACTTTTTGTGATGTTCAACGCTCGACTAATAATTCTAAGCCTCTTGAGGGAGGATGACGAAAACGATACCGCGATCTTTACAGTATGCTTTTGAACAGACCCCGCTGATGAGGTACAGGCATTGTTTCAATTCCTAAACACTGGAGTTATAAGGAAGATAATCCCTCGTCAACCCCTTTGAGCCAAAGAAGTAGGAGTTTTTCTTTTCGAAAATTAAAACCCTTAATCATAACCTGGGGCAGGGTAGTTCTCTCAGTTGATCCAAGTGCACAGCGAATAGCATCAAAGAAGTCCTTCCGAGACAAAAAGACAATGATGGTTCCTATAATCATAAAGACATGCATTCATTATCTCCCAGAATTAAAAACCCAATAAGTCAAAACCTATGAAGGAGACTTACAAAAAAACTGGGGCATCCCGCTGACTGTAATCACAAAAGAAACAGTTCAGGCAAAAAGACAGGGATAACAAAATCAAAAAGAAAAGAGGTACTACAAACCCTCAACAGAAAAGGGAAATGACTGCCTATTCTAAACTGCCAAAATCTGAACCATCACCGGAATATCAGGACAAAGACTCAAGCAAGGTCTAACGCACGATCAACTGAGTTTAGGTTTGAAGAACATCACGAAGAGCGGGTGGGTACAAATACATTTTGAGCCTTATCCTTTGTTTCTTAAACCGTGAACCAGACCACGTTATAACCCTCAAAAGTCCTAGCTGAAGCATGGGTTAGTTCGAAAGCATACTGTTACGAAATGTATCCTGACTCCTTAAGGCTTGCGGTAAAATAACGAGTTGACATCACAGTTTACAAAAAATTCACTTGTTTTTAGGAAAAAAATGCATTTTCAAAAACTTCAAGACGGACATAAGCTTTGCATTTCTGATATAACATTGCTTGCATATGACTATTTGTTTGAACAACATAGAAGTTCGCACGAAGAATATCTAGTGAACAAAAGCACTTCCAACCAAGGGGCAGACATGATCGAAGTCTGTCATCTGGGGCAGTTAAGTCAAGATTCGAAGAATCTCTCAAATGCCAAATACTAGGGGAAAGTCTCCATCTGGATCACTTGGGGCATTAGACATGAATTCCAGCAACGAATCCTGCATGATCGAACGAAGATCTTCTGGTAGCATGGCAACACGACACTAAAGACAGTGACAACTCCCTACATCCTGAGAGTATGGACATAGTCGAAAAAAATACGGTGCATAATCAAAGACCCGCTAGGTTGACACACCTAGGAAAAAATAAGGGCTTCCCGGCGAACCAAAAGGGTTCGGGAAAAAATAAGGGATGAAAATAAATAAAAAATTTGTACACCCGGCAAGTCGAAAACCTGAAAAGGCGGCTTGGGCAAAAATGGGTATCCCGGTGGACTGAAAACCCGAAAGGGCGGTCCAGGCAAAAGTTAGGGATCAAAGCGTACGACTATGTCCCGGCATCTCGTCACTCGCCTACCAGAAGAAGATTTGTCAATCGGCAGTCATCAAGCACCTCCACAGGTATCTTCTCCCGCATAAACTGGGGAAATACAAATTGTCTAAGCGATCTGGTTGCTTTATCCACCGAGGTGCCAAGGTATGTTCAGCTGAAGAATGTAACCAAGATATCTCCACTCCCTGTAGAGTAAGACCAGAATCAGCAATACTCTCCCGAGCAGAATTGGTCTCCCATAAGCCCTACAAGGCACAATATCCCTAGCAAGTCGGCGTTACTCGCCCCAAGCAGAGTTAGCCCACTGCCAGCCTTATGGAAGTTGGGTATTCCCAGAAGATCTCAATATTCCCCAACGGAGTATACAGATATTCCTCTACAAGCATCCCCGACAGTCTTAATCTAAGATTGTTCCCCGACGGAATACCAGACACTACAAGTGGAGCCACTTCCCCAGTGCAATCTCAAAAGTTTCCCCAGGAAAGTTGAATCAATCTCCCCAGTAGGAAGCTTATCCCCAGTAGATTCTGGAAGCTTATCCCCTGCAGGATACGAACGCTCTCCCCGGCTTTATTCAAAGGTTATGCTCCACCAGAGCTTATAACTGGGTTATCCTCAGCTAAAAGCCACAGAAAGATTGCCCTCGGCGAAGTTCTTCCTATCCCCAGCGGAGTTCATCAAATCTTCCGACAGAGCTCAACAATGGTATTCCCAGCGGTGTTATCATCAACATCTCAGCAAAGTACCTCTCTTTCCCCACAGAGTTCACTCCCTGCAGAGTAATCTATTCGCCAAGTTATTCCCCAACGGAGTCATCTCCTCCTACCGGTTTATACTTACAACCGTCATCCCCAGCGGAAACAAAAAATTCTTCTTCTCAAACATCAGCCCAGGATTTGACTCCCCGACATTCGTCAAGGATTTATTTTCCTAGACAAAAATACAGTCATAAACATCACATCTTCATACATTATAGCATGCACATACGCATCATGGACATACAATCTCATTTATTCTGAGAACATCACGCATGTCATACATCATGACATTGCACACAACTAACGTTTTGTCCTTTCAGGACAAAGGTCAATACAAAGATAATTACTATCAAATGTCGCAATTCCAGATCTGATTCCTGTATCCTACCAGGGCGTATCTGTTGACGACTATTTTCCGTACTCGATTCCTGTATCCTGCCAGGGCACGTCTGAAAAGTTTGAAGATCCGATTCCTGTATCCTTCCAGGGTGTATCTGTTGACGACTATTTTCCGGACTCGATTCCTGTATCCTGCCAGGGCACGTCTGAAGAGTTTGAAGATCAGATTCCTGTATCCTGCCAGGGTGTATCTGTTGACGACTATTTTCCGGATTCGATTCCTGTATCCAGCCAGGGCACGTCTGAAGAGTTTGAAGATCCGATTCCTGTATCCAGCCAGGGCGTATCTGTTGACGACTATTTTCCGGACTCGATTCCTGTATCCTGCCAGGGCACGTCTGAAGAGTTTGTAGATTCGACGCCTGCATCCAGGTAGGGCACATCTACATAAAGAATTTGAAGATCAACCCCTGTAACAGGCCAGGTAATTATTTTCTTTCTCAGGTACGCAAGTTCTCGCTAAGGAATCTCTTACGCGATCGACACCCAGATGGCATCTATAAGCCCATCCACATACCGACAGTCTCCAAATGGCATCCATAAGCCCATTCCCGACAAGGTTCTGTCACACTTCCAGATGGCATCTATAAGCCCATATTCCTATCCATCATTCCTCCAAATGGCATCTGTAAGCCCATTCCCTACATCACACCGCTGACACTCTATTATGTGAGTGCAAATTTCTGGGCACTCTAGTGTTCAATCATCTTCCACCTTCGGATTACGAAAGGCATCTACAAGCCAATCTACATCCTCAAGTCTAAGAAGATTGAACAGGGGCAACTGTTGTACCCCAAAATTTGCCCTCCCATATTCTTCAAGATTTGGCAAGATCAAGCTTCAAAGTCTCTCAAGGGTTGCACAGTCCAATTGCCTCATAACACCGTCAAAATTAGGGTTTTGGTTCTTGCAAAGAAATTGAGGTTTTCAAGGGTCCAATCAAGTCCCATATGCCTATATACATTATCAAGTATCCATATGTCAAGTTTCAAGACTCACAGCATCAAGTTGCACAGTCAAAAACCCTAAATGCTCCACAGTCAATTGCAGGGGCAAAATGGTCATTTGACAGTCAAAAGTCAAAAATTTTGGTCAACGTCTCATTTTGAAGCCACAATCATCATTTGATCAATTCTTGATCATGATTCCACAAGCATGGCTCAAAAAGTCTCAAGATGTCAAAAGTTTCTATTTTTAGATAGTTGAAAAGTCAACTGCAAATTGACCAAGGCATAACTTCTTCATGGTTTATCAGAAAAATCCCATCCAATGCTCATTTTGAAGGGGGTGACATTTCCTACAACTCATATTCACACTCCAAGTCCAAGAAATGCTCTCACAAAAAGTTATCGATTTAAACATTATAGGTCATTTTCAAAAGTCAACAAAAAGGCACTTTAAGTCAAAGACCATAACTTGATATTGGTAAATCAAAATTACATGGGACAAAAGGCATTGGTTAGAGGACTTCAAGACCTTTCCAAAATGTCTAAGAACATGTTCATAGCTTCAAAATTGAGCAAGATATGCATCGGAGAAGTTGGGAAATTTTTGGGAACTTTCAAACGTCAACTTTGCCTAAAAAGCTTCAATTTTGCTAATGGGCCTCAAATTCTTTCTTGAATCATTACCCAAAGCCTATGCACGACCCATAGAGCTCAAAATAATTTATTTTCTTATTTTTAATTAATTAATTGAATTTATATTTATATTAATTCATTTCATTGTTTTTAATTATAGGAAAATTAAAAAAGATATGTTTTGGATCTTTTGGTGGAGCAAATCTGACCAGGGCAAGCTGGCAAAGTCGTTTCTCAATCAAACAAGGAAAATCATCCATAATTGGCAAGGTTTTCATGGAAAAAGATTGCATATTACATGATTGAAAATCAAGGATTTGAAACATTAATTCATGGACTTTTGGGCCAAGGTTTTACCTAAATTCGTTCACATAAAAAGGCATAAGCTAACCCTAAAGCTGAACACACGTAAAAGCGGCTGCAACCACATAACCACTTTGAAAAATTTCAATAAAAACTTGAAAACTGAAATCCTATTTGCAGTACAATTCAAGGCCTAAAATCGTTTCTAATACGTTGCTGACATTGCCAGGAAGCTATTACTATCAAGAACAAGCTCTCATACCCAGGGAAACGGTAAAACAAAGTCATGGTTTGATCAAATATGTTCATAATCGAAATCTAATTTCCATGCATCATTGACATGTTTTGTTTGTTGATTTGTATTGCTGGCGCCTTCCTGAAACTTTTGATATAGTTTAATTGCACTGAAAATCACAGGATCACAATTCACCATGAATGGATTTTAGGGTTTTCGAATTCTCAAAATAGGGCTTTCTTGTAGAGGAAAAATCAGGCCCTGAGACCTATGCAGTTGAATTCAGGAGCTCAGTACGAGTTGAATGGCAACCTCGCGCTCAATTTATATCATCTGTGGGCGTAATCGCTATTTCTTGGCACTTTCACTTAGTGGGGGTTTAAAACCCCCGCTATCTTATTTATATTTGCAGGAAAGAGATGAAGAAGACGATAGGTGGCACGGTGTGACTGGAGCATTCAAATATGTGGCGCGCGCTTTTGTATTCCCAGTACAATTGGCACTTTACATATATTATGTTTCTTTATTATTATGTTAACAAACGCGCTTGGTAGCTCAGATGGTGGAGGACGTGCATGGCATGCATTGGGACCTGGGTTCGATTCCCAGGTCCCCCCACATAATTCATAATTTTTGTTTTAACATATTCTAGTGCAGCGTTCGTTCCAAGGCCCACCATGCATACTCACGCTTAAGCCTGCCAAGTGGACATGAGATCAATCCAGTGGCCACAGAATGAAATCCAGGGTGTACCCCAGTCAAACAGCATATGCATGATCCCTGAAAAGTCAACAAGGCCTTTGTGTCAATGGGCCTGAATTGCTTCAAGAACCTCCACATGGGCCAGACACCCCCCTTGGTTTGTATATTTAATTTAATTTTCTTTTCTTTGAATTTCTTTTAATTGCTTTAATTATTATTATTATTTCACCTCAAATTAATTTTCCTAATAAAAATCAGAACTCAAAAAAATTGTAAATATATTTAGTTATTATTAATTTCACCACTAACCTATTTTTTGTAAATAAATGACTAATAATTAATTTAGTTTAATTTAGGTTTTAAATTTTAATCTTTTTTCTTAATAAATAAAATTACATAGAATTAGGTTTTTGACACTTTTTTTTTCTTAGTTAATTATTTTCATCATTATTTATTATTATTATTAATTACTATTATTTTTGTAAATAAACATGTAAATTAATTAATTAGCTTAAATTAGGTCAACTTTAATATTTTTCATTAATAATTAAAATAAACTTAGAATTAGGGTTTTCTCTTGATTTTATTTTCTTATTTTCATTAAATACAAAAAACATAAAAAACACTTTTCTTTAATTAAATAATTAATTAGGCTTTAATTTAATTCAATTTCAAGCAAAGGGTCAAAACCCTCGGACGTCCTGATTTTAATTCTTTTCGCGCACTATTTTTTCTTATTGATTATTATGTAACTGCTTTTTGGATGTAATAGTAATTAGGTTTATTGCCTTTATTTACTTTCCGCATCTTTTATCAAAAACGGGTCTTTGTATTTTGGCGATGTATAGACCCGCGCCTTGTAATAGCGTAGCTTTTATCTTTCTGTATTTAATTTTCCGCACTCCTAAATTCTAAATTGCATGAAAGAATGTATGATAATTAAAAACAACTCGTAGCTCACAATTCCATGATCAAAGATAAATATTAATATGAAAACAACACACAATGCACACACCACTTCTAGGGTACGCCTCACTCGTTGCCTTCGAAACGTGGTCGTCAAGTATAGGACGTTTTAGCGGTCGCTCTTATGTCCAAGATCCAGTTGCTTCGAAACAGTTGCCTTGAAATAGTTGCCTCGAAACGGTTGCCTCGGATTAAAAAAGGATCTAGGACATTAGGGTTACTCCTAAGGTGTCCTAACTATTGATTCGGTGACCATGCTGTCCCTAAAATCGAATTGACCCGAACACCTCCAACGGTGGTGCTACCTACCTCTCAATGGTGGGATGGCACTACCTTAAGGACTTTTACACAGCCTAATTCCTTATGGTAGGTAGATGACTCATGGATACTTTCTCTCTTCAAAAACAAATCCAAAAACTTTTCACACTGACACTTTCAAAAAGCTTTCAAAACAAATGTTTCAAACACTCTTGAGGACATATACAAGAGTCATTCAGAAATCTTTCAATGAAACTTTTTCAAACCCACTCACATTTTTAAAAGCAAACATCATTTTGAAAACATAAGAGCAAGTATCTAAGAGCCCATGGATAACCATGGATAGAAAGGGTGCTAACACCTTCCCTTTCTATAAATCTACCTCCCGAACCGAGAAACATTCTTAAAAAAGGAATTTTGCTGTGCTTTTGTCCTTTCCATGTTGGAGAAAATAAAAGACGGTGGCGACTCTTGCTTCCTCGACATTTCGCGAACCAGCTAAAAATAGTCAGTTCTATTTCCACCGATCACAGAACTGGCGACTCTGCTGGGGATACTTAAAGTGAGGTGTACCTTAGGATAGCTCATACTTGTGTTTTCAATTGCTTTGTTTTGTTTGCTTTATTATTATGGGAATTTGTCTTGGAGTTTCATAGATCCTAACCCGGATCTAGGGATACCCTGTTAGGTAGCATAAGCTGTGAGGGACCTGTCCGGCGTAGACCGACACGGGTGAAGCAGTGGCTACGTTGGTGTGGTACCTTGGTCTGTACCGATATCCCTTGTGTTGCAATGAGGAGAATATGGGTCTTCTGAGGAGTCATTAAGCACCAAACGACCTTAGAATCCTAAATTGACCCAACTTGGCCATAGAACAGTAGCAGTATGCTACACCCATTGAGGCTAAACTCTCGCGATGGTTCTGGCCGCAAGAAAAGATTGCGATGCTGGAGTTATGACCGATTGAGGGTAGTCAGTGATATTGGGATCCTCTAGAACCCGGTTACTTTTGATAGGACAGGTCTTAACCAACAAACTGAAAGAGGGTAATACCTAGACCCCATGCTGGCCTAAACCCTAAGGGCTGTCTTGTGTGACTTGTGTGCCTTATCATGTTTGCCTTTGTGAATATTTGTGGTGTGCTTTATCATAACATCATTCCATCATAGACATTGCATGCATCCTGCATAAAGACTAACCCATTTCCAGGATCTCAAGGGTTTGTGATGCAGGTCATAATGAACCAACTATCGAGCAAGGGGCAATGGGGATTTATTTTCCTCTAAGCCAAGGTTGTCAAGGGCTATGACCCACTCGATATGGTGAGCCTTGACTCTTGAAGAAGGACTCTCAACAACACGAAGTTCCTTCCATCAAGCTACAAAATGCAAACTCTAACAATTTTCTTGTTTACCCCGCGAGGTCCTTGAAAACATTGCATGCATATGATACATATCATTGCATTACAGGTACCCTTTTGACAGGTTACTTACCTTCTTCGCTGTTTATTTCAGCAATGGCTTCCCAACAAGATAACCAGGGTCTTCATGCTCAAGAGACTCAGTTCAGGGAGATCTTCCTAAGCCTATCCAAGGGGCAAGAAGAGTTGAGGGCACTCCTCATGGGGAATTTGGCCAAGAAAAGTCCCGAAGATGACAAGGATGAACGGCTAAAACGCTTGCAAGCTGAGGTAGATACTATGAGAACCCAGATGCTGGGGCAAATGGCTCTCATCCAAGGTTTAGCCCGGGAGCAAGAAGAGTTGAGGACCATGATCAATCAGCTTCATCAAGGCATGAAGCAACCAGTCCAAGTCAAGGACCAGGTCATTGATCAACTTCCAAGAGGACAAGAGTCTGGTATGGTGAGGAATAGACCTCTCCAAATTGCTACCACTTCACAGGTCCAACCGCAACCTCGCCCAGAGCAACAGGTTGATCAGAGCAAGCCCCGGAGGCATTTCACCCAGCTCAACATGCCGCTGTTTCAAGCTTTACAGCACCTGTTGAGATTGAATCTGATTACACTAAGGGCTCCTCCCCGGAATCCCAACATCTCTGCTCTTAACTATCATCCCAATAGAAGATGTGCATACCACTCTGATAGTCCTGGACATGACACCGCCGACTGCTGGGATCTGAAGAACAAAGTCCAGGACCTGATTAATGAAGGAGCAGTGGATTTCACCCGAGAGGGTCAAGCTGAGTGCTTCTACCATCCCTACAGGGTTCACCATGCGAAGTAACAAGTCCTGAGAGGAGAAGACTTTTTGTCCATTAGAATTTTCAAGTTGTAATTTTCTTTTGATTGTTTAAACAATTATTGTCATAGCAAACTTTATTACTTTATCAATGCATCGCACATGTCTGTCTTGAATCAATATATTCGCATTCGCTATATTCAAAATTGTTTTCACTTTTTGTGATGTTCAACGCTCGACTAATAATTCTAAGCCTCTTGAGGGAGGATGACGAAAACGATACCGCGATCTTTACAGTATGCTTTTGAACAGACCCCGCTGATGAGGTACAGGCATTGTTTCAATTCCTAAACACTGGAGTTATAAGGAAGATAATCCCTCGTCAACCCCTTTGAGCCAAAGAAGTAGGAGTTTTTCTTTTCGAAAATTAAAACCCTTAATCATAACCTGGGGCAGGGTAGTTCTCTCAGTTGATCCAAGTGCACAGCGAATAGCATCAAAGAAGTCCTTCCGAGACAAAAAGACAATGATGGTTCCTATAATCATAAAGACATGCATTCATTATCTCCCAGAATTAAAAACCCAATAAGTCAAAACCTATGAAGGAGACTTACAAAAAAACTGGGGCATCCCGCTGACTGTAATCACAAAAGAAACAGTTCAGGCAAAAAGACAGGGATAACAAAATCAAAAAGAAAAGAGGTACTACAAACCCTCAACAGAAAAGGGAAATGACTGCCTATTCTAAACTGCCAAAATCTGAACCATCACCGGAATATCAGGACAAAGACTCAAGCAAGGTCTAACGCACGATCAACTGAGTTTAGGTTTGAAGAACATCACGAAGAGCGGGTGGGTACAAATACATTTTGAGCCTTATCCTTTGTTTCTTAAACCGTGAACCAGACCACGTTATAACCCTCAAAAGTCCTAGCTGAAGCATGGGTTAGTTCGAAAGCATACTGTTACGAAATGTATCCTGACTCCTTAAGGCTTGCGGTAAAATAACGAGTTGACATCACAGTTTACAAAAAATTCACTTGTTTTTAGGAAAAAAATGCATTTTCAAAAACTTCAAGACGGACATAAGCTTTGCATTTCTGATATAACATTGCTTGCATATGACTATTTGTTTGAACAACATAGAAGTTCGCACGAAGAATATCTAGTGAACAAAAGCACTTCCAACCAAGGGGCAGACATGATCGAAGTCTGTCATCTGGGGCAGTTAAGTCAAGATTCGAAGAATCTCTCAAATGCCAAATACTAGGGGAAAGTCTCCATCTGGATCACTTGGGGCATTAGACATGAATTCCAGCAACGAATCCTGCATGATCGAACGAAGATCTTCTGGTAGCATGGCAACACGACACTAAAGACAGTGACAACTCCCTACATCCTGAGAGTATGGACATAGTCGAAAAAAATACGGTGCATAATCAAAGACCCGCTAGGTTGACACACCTAGGAAAAAATAAGGGCTTCCCGGCGAACCAAAAGGGTTCGGGAAAAAATAAGGGATGAAAATAAATAAAAAATTTGTACACCCGGCAAGTCGAAAACCTGAAAAGGCGGCTTGGGCAAAAATGGGTATCCCGGTGGACTGAAAACCCGAAAGGGCGGTCCAGGCAAAAGTTAGGGATCAAAGCGTACGACTATGTCCCGGCATCTCGTCACTCGCCTACCAGAAGAAGATTTGTCAATCGGCAGTCATCAAGCACCTCCACAGGTATCTTCTCCCGCATAAACTGGGGAAATACAAATTGTCTAAGCGATCTGGTTGCTTTATCCACCGAGGTGCCAAGGTATGTTCAGCTGAAGAATGTAACCAAGATATCTCCACTCCCTGTAGAGTAAGACCAGAATCAGCAATACTCTCCCGAGCAGAATTGGTCTCCCATAAGCCCTACAAGGCACAATATCCCTAGCAAGTCGGCGTTACTCGCCCCAAGCAGAGTTAGCCCACTGCCAGCCTTATGGAAGTTGGGTATTCCCAGAAGATCTCAATATTCCCCAACGGAGTATACAGATATTCCTCTACAAGCATCCCCGACAGTCTTAATCTAAGATTGTTCCCCGACGGAATACCAGACACTACAAGTGGAGCCACTTCCCCAGTGCAATCTCAAAAGTTTCCCCAGGAAAGTTGAATCAATCTCCCCAGTAGGAAGCTTATCCCCAGTAGATTCTGGAAGCTTATCCCCTGCAGGATACGAACGCTCTCCCCGGCTTTATTCAAAGGTTATGCTCCACCAGAGCTTATAACTGGGTTATCCTCAGCTAAAAGCCACAGAAAGATTGCCCTCGGCGAAGTTCTTCCTATCCCCAGCGGAGTTCATCAAATCTTCCGACAGAGCTCAACAATGGTATTCCCAGCGGTGTTATCATCAACATCTCAGCAAAGTACCTCTCTTTCCCCACAGAGTTCACTCCCTGCAGAGTAATCTATTCGCCAAGTTATTCCCCAACGGAGTCATCTCCTCCTACCGGTTTATACTTACAACCGTCATCCCCAGCGGAAACAAAAAATTCTTCTTCTCAAACATCAGCCCAGGATTTGACTCCCCGACATTCGTCAAGGATTTATTTTCCTAGACAAAAATACAGTCATAAACATCACATCTTCATACATTATAGCATGCACATACGCATCATGGACATACAATCTCATTTATTCTGAGAACATCACGCATGTCATACATCATGACATTGCATACAACTAACGTTTTGTCCTTTCAGGACAAAGGTCAATACAAAGATAATTACTATCAAATGTCGCAATTCCAGATCTGATTCCTGTATCCTACCAGGGCGTATCTGTTGACGACTATTTTCCGTACTCGATTCCTGTATCCTTCCAGGGCACGTCTGAAAAGTTTGAAGATCCGATTCCTGTATCCTTCCAGGGTGTATCTGTTGACGACTATTTTCCGGACTCGATTCCTGTATCCTGCCAGGGCACGTCTGAAGAGTTTGAAGATCAGATTCCTGTATCCTGCCAGGGTGTATCTGTTGACGACTATTTTCCGGACTCGATTCCTGTATCCAGCCAGGGCACGTCTGAAGAGTTTGAAGATCCGATTCCTGTATCCAGCCAGGGCGTATCTGTTGACGACTATTTTCCGGACTCGATTCTTGTATCCTGCCAGGGCACGTCTGAAGAGTTTGTAGATTCGACGCCTGTATCCAGCCAGGGCACATCTACATAAAGAATTTGAAGATCAACCCCTGTAACAGGCCAGGTAATTATTTTCTTTCTCAGGTACGCAAGTTCTCGCTAAGGAATCTCTTACGCGATCGACACCCAGATGGCATCTATAAGCCCATCCACATACCGACAGTCTCCAAATGGCATCCATAAGCCCATTCCCGACAAGGTTCTGTCACACTTCCAGATGGCATCTATAAGCCCATATTCCTATCCATCATTCCTCCAAATGGCATCTGTAAGCCCATTCCCTACATCACACTGCTGACACTCTATTATATGAGTGCAAATTTCTAGGCACTCTAGTGTTCAATCATCTTCCACCTTCGGATTACGAAAGGCATCTACAAGCCAATCTACATCCTCAAGACTAAGAAGATTGAACAGGGGCAACTGTTGTACCCCAAAATTTGCCCTCCCATATTCTTCAAGATTTGGCAAGATCAAGCTTCAAAGTCTCTCAAGGGTTGCATAGTCCAATTGCCTCATAACACCGTCAAAATTAGGGTTTTGGTTCTTGCAAAGAAATTGAGGTTTTCAAGGGTCCAATCAAGTCCCATATGCCTATATACATTATCAAGTATCCATATGTCAAGTTTCAAGACTCACAGCATCAAGTTGCACAGTCAAAAACCCTAAATGCTCCACAGTCAATTGTAGGGGCAAAATGGTCATTTGACAGTCAAAAGTCAAAAAATTTGGTCAATGTCTCATTTTGAAGCCACAACCATCATTTGATCAATTCTTGATCATGATTCCACAAGCATGGCTCAAAAAGTCTCAAGATGTCAAAAGTTTCTATTTTTAGACAGTTGAAAAGTCAACTGCAAATTGACCAAGGCATAACTTCTTCATGGTTTATCAGAAAAATCCCATCCAATGCTCATTTTGAATGGGGTGACATTTCCTACAACTCATATTCACACTCCAAGTCCAAGAAATGCTCTCACAGAAAGTTATCGATTTAAACATTATAGGTCATTTTCAAAAGTCAACAAAAAGGCACTTTAAGTCAAAGACCATAACTTGATATTGGTAAATCAAAATGACATGGGACAAAAGGCATTGGTTAGAGGACTTCAAGACCTTTCCAAAATGTCCAAGAACATGTTCATAGCTTCAAAATTGAGCAAGATATGTATTGGAGAAGTTGGGAAATTTTTGGGAACTTTCAAAAGTCAACTTTGCCTAAAAAGCTTCAATTTTGCTAATGGGCCTCAAATTCTTTCTTGAATCATTACCCAAAGCCTATGCACGACCCATTGAGCTCAAAATAATTTATTTTCTTATTTTTAATTAATTAATTTAATTTATATTTATATTAATTCATTTAATTGTTTTTAATTATAGGAAAATTAAAAAAGATACGTTTTGGATCTTTTGGTGGAGCAAATCTGATCAGGGCAAGCTGGCAAAGTCGTTTCTCAATCAAACAAGGAAAATCATCCATAATTGGCAAGGTTTTCATGGAAAAAGATTGCATATTACATGATTGAAAATCAAGGATTTGAAACATTAATTCATGGACTTTTGGGCCAAGGTTTTGACCTAAATTCGTTCACATAAAAAGGCATAAGCTAACCCTAAAGCTGAACACACGTAAAAGCGGCTGCAACCACATAATCACTTTGCAAAATTTCAATAAAAACTTGAAAACTGAAATCCTATTTGCAGTACAATTCAAGGCCTAAAATCGTTTCTAATACGTTGCTGACATTACCAGGAAGCTATTACTATCAAGAACAAGCTCTCATACCCAGGGAAATGGTAAAACAAAGTCATGGTTTGATCAAATATGTTCATAATCGAAATCTAATTTCCATGCATCATTGACATGTTTTGTTTGTTGATTTGTATTGCTGACGCCTTCCTGAAACTTTTGATATAGTTTAATTGCACTGAAACTCACAGGATCACAATTCACCATGAATGGATTTTAGGGTTTTCGAATTCTCAAAATAGGGCTTTCTTGTAGAGGAAAAATCAGGCCCTGAGACCTATGCAGTTGAATTCAGGAGCTCAGTACGAGTTGAATGGCAACCTCGCGCTCAATTTATATCATCTGTGGGCGTAATCGCTATTTCTTGGCACTTTCACTTAGTGGGGGTTTAAAACCCCCGCTATCTTATTTATATTTGCAGGAAAGAGATGAAGAAGACGATAGGTGGCACGGTGTGACTGGAGCATTCAAATATGTGGCGCGCACTTTTGTATTCCCAGTACAATTGGCACTTTACATATATTATGTTTCTTTATTATTATGTTAACAAACGCGCTTGGTAGCTCAGATGGTGGAGGACGTGCATGGCAGGCATTGGGACCTGGGTTCGATTCCCAGGTCCCCCCACATAATTCATAATTTTTGTTTTAACATATTCTAGTGCAGCGTTCGTTCCAAGGCCCACCATGCATACTCACGCTTAAGCCGTCCAAGTGGACATGAGATCAATCCAGTGGCCACAGAATGAAATCCAGGGTGTACCCCAGTCAAACAGCATATGCATGATCCTTGAAAAGTCAACAAGGCCTTTGTGTCAATGGGCCTGAATTGCTTCAAGAACCTCCACATGGGCCAGACACCCCCCTTGGTTTGTATATTTAATTTAATTTTCTTTTCTTTGAATTTCTTTTAATTGCTTTAATTATTATTATTATTTCACCTCAAATTAATTTTCCTAATAAAAATCAGAAATCAAAAAAATTGTAAATATATTTAGTTATTATTAATTTCACCACTAACCTATTTTTTGTAAATAAATGACTAATAATTAATTTAGTTTAATTTAGGTTTTAAATTTTAATCTTTTTTCTTAATAAATAAAATTACATAGAATTAGGTTTTTGACACTTTTTTTTTCTTAGTTAATTATTTTCATCATTATTTATTATTATTATTAATTACTATTATTTTTGTAAATAAACATGTAAATTAATTAATTAGCTTAAATTAGGTTAACTTTAATATTTTTCATTAATAATTAAAATAAACTTAGAATTAGGGTTTTCTCTTGATTTTATTTTCTTATTTTCATTAAATACAAAAAACATAAAAAACACTTTTCTTTAATTAAATAATTAATTAGGCTTTTAATTTAATTTAATTTCAAGCAAAGGGTCAAAACCCTCGGACGTCCTGATTTTAATTCTTTTCGCGCACTATTTTTTCTTATTGATTATTATGTAACTGCTTTCCGGATGTAATAGTAATTAGGTTTATTGCCATTATTTACTTTCCGCATCTTTTATCAAAAACGGGTCTTTGTATTTTGGCGATGTATAGACCCGCGCCTTGTAATAGCGTAGCTTTTATCTTTCTGTACTTAATTTTCCGCACTCCTAAATTCTAAATTGCATGAAAGAATGTATGATAATTAAAAACAACTCGTAGCTCACAATGCCATGATCAAAGATAAATATTAATATGAAAACAACACACAATGCACACACCACTTCTAGGGTACGCCTCACTCGTTGCCTTCGAAACGTGGTCGTCAAGTATAGGACATTTTAGCGGTCGCTCTTATGTCCAAGATCCAGTTGCCTCGAAACAGTTGCCTCGAAACGGTTGCCTCGGATTAAAAAAGGATCTAGGACATTAGGGTTATGTGATCGGTGGATCTGGAACTGACTGTTTAACGCTGGTTCGCGAAATGTCGCGGAAGCAAGAGTCGCCACCGTCTTTTATTTTCTCCAAATGGAAAGGACAAAAGCACAGAAAAATTCCTTATAGAGATTGCTCTCGGTTCGGGAGGTAGGTTATAGAAAGGGAAGGTGTTAGCACCCTTTCTATCCATGGTTATCCATGGGCTCTTAGATACTTGCTCATTGTGTTTTCAAAAATGGTTTGTTTGCTTTTCAATTGTGGGTTTTAAAAAGATTCTTTGAAAATTTCAGTTCGACTCTTGTATCGGTCCTCAAGAGTGTTTGAAAAAATGCTTTCGAAAGCTTTTTGAAAATGTGTTGGTGTGAAAAGTTTTTTTGAATTTTGTTTTGAAATTAGAGCAAGTATCTAGAGAACCTACCTACCCTAAGGAATTCGTCTGTGTAAATGTCCTTTAAAGTAGTGCCATCCTACCATTGAGAGGTAGGTTGCACCACCGTTGGAGGTGTTCGGGTCAATTCGAAGGGTTCGGGGCATGGTGATCACCGGAGCAATAGGAAGACACCCTAGAAGCTACCCTCATGCCAGGTTCCCAGATCATGAGGACTTACTAAGACATCCTCTACTCGACGATCACCTTTCGAGGCAAGGCAACAGTGAGGCGTACCCTAGGGGTGGTGTGTGATTTGTGTGTCAGATTCAGTTATTTTATCTTGTCATGTTATGAGTGATCTATGCGCTTGTTTTTATTTTTGTCCATTCATTCTTGCATGCCTTGATTAACAGTTAAAAGTGCGAGAAAAGTAAAGTTCTAAGCTATTACAAAAGGCGCGGGTCCACATCGCCAAAATTTCCAGAACCCGATTTGACAGAAAAATAAAGAATTAAAGAAAAGTAAAGTGCGAGAAATATATTACATGGCCTTGGGAGAGATACATAAATATTAAAAGAAAAAGAAATAAATACGCGAATTGAACTTTTAAATTGAAACGAGGGTGTTGGACCCTTTTTGATTAAATTAAATTAAACGATTATTAAATTAATAAAATTAAAATGAAAAGAAATTGTTTTTGGTATTTTTGTATTTTTATGATTTTTATGAAAAAAAGATTAATTAAAATAAAATGCTAACCCTAATTCTAGTTGTTTTTTAGTTTATTAAGAAAGAATTAAATTTTAACCTAAACTTAATCTAATTATTTACATGCAATTTAATTACAAAAAATAATTAATAGGAAATATTTAATTATTATGAAAGAAAATAAAAAGGGATAAAAATTATTATAAACCCTAATTCTACCAATTTTAGATTTTATTAAAAAAAGTTAATGTTAAAACCTAAATTAAAAACTAAGTTAATTAATGAACTTTATTTACAAAAAAATACTAATTAAATAAATACATTTAATTTTTGTCTTTTTCTGATTTTTTATTGTTTTTTATATTGTTGTGAAAATAATTACATTAAAAGAATTAATTAAAAAGGATAATAATTGAAATAAAAAAAGAATGAAAAATAATATAAGAGATAGCAAACCTAGGGGGTTCTGCCCCTAATTTGGAGGTGTATATCAGCATTTTAGGCCCATCAAGACCTTGGCCTATTTGACTTTTGCACTGGCATGTGAGATGGTTGACTAGTACCCATCATGATCTCTGGATCCTGGCCCTTGGATTGGTGAGATTGAGCGCGTGGCAGGCTGAGATTTTGGACGTATGGTATTCCCTCATGGTGAACCTGCACAGAATCATTAATAGAAAAATAATGTGAAAGGGGTGGGGGACCTGGGGCTCGAACCCAGGTCCTATGGTTTACCAATGCTTATGCCTGCCAGTTGATCCAAACGCTCACTTTGTTTATATAATAACAATCAATTAATATAAAATAAAACAAAGCGCTGATGTCTTTTTTGCGCGAAATTTTAAACGAACCAACCGCTGCCTTCCACCTAAGCGTCTTCCTCGTGTTGTTCTTTTTTTCCTGAAACAAAGAAAGAACTGGCAACGGTTTTGAACCGTTCCAGAAAGTCACTTTTGCAAAAATAACGAATAGCTCATGGCAGCTCATAAATTGAGCGCGAGGGTGGATTTAGCATCGTCCAAGCGTGCTTGTTTCAATGGTCCAGGTCTCGAGTGCTAATTTTTCCTTAAATGGAAAACCCCAATTCACAGCTTGGAAAACCCTAATGTCCAACAATGGCGAAATCGCATAGAGTGCACAAAAATACAATTAACTTATATGGTTAGCTTCAGGAAGGTCCCATTAGTCAGAATCTATGAAAGAAATGCCATGAAAATGCATAAATATTAAAACACGATTATGAAAAAAAAGTGGAAAAGTTTGATTTCTGTACAATGATTCAAGGCGTTAGAGTTGATGTTCTTGATCCAGGATCCTTCCTTGATGTCCCAGGAAGGTGATAGGATGGTTGTTTTGGCTTGAAATGCTTTAGAACTTGGTTTTCAGATTTGAATTTTTTAGGCAAAAGTGTGAGTTTTCTTATGGCTCTTCTGCGCAGCTTGGAGTCTTTGATCACTAGGGTTGCGTTCTGTATTTGTATATGAGTGATTAGGTCAAAAAAATTGATCCAAAATCCATGAATTGATGAATAGGATATTTGATTTTTAAGCCATGATTTTCCAATCTTTTTCAAACATTTTTTATACAAATCATGTCTAATTCCATTGATTCTTTCTATATTTGGTTAGGCACGAAATCTTGGAGATATTATATGCATAAAAAGATTAAAAAACCTAGGTTTAGTATTTTTCATGTATTTTAATTAATTAAATGAATTATTAATAATAAAAATCCAAATAAATAAATAAAAAATGAAGAAAAACTTCCCTTTGGGCCAAATGGTCGTGCACATGCCTTGGATAATGAATTGTGGAAGAAAAAGAGGCCCATTAGCAATTTTAGGTCATTTGAAGCAATGTTGACTTTTCAAAATATCCAAACATTTCCCAACTTCCATAAGGCATAACTTGCTCAATTCTTAAGCTTTGCTCATGTTCTTTGACATTTTGGAAAGATCTTTGAGTCCTCTAACCAATTTCTTTGGTCCCATGTCATTTGGATTTACCAATCTCAAGTTATGGCCTTTGACTTAAAGTCCCTTTTTGTTGACTTTTGAAAATGACCTATAATGTTGAAATTGATAACTTTTTGTGAGAGCATTTCTTGGACTTGAAGTATGCAGAGGAGTTGTAGGAAATGTCTTTATCTTCAAAATGAGCTTTGGATGGAATTTTTCTGATAATCCATGTGAAAGTTATGCCCTGGTCAATTTACAGTTGACTTTTTCAACTGTCCAAATATGGAAACTTTTGCATCTTGATGATTTTTGAGCCAAGCTTTGAGAATCATGATCAAGTATTGATCAAATGATGTTTGTGGCTTCAAAATGAGATGTTGACCAAAAATTCGGACTTTTGACTGCCAAATGACCATTTTGCCCCTACAGTTGACTGTAGTACAATTAGGGTTTTTGACTGTGCAATTTTGTGCTGAAAGTCTTGAAACTTGGTATGAGGATGCTTGACCATATTTATAGGCATGTGGGACTTGATTGGACCCTTGGAAACTTCATTTACTTTGTCAGAACCAAAACCCTAATTTTGACTGTTAGGAGGCCCTTGAACTGTGCAACCCTTGGGGAGATTTTGAAGCTTGACTTGGAAATTTCTTGAAGAATATGGGAGGGCAAATTTTGGGGTACAACAGTTGCCCCTGTTCAATCTTCTTAGACCTGAGGATGCAGATTGGCTGACATGCCTTTCGTAATCCGAAGGTGGAAGATTATTGAACACTAGAGTGCCCAGAAATTTGCGCTCACATAGTAGCAGTGTGATGGTGGAATGGGCTTATAGATGCCATTTGGAGATGATGGATAGGATGATGGGATTATAGATGCCATGCTAAGAGATGAGGGAAGGTGGATGGGCTTATAGATGCCATCTGGATGTTGATCGCGTAAGAGCTTCCTTAGCGAGAACCTGCGTACCTGCAAAAGAAAAAATGATTACCTGACCTTTTACAGGAGCTGGTCTTCAAACTCTTGCGTAGATGTGTCTTGACTGGTTACAGGAGCTGGATCTGGAGCTTCAAACGGCGATGAATGAACCAGGGATGGTTACTACCTCAACAGGAACGGTGAGAGAACCTTGGATGATTACAACCTCAACAGGGACGCTGAGAGAATCTTGGGATTACCACCTCCGCAGGATCGGGGAGAGAACCATAGGCGACTACAACCTCAACAGCAAACATTGAGAGAATCTTGGTGGGAATTACCATCTCCGCAGTATCGGGGAGAGAACCATAGGCGATTACAATCTCAATAGCAATCATTGAGAAAACCTTGGATGGAATTATCGTCTCCGCAGTATCGAGGAGAGAACCATAGGCGATTACAACCTCAATAGCAATCATTGAGAAAACCTTGGATGGAATTATCATCTCCGCAGTATCGGGGAGAGAACCGTAGGCGATTACAACCTCAATAGCAATCATTGAGAAAACCTTGGATGGAATTATCATCTCCGCAGCATCGGGGAGAGAACCATAGGCGATTACAATCTCAATAGCAATCATTGAGAAAACCTTGGATGGAATTATCATCTCTGTAGGATCGGGGAGAGAACCATAGGCGATTACAATCTCAATAGCAATTATTGAGAAAACCTTGGATGGAATTATCATCTCCGTAGGATCGGGGAGAGAACCATAGGCGATTACAATCTCAATAGCAATCATTGAGAAAACCTTGGATGGAATTATCATCTCCGCAGGATCGGGGAGGGAACCATAGGCGATTACAATCTCAATAGCAATTATTGAGAAAACCTTGGATGGAATTATCATCTCCGCAGGATCGGGGAGAGAACCATAGATAACTTCTACTAAGTCTTTATTAGGAAAATCTGTTTGGGGTCGATTTAGCTGGACTAGAGAAGGCCTTTGACTGGATACGAAACAGAGAAATCTTTGGAGTCGATTTAACTGAACCGGTCTAGGTCTTGAAATATGATTGAGAACTTAACTGAAAATTTCCTGAAAGGTAAAGGTCAGTCATATGCAATGCGTGATATGGATCAAGCGATGATGTTCTCAACATAAATGAGATTCGTAAGATACGATGCGTATATGCATGCTATGATGTATGAAGATGTTTATGAATATTATGTTTTCGGCTAGGAAAGTAAATCCTTGACGGGTGCCGGGAAGTCACTCCTGGGCTGATGTTGAAGAATAGATTTTGCTTCCGCTGGGGATGATAGTTGCAAGAATACCGGTAGGAGAAGATAACTCCGTTGGGGAATAAACTTGGCGAATGGATAACTCTGCAGGGAGAGAAGCACTCTAACGATCTTGCTGGGAAGTAATACTCTGTGGGGAGAGAGATACTTTGTTGAATTGTTGATAATAATTTGCTGGGGATACCCTTGTTGTATTGGAAGTGTTGATAGACTTTGCTGGGGTAAGAAGACTTCGTCGAGGACGTTCTTTCCGTGGCTTTTGGCTGAGGATAACCCAGTTATATCCTGGTAAGGAAATAACTCTTTGAATAAAGCCGGGAGACGTGTTCGTGTTCTGCGAGGATAAGCTTCCAGAATCTACTGGGGATAAGCTTACTGCTTGGGGAGATGGATTCCAACTTTCCTGGGGAACTGGATTGGACTCTCTTGGGGAAGTTTTGAGCTGTATCGGGGAAGTGACTCCACTGAATGTTTGGTATACCGCCGGGGAACAATCTTTAGGTCAAGATTGCTGGGGATGCTTGTTATGAATATATATGCTGCTGGGGAATGTTGAGACCTGTTGGAGGGTACCCAACTTTCCTTAAGATTTGACAATAGTTTTGCTTGAGGAGAGTGTATTGACTTGCTGACGTACTCTCTGGGGAATCAGGGTATCTGATTATGTTCTTTAGCTGAACCTACCTTGGTACCTTAGTGGATAGAACAATTAGATTGTTTAGACAACTCTTTATTGCCCCTTTTTCTAATGTTACCTGTAATTGACCCTTTGTTTCGTATGCAAATATTCATGAGTTAGCAAATTATTGTCAATGCATATATCACAAATTGAACCTTGGACGTTCTTCGCAAAACAAAACAGAAAAAGAAAAACAATTGGCACTTTTAACTGAAAAATATATTTGTATTGATTTTTGAATGGCCTGTAAATAGGCGTTTTGTGTACAAGAGGCTGACGTCCTAGTAAGAGAACGTCGCCGAACAAAAGAGTTTATACAAATTTTGTACAAAAGAAAATAAAACAGCTGTGTGAAATGAATGATCCCACTGGGTTTCAACTCTGCTATTGCCTTTATAACTCCGAGCGTCTCATCACTTGATGACCTTGGTTGAAGGTGAAGCTGACTAATCGACGCCGTCTGAACTTGATGTAGATACCGGATTCTGGATGCAAAGTGATCAATGAGACATAGTATTACGCTTTTATCCCTAACTTTTGCCTGGACCGCCCTTTCGGGTTTTCAGTCTACCGGGATACCCATTTTTGCCCAAGCCGCCTTTTCAGGTTTTCGACTTGCCGGGTGTACAGATTTTTTTCATTTCATCCCTTCATTTTTCCCGAACCCTTTTGGTTCGCCGGGAAGCCCTAATTTTTGCCTAGGCATGTCAGCCTAGCGGGTCTTTTTTCATGCGTAGTATCTTTTTACTATGTCTGCATTAGCGGGGTGAGGAAGGTCGTCACCATCCATATTGGTTAGAATCATGGCTCCTCCTGAGAACACATGCTTAACCACAAATGGCCCTTCGTACGTAGGGGTCCATTTGCCCCTTGGATCACTCTGAGGAAGGATAATTCGCTTGATCACCAGATCCCCAACTTGATACTCTTGTGATCTGACCTTTTTGTTAAATGCCCTGATCATCCGTTTCTGATACGTCTGACCATGGCAGATAGCAGCGAGTCTCTTTTCATCAATAAGGTTTAACTGATCAAGTCGTGTCTGGATCCAATCATCTTCGTTCAGATTTGCATCCTTCATTATCCGGAGAGAGGGTATTTGCACTTCGATCGGCAAGACTGCCTCCATACCATAAACCAAGGAGAAAGGAGTTTCCCCGGTTGATGTCCTGGCTGAGGTATGATACCCATGTAGAGCGAACGGTAACATCTCGTGCCAATCTTTATAAGTCACTGTCATCTTCTGCACGATTTTCTTGATGTTCTTATTTGCTGCTTCTACAGCCCCATTCATCTTCGGTCTGTAAGGAGAAGAATTGTGGTGCTGTATCTTAAACTGCTCGCAGAGCTCATTGATCATCTTGTTATTGAGATTGGTACCGTTGTCTGTAATAATTCTTTCTGGGACGCCGTATCGACAGATCAGGTTATGCCGAATGAACCGTGCCACAACAGTCTTGGTTACCGTAGCGTAGGAAGCTGCTTCAACCCACTTTGTAAAATAATCAATCGCCACTAGGATGAAGCGATTCCCGTTAGATGCCGTAGGTTTAATCTCACCGATCATGTCTATGCCCCACATTGCAAACGGCCAAGGCGCAGTCAGAACATTCAAAGGAACTGGAGGAACATTCACCTTGTCTGCATAGATCTGGCATTTATGGCATGTCCTTGAATGTTGGTAGCAGTCGGCTTCCATTGTGGACCAATAATACCCTGCCCGAAGGATCTTCTTAGCCATAGTGTGTCCACTGGAATGTGTACCAAAGGTCCCTTCATGTAGCTCTTCCATGATCCTTTCTGCTTCAGTCTTATCCACACAACGCAGTAGGGTTGAATCATGGTTTCGCTTGTACAAGATGCCGTTGCTAAGGAAGAACTTTGCTGCGAACCTTCTCAGAAACTTTTTATCGTTGACAGATGCACCTTCAGGGTATTCCTGAGCTTCCAAGTATCTCTTCACCTCATGGTACCAAGGCTTCTCAGTCACCAACTCAGTCTCGAGATCACAACAGTATGCCGGTTCGTCCAGTTTCCAGATGATGATCCGGGGAGCCTCATTATCCCATTTAACTTTGAACATAGAAGACATTGTAGCTAACGCGTCCGCCAACTGATTCTCTTCTCTTGGAAAGTGTTCAAAGGTTATCTTCGTGAAGTGGGGGATCAAGGTCAACACACATTCTCTGTAAGGAATAAGATTCGGATGTTTCGTATCCCACTCTCCTTTGATCTGATTGATCACGAGAGCGGAATCTCCGAAGACACTCAGAAACTTGATCCTTAGGTCGATCGCAGCTTGAAGACCCATGATGCACGCCTCATACTCCGCCATGTTGTTGGTACAGTTGAAACATAGTCGGGCAGTGAGTGGAGTATGAGTGCCTTGCGGTGATATGATTATAGCGCCGATACCGTTTCCCAAAGCGTTGGAGGCTCTGTCAAAGTGCATAGACCATCGGGATCCTTCCTCAGGTCCTTCATCCGGTCCAGGCACTTCACAATCAGTCACTATCATGATGCTCTCGTCTGGAAACTCGAAGTTCATTGACTGATAGTCGTCTACTGCCTGATGTGCTAAGTGGTCTGCCAATACACTTCCCTTGATGGCTTTCTGGGTCGTGTACTGAATGTCGTATTCCGTCAAGATCATTTGCCATCTTGCAATTCTCCCAGACAGAGCAGGCTTTTCGAATATGTACTTTATAGGATCCATCTTTGAGATCAACAAGGTAGTGTGAGTCAGCATATACTGTCTCAGCCGGCGAGCAGCCCATACCAAAGCGCAGCAAGTTTTCTCAAGCAGTGAGTATCGGGTCTCACAGTCGGTAAACGTTTTGCTAAGGTAATAAATGGCATGCTCTTTTCGGCCAGACTCGTCATGCTGCCCCAGCACACACCCCATTGAGTTGTCAAGCACTGTCAGGTATAGTATCAGAGGTCTCCCTTCAACCGGTGGCATAAGAATGGGTGGTTCTTGGAGATACTCCTTGATTCTGTCAAAAGCGGCCTGACATTCATCATTCCAGCGTACTACCTGATCTTTCTTCAGCAGCTTGAAGATTGGCTCACAAGTAGCAGTTAGATGCGAGATGAACCGAGCAATGTAATTCAGGCGTCCTAAAAAGCCTCTGACTTCCTTCTCTGTCTTAGGAACTGGCATCTCTTGAATAGCTTTAACTTTGGCAGGGTCCACTTGAATACCCTTATCACTTACAACGAAGCCTAGCAACTTTCCAGATCTAACCCCGAAGGTGCACTTGTTCGGATTCAGCCTCAGCTTGTACAGTTTCAACCGGTCAAACAATTTCTGCAGGTGATCTAGGTGCTCTTCCTCAGTCTGGGACCTTGCGATCATGTCGTCAACATACACTTCTATCTCATGATGGATCATGTCATGAAATAGAGCAACCGTGGCACATTGGTAGGTTGCCCCAGTGTTCTTTAATCCAAAAGGCATGACCTTGTAGCAGAAGGTGCCCCACTGAGTAACAAAGGTAGTCTTTTCCATGTCTTCAGGTGCCATCTTGATCTGATTGTAACCTGAAAAGCCATCCATGAAAGAGAATACCTTGTGCTGAGCTGTATTCTCGACAAGGACATCAATGTGAGGTAGGGGAAGTCATCTTTGGGGCTGGCCCTATTCAGATCCCTGTAATCAACACACATTCTGACCTTACCGTCTTTCTTTGGTACCGGCACCACATTAGCAACCCACTGAGGGTAAGAAGTTACTGCAAGGAACCCAACATCAAACTGTTTCATAACCTCGGCTTTAATCTTCTCCGACATCTCTGGACGCATACGGAGGACCTTTTGCTTAACCGAAGGGCAGTCTTCCTTGGTAGGCAAATGATGGACCACAATATCGGTATCCAACCCGGGCATGTCTTCGTAGGACCAGGCAAATATCTCCACATAATCATGTAGCATCTTATTCAACCGTTGCTCCACGCTGAGCTCTAGGTTGGCACCAATCTTTACCTCTTTCCTGTCTGCCTCAGTACCCAAGTTTATTATTTCCACTGGCTCTTCATGTGGTTGAATTGCCCTCTCTTCCTGAAGTAACAGTCTTGCAAGCTCGCCAGGCACTTCGCAATCATCTTCACCTTCGTCTTCGGCTAAGTTGATCGGATTTTCGAAGTCATAACTGGCAGTAGCAGAGTCGTTACCAGTGAGATCCAGAGTGGATTGGAACCTGTATGAGTGAGTGTGTGTAAATACAGCTGTTTTTTGAAATATGTATAAAGGAAGAGAAGACAGAAAAGGAGCATAAGATTTGTAATGCGAGAAAATGTCCAAGATTTTCATTTATGATATATGAAATGACAATTTATATGCCCTCACAAATGAAACCACGGTGCCTCAGGTAAGACACCGGGCCATAGAGTTTATTTATTGTTTATTACAAATAGCAAAACAAAGAAGTTTATTACTGCGTAACAAAAGTAACAGGAGTATGGTCTTTGACAATCCAATTGGTCAATCCGCCTTCGGTCGTCGGGTAGATCCAGCTATTGAACTCAGCTTCATCCACTTCATCCTCGTCCCCAACAGCATTCACTCCTGGATTTGTAATGAGCACAGGAGGTCTTCTGGTCTTCGCCTTCCGCATAGCTTTCTGACCCTCTGCAGTAAAACCCAATCCAAATTTGTCAGTTTTCTGTGTAAAGTCGGGAAGCCTGCCCCAGTTGGCACATTCACCTTTCTGAACCATAGCCCGGGCATCCTTCAGGGAAGCCATCTTCAAGGGAACATCCTCTTCGACTGCTGTTTCTGCTGCTGTTGAAATTGGAAGCACCTCCTCGAAATGCTGAAAAGGGGTCTCAATAAACTCCCCGTCCATCTCAATGTACCTGAAGGAATTCAAGTGGCTCACCATATACTCCTCCTCTCCTTGCACAGTGACGATCTTCCCTCTGACGGGGTACTTCAGCTTCTGGTGCAAGGTAGAGGTCACTGCCCCAGCTTTATGGATCCAAGGTCGACCCAGTAGACAAGAGTACGATGGACGGATATCCATCACATAAAATGTAGAGTCAAACACCTGAGAGCCCACACGAATAGGAATGTCAACCTCTCCATGAACCATCCTTTTCGAACCGTCAAAGGCCCTGACGATGATATTGCTGGGTTTTAATTCCAGGCCTTCACAATCCAAACGGTCTAAAGCCTTCTTTGGTAGAACATTCAAGGAAGAACCAGTATCCACCAATACATGTGCCAGAGTAGTGCCCCTGCATTCGATAGAGACATGCAGGGCATCATTGTGGTCTCTTCCTTTTGCAGTCAGGTCAGCATCTGAGAAACCTAAGCCATTGTCCGCTGTCAGATTTGCTACGCAATCAGTGAACTGGACTGCAGATGTCTCATGTGGTACATGGGCCGTCTTGAGAAATGAGATCAAGGCCTTAGCGTGGGCCTCTGAGCATAGCAATAAGGAGAGCATGGAGATCTTGGAGGGCGTGTGCCCCAGCTGTTCCACAACATTGAAGTCACTCTTCTTTATTATTTTCAGGATTTTCTCCATCTCTTGTTGGGAGGCCTCAGCATTTATAGGTATCGGTGCCTCCATCTGGGCAGGCTCGTCTTCAATTCCTTTGCCCCGAGCATTGGATGACTCGGCAGCAGGGGAAACAACTTGGTCAGCAACAGGAACAGGTACACTTGTAGGTGTTATAAGGAGGGGTCTTCGAGTAGCGGGCGGTGCAATGTCAGGCGAGAAGAGCCTGCCACTGCGGGTGACCTTGGCTGGACCAGTGATATCGCAGATACTGGCGCCAGTGTTGAACTCTTGTTTAATTCCGTTCACATACACATCTGCCCCATAATGCCAGGGGACAGCTTTATCAGATACATAGGGAAGAGGCCCCGGAACAGTGATAACAACAGGTGCGACAGTCATGATTTGGACAGGCTTCTTCGGGAGAGCCTTGATTGGATTATTGAAGATGGTAACCACAGAAACTTCTTCTACCGGAACCAACTGAACAGCAGACTTCTTAAACAGAATCTCCTTGCTATCCATTAGGCTTTGGATGCCTAACTTCAGCAAGGGACAACCAGATAGGGAAACAGCACAGAACAGGCAACCCTCACTGCAACCCGGAAATAAACTGGCCAGCAGCAGGTTCCTCTTGACAGTCTTCAGAGGAGTAGCCAGATCATCCACAGAAACAGCGTATACTTCTTCATCAACAGCATTTACCCCATGCTGAGGCATAGGAGCAGTCACCATATTCGGCCTCTCAGGCGCTTCGAACTGTATCTCCTTCGCGTTGATAAGGTCTTGCACCTTATTCCTTAATGCCCAACAGTCATCAGTGGAATGCCCCGGACTATCAGAATGGTACGCACAGCGGGCATTTGGGTTGTACTTGGGGGAAGCAGTGTTTACACCCTTGGGTGCCTCTCTAACAGTCACTAGATTGGTGGATAGTAACTGTGGCAAGATTTGGGATAGGGTCATGCTTAACTGGGTGAACTCTCTCCGGGGTCTTTCAGCCCTTTGAGGATTGGTTGGTCGAGGAGCGGCAGCAGGCTTAGCAATCATTACCGCACTGACAGATTGGCGGCGCTCAGATCTCTCTGGTTTCCGGGAGCCATATACAGCACTAGCCTCCTTTTTGAAGGGTTTCTTCTCAGAACTAGACGATGCACCCTTCGGAATCTTTCCAGACTTCAACCCAGCCTCAATTCTCTCTCCAGTCAGAATCAGATCAGTGAACCCTGCAGACAAATTCCCGATAAGATGGTTGAAAAATGGCCCAGATAGGGTCCCCAAGAACATGTCTACCAACTCCCGATCATTCAACGGAGGCTGCACCCTGCCAGCCAGATCCCTCCACTTCTGAGCGTACTCCTTAAAACCTTCACTTGAACCTAACGACATACCCTGGAGTTGGGTACGTGTAGGGGCAAGGTCGGCATTATACTGATACTGCTTATAGAAAGCAGTAGCCAACTCCTCCCAGTTACGAACCTTGGTCCCATCCAGCTGATAGAACCATTCGAGATGAGTCCCTGAAAGACTCTCCTGGAAGAAGTGGATCCACAAATTCTTATCCGCTGAGTACGATTGAATCTTCCGAACATAGGACCTGAGATGTAGCTTGGGACAAGACGCCCCGTCGTACTTAGTGAAAGATGGTGCTTTGAATTTACAAGGAATGATTACACCAGTAGACAAACCCAAATCTCCAAAATCCAGCCCAGGTACCTGTTGTATCTCCATAGCATTCAACCTGTCTTCCAACTGCTTGTAACGGTCTTCTGCCGGAGGATATTACTCTTCATCAAAATCAGTCTCGTTGTCGGAGACTACCGGAGTAGGACCTTTTTCCGCTTGAGGAGTACTCTTGCCAATAGAAGAACCAGCCTCTTCATTCTGCAGAGTATTGCCAAACCTTCGGCCCGAGCTGAACAGAACAGTCCTTCTCTTCTTCTTCTTTTCCTTCTTCAGGAGCAGAGCCTTCAGCTCTTCTTGGCCCTGAGCCAAACCCATGATTAATTCCTGAAATTGCACATTCTGCGCCTGAAGAGCTTTGATGGACATCTCAGTTGATGACGAGTCAGGATTCATGATGCTGAAATAAACAGCGAAGAACTGTAAGCAACCTAAAAAGAGGAAAACCTGCTATGCACATGATGAATGATATGTGTTTATGCAATGCATTCAAGGGTTCGAAAGTTCAAATTCGTTGTAGACAAAAAGGAACACACGTTATCATTAAGGAAATAATTTTTCAGTATATCAAAGCCTCATGGGCAAAATAATACAAAAGCAAATCAATCCCAAAATATACTACGCATCCTCTTTGGAGCTATGTAGGTGTTGAGATTCATCTCCTCATGCAACAGGCGGGTGAGCTCCAAGACCTTCTTTTCACTAGCATGTAGACTGGTCTCAAGAGAATTCCGTTCTTCCTTAAGCTGGATCCAGCTCTTCTGCATCTCTTCCCAAGATGTGGGAATATCAGGGTGCTGAATAGTGTAGGACACTTCTCCTTCCAAGACTGGCTCTTTGATCACAGGGAGCATATGGGGATAAGGCATCACTAACTTCTGGGAGCGGGCTCGTACCCACTTGAGATAAGGTTCCAATGGGATGGAGTTCCTGTGCCCCAGTGTCTTGCTGTCTATCCTACTTGGCATCCTCCAGGCTCTGATAAATCTCTGGCGAAGTCCTTGAGTATCGTTGTCGAAGTCAAAGACTATGTCAGGAATTAACATGTCATGAGGACCATCCCTCTGAGCATAACCAAACTGTCTCCAAGCCAGGCATGGGTTGTAAGTAATACCTCCTCTGATTCCAAGTAAAGGAACATTAGGGTACTCCCCGCAACGATCAATGATAGTGACATCCTCTCTGGACCTAGGGCACCAATGTATATCCGCATGTGTAAGAGTCATCAACCGTTGTGACCATCTCAAACCCCGCTCATTCTTCAAGACTGATTGTGGAAGGTGCGAAATAAACCACCTTCCCAGGAGGGGAGTGCAACACATAAGGACACCTCTTTTTCTCATGGTTCGAGTGTAACATGAGTGAAGGACGTCCCCCAGCAACGTAGGTATAGGATTCCTGGACATAAAGATCTGGACAGCACTGATATCTATAAGCTGATCTGGGTTAGGGAACAACACCAAACCATAGACAAGGAGGGCCACAACTTCTTCAAAAGCTTGCAAGTCAAGGGAGTTCCCACATTCATGGGCCTTTTCAAACAGAAACCTGGCTAAGAACCCTTTGATACCACTTCTAACTTCCCAATGTCCCTTGAGGTCAGATGACTGTAGGTGCAAGGCTTTAGCAATCTCTTCAAGCTTAGGTTCCTTTTCCGTACCGTTGTAGGGTAGCTGATCAAGGATAGGGATCTTCAGGAGCCGGGAGAACTCCTCCAATGTAGGTACCAGCTGATAGTCCAAGAAGGTGAAACAGTGATGCAGAGGGTCAAAGAATTGGAACAGGACCTTTATCATATCTTCCTCAATGTTGGTATTGACCAAGCTGATGAGACTTCCATGTCTTTCACTGAATGAAGAGCTCTCGGGAATCCTGGATATAAGTTCCTTAAGTTGAGGAGGGATCCTTACAAGATTGATTTGAATTGTCTTTCTACGAACAGTTTCCATGTCCTACAAAACAAGAACAAAGATGAAAATTTGAACCCCTGAAATGGTTAGTCAATGCATATGATGCTGGATGATGTCATGATGCTATGATTAAACACACCACAGATATTTACAAAGACAAACATGTAAGGCACACAAGGCACACAAGACAAGCCCTTAGGGTTTAAGGCCAGCATGGGGTCTGTGTATTACCCTCTTGAAGTTGGTGGGTTCAACCTGTCCTATTAGAAGTAACCGGGTTCTAAGGGTCCCAATATCACGGAATTGCTTTCATTGTTCATCGTTTCGATTTAGCCACTGAACTGGCGACCGAAATATTCCAGGAAAGCAACCCTCAATTGAGTGTAGTATCGAGTATCAACCAACCTCGGACTGCACCAAAGTCAGTTATCTCACTACCCTAAAGAGGCCAAGATTGTTCAATTAAGGTTCCTAAGGTCTGTTGATGCTTCATGACACCACGCGGAGGCCCCGTACTCTCCTTGAATGAACTCAAGGGTTACCGGTACACACCAAAGTGCCACATCAACGTAGCAGACTGTTTCAACCATGTCGGTATACCCCGCACAGTTCCCTCACAGCCTTGTTGCTACTTTCTAAGAAGGTATCCCCCAGATCCGGGTTAGGATCTATAGAACTCCCAAGCAACCCACAATTTAAAGCAAGCAAAGAAAACAATTGAAAACACAGTTATGAACTATCCCTAAGGTACACCTCACTTTGAGTTATTTCCCCAGTAGAGTCGCCAGTTCTGTGATCGGTGGATCTGGAACTGACTGTTTAACGCTGGTTCACGAAATGTCGCGGAAGCAAGAGTCGCCACCGTCTTTTATTTTCTCCAAATGGAAAGGACAAAAGCACAGAAAAATTCCTTATAGAGATTGCTCTCGGTTCGGGAGGTAGGTTATAGAAAGGGAAGGTGTTAGCACCCTTTCTATCCATGGTTATCCATGGGCTCTTAGATACTTGCTCATTGTGTTTTCAAAAATGGTTTGTTTGCTTTTCCATTGTGGGTTTTAAAAAGATTCTTTGAAATTTTCAGTTCGACTCTTGTATCGGTCCTCAAGAGTGTTTGAAAAAATGCTTTCGAAAGCTTTTTGAAAATGTGTTGGTGTGAAAAGTTTTTTTGATTTTTGTTTTGAAATTAGAGCAAGTATCTAGAGAACCTACCTACCCTAAGGAATTTGTCTGTGTAAATGTCCTTTAAAGTAGTGCCATCCTACCATTGAGAGGTAGGTAGCACCACCGTTGGAGGTGTTCGGGTCAATTCGAAGGGTTCGGGGCATGGTGATCACCGGAGCAATAGGAAGACACCCTAGAAGCTACCCTCATGCCAGGTTCCCGGATCATGAGGACTTACTAAGACATCCTCTACTCGACGATCACCTTTCGAGGCAATGCAACAGTGAGGCATACCCTAGGGGTGGTGTGTGATTTGTGTGTCAGATTCAGTTATTTTATCTTGTCATGTTATGAGTGATCTATGCGCTTGTTTTTATTTTTGTCCATTCATTCTTGCATGCCTTGATTAACAGTTAAAAGTGCGAGAAAAGTAAAGTTCTAAGCTATTACAAAAGGCGCGGGTCCACATCGCCAAAATTTCCAGAACCCGATTTGACAGAAAAATAAAGAATTAAAGAAAAGTAAAGTGCGAGAAATATATTACATGGCCTTGGGAGAGATACATAAATATTAAAAGAAAAAGAAATAAATACGCGAATTGAACTTTTAAATTGAAACGAGGGCGTTGGACCCTTTTTGATTAAATTAAATTAAACGATTATTAAATTAATAAAATTAAAATGAAAAGAAATTGTTTTTGGTATTTTTGTATTTTTATGATTTTTATGAAAAAAAGATTAATTAAAATAAAATGCTAACCCTAATTCTAGTTGTTTTTTAGTTTATTAAGAAAGAATTAAATTTTAACCTAAACTTAATCTAATTATTTACATGCAATTTAATTACAAAAAATAATTAATAAGAAATATTTAATTATTATGAAAGAAAAGAAAAAGGGATAAAAATTATTATAAACCCTAATTCTACCAATTTTAGATTTTATTAAAAAAAGTTAATGTTAAAACCTAAATTAAAAACTAAGTTAATTAATGAACTTTATTTACAAAAAAATACTAATTAAATAAATACATTTAATTTTTGTCTTTTTCTGATTTTTTATTGTTTTTTATATTGTTGTGAAAATAATTACATTAAAAGAATTAATTAAAAAGGATAATAATTGAAATAAAAAAAGAATGAAAAATAATATAAGAGATAGCAAACCTAGGGGGTTCTGCCCCTAATTTGGAGGTGTATATCAGCATTTTAGGCCCATCAAGACCTTGGCCTATTTGACTTTTGCACTGGCATGTGAGATGGTTGACTAGTACCCATCATGATCTCTGGATCCTGGCCCTTGGATTGGTGAGATTGAGCGCGTGGCAGGCTGAGATTTTGGACGTATGGTATTCCCTCATGGTGAACCTGCACAGAATCATTAATAGAAAAATAATGTGAAAGGGGTGGGGGACCTAGGGCTCGAACCCAGGTCCTATGGTTTACCAATGCTTATGCCTGCCAGTTGATCCAAACGCTCACTTTGTTTATATAATAACAATCAATTAATATAAAATAAAACAAAGCGCTGATGTCTTTTTCGCGCGAAATTTTAAACGAACCAACCGCTGCCTTCCACCTAAGCGTCTTCCTCGTGTTGTTCTTTTTTTCCTGAAACAAAGAAAGAACTGGCAACGGTTTTGAACCGTTCCAGAAAGTCACTTTTGCAAAAATAACGAATAGCTCAGGGCAGCTCATAAATTGAGCGCGAGGGTGGATTTAGCATCGTCCAAGCGTGCTTGTTTCAATGGTCCAGGTCTCGAGTGCTAATTTTTCCTTAAATGGAAAACCCCAATTCACAGCTTGGAAAACCCTAATGTCCAACAATGGCGAAATCGCATAGAGTGCACAAAAATACAATTAACTTATATGGTTAGCTTCAGGGAGGTCCCATTAGTCAGAATCTATGAAAGAAATGCCATGAAAATGCATAAATATTAAAACACGATTATGAAAAAAAAGTGGAAAAGTTTGATTTCTATACAATGATTCAAGGCGTTAGAGTTGATGTTCTTGATCCAGGATCCTTCCTTGATGTCCCAGGAAGGTGATAGGATGGTTGTTTTGGCTTAAAATGCTTTAGAACTTGGTTTTCAGATTTGAATTTTTTAGGCAAAAGTGTGAGTTTTCTTATGGCTCTTCTGCGCAGCTTGGAGTCTTTGATCACTAGGGTTGCGTTCTGTATTTGTATGTGAGTGATTAGGTCAAAGAAAATTGATCCAAAATCTATGAATTGATGAATAGGATATTTAATTTTTAAGCCATGATTTTCCAATCTTTTTCAAACATTTTTGATACAAATCATGTCTAATTCCATTGATTCTTTCTATATTTGGTTAGGCACGAAATCTTGGAGATATTATATGCATAAAAAGATTGAAAAACCTAGGTTTAGTATTTTTCGTGTATTTTAATTAATTAAATGAATTATTAATAATAAAAATCCAAATAAATAAATAAAAAATGAAGAAAAACTTCCCTTTGGGCCAAATGGTCGTGCACATGCCTTGGATAATGAATTGTGGAAGAAAAAGAGGCCCATTAGCAATTTTAGGTCATTTGAAGCAATGTTGACTTTTCAAAATATCCAAAAATTTCCCAACTTCCACAAGGCATAACTTGCTCAATTTTTAAGCTTTGCTCATGTTCTTGGACATTTTGGAAAGGTCTTTGAGTCCTCTAACCAATGTCTTTGGTCCCATGTCATTTGGATTTACCAATCTCAAGTTATGGCCTTTGACTTAAAGTCCCTTTTTGTTGACTTTTGAAAATGACCTATAATGTTGAAATTGATAACTTTTTGTGAGAGCATTTCTTGGACTTGAAGTATGAAGAGGAGTTGTAGGAAATGTCTTTCTCTTCAAAATGAGATTTGGATGGAATTTTTCTGATAATCCATGTGAAAGTTATGCCCTGGTCAATTTACAGTTGACTTTTTCAACTGTCCAAATATGGAAACTTTTGCATCTTGATGATTTTTGAGCCAAGCTTTGAGAATCATGATCAAGTATTGATCAAATGATGTTTGTGGCTTCAAAATGAGATGTTGACCAAAAATTCGGACTTTTGACTGCCAAATGACCATTTTGCCCCTACAGTTGACTGTAGTGCAATTAGGGTTTTTAACTGTGCAATTTTGTGCTGAAAGTCTTGAAACTTGGTATGAGGATGCTTGACCATATTTATAGGCATGTGGGACTTGATTGGACCCTTGGAAACTTCATTTACTTTGTCAGAACCAAAACCCTAATTTTGACTGTTAGGAGGCCCTTGAACTGTGCAACCCTTGGGGAGATTTTGAAGCTTGACTTGGAAATTTCTTGAAGAATATGGGAGGGCAAATTTTGGGGTACAACAGGTTACTTCTAAGGTGTCCTAACTATTGCTTCGGCGACCACGCTGTCCCTAAAATCGAATTGACCCGAACACCTCCAACGGTGGTGCTACCTACCTCTCAATGGTGGGATGGCACTACCTTAAGGACTTTTACACAGCCTAATTCCTTAGGGTATGTAGATGACTCATGGATACTTGCTCTCTTCAAAAACAAATCCAAAAACTTTTCACACTGACACTTTCAAAAAGCTTTCAAAACAAATGTTTCAAACACTCTTGAGGACAGATACAAGAGTCATTCAGAAATCTTTCAATGAAACTTTTTCAAACCCACTCACATTTTGAAAAGCAAACATCATTTTGAAAACATAAGAGCAAGTATCTAAGAGCCCATGGATAACCATGGATAGAAAGGGTGCTAACACCTCCCCTTTCTATAAATCTACCTCCCGAACCGAGAAACATTCTCAAAAAAGGAATTTTGTTGTGCTTTTGTCCTTTCCATGTTGGAGAAAATAAAAGACAGTGGCGACTCTTGCTTCCACGATATTTCGCGAACCAGCTAAAAACAGTCAGTTCTATTTCCACCGATCACAGAACTGGCGACTCTGCTGGGGATACTTAAAGTGAGGTGTACCTTAGGATAGCTCATACTTATGTTTTCAATTGCTTTGTTTTGTTTGCTTTATTATTATGGGAATTTGTCTTGGAGTTTCATAGATCCTAACCCGGATCTGGGGATACCCTGTTAGGTAGCATAAGCTGTGAGGGACCTGTCCGGCGTAGACCGACACGGGTGAAGCAGTGGCTACGTTGGTGTGGCACCTTGGTGTGTACCGATATCCCTTGTGTTGCAATGAGGAGAATATGGGTCTTCTGAGGAGTCATTAAGCACCAAACGACCTTAGAATCCTAAATTTACCCAACCTGGCCATAGAACAGTAGCAGTATGCTACACCCATTGAGGCTAAACTCTCGCGATGGTTCTGGCCGCAAGAAAAGATTGCGATGCTGGAGTTATGACCGATTGAGGGTAGTCAGTGATATTGGGATCCTCTAGAACCCGGTTACTTTTGATAGGACAGGTCTTAACCAACAAACTGAAAGAGGGTAATACCTAGACCCCATGCTGGCCTAAACCCTAAGGGCTGTCTTGTGTGACTTGTGTGCCTTATCATGTTTGCCTTTGTGAATATTTGTGGTGTGCTTTATCATAACATCATGCCATCATAGACATTGCATGCATCCTGCATAAAGACTAACCCATTTCAAGGATCTCAAGGGTTTGTGATGCAGGTCATAATGAACCAACTATCTAGCAAGGGGCAAAGGGGATTTATTTTCCTCTAAGCCAAGGTTGTCAGGGACTATGACCCACTCGATATGGTGAGCCTTGACTCTTGAAGAAGGACTCTCAACAACACGAAGTTCCTTCCATCAAGCTACAAAATGCAAACTCTAACAATTTTCTTGTTTACCCCGCGAGGTCCTTGAAAACATTGCATGCATATCATACATATCATTGCATTACAGGTACCCTTTTGACAGGTCACTTACCTTCTTCGCTGTTTATTTCAGCAATGGCTTCCCAACAAGATAACCAGGGTCTTCATGCTCAAGAGACTCAGTTCAGGGAGATCTTCCTAAGCCTATCCAAGGGGCAAGAAGAGTTGAGGGCACTCCTCATGGGGAATTTGGCCAAGAAAAGTCCCGAAGATGACAAGGACGAACGGCTAAAACGCTTGCAAGCTGAGGTAGATACTATGAGAACCTAGATGCTGGGGCAAATGGCTCTCATCCAATGTTTAGCCCGGGAGCAAGAAGAGTTGAGGACCATGATCAATCAGCTTCATCAAGGCATGAAGCAACCAGTCCAAGTCAGGGACCAGGTCGTTGATCAACTTCCAAGAGGACAAGAGTCTGGTATGGTGAGGAATAGACCTCTCCGAATTGCTACCACTTCACAGGTCCAACCGCAACCTCGCCCAGAGCAACAGGTTGATCAGAGCAAGCCTCAGAGGCATTTCACCCAGCTCAACGTGCCGTTGTTTCAAGCTTTACAGCACCTGTTGAGATTGAATCTGATTACACTAAGGGCTCCTCCCCAGAATCCCAACATCTCTGCTCCTAACTATCATCCCAATAGAAGATGTGCATACCACTCTGATAGTCCTGGACATGACACCGCCGACTGCTGGGCTCTGAAGAACAAAGTCCAGGACCTGATTAATGAAGGAGCAGTGGATTTCACCCGAGAGGGTCAAGCTGAGTGCTTCTACCATCCCTACAGGGTTCACCATGCGAAGTAACAAGTCCTGAGAGGAGAAGACTTTTTGTCCATTAGAATTTTCAAGTTGTAATTTTCTTTTGATTGTTTAAACAATTATTGTCATAGAAAACTTTATTACTTTATCAATGCATCGCACATGTCTGTCTTGAATCAATATATTCGCATTCGCTATATTCAAAATTGTTTTCACTTTTTGTGAGGATGACGAAAACGATACCGCAATCTTTACAGTATGCTTTTGAACAGACCCCACTGATGAGGTACAGGCATTGTTTCAATTCCTAAACACTGGAGTTATAAGGAAGATAATCCCTCGTCAACCCCTTTGAGCCAAAGAAGTAGGAGTTTTTCTTTTCGAAAATTAAAACCCTTAATCATAACCTGGGGCAGGGTAGTTTTCTCAGTTGATCCAAGTGCACAGCGAATAGCATCAAAGAAGTCCTTCCGAGACAAAAAGACAATGATGGTTCCCATAATCATAAAGACAGGCATTCATTATCTCCCAGAAGTAAAAACCCAATAAGTCAAAACCTATGAAGGAGACTTACAAAAAAACTGGGGCATCCCGCTGACTATAATCACAAAAGAAACAGTTCAGGCAAAAAGACAGGGATAACAAAATCAAAAAGAAAAGAGGTACTACAAACCCTCAACAGAAAAGGGAAATGACTGCCTATTCTAAACTGCCAAAATCCGAACCATCACCGAAATATCAGGACAAAGACTCAAACAAGGTCTAACGCACGATCAACTGAGTTTAGGTTTGAAGAACATCACGAAGAGCGGGTGGGTACAAATACATTTTGAGCCTTATCCTTTGTTTCTTAAACCGTGAACCAGGCCACGTTATAACCCTCAAAAGTCCTAGCTGAAGCATGGGTTAGTTCGAAAGCATACTGTTACGAAAGGTATCCTGACTCCTTAAGGCTTGCGGTAAAATAACGAGTTGACATTACAGTTTACAAAAAATTCACTTGTTTTTAGGAAAAAAATGCATTTTCAAAAACTTCAAGACAGACATAAGCTTTGCATTTCTGATATAACATTGCTTGCATATGAGTATTTGTTTGAACAACATAGAAGTTCGCACGAAGAATATCTAGTGAACAAAATCACTTCCAACCAAGGGGCAGACATGATCGAAGTCCGTCATCTGGGGCAGTTAAGTCAAGATTCGGAGAATCTCTCTAATGCCAAATACCAGGGGCAAGTCTCCATCTGGATCACTTGGGGCATTAGACATGAATTCCATCAACGAATCATGCATGATCGAACGAAGATCTTCTGGTAGCATGGCAACACGACACTAAAGACAGTGACAACTCCCTACATCCTGAGAGTATGGACATAGTCGAAAAAAATACTGCGCATAATCAAAGACCCGCTAGGTTGACACACCTAGGAAAAAATAAGGGCTTCTCGGCGAACCAAAAGGGTTCGGGCAAAAATAAGGGATGAAAATTAAAAAAAAATCTGTACACCCGGCAAGTCGAAAACCTGAAAAGGCGGCTTGGGAAAAAATGGGTATCCTGGTGGACTGAAAACCCGAAAGGGCGGTCCAGGCAAAAGTTAGGGATCAAAGCGTACGACTATGTCCCGGCATCTCGTCACTCGCCTACCAGAAAAAGATTTGTCAATCGACAGTCATCAAACACCTCCACAGGTATCTTCTCCCGCAGAAACTGGGGCAATACAAATTGTATAAGCGATCTGGTTGCTTTGTCCACCGAGGTGCCAAGGTATGTTCAGCTGAAGAATGTAACCAAGATATCTCCACTCCCCGTAGAGTAAGACTAGAATCAGCAATACTCTCCCGAGCAGAATTGGTCTCCCATAAGCCCTACAAGGCACAATATCCCTAGCAAGTCGGCGTTACTCGCCCCAAGCAGAGTTAGCCCACTGTCAGCCTTATGGAAGTTGGGTATTCCCAGAAGATCTCAATATTCCCCAGCGGAGTATACAGATATTCCTCTACAAGCATCCCCGGCAGTCTTAATCTAAGATTGTTCCCCGGCGGAATACCAGACACTACAAGTGGAGCCACTTCCCCAGTGCAATCTCAAAAGTTTCCCCAGGAAAGTTGAATCAATCTCCCCAGTAGGAAGCTTATCCCCAGTAGATTCTGGAAGCTTATCCCCTGCAGGATACGAACGCTCTCCCCGGCTTTATTCAAAGGTTATGCTCCACCAGAGCTTATAATTGGGTTATCCTCAGCTAAAAGCCACGGAAAGATTGCCCTCGGCGAAGTTCTTCCTATCCCCAGCGGAGTTCATCAAATCTTCCGATAGAGCTCAACAATGGTATTCCCAGCGGAGTTATCATCAACATCTCAGCAAAGTAACTCTCTTTCCCCACAGAGTTCACTCCCCGCAGAGTAATCTATTCGCCAAGTTATTCCCCAACGGAGTCATCTCCTCCTACCGGTTTATACTTACAACCGTCATCCCCAGCGGAAACAAAAAATTCTTCTCCTCAAACATCAGCCCAGGATTTGACTCCCCGGCATTCGTCAAGGATTTATTTTCCTAGACAAAAATACAGTCATAAAAATCACATCTTCATACATTATAGCATGCACATACGCATCATGGACATACAATCTCATTTATTCTGAGAACATCACGCATGTCATACATCATGACATTGCATACAACTAACGTTTTGTCCTTTCAGGACAAAGGTCAATACAAAGATAATTACTATCAACTGTCGCAATTCCAGATCCGATTCTTGTATCCTGCCAGGGCGTATCTGTTGACGACTATTTTCCGGACTCGATTCCAGTATCCTGCCAGGGCACGTCTGAAAAGTTTGAAGATCTGATTCCTGTATCCTGCCAGGGTGTATCTGTTGACGACTATTTTCCGGACTCGATTCCTGTATCCTGCCAGGGCACGTCTGAAGAGTTTAAAGATCAGATTCCTGTATCCTGCCAGGGTGTATCTGTTGACGACTATTTTCCGGACTCGATTCCTGTATCCAACCAGGGCACGTCTGAAGAGTTTGAAGATCCGATTCCTGTATCCAGCCAGGGCGTATCTGTTGACGACTATTTTCCGGACTCGATTCCTGTATCCTGCTAGGGCACGTCTGAAGAGTTTGTAGATTCGACGCCTGCAACCAGCCAGGGCACATCTACATAAAGAATTTGAAGACCAACCCCTGTAACAGGCCAGGTAATTATTTTCTTTCTCAGGTACGCAAGTTCTTGCTAAGGAATCTCTTACGCGATCGACACCCAGATGGCATCTATAAGCCCATCCACATACCGACAGTCTCCAAATGGCATCCATAAGCCCATTCCCGACAAGGTTCTGTCACACTTCCAGATGGCGTCTATAAGCCCATCTTCCTATCCATCATTCCTCTAAATGGCATATGTAAGCCCGTTCCCTACATCACACTGCTGACACTCTATTATATGAGTGCAAATTTCTGGGCACTCTAGTGTTCAATCATCTTCCACCTTCGGATTACGAAAGGCATCTACAAGCCAATCTACATCCTCAGGTCTAAGAAGATTGAACAGGGGCAACTGTTGTACCCCAAAATTTGCCCTCCCATATTCTTCAAGATTTGGCAAGATCAAGCTTCAAAGTCTCTCAAGGGTTGCACAGTCCAATTGCCTCATAACACAGTCAAAATTAGGGTTTTGGTTCTTGCAAATAAATTGAGGTTTTCAAGGGTCCAATCAAGTCCCATATGCCTATATACATTGTCAAGTATCCATATGTCAAGTTTCAAGACTCACAGCATTAAGTTGCACAGTCAAAAACCCTAAATGCTCCACAGTCAATTGCAGGGGCAAAATGGTCATTTGACAGTCAAAAGTCAAAAAATTTGGTCAACATATCATTTTGAAGCCACAATCATCATTTGATCAATTCTTGATCATGATTCCACAAGCATGGCTCAAAAAGTCTCAAGATGTCAAAAGTTTCTATTTTTAGACAGCTGAAAAGTCAACTGCAAATTGACCAAGGCATAACTTCTTCATGGTTTATCAGAAAAATCCCATACAATGCTCATTTTGAAGGGGGTGACATTTCCTACAACTCATCTTCACACTCCAAGTCCAAGAAATGCTCTCACAAAAAGTTATCGATTTAAATATTATAGGTCATTTTCAAAAGTCAACAAAAAGGCACTTTAAGTCAAAGACCATAACTTGATATTGGTAAATCAAAATGACATGGGACAAAAGGCATTGGTTAGAGGACTTCAAGACCTTTCCAAAATGTCTAAGAACATGTTCATAGCTTCAAAATTGAGCAAGATATGCATTGGAGAAGTTGGGAAAGTTTTAGGAACTTTCAAAAGTCAACTTTGCCTAAAAAGCTTCAATTTTGCTAATGGGCCTCAAATTCTTTCTTGAATCATTACCCAAAGCATATGCACGACCCATTGAGCTCAAAATAATTTATTTTCTTATTTTTAATTAATTAATTGAATTTATATTTATATTAATTCATTTAATTGTTTTTAATTATAGGAAAATTAAAAAAGATATGTTTTGGATCTTTTGGTGGAGCAAATCTGATCAGGGAAAGCTGGCAAAGTCGTTTCTCAATCAAACAAGGAAAATCATCCATAATTGGCAAGGTTTTCATGGAAAAATATTGCATATTACATGATTGAAAATCAAGGATTTGAAACATTAATTCATGGACTTTTGGGCCAAGGTTTTGACCTAAATTCGTTCACATAAAAAGGCATAAGCTAACCCTAAAGCTGAACACACGTAAAAGCGGCTGCAACCACATAATCACTTTGCAAAATTTCAATAAAAACTTGAAAACTGAAATCCTATTTGCAGTACAATTCAAGGCCTAAAATCGTTTCTAATACGTTGCTGACATTACCAGGAAGCTATTACTATCAAGAACAAGCTCTCATACCCAGGGAAACGGTAAAACAAAGTCATGGTTTGATCAAATATGTTCATAATCGAAATCTAATTTCCATGCATCATTGACATGTTTTGTTTGTTGATTTGTATTGCTGACGCCTTCCTGAAACTTTTGATATAGTTTAATTGCACTGAAACTCACAGGATCACAATTCACCATGAATGGATTTTAGGGTTTTCGTATTCTCAAAATAGGGATTTCTTGTAGAGGAAAAATCAGGCCCTGAGACCTATGCAGTTGAATTCAGGAGCTCAGTACGAGTTGAATGGCAACCTCGTGCTCAATTTATATCATCTGTGGGCGTAATCGTTATTTCTTGGCACTTTCACTTAGTGGGGGTTTAAAACCCCCGCTATCTTATTTATATTTGCAGGAAAGAGATGAAGAAGACGATAGGTGGCACGGTGTGACTGGAGCATTCAAATATGTGGCGCGCGCTTTTGTATTCCCAGTATAATTGGCACTTTACATATATTATGTTTCTTTATTATTATGTTAACAAACGCGCTTGGTAGCTCAGATGGTGGAGGACGTGCATGGCAGGCATTGGGACCTGGGTTCGATTCCCAGGTCCCCCCACATAATTCATAATTTTTGTTTTAACATATTCTAGTGCAGCGTTCCTTCCAAGGCCCACCATGCATACTCACGCTTAAGCCTGCCAAGTGGACATGAGATCAATCCAGTGGCCACAGAATGAAATCCAGGGTGTACCCCAGTCAAACAGCATATGCATGATCCCTGAAAAGTCAACAAGGCCTTTGTGTCAATGGGCCTGAATTGCTTCAAGAACCTCCACATGGGCCAGACACCCCCCTTGGTTTGTATATTTAATTTAATTTTCTTTTCTTTGAATTTCTTTTAATTGCTTTAATTATTATTATTATTTCACCTCAAATTAATTTTCCTAATAAAAATCAGAAATCAAAAAAATTGTAAATATATTTAGTTATTATTAATTTCACCACTAACCTATTTTTTGTAAATAAATGACTAATAATTAATTTAGTTTAATTTAGGTTTTAAATTTTAATCTTTTTTCTTAATAAATAAAATTACATAGAATTAGGTTTTTGACAATTTTTTTTTCTTAGTTAATTATTTTCATCATTATTTATTATTATTAATTACTATTATTTTTGTAAATAAACATGTAAATTAATTAATTAGCTTAAATTAGGTTAACTTTAATATTTTTCATTAATAATTAAAATAAACTTAGAATTAGGGTTTTCTCTTGATTTTATTTTCTTATTTTCATTAAATACAAAAAACATAAAAAACACTTTTCTTTAATTAAATAATTAATTAGGCTTTAATTTAATTCAATTTCAAGCAAAGGGTCAAAACCCTCGGACGTCCTGATTTTAATTCTTTTCGCGCACTATTTTTTCTTATTGATTATTATGTAACTGCTTTCCGGATGTAATAGTAATTAGGTTTATTGCCTTTATTTACTTTCCGCATCTTTTATCAAAAACGGGTCTTTGTATTTTGGCGATGTATAGACCCGCGCCTTGTAATAGCGTAGCTTTTATCTTTCTGTATTTAATTTTCCGCACTCCTAAATTCTAAATTGCATGAAAGAATGTATGATAATTAAAAATAACTCGTAGCTCACAATGCCATGATCAAAGATAAATATTAATATGAAAACAACACACAATGCACACACCACTTCTAGGGTACGCCTCACTCGTTGCCTTCGAAACGTGGTCGTCAAGTATGGGACGTTTTAGCGGTCGCTCTTATGTCCAAGATCCAGTTGCCTCGAAACAGTTGCCTCGAAACAGTTGCCTCGAAACGGTTGCCTCGAATTAAAAAAGGATCTAGGACATTAGGGTTACTTCTAAGGTGTCCTAACTATTGCTTCGGTGACCACGCTGTCCCTAAAATCGAATTGACCCGAACACCTCCAATGGTGGTGCTACCTACCTCTCAATGGTGGGATGGCACTACCTTAAGGACTTTTACACTGCCTAATTCCTTAGGGTAGGTAGATGACTCATGGATACTTGCTCTCTTCAAAAACAAATCCAAAAACTTTTCACACTGACACTTTCAAAAAGCTTTCAAAACAAATGTTTCAAACACTCTTGAGGACAGATACAAGAGTCATTCAGAAATCTTTCAATGAAACTTTTTCAAACCCACTCACATTTTGAAAAGCAAACATCATTTTGAAAACATAAGAGCAAGAATCTAAGAGCCCATGGATAACCATGGATAGAAAGGGTGCTAACACCTTCCCTTTCTATAAATCTACCTCCCGAACCGAGAAACATTCTCAAAAAAGGAATTTTGCTGTGCTTTTGTCCTTTCCATGTTGGAGAAAATAAAAGACGGTGGCGACTCTTGCTTCCGCGACATTTCGCGAACCAGCTAAAAACAGTCAGTTCTATTTCCACCGATCACACCTGGTAATCAAGCGCATCATTCTTCCTCAAAGTGATCCCAGGGGAAAATGGACCCCTACGTACGAAGGGCCATTTGTGGTTAAACATGTCTTCTCAGGAGGAGCTATGATTCTAACCACCATGGATGGTGACGACCTTCCTCACCCCGCCAATGCAGACATAGTAAAAAGATACTACGCATGATAAAAGACCCGCTAGGTTGACATACCTAGGCAAAAATAAGGGCTTCCCGGCGAACCAAAAGGGTTCGGGCAAAAATGAGGGATGAAATGAAAAAAAATATGTACACCCGGCAAGTCGAAAACCTGAAAAGGCGGCTTGGGCAAAAATGGGTATCCCGGTGGACTGAAAACCCGAAAGGGCGGTCCAGGAAAAAGTTAGGGATTAAAGCATAATACTATGTCTCATTGGATCACCTTGTATCCAGAATCCGGTATCAACTATCAGGTTCAGACGGCATCAATCAATCAGCTTCATCTTCAACTGAGCAGCAAAATGATGAGACGCTTGAAGACATAAAGGCGATAGCAGAGTTGGAACCCAGTGGGACATTTTCACATAGCTGTTTTGTTTTCCTTTGTACAACTTGTATAAACTCTATTCTGTTCAGCGGTGTTCTCTTACTAGGACGTCAGCCTCTTGTACATAAACGCATATTTACAGGCAAATTCAAAAATCAATACAAATTCACTTTTCAGACCAATTGCCAATTGTTTTTTCCTTTTTCTGTTTGGTTTTGTAAAGAACGTCCAATGTTCAATTGTGATACATGCATTTGACACTAATTGCTAACTCATAAATATTTGAATACGAAACAAAGGACTAATTACAGGTAACATCAGAAACAGGGGCAATAATGAGTTGTCTAAAGCAATCTAATTGCTCTGTCCACCAAGGTACCAAGGTAGGTTCAGCTGAAGAACGTAACCAGGATATCTTCACTCCCCGCAGAGTAAAACAAGATTCAACAATACTCCCTGAGCAGAGTTGGTCTCCCAATAAGCCCTACAAGGCACAGTGTCTCCAGCAAGTCAACAACACTCTCCCCACGCAGGGTTAGCCTACTATCAACCTTAAGGAAGTTGGGTATCCCCAGAAAATCTCAACATTCCCCAGCGGAGTATGCAGACAAGCATCCCCGGCAGTCTTGATCTAAGATTGTTCCTCGGAGGAATACAAGACACCCCAGTGGAGCCATTCCCCAGTACAGTTTCCAAAGTCTCCCCAGGAGAGTTGGATCAATGTCCCCAGTAGGAAGCTTATCCCCAGTAGATTCTGAAAGCTTACCCCTGCAGAGCACGAACGCGTCTCCCGGGCTTTATTCAAGGTTATTCTCCACCGGAGCTTATAAATGGGTTATCCTCAGCTGAAAACCACGGAAAGATCGTCCTCGGCGAAGTTCTTCCTATCCCCCAGCGGAGTTCATCAATTCCCCAACATAACATATCAACGGTATCCCCAGCGGAGTTATCATCAAACCTCAGCGAAGTATCTCTTCCCACAGAGTATTCCCCGCAGAGTAACCTCTTCATCAAGTTTATTCCCCAACGGATTCATCTTCTCCTACCGATTTATTCTTGCAATCCTCATCCCCAGCGGAAACGAAGAACTTCACTCTTCAGCATCAGCCCAGGATTCAACTTCCCGGCATTCGTCAAGGATTTATTTTCCTAGACGAAAATACATTCATAAACATATCACATTTCATACATCCTGCTTACATACACAATGCATGCACATACGCATCATAACACACAATCTCATTTCTCCCTGAGAACATCATGACATCATGCTTTTCATACATCATGACATTGCATACAACTGATGTTTTACCTTTTCAGAAAAAAGTCAATCCAAAGATAATTACTATCAACTGTCGCAATTCCAGATTCGATACCTGTATCTTGCCAGGGCATATCTGTGAGTGATTATTTCCATATTCGATTCCTGTATCCAGCCAGGGCACGTCTGAAGAGTTTGAAGATTCGATTCCTGTATCTAGCCAGGGCATATCTGTTGACGATTAATTCAAGATTCGAATCCTGTATCCACCCAGGGCACGTCTGAAGAGTTTGAAGATTCAATTCCTGTAACCAGCCAGGGCATATCTATTGACGACTATTTCCAGATTCGATTCCTGTATCCAGCCAGGGCACGTCTGAAGAGTTTGAAGATTCGATTCCTGTATCCAGTCAGGGCATGTCTGTTGACGACTATTTCCAAATTCGATTCCTGTATCCAGCCAGGGCACGTCTGAAGAGTTTCTAGATTCGATTCCCGTATCAAGCCAGGGCACGTCTGAAGAATTCCGGACTCGATTCCTGTATCCAGCCAGGACACGTCTGAAGAGTTTGAAGATTCGATTCCTGTATCCAGCCAGGGCATATCTGTTGACGACTAATTCCAGATTCGATTCCTGTATCCAGCCAGGGCACGTCTGAAGAGTTTGAAGATTCGATTCCTGTATCCAGCCAGGGCATATCTGTTGACGAATAATTCCAGATTCGATTCATGTATCCAGCCAGGGCACGTCTGAAGAGTTTGAAGATTCGATTCCTGTATCCAGCCAGGGCAAATCTGTTGACGACTATTTCCAGATTCGATTCCTGTATCCAGCCAGGGCACGTCTAAAGAGTTTGAAGATTCGATTCCTGTATCCATCCAGGGCATATCTGTTGACGACTATTTCCGGACTCGATTCCTGTATCCTGCCAGGGCACGTCTGAAGAGTTTGAAGATTCGATTCCTGTATCCAGCCAGGGCAATATGTTGACGAATAATTCCATATTCGATTCCTGTATCCAGCCAGGGCACGTCTGAAGAGTTTGAAGATTCTTTTCCTGTATCCAGCCAGGGCAAATCTGTTGACGACTATTTCCAGATTCGATTCCTGTATCCAGCCAGGGCACGTCTGAAGAGTTTGAAGATCTGATTCCTGTATCCAGCCAGGGCGTATCTGTTGACGACTATTTCCGAACTCGATTCCTGTATCCTGCCAGGGCACGTCTGAAGAGTTTCCAAATTCGATTCTTGTATCCAGCCAGGGCACGTCTGAAGAATTCCGGACTCGATTCCTATATCCAGCCAGGGCACGTCTGAAGAGTTTGAAGATTCGATTCCTGTATCCAGCCAGGGCATATCTGTTAACGACTAATTCCAGATTCGATTCCTGTATCCAGCCAGGGCACGTCTGAAGAGTTTGAAGATTCGATTCCTGTATCCAGCCAGGGCATATCTGTTGACGACTATTTCCGGACTCGATTCCTGTATCCAGCCAGGGAACGTATGAAGAGTTTGAAGATTCGATTCCTGTATCCAGCCAGGGCATATCTGTTGACGACTATTTCTGGAATCGATTCCTGTATCCTTCCAGGGCACGTCTGAAGAGTTTGAAGATTCGATTCCTGTATCCAGCCAGGGCGTATCTGTTGATGACTATTTCCGGACTCGATTCCTGTATCCAGCCAAGGCACGTCTGAAGAGTTTGAATATTCGATTCCTGTATCCATCCAGAGCATATATGTTGATGACTATTTCCGGACTCGATTCCTGTATCCTGCCAGGGCACGTCTGAAGAGTTTAAAGATCTGATTCCTGTATCCAGCCAGGGCGTATCTGTTGACGACTATTTCTGGACTCGATTCCTGTATCCAGCCAGGGCACGTCTGAAGAGTTTCCAGATTCGATTCATGTATCCAGCCAGGGCATATCTGTTGACGACTAATTCTACATTCGATTCCTGTATCTAGCCAGGGCACATCTGTGAGCAACCAATTGTAGATTTGACACCTGTATCTAGCCAGGGCACGTCTGCATGAAGAGTTTGAAGATCAACCCCTGTAACAGGCCAGGTAATTATCTTTCTTTCTCAGGTACTCCAGTTCTCGCTAAGGAATCTCTTACGCGATCGACACCTAGATGGCATCTATAAGCCCATCCACTTACCAACAGTTCCAAATGGCATCTATAAGCCCATTCCCGGCAAGGTTTTGTCACACCTCCAGATGGCATCTATAAGCCCATCCTCATATCCACCATCTCTCCAAATGGCATCTGTAAGCCCATTCCCGCTGTCACACTGCTGATACTCTACTATGTGAGTGCAAATTTCTGGGCACTCTAGTGTTCAATCATCTTCCACCCTCGGATCACGAAAGGCACACAAGCCAATCTACATCCTCAGGTCTAAGAAGATTGAACAGGGGCAACTGTTGTACCCAAAAATTTTCCCTCCCATATTCTTCAGAGTTTTGACAAGCATCACCTCAAATGGTCCAAAGTCTACTCAAGGGCTACATAGTCAACCATCCTCCTAAGCCAGTCAAAATTAGGGTTTTGGTTCTTGCAAGGAAGTTGAGATTTTCAAGGGCTCAAACAAGTACCATATGCTCATATACATTGTCAAGCACCTACATGTCAAGTTTCAAGGCTCACAAGGTCAAGTTGCACAGTCAAAAACCCTAATTGTTTCACAGTCAACTATAGGGGCAAAATGGTCATTTGGCAGTCAAAAGTCAAAATTTTTGGTCAACATCTTATTTTGAAGCCACAATCATCATTTGATCAAGTCTTGATCATGATTCCACAAGCATGGCTCAAAAATCATCAAGATGCAAAAGTTTCTATTTTTGGACACCTGAAAAGTCAACTGTAACTTGACCAAGGCATAACTTTTTCATGGTTCATCATAAAAATCCCATCCAATGCTCATCTTGAAGGGGAGGACATTTCCTACAATTCATCTTCACATTCCAAGTCCAAGAAATGCTCTCACAAGAAGTTATCAATTTCAACATTATAGGTCATTTTCAAAAGTCAACAAAAAGGCACTTTAAGTCAAAGACCATAACTTGATATTGGTAAATCAAAATGACATTGGACCAAATACATTGGTTAGAGGACTTCAAGACCTTTCCAAAATGTCCAAGAACATGTTCATAGCTTCAAAATTGAGCAAGATATGCATTGGAGAAGTTGGGAAATTTTTGTGAAATGGCCAAAGTCAACTATCCTTGAAATTTCATTTTTGACAAAAAGGGCCCACTCTTTTCACTTGGTTCAGCTTGGCCATGCCTCCCACGTGTCCCACAATTTATTTCAAGATTAAAAATTAATTTTTCCATTTTTACTTAATTTTATTTGATTTAATTCATTTTAAATCTTTAAAATTCAAATAAAAATCAAGAAAATTAATGGAAGGATATTTTGTGGCTTGAATAGCTTTGATACACCATGAAGTACTTACCAAACTCGTGCAAGACCTATTCCAAGCATAGAAATTCAAAATTGAAGCAAATATGGCAAGTGGTTTAATGGTGTTCATGGCAAAATCAAAACTTCAATGCAAAGGCTTAATGTCCATTATTCTGATTGATTCACATTACAAAACACATGTGCAAGCCTTCCATATGGCACACACGACCTAGAACACTCAAAAACGGCAAAATAAATTTCAAGTTTTCAAAGAAAAAGTGAGAAACTGAAAACCTATTTGCAGCGCAATTCAAAGCCTCTTTTGGATTCAAATAGCTTGCCTGAATCTCCAGGAGTCTATTGCTATAAAAAACGAGCCCTAACACCATCAGAATCAAAGCACACAACTCATACGGTTTGCATATATTTCCAAATCTACATATCATATTCCATGCGCTTTTAATATATTCTCTTGATTGATTTGTGTTGCTGACATCTTCCCAAAGCTTTTGGCATTGTTCAATTTCATTATCCTGTACAGAATCACGATTTGCCATTAAAACACTTTAGGGTTTTCAAGGTTTAGAATTGGGGGTTTTGCTATACTATAAAATCAGGACTCCAAACCTATATGGTCAAACTCAGCATGATGAGACGAACAAGATGGACCTATCGCGCCCTTTTTATGTTATCCCTATTTCTATTCGCTATTTTCTGTCATTGCATTTAGTGGGGGTTAAAAACCCCCGCTATCTTGTTTCTTTTTGCAGGTATGAAGAAGACGACGATGACGTGTTTACATATATCTGATTGATTTGAATAAGGGTGCGCGTATTTTTTTTAGTTCCAGCGTGTATTGTTGCTTTTGTATATCATTTTGATTATCCATTATATTGACAAACGCACGCAGATGGTGGAGTGGTTGGTGATGTGTTGGTCCACCACTGGGACCTGGGTTCGATTCCCAGGTCCCCCATAATTCCAATGCTATTTTTTCCAATATGTTCTTGTGCAGATTCCCAAGCGCTGGACACCATAAGCCTTACACATCCAACGTGCCATGTGTCATCAGTGCAGATCCAAAGGACAAAAAGTGAGGAATACCATGCTCAGGAGTCAACAGCGCTCCACTCAGTCCAAAAAGTCAAACAAGCTGAAGGTTCAAATGGGCCAAGATTCAACAACGCACCCTCCTTCCTGGCCAAATACCCCCTTCCATTGGTTTATTCTTTTCCTTTCATTTTTTATTTTCCAATTTAATTCCTAACCTTTTTTATTTTATTTCTTATTAATATAATTAACCAACTAATATTTTCATTAAAAAAAAATAGAACTAACATCATTATTATTATTATTATTATTATTTTATTTTGTAAATAAATATTAACCAATAAATAGTTTAATTAGGCAATTTTAATTTCTTTTCTTAATAATTAAAATAGATTTAGAATTAGGTAAAATTAACTTTTAATTTTATTTCTTTTTATTTTATTTCATAAAAAACATAAAAAACACAAAAAATATATTTTCTTTTAATTAAATTAATTAATTAGTCATTAGTCAGTTTTAATTTCATTTTAATTACAAAAAGACAAAAAAAAATCAATTTCTTTTCTAAAAAATGGTCAACACCCTTAAGACATTCCCGATTCTTTCTTTCGCGCGCATTTTAGTTTTAATTCCTTATTTTTGATTATTATGTAACTGCTTCTGGATGTAATAGTAATTAGGAATTTTACTGCTTTATTTCTCGCACTTTATTTTACCAAAAACGGGTCTTTGTATTTTTGGCGATGTATAGACCCGCGCCTTGTAATAGCGAAGGATTTATGTTTCCGCAATTTACTTTCCGCACCCCCTAACTGTTAAATGCATGAAAGAATGTATGGTAAATAAAAACAACTCGTAGCTCACAAATAACAAAGACAAACATTAACTGAATTGACCCGAACAGTTGCCTCGGATAAAAAAGGATCTAGGACATTAGAGTTACTTCTAAGATATCCTACCATTGCTTCGGTGACCACACTGTCCCGATAATCGAATTGACCCGAACACCTCTAACGATGGTGCTACCTATCTCTCAATGGTGGGATAGCACTATCTAAATGACACTTACACAGCTTAATTCCTTAGGGTAGGTAGATGACTCATGGGTACTTGCTCTTTTCAAAAACAAACAAAATACTTTTCACACCTTACACTTTCAAAAAAATTTTCAAACAATACTTCATACACTCTTGAGGACTGATACAAGAGTTACCTAGAAGTCTTCAAACGAACTTTTTTTCAAACCCACACACACTTGAAAAGCAAACAAATTTTGAAAACATAAGAGCAAGTATCTAAGAGCCCATGGATAACCATGGATAGAAAGGGTGCTAACACCTTCCCTTTCTATAAATCTACCTCCCGAACCGAGAAACATTCTCAAAAAAGGAATTTTGTTGTGCTTTTGTCCTTTCCATGTTGGAGAAAATAAAAGACGGTGGCGACTCTTGCTTCCGCGACATTTCGCGAACCAGCTAAAAACCGTCAGTTCTATTTCCACCGATCACAAGGGGCTATGACCCAGTTGACATGGTGAGCTTGATTCTTGTGGAAAGACATCCACCGTTGCAAAGTTCTCCAATCAAAGATCGAAGTTCAACCTCTAACATTCTCTTGTGTTTACCCCAAGAGATCCTTGAAAGCATGCATCCACATATCATGCATCGCATCATAACAGTTTTTCCTTTTCAGGTTTCCTTACTCTCCTACTGTTTATTTCAGTAAGATATGGCTCTAGAAAGGGCTGTCAAAGATATCCAGGATCAAAATGCTCAGCTTCAGGAAATGTTCTTGAACATGTCCCTGGGGCAAGAAGAAGTGAAAGCTCTCCTCACAAAGGGCTTGGTCTAGGAGAATTCAAACAATTCCAGGAGTGATCAGTTGGGGGAACTGCAGTTTGATTTGGCAACATTGAGGATCCAAGTGATGGGACAGCTGGTGGGCCAGATGGCTCTCATCCAGGACTTGGCTCAAAGACAAGAGGAACTCAGAGTTCTCGTCAACCAACTGCTTTGGGACAACCAACTGGGGCAGACATCTGAGGTTGAAGAGCAAGTCACCACTCACCCCCTTCCAGACAAGAAGACAAGGGGAAGGCTCCTCTACTTGCTTCAGGGTCACAAGCCCAGCAACAACCTCGCCAGCGTCAACGGGGTAATCAGCATAAGCAAAATACGTCGGGGAGACAGTTCACTGAGACTGACATACCGTCATCTCTAATACTGGAACGCTTGTTGGAGGTCAATCTGACTGCTCTGAGGGATCCTATTCGGAAGCCCAATACCTTCGCTCCTAACTATCATCCCGACACATTTTATGTATACCACTCCTATAGCCCGGGACATGACACCGACGATTGTTGGGCCTTGAAGAACAAGATTCAAGATCTGATTGACATTGGAGTGCTGAGGTTCATGCCAGAAGGTGAGATGAAAATCTTCCGTTAAGAATTTCTCCACCTAAAGTGACAAAGCTCAAACTGAGAGACTTTTGTTTCATTTGGATTTTCAAGTTGTAATCTCTTTGTTATTCAAACAATTATCTATTAATGTCAAACTTTGTTTCATTAATGCATTGCATATGTTTGTCTTGAATTCATCCATTCGTTTTCACTACTCTTGTGCTTTCTTTATGACATTTAACTCTTGATAAAAAGTTGCAAGCCTTTAGAGGGAGGATGACGAAACAATACCATAATCTCATACAGTATGCTTGTAGACAGACCATGCTGATGATGTATAGGCATTTCTTTCAATTCCCAAACACTGGAGTTATAAGGAAGATAATCCCTAGTCAACCCCTTCGAGCCAAAGAAGTGGGAGTTTTCTGTTCTAAACAAATCGAAACCTTTGATTTAAACCTGGGGCAGGGTAGTCTCTCAGTTAATCCAAAAAAGGTGCGCATTGAAGTCGCAAACTCTCAGTTCGTAATACAACGAACGACATCAAAAGAAAAAGAGAAAAGCATTCCTCTGGAATCAAAAGACAGTGATGGTTCCTTATCTCATAGGCAGTCATTATCTCTCAAAAAAAAAAAGAAAAATCCCACTGAGCCAAAACCTACAAAGGAAGCTTAAGAAAGCTGGGGCATCCCGCTGACTGTAATCTCGAAAACAGGAACAGTCAGGCAAAAGTTAGGGATAACAAATCAAAAGAAAGAGGTCATTATAAATCCTCAACAACATGAAAAATGTTGCAAAAGAAAAAGGAGATGATGACTGTCTCCAAAAATTCAACTGGGGAACCATCACCCAAAAGTCATTCCAAATTCGAATAGAGGGCGACACACAATTAACTGAGTTTAGGATTGAAGAACATCACGAAGAGCGGGGGGGTACAAATATACTTTGAGCCTTTATCCTTTGTTTCTTAAACCGTGAACCGAGCCACGTTACAACCCTTCAAAATTCCTAATTGAAGCATGAGTTTGTTCGAAAGCATACTGTTACAAAAGGTATCCTGACTCCTGTAAGGCCTTGCTCTAAATCTTGTGTTGAATTTGTCTTATAAAAAGTTTTCTGCTAAAAAACGCATTTTTCAAAACTTCGAGACAAGCATAAACTTTGCATTATTTGAATATCGTTGTTTACACATGGTTATTTGTTTGACAGCGAAGAAATTCATACAGCGAATGTTCGGGGAAACGAAAACTCTCTCAGTGAACAAAGTCACTTCAAAAAGGATGAAACTTCCGTTGCAAATCTCCTATCAACAAGGGGCATGACATGTCACTATCCAGCACACCTGGGACAGTCCGGTCAAGGTTTCAACAGATCTTTCAAAGTTCAGTTAACCTGGGGCAGTCCAGTCAAGATTTCAACAAATCTCTCAAAAGTTCAGTGAACTTGGGGCAAGTCTCCTTCATCATCACTTGGGGCATTCGAATGTCAAAAGTGTTCAACATTTCCTTCACCACCTGTTGGAAAATACAGTTTCAGATACGCTCCAGACACGGTAGCCATTCTGTCACTCATTCAGATCCTAGTTACAGTTTCAGATACACTCCAGACACGGAAGTCATTCTGCTACTCATACAGATCTCAACTCCAAGATACAGTTTCAGATACGCTCCAGACACGGTAGCCATTCTGTCACTCATTCAGATCCTAGTTACAGTTTCAGATACACTCCATACACGGAAGTCATTTTGCTACTCATACAGATCTCAACTCCAAGATACAGTTTCAGATACGCTCCAAACACGGTAGCCATTTTGTCACTCATTCAGATCCTAGTTACAGTTTCAGATACACTCCAGACACGGAAGTCATTCTGCTACTCATACAGATCTCAACTCCAAGATACAGTTTCAGATACGCTCCAAACACGGTAGCCATTCTGTCACTCATTCAGATCCTAGTTACAGTTTCAGATACACTCCAGACACGGAAGTCATTCTGCTACTCATACAGATCTCAACTCCAAGATACAGTTTCAGATATGCTCCAAACACGGTAGCCATTCTCTCACTCATTCAGATCCTAGTTACAGTTTCAGATACACTCCAAGATACGGAAGTCATTCTGCTACTCATACAGATCTCACCTCCAAGATACGGAAGTCATTCTGCTACTCATACAGATCTCACCTCCAAGATACAGTTTCAGATACGCTCCAGACACGGTAGCCATTCTGTCACTCATTCACAATATCAGACCACCGCGAAGCCTGGATTACAACCAGATAGCAGTTAACGGTTAACAACATGAAGGGACTCCTTCATCATCACTTGGGGCATTCGAATGTCAAAAGTGTCTAACAATTCCTTTATCACCTGCTGGAAGTTACAACCACCAACAGAATAACGGACAATTGAAGCTCCTAAAAATCTGTTTCTCTCAAGAATGAAGATTCTCATCCTTAAAACCTCAGAAGATTGGTATACTCCCAGTTTCTGACCGTTAACAGCATGAAGATTCTCATCATCTCAGAAGATTGGTATACTCCTAATTTCTGACACTCAAGAGGGAAGACTCTCATCCTTAAAACCTCAGAAGATTGGTATACTCCCAGTTTCTGACCGTTAACAGCATGAAGATTCTCATCACCTCAAAAGATTGGTATACTCCTAATTTCTGACTCCCAACAGAATGAAGATTCTCATTCTCGAAGTGGCGTATTTCTTAAGTTCCAGATTAATACCTGTAGCAAGCCAGGAAAATATCTGTGGACGACTGATTGTGGATCAACACCTGTAACAAGCCAGGAAACCATCTACATGAAGAGATTGAAGATCAACACCTGTAACAAGCCAGGAAAACTATCTTTCTTTCTCAGGTCGGAGATCAATACCTGAAACCAACCAGGACAACTATCTCCCCGACCAACCTTTTCAAGATCCCAGATCAATACCTGCAGCAATCAAAAGATTCTTGCAATCCCCAGCGGAGCTAAATCTTCCAACTATCAATCCCCAAGCAGAATGGAGACTCTCATTCTCAGTTCTTCATAGAGTATTCGAATATTCTCCAGTGAAGATCCCCTCAAGACAGGAATCCCCAGTAGATTGGCATACAACCCAAGCTTCTGATTCCCCAACAGCGGTCCCAGGACTTCTCATTTTCAACGATCAAAGGATTTTCAATCCCCGACAGCAGTCAATATTCTTTTATCTCCTGCCATCCAGGATTCATCTACCTCAGCAAGACAGCTCATCAGCTTACATGCACATTCATCACATTCATATCATAAACATTGATATAACATACATTACATCATGCTTCATGACATTGCATACAACTAACTCTTTACCTTTTCAGGAAAGATCAGTCGACAGACAAAGATCATCATCTTCCGAGATTCTTTCTAGAAATAGTTCAGATGTGACCCAGACATGGCGACATTCTGATACTTATTCCAGATTCACCCAGAGATAGTTCACATGTGACCCAGACATGGCGACATTCTGATACTTATTCCAGATTCATCCAGATGCAGTTTTACACGGACTCATCATCAGGAAACCCTACACCGGTTCCTTCTCCACTTCTCAACTCCTGAAAACAGTTTACGGACGCTTCCCAACAACGGATGCTGCTCTATTGCTTATTTAACTTCAAGACTTCTGAAAACAGTTCACGGGTTCTCCAGTAACGGATGTTAACCTATCGCTTGTTCAGATTCTTCTCAACTTTTAAAAACAGTTTACGGACGCTTCCCAACATGGATGTTGATCTATTGCTTATTCAACTTCAACTCCTGAAAACAGTTTATGGATTCTCCAAACATGGATGTCAATCTATTGCTTGTTCAGACCCCCAGTTCAGAGACGTTCCAAAACATGGATACCTTTCTGATACTCGTCCACTCACCAATGACGTACCGTTCAACAAACATTTCCAGATGGAATCTCTAAGCCCATCCTCCTACCAGCAACTTTCAGATGGCATCTCTAAGCCCATCCCCCGACAAGATTCTGTCACATCCCTAGATGGAATCTCTAAGCCCGTCACCAAATGGCATCTTTAAGCCCATTCCCTCTATCATCACATCACCGAGTGAAAAAATTTTGGGCACTCTAGTGTCCAATCTCCTTTTACCCTCGAGTCGCGAAAGGCAAGCTTGCCAATCTAACTCTTCAGGTTCAAGAAGATTGAACATGGGCAACTGTTGTACCCCAAAATTTGCCCTCCTCTTTTTTCACAAGAAATCATAGCTTCGGGCTTTTCCTGATTTTTCAGATTGGCTCAAGAACCAGTCAAACAGAATTTTTCTTGTCAGTCTAGCCAAATTAGGGTTTTCATGGACTCTGGAACAGTTCAAGCAAATTGTTAGGGTTTGGTTGAGTTTGGCTCAAAGTTTGATCAGACAGGCGTTTCTTTGGTGTTAAGTCAAGAATTAGGGTTTTGCGCGCGCAGTTTCAGAAGAGTTTGAATCCACAATGTTTTAATTGGTTGTTACACTGTTTTGACATTCGTTCAAAATTTCTGTCTAAACATCTGGGATAAAGGCTAAGGCATTTGATTTGAGATGGGATAAAAGCTGAGGTATTTCTGATTGGGAGTTTGCATTGTTTGATTTAATCAGTGAAAAAAAAGGACATGTAGACGTTTGTTGTTTAGCTGTGCAATGCTTTGATTATTCGGAACGCTGGACGTTTATTGATTATTTATCATTTCTGAGTTAGAATAGTTGGGATTTACTTCCAGTTATTATAATTTAAGAAATATGAATAATTAAATAAACAATTGAAGAAGAATTAAAAGGAATATCAATAAAAAGACTTTTATTTATTTTTAATTATTTGTACAAGTGTTATTTAAATACAGTAATTATTTACAAGTATTTATAATAATATTTGTTACAATGATTAAAAGTGAAATAAAATTGCATCCTAAGTTTCCTAAGTCTTCGTCTTCTATTTGCTGCTCCCCATTGCTCAATTGATTTTCATCTGCAAAAACAAAGAAAAGAAAAGAAGTCAGCACAGACGAAAATCAAAAGCAGACAGTTAATTTAAAGACTCATCATTAAAGGTGATTGGCCGGAATCAGTTATTCACCCTCTCTGCAAATCACAAAAATTGCTCTTGGTTCACAAAGAGGGATAGAAATATGTTTTGCAAATTTAAAAAATGCATAAAGCTGCATAGTCAAAGGCAAACTGAATAGCAAACCAAACTGCATAAATTGCAAAGTGAATATGCCAAAACAAGTCACAAGTTTCAAACTAAGCAAACTGAATGTCAAACAAATTGCCCAAGGAAAATTGTCCAAAAGCTATCAAAAGGCTATCCAAAAAGCTGTCAACAAAGTACAAAAGATATGCAGGAAATATGGAAAATATGCAGAGAAAAACTAACAATGCAGCAATATTCAAATTTCACATCATTTCCCAGCCTATCACCTTTTCAGAGCATAGTACAGTTTTAAGCAATAAACAAATGCTTTTTAATCTGTAGAGAGAGAGAAAAAGAGAGGAGAGAAAGGCTTACACCAGGCTTGAGGCTTAGAAAAAAAAGGATATAACAAGTTATCAGAACATAGAAAAAGGAGGCAGAATATCATAAAAAATATAGAAGCCACAAACTGTATCAATAAACAGCCTGCCTCCACAAGCTTCAAACCTCAAAACCAGAAGCATACAAGCCTCAAGCCTTAACCTGCTTCGAACAAACCAGAAGCATACAAGCCTTAAGCCTTACCTGTATCAAAAACAACCAAAAAGACAATACACCACAAACCTGTACCAATACTAAAAAACCAGAAATGGCCACCAAGCCTGCCTATACTGATAAACCTTGAAGCAACAAAACCTGCCTAAGCCAGACCTGTTTCATCATCCTGAAGCATATCAAGCCTAAAGCTTCAACCTACATAAGCCTTAACCTGTAACAAACAAAAGCCAAAGCAAACCTGTCAAGCATGAAGCCTTAACCTGTAACAAACACAAGCCAAGCCTCTAACCTGTTCTAAACCAGATCACACAGTAAGCCTGTAACCAACCTGTGTTCAAACCATAAAACAAACTTCATTCAAACCAGCAAAGCCCAACCAAAAAAAAGCCATACAACCTGTTTCAAACCACAGGCCAGCCTCAGAACTGATTTCCTCATAGGCTACACAAAATCCCAATCTCAGTCAATATCATACAAGCATCTTCAACAAATCGAAACAATAACTGAACCAACAAAGCCCTCAGAGCTGGGCTCATCACAGGGTCTAACAAAAAAACAATATTCAGAATCAATTTCAATACATCATCAACACTCAAAGCCATCAATCAGAGGCAAACAGAAGAAGAGGAAAATAAGAAAACAGGCAAGCAAGCAAGCAATTGAGCAAGCAGTCAGAGCAAGCAAGCATTCAAAAGAGGAAAAGAAGCAAGTGAACTAGGTTTTCGGTATTCATCATGAAACCATAAAAACAAGATACGAAATACCAGTTTTTCCAAGCAAGCTCATCAGCATCACTATTCCCTTGCCTTCAGCTGCCTGAGACACGCCTCCGGTTCGCCTCTCCTCCTCTCCAAGCAACGAACTCCAAAGGTAGTATTTTTCTCCCTCTTTTCACACCTCGCATGGAAAACAACACATAGAATCAATACATAAAAAGATTAAAAACATGCATGAACTGAAACCCTAAAAAGGCGTTAAGTTTGAATCATTACCTTCTTCGAAATCGCCGCCTGCGTGACCATGGAGAGGAGGGAGCGATGATGGCGTTTGGTAGCTGAGACGAAGGGGGAAAGTTAGAAGCTTGGCTCAAGGAGACGAAGAAGACGACAAGGAACAGCGCCTCTGTAAGCACTGTAAACCCATTCTGAGAACAACATTGGAAACCCTAAACAAAACGTTTGTGGAGCGTTGGGCCTTTCCCTATCCAAACATTAAGCCCAACTGAAACTTTCTAGCGCCTGACCCCTCCTTCAGTGCGTGTACCCCCCTTATGATTCTCTTTCAAATGTTGTTTTGGGACAAGGACAAACATAAGGCCCACATGACCTCTTTTTATTCTATTTTCGTTTAACTAACATTTCTTAATCTTCTTTTATTTTTCTTTCTTTATAACCTAATTCCTTTTTTTATAATACATTAATTTCTTTTGTAAAATGTTTATTAATACTTTTTATCACATTTAAGAGTATATAAAAATATGATCTTTTTTTCTAAATTAGATAATTTTCTTTTTAGAATCTTTGTTAAATAAACCTTTGTACATTAACTAAATACATAGATCATAGGATAATTAAATTTAAAACAATTTTCTTTTCTTTTCTTTAATTTAAATTTTGTATATAAAACATTAACAAAATACATAAAAAAATAGATTTTTTAAGTTAAATACTTTTCTATAACTAAAACATTTGTTTGTACATAATCAACAAAAATCCAAAAATAAATAAAATACTTAATATTGCATTAGGTTAACATATTTTTCTCACTTGTAAATAATCACACACTCTTACACAAACACTTTTGATACATCTTTTATTCTTGAACATTGATATATATTACATTTGAGAATGCGATTCGATTTGGTTGTAAATATACTTGGACACTACTCTCCTATTAAGTCTCATCCCCATTTGTAAATATTTGTACCCCCACTCCCAGATACTTATTTGTAATAGCTTAGACTTTAAATTCCCGCAATTTATCACTTTCTATATACTGTATAGTAATTAGGGTTTGTATGTGAAGATTTAAAATCAACCGCTAGATAACCTAATACAAGACAAATGCATGACAATCAATACACAATTCACACTTGCACCCCTAGGGTAATCCCACTCGTTGCCTTCCAAAATGGGCCATGCTTGCATGTTGAGTTTCTTTGGCAAAACGAAACAAATCAAATGATCATAGTCCCTCGATGACGCTTTCGAAGTTGCCTAAACAAAATGATCATAGTCCCTTCAAGAAAAATTGCCAAAGACACTTGGCACCATTGCATTCATGGTCCATACGATGACCCGCGCCCATCCCGTTAACATCCTAACACAAGATTGTCCACCAAATACAATGGTGGAACGATATTGTTAAAAGGGTTAAAACATGAGAAAAATCATTGAGTAAATTTAGGGGTAGACAACTCTTAGTTACTTGATCAAACTTGCAAAACACGCTTGCCTACTTTTCAAAACCCACTCCACAACACTTTCAAAAACAAACTTTCAAAAACATTTGAAACATCTTTTCGAAAAGACAAACACCTTTGTAAAACATTCGAGTAAAGAATTGTTACAACGGTTGCCTAGACAAGGCATCTTTTTCAAAACATTTTCAAACACACACACACACACCACCATTTCAAGAAATTGAAAATCAAGGCAAGTGATCTAAAACAAGTAACTAAGAGCCCATGGATAACCATGGATGAAAAGGGTGTTAATACCTTCCCTTTTCATAATCTACCCCCCGAACCCACGAAACATCTCAAAAGGTTTTTCCTGTGCTTTTTAACCTTTCCTTTAGGATAAAATAAAAAGTCGGTGGCGACTCTTGCTAAACCGAACAAGTGCGAATACAAACGAAAAAACTCAAGTCAGTTCTCCCACCGTATCACACCGGTTACTTTTCTAAGACAAGTTTGAAACCAACTAAACTTCAAGAGGGTACTTAACTTTAACCTCATGCAAGCCTTTGAACCTAAGGTCTTTTGTGTGATTTGCTTGTGTGTGATTTAATTTGTTTGAACATAACATCATGCATCATAACATAGTATCGATTCTCATTACACTAACCATTTCAAGGACCAAGGGAAGTTATCTTTGTTCTATTTTGCAGATTATGGCTTCCGCTCGTAGAAACACTATCCGAATCAGCTTTGTGAGAATACCTCCCCAACTCAAGGAACTAGTATCAAGGGTTCTTGAAACTTCTTCGTTCATTAAGAGACATGGTAGACTTCTCAATCTGGTTACTTCGAGCTTTGATGAAAAGATGATGGGTGTACTCTTTAAGTTCTTTGATCCCAATCACCACTGCTTCACCTTTCCAGACTATCAGCTGGTGCCTACCATGGAAGAGTTCTCTTAGTTATTGAATCTACCCATTCTTAACCAGGTGCCTTTCACAGGTTTAGAAGAGGTTCCTAAGCCAGAAGTCATTGCCTCAGCTTTACATCTGAAACGGGCTGACGTGGTATCCAATTGGGAAATAAGAAGCGGAGTCAAGGGTTTCTAGCCAAGTTCTTAATAGATAAGGCCCAGCTGTTTTGGGATGATTTGGACTTTCAGGCTTTTTAGGAGGTCTTAGCCCTTTTAATCTACGGGTTAGTACTGTTCCCTAATCCAGACCTACTCATAGATGTGAGTGCTATTAAGATCTTCCTCTCTCGCAACCCTGTGCCTACCTTGCTCGGAGATATATTGCACGCTCTCCATACTCGTACCATGAAGAGAAGAGGGGTTCTTATGTGCTGCATGCCATTACTATCGAGGTGGTTTATTTCTCACCTCCCTAAGTCAGTGCTGAAGAATGAAGAAGGTTTGGGTTGGTCGCAAAGGATAATGTCACTTTCTCACACGGATATTCTTTGGTATTCTCGATTTATGGGAGATATTTCTATTATTGACTGTTGCAGGGAGTTCCCTAATTTCCCAATACTTGGCATTAGGGGAGACATAATTTACAATCCTTGTTTGACTCTGCGACAATTTGGTTACGCTCGAAGGGATGGTCCTGATGAGATACTTATCCAGGGCATTGTGTTTAGCTATGAGGATGATGTTCAAGGGTATCGCCAGAGGTTCATACGAGCTTGGGGCATGGTAAACAGATCTGACGCCAAGAATTTGGGGCCGAAGAATTCCATTCCTATTGAACCTTATCTCCAATAGGTACGAGCTTGCGCTCAGAAACTTATGATGTCCTACATAGCCGTCTTGCTAGTGATTGTGGAGCCCATTATTGAAGGGCATATTCCCTACACGGTTCTTCATCCTGATATGCCCACCGATCTTGAAGAACTATAGAGGTCTTGGATTTAGTTGAAGAAGGAGCGTGATACTTATAAGGACCAGTTCTATACCCAGGAGAAGAAGTTTTAGAGCTCACAAAGCAACTTCATGAGGAAAGAAGCCTTAATGTATATCTCGACACGAAGAGGAAGCATCCATGGGAAAATTGATTTCTTTTAGTTTTTAGAATTTTCAATTGTAACGCCTAAAAGGCAATTGTATTTTAAATTCTACCAATAAAATCTTCGTTTCATTTGGGTTCGCAAATTTAAATTTCCTAAAGTCCTTGAAATCATTGCATACGCATCTGTTGTACCCCAAAATTTGCCCTCCCATATTCTTCAAGGTTTGTCAAGAATCATCTTCAAATGGTTCAAGATTCCTCAAGGGTTGCACAGTCCAAATGCCTCCTAAGCCAGTCAAAATTAGGGTTTTGATTATCTCAAGGAATTTGAGGTTTTCAATGGCTCAATCAAGTCCCATAGGCCTATATACATTGTCAAGCACCTACATGCCAAGTCTCAAGATTCACAATGCCAGTTTGCACAGTCAAAAGCTCCATTTGCTTCACAATCAGCTGCAGGGGTAAAATGGTCATTTTACAGTCAAAAGTCAGGATTTTTGGTCAACATCTTATTTTGAGCTCACAATCATCATGTGATCAAGTCTTGATCATGATTCCACAAGCATGGCTAAAAAATCATCAAGGTGCAAAAAGTTAGTATTTTTGGACAGCAGAAAAGTCAACTGTATCTTGACCAAGGCATAACTTTTTCATGGTTCATCAGAAAAATCCCATCCAATTCTCATTTTGAAGAGGATGACATTTCCTACAACTCATCTTCACATTACAAGTCCAAGAAATTCTCTCATAAAAAGTTATCAATTTCTACATTATAGGTCAATTTCAAAAGTCAACAAAAATGCCTTTTAAGTCAAAGACCATAACTTGATATTGGTAAATCCAAATGATATGGGACCAAAGGAATTGGTTAGAGGACTTTAAGACCTTTCCAAAATGTCCAAGAACATGCTCATATGATCAAAATTGAGCAAAATATGCATTGGAGAAGTTGGGAAATTTTTGTGAATTTGCAAAAGTCAACTTTGCTCAAAATGCTTTGTTTTTGCTAATGGGCCTCAAATTTATTCTTGAAACTTTATCCAAGGTCTATGCACGACCCATCAAGCTTAAATTGATTTATTTTCTTATTTTTTATTAATTAATTGGATTTTTAATCAATGTTAATTCATTTAGTTAATTTAAAATTATAGGAAATATCAAGATATGGTTTTTCAATCTTTTCATGAAGCAAATATGACCTAAAAGAGCTGGCAAACTCGTGTGCACATCAAGGGGAAAAGAATCTCCAAGTTTGGCAAGTTTCTTCAATCAAAAAGATTGAAAAATATTTGATTTTCAATCAAATATTGAATCATAATTCCATGGATCTTTTGTGCAAGATTGTAACCTAATTCAGCTCTACTATAAGTACACAACCTAAACCTAATGCATTGGACGTGAAAATTGCTGCAGAAAAGCCATAAGCATATCGAAGAAAATCAAAGAAAAGTGAAAATTGTTTCTTGCATTCCAACACGATTCAAAGCTTTTTCTTGTTTCTAATACCTTGCAGGAACTCCTAGGGACCTTTTGCAATCAAAACCATACGCTAGAACTCAAGAAATCCTCAAGAACGAACCCACGGTTTGCATACTTTTTTCATAATTGAAACTCATGATTCATGCATATTTGATATGATTTTTTGTTGGTTTTGCATTGCTAGCACTCACAGGAAACTAATGGTATTGGTTAATTGAATTATAGAGCCCTAAATCAAAAGATACCATTGAAGAAATCTAGGGTTCCGAAGCTTTGATTTTGGGGCTTTATTATTCAGGAAAAATTGGACCCTTTAAGACCCATGGTTGAATTCAGGAGACTCAGACGATTGCAAAACCACCCTCGCGAAATATTTATGTAGCCTAGGGAGCTAATCGCTATTTTTCCTTATCACAGTTTGTGGGGGTTAAAAACCCCCGCTATCTATTTGTTATTTGCAGGCTTCAGCGAAGGAGATGAAGACGTGTTGCTTCATGGTTGGTCCAGCATAATTTCTATTTTTTATATATTATATTTGTCTCTCATCATGCTAACAAAGGCAAGCGAATGGTGTAGTGGCTAGTGAGGTGGCTGGTAATCATTGGGATCTGGGTTCGATTCCCAGGTCCACCCAAAATTCCTATATTATTTTTCTTCACCTAATCACGTGCAGGTTCCAAAGGCAGGTCTACCATATACCTCACGCCTCAGTGTGCCAAGTGGCTGGCAAAGCAGATCCAGTGGCCAAAAGATGATGAGTACCATACTCCCAGTCAAGGCACGCTCTGGACAAATCAAGAAAGTCAACAAAGGCTTGAGTGTTATTGGGCCAGAATTGCCAAACAAACCTCCTAATGGGCCCATCACCCCCCTGGTTTCCTTATTCCATTTTTTTTATTTTATAATTTAATTTCTTTTCATTAATTATTATTATTATTAGTATTAACAAATTAATTATTTTCATAAAAAATTCCAGAAACCTAAAATATTATTTATTTTTATTATTTAGTAATTTCACTATTAATTATTTTTTGTAAATAAATTCTAACAAATTAATTTAGTTTAATTAGGTTTAATTTTGACTTTTTTTCATAATAAATAAAATAAATTTAGAATTAGGGTTTTCTTGACACTTTTAATTTCTTTTTATTTTATTTTCATTAAAACATTAAAAAACTAAAAAATACTTTTTCTTGTAATTAATTAATTAATTAATTTTAGGTTTAATATTTAATTTAACGCAAAAGGACCAAAATTCATTCTTTTCTCAAAAAGGGTCAAAACCCTAAGACTTTTCCCGATTCAATTTTTCTCGCGCATGTTTATTCTTGATTCCTATTTTTATCATATTTATGTATCTGCTCCGAGAATGTAATAGTTAATTAGGGCTTTTATCGCTTTCTTTTATTTTCTCGCAGTTTATTTTCAAGGGTTATGTTTTTGGCGATGTAAATACCCGACGCCTTATAATAGCGTAGATTTACTTTCCGCACAATTATTAATTGTTAACTATGCATGACAAGAATTGCCTGAAAAATAAAATCAACTCGTAGCTCACCAATAACATGTACAAGATAATTTAACATGAATCCTGACACACGTGCACATGCCACTCTTAGGGTACGCCTCACTTGGTTGCCTCGACGTGGTCATTAAGTATAGGGTGTTTTAGAGGTCGCCCTCCTGTCTAAAGATCAAGTTGCCTCGAAACGGTTGCCTCGGATGAAAAAGGATCTAGGACATTAGGGTTACCGCTAAGGCGTCCTACTATTGCTTTGGTGACCACACATGTCCCTATAATCGAATTGACCCGAATAACTCCAACGACGGTGCTACCTACTTCTCAATAGTGGGATAGTACTGTCTAAAGGACATTTACACAGCTTAATTCCTTAGAGTAGGTAGATTTCTCCTGGGTACTTGCTCTTTCAAAAAACAAAACAAACTTTTCGCACCTATACTTTCAAAAAGTTTTCAAACAAACACTTCATACACTCTTGAGGACTGATACAAGAGTTACCTAGAAGTTTTCAAAACGAAACTTTTTCAAAACCCACAAACACAAGAAAAGCAAATATTTTTGAAAACATAGTGAGCAAGTACCTAAGAGCCCGTGGATAACCACTGATAGAAAGGGTGCTAACACCTTCCCTTTCTATAATCTACCTCCCGAACCGAGAAACATCTCGAAAAGGAATTTTTCTGTGCTTTTGTCCTTTCCTTGTTGGAGAAAATAAAAGACGGTGGCGACTCTTGCTTACCACGACATTTCGCGAACCAGCATTTCAAAACAGTCAGTTCTATTTCCACCGATCACAGCATCCCATTTATAGCATTTCATAAACAGGTACCATTACAGGTTTCTCATCTTCTTTGTTGTTTATTTCAACAAAAATGTCTTCTGAATAAAGCATCAAATATCTTCAGGCACAAAATGCCCAATTTCAACAGATGTTCATAACTTTGACAAAAGGGCAGGAGGATCTTAAGGGCCTCATCCTGAAAGAGAAGAAAAATAAAAAGAAGAAGCCCCCTGGTATCCTTAATATCGGCAGAAGATTCAAAGGGCCGCTAAAGCAACCAGTCGATCTGACCTCTTCGTCCAAAGAAGGGGAGAATCAAGAGAGGGAGATAAGGGAGGAGCACCCCAGTCCTGAAGTTTCTGACAATGATACAGACTATAATGATGAGCAATATCCTCCCACTGAGGATAGATACAAGCTGTTAGAAGATTGGTTGAGCGTTATGGAAGTCCATAGAATACCTGGGTTGGACTTTGGAGAACTGGGATTGGTGTCAGGAGTGGTCATCCTGCAAAAGTTTAAGGCTCTGGTTTTCGCGAAGTATGATGGAGTGTCTTGCCCAAAGCTCCATCTCCGTTCCTATGTAAGGAAGATCCAGCCCCATACCGCTGATAGAAATTTGTGGGTTCACTTCTTTCAAGACAATCTATCAGGGACTCAGCTTGAATGGTTATACCAACTGGAGGGAACCAATGTCTGAAACTGGGAGGATTTGGTGCTGCTTTTTATAAGCAGTATCAATACAACGCTGACCTTGCCCCTACTCCTACTCAACTCTAGAGTATGTCCATGGGTGCAGGTGAAGGCTTTAAGGACTATACGTAGAAGTGGAGAGACTTGGCTGGGAGAGTCCAACCCCCTTTATCCTATAGGGAATTAGTTGACATGTTTCTAGGGACACAGTCCATTCTTTAATCATTTGATTAACAGTTCTTCAGCTGGTTTCATTGAGCTGATATTAACTGGAGAAAGGGTAGAAGCCGGAATCCGGAGCAGCAAAATACAGAAAGACACCTCGTCGAGTTCAGTAAAGAAGCCCTTCACTGGTAAGAAGGAAGCTAGTGCTATCTATAGCCCAAGAGGTCAGAGCTAAGTTGAACATCGTCAGACGGTAAGTGCCGTAATGATACCTAGGCCTACGGCTGCTCCATAATGCAACAATCAACAAAGGGTAGAAAGACCACAAAGGTAGTTTACCCGAATTAACATGACATTGACAGAGGTTCTACCCCATCTGCTAAGATCCAACTTGGTAACCTTGAAAGAGGCTCCCAAGAATCCTAATACCACCTTTCCTCGGTACAATCCAAACGCTCGGTGTGCCTACCATTCTGAGAGTCCTGACCATGATACAAATGACTGCTGGGCTCTGAGAAATAAAGTACAAGATCTGATTGAAGCCAAGGAGATTGAGTTCGATGCTCCGGAGAAGCCCAATGTCACAATGGCTCCCATGCCTAAGCACAATCGTGGAGTTAATGTCATTGATACTGATCTGTTTGTGACCTCAGTTGATGAAGTTTCTACTCCCCTTATGACTGTTAAGAAGAATTTGTTGTTGGCTGGTTTATTTCCGGGCAGTGGTGAAGGTTTCCACATGTGTTCATCTCTGCCTTCTGGTTGCTATTTGCTGAAAACAGGTGTCCAACGCCTGATGGACATCAGAGAAATTTTGCTCGAGAAAACTTTGATTCCAACTGTTCCATTCGAAGATTATGCTATTATAACCTTTTCCGCCAATCCTTCCAAGGTCTCCTCGAGAAGACCTGTTAGGATTACACTCGCTCCGAGAGTTGCTCCGTTAATAATCACTTTTCCTGGTCTTGTTCCGTATGCCTCGGAAAAAGTTGTCCCTTGGCATTATGGTGTTGATGTTTACTATCATGGCGTTAAACAAGATCTGAAGAACGAAGAGGCAGATCCCGATGTCAGTAACATTGTCGGGACCAGTAAGATTACCAGCAGTGGAAGGGTTTTCTCTCCCGAGATTTCCCCAAAGACTGTCAATAAGCCTGTTGTTATTTCACCTGCTATTCCTACCGGTACTTCAACTACTACTCCTATTCTTACTCCAATTATTACTCCTGTTGTCGAGTCATCTGGGACCTGAGGCAAAGAAGCTATAGGTGAGCCTGCCCGGACGGAGGCACCTAGAAAGATTTTCGTAGAAGCCTCTAAACAAGAGATAGAGGAAATATTAAAAATTATCAAAAAGAGCGACTACAATGTGGTCGAGCAATTGGGGCAGACCCCCTCGAAGATATCAATATTGTCTCTGTTGTTGTGTTTCGAAGCCCATGTGAAGGCTTGATTTCATTCCTCAAGACTGCGCATGTTTCGCAGGAAACGTCAGCCGATCAATTCAAAGACTATGTGGCCAGCTTGACTGCTGATAATGGGATGGGTTTTTTAGATGCCAACTTGACACCGAAAGGGAGGAAGCATAATGATACTCTGCATGTCTCGATCGAATACAGAGGCACCACTATGGCTCATGTGCTGGTGCATACTGGGTCTTCAATGAATGTTCTGCCTAAGAAGGCCCTTGATCGGTTATATTGTGAAGGCTTGACCTTAAAGCCTAGTAACATTGTGGTAAGGGCTTTTGACGGGTCGAAGAGAATGGCGCATGGAGAGGTGGACATCCCTGTCAAGTTAGGCTCTCAGACCTTTGAGTCCACCTTCTATGTGATGGACATCAGGCCGTCATACTCTTGTTTGTTGGGTCGTCCTCGGATCCATGAAGCTGGGGCTGTTACTTCTACACTGCACCAAATGCTGAAGTATTCGGTGAAGGGGAAGATTGTCACTGTGCATGGCGAAGAGGAGTATATGGTGAGCCACCTGAACTTCTTCAGGTACGTGGAGATGGACGGGGAATTCATAAAGACTCCTTGTCAAAACTTTGAAGAGGTTCCCCAAGTTTTAGCGTCAACTGAGACTACTACCGGCATCAAACCTCCTCTGAAGATGGATTTTCTCAAAGACGCCAGAGTAGCAGTTGAAGAAGGTGGGTGTACCAACTGGGGACAACTCCCTGATTTTACTCACAAATTTGGTTTGGGCTTTACTTTAGGAACTCAAAGGGCTGTTCGAAACGCTCGAGCTTGAGGGCCTCCCCTACGCATCAGCAATCGGGGGATTAATACCATTGAAGACAGTGAGGAAGACTCTGACATTGGCAGTTGGATCTACCCAACTACCATCGGTGAACCGAGTAACGGGACAAATAGGGATTTTATACCAATTTATTTTATTCCACAGTAATTGTCTTACTTGTTTTCCAAGTTTGTAATAAACAATTTAAACTTTATGGCCTTGTGTCTTACCCGAGGCACAATGGTCCTATAGATGAGGGTTATTTTATGTCATTTCATATATCATCAATAAAACATTGGACGTTCCTTGCATACAAATTTTGCGCTCTCTGTTTTTCTTTTCTATTTTTACTCTATCAAAACAACTATGTTTTTACACACACTCATGTATCCAACTGCAGATCCATATCCACTCTGGATCCCACTGATAACAGTTCTGCTATTACCAGTTATGACTTTGAAAATCCGATCAACCAAGCCGAGGACGAAGGTGAGGACGATTGTGAGGTGCCTGGAGAATTGGCTAGACGATTACAATATGAAGAAAGGGCTATACAACCTCACAAAGAGCCAGTTGAGACGATAAACTTAGGCACGGAGGTGGGCAGAAAAGAAGTTAAGATCAGCGCAAATCTGGAGACTAAGATCAAACAACGGTTGATACAGATGTTGCACGACTACGTTGAGATCTTCGCCTGGTCATATGAAGACATGCCTGGTTTAGACACTGATATTGTGGTACATTGTCTACCCACTAAAGAAGATTGTCCTCCGGTTAAACAGAAGGTCCTCCGAATGCGTCCTGAAATGTCAGAGAAGATCAAGGCAAAGGTTATGAAGCAATTCGGCGCAGGGTTCTTAGCTGTCACCTCCTATCCACAGTGGATTTCTAAGGTTATTCTGGTACCTAAGAAGGACGGCAAGGTACGGATGTGTGTGGATTACAGAGACCTAAACAGGGCAAGCCCCAAGGATGACTTCCCGCTTCCCCATATTGATGTTCTGGTTGACAACACCGTGCAACACAAAATCTTCTCCTTCATGGATAGTGTCTCTGAATACAACCAGATCAAGGTGGATCTGGAAGACATGGAGAAGAAGACCTTCGTCACACAATCTGCACCTTCTTTTACAAGGTGATGCCTTTTGGGTTGAAGAATGCTAGGGCAACCTATCAGCGAGCCATGGTCGCTTTGTTCCACGATATGATTCACCATGAGATCGAGGTTTATGTTGATGACATGATAGCCAGGTCTCAAACTAAAGAGGAACACCTTGATCATCTACAAAAAATTTTCGACAGGTTGAAGATATACAAGCTGAGGTTGAATCTGAACAAGTGCACCTTCGGGGTAAGGTCTGGTAAGCTTCTGGGTTTCATCGTCAGTGACAAAGGTATTCAGGTAGACCCTGCAAAGGTAAAAGCCATAAAAGAGATGCCGGCTCCCCGTACAGAGAAAGAAGTTAGAGGTTTCTTGGGACGCTTGAATTATATTTCCAGGTTCATTTCACATCTGACTGCTACTTATGAGCCCATCCTCAAGCTTCTAAAGAAAGATCAAGTGGTAAAGTGGAATGACGAATTCCAGACTGCTTTCGAAAGAATCAAAGAATACCTTCAAGAACCACCAATTTTGATGCCTCCAGTTGAAGGAAGACCTTTGATATTATACTTAACACTGCTAGACAATTCAATGGGGTGTATGCTGGGGCAGCATGACGAGTCTGGTCGAAAGGAGCACGCAATATACTACCTTAGCAAAAAGTTTACCGACTGTGAGACACGTTACTCACTGCTCGAGAAAACTTGTTGCGCTTTGGCATGGGCTGCTCGCCGACTAAGACGGTATATGCTGACCCACACTACTTTGTTGATATCTTAGGTGGACCCAATCAAATACATCTTCGAGAAGCCCGCTCTCTCCGGAAGAATAGAAAGATGGCAGATGATCTTAACTGAACACGATATACAATATACAACCTATAAAGCAATCAAGGGAAGTATATTGGATGATCATTTGGCTCATCAGGCCGTGGATGACTACCAGTCCATGAATTTTGAGTTCCCAGACGAGAACATTATGCTGGTGACTGACTACGAAGAACCTGGACCGGATGAAGGACCTGAGGAAGGATCCTGATGGACTATGGTTTTTAACGGAGCTTCGAACGCACTCGTTAATGGCATTGGCGCTGTAATCATATCTCCTGAGGGCTGTCATACTCCTTTCACTGCCCGATTATGTTTCAAATGCACTAATAACATGGCAGAATATGAAGCTTGCATTATGGGTCTCAAAGCCGCTATTGACCTCAGAATCAAGTTCCTAAATGTCTTCGGGGATTCAGCCTTGGTGATAATTCATATCAAAGGCGAATGGGATACGAAGCATCTGAATCTCATCCCATACAAAGAGCACATACTGACATTGCTCCCACACTTTGAGGAGGTAACCTTTGAACATTTCCCACGAGAGGAGAATCAATTAGCGGACGCGCTAGCTACCATGTCTTCCATGTTCAAAGTTAGGTGGGACAATGAAGCTCCCTGAATCACCATTGAGAGGTTGGATGAACCAGCGCAATGCTGTGAGATTAATACTGAAGAGGTAGCAGAAAAACCCTGGTTTCATGAAGTGAAGAAGTACCTCGAGACGCGAGAGTATCCCGAAGGGGCATCTGTCAACAATAAGAAATTTTTGCGAAGGTTCGCCGCGAAATTCTTCCTCAGTAGTGGAATCCCCTACAAGCATAATCATGACTCTACCTTACTGCGGTGTGTAGACAAGAGTGAAGCAGAGAAGATTATGACAGATCTACATGAAGGTACCTTCGGAACCCATTCCAGTGGACATACCATGGCTAAGAAAATCCTACGGGCAGGATACTATTGGTCCACTATGAAAGCATATTGTTATCAACACGCCCGAACTTGTCATAAGTCCCAAATTTATGCTGATAAGGTGCATGTGCCTCTGGTTCCTTTGAATGTCTTGACATCTCCATGGCCCTTTGCATTATGTGGCATTGACATGATCGGAGAAATTAGGCCTACCGCTTCCAACGGGCATCGCTTCATCTTGGTAGCCATCGATTACTTCACAAAGTGGGTTGAAGCTTCCTCTTTTGCTACTGTGACCAAGAACGTTGTGGCGCGGTTTATCAGGCATAACCTGATCTGTCGGTATGGTGTGCCAGAGAGAATTATCACCGATAGTGGTACAAATCACAATAACACGATGATTACCGAGCTCTATAACCAATTCAAGATACATCATCATAACTTTTCTCCCTACCGGCCAAAGATGAATGGCGATGTTGAAGCGGCTAACAAAAACATTAAAAAGGTCATACAGAAGATGACAGTGACATACAAAGACTGGCATGAGATGTTACCATTCGCTCTTCATGGGTACCGTACCTCAACACGGACGTCGACAGGGGAAACACCCTACTCTCTGGTATATGGAATGGAGGCAGTCCTACCTAGGGATGTCAATGGGGCGGGGCGGGGCCGGGGGGACACTTCCTCATCTTTTTCCCCGCCATCAAATTCATTCCCCGTCCCCGTCCCCGATCTCCGTCACGGGGGAATTTCTATCTCCATCCCCGTTCCCCGCGGATCCCCGTTCCCCGCGGGGATCCCCATAGATCCTACATTTATTCATTAATATTTTATTTTTTTAAAATGTTTATATTTTCTATAAAAATAAAAAGCACAAAGAATTCACATATTTATTATGTTATTAAAAAATACTAGTATTTGACATTTATTATTTTTTATTAAAAATACTAATGGAACACAAAATAATAATATTTTTTTTATAAATTTCTATAAAATGCTATAAAATTCAACAAAATGAACTATAATACTTTTTAAAGTAACAATATGCCTAAACAACTAAAAAAATCCAACAACATAATTATGCTTAAAAAACTATACTTCATCAAAACTAATAAGGGATAATTATAAAATTTAGCATCATGAGTATGCTTGAAAAGCTAAAAAATACTTCATAATAAGTCAACTAAAAGCAAAAGTCAACATATCTCTATTTGCTCAATTGATAACACACGTAAAGTAGAAATATCAAAATACTTAAAACAAAGTTACATATAAATAAACTAAAATATTAAGCAAAATATCCAAACAAGTAATGATCAATCATGTCTCTCTTTCCAACTTCTCCTTGCAAGGTCTTCTTCCTCATTCCACAATTAGATATGAATTTCTTTTTCCTACGAAAAGTAAACAATCAATAATTATATTTACTTAAAAAAATACTTTAAAAACTAAAAGGTAATCAACACTAATATGTAAATTACCTTATTATCATCATCATCATCATCATCATCCATATCTTCATCCACACATTCGAATTGAGTCAACGTTTTTGAATAACCTAAGAAACAAATAGCTAAATTAAAATTTAAAAATTCTTTTCAATTAATCTTGTAAAAGATAAAAATATATTACCTTTTATATCTTTTCGGATCCAATCTTGAGTGCACATCAAAGCCTCTAAAGTGTCTTCCTTCAACCTACTACGTTGTTGACTTAAAACACGACCACTAGTACTAAAGGCGGACTCTGAAGCAACAGTAGAGATAGGAATTGCTAAAAAGTCCCTTGCAATCTTTTGCAAAGTTGGAAATTTCAAACCATTTTGTTTCCACCATCCTAAGATGTCAAAATTTTCCTTTTTTTGTTTATCAAGCAAGACACCATCTTCCAAGTAGGAAGTAAATTCTGACTTGACATTTGTAGTTGAAGTATTTTCCATCACATATTCCGAATAAGCCTTCTCCCAATCTTGACTTGTGACATTAATGTCATCTACCAATGTTGATGCACCAACTTCACTACTTGTAGGAACCATATCATTATTTGGTTGATATTCTTCAACTAAATCTTCACACATTTGTATTACCTTTTCCAATTCTTTGGGAGCATTATTCCCATACATAAGTGGGAAGAAGTAATTCAACAAAGTTATTTTATATCTAGGATCCAAAACAGCCCCTATTGCCATCACCCCATTAATCAAACTCCAATATTTGTCAAACTTCACTATCATACTTCTTGCCATACTTTGTATAGTATCACTAGAAGAATCTTCCCACTTTCTTAAAGCTAATCTTATTTGACAAACTTTGGGAAAATAAATGTTTGATGTTGGATACTTAGTACCCGAGAACAACTCAGTGACACTAAAAAATAATTTCAACTTGTCACAAATTTATCTTGCCATTTTCCAATCTTCTTCACTTGGTGCACACTTATATTGGGAATCACGGCGTTGTTTTAAACGTTTAAAAACTTGTTCGTAAGGCAATGCAGAAGCAAGCATTAAATAAGTAGAGTTCCATCTTGTTCTACAATCTTGTGCAAGCTTCTTTTCATAAGTCATGTTCAATTGATTACAAGTTTCTTTAAATTTCTCCTCCCTCTTTGGTGTTGCTACCCAAAAACCGACACTTTCCCTAATCTTTTCAATTGAACTAGAAATTGTTTGCATGCCATCTTTCACTATCAAGTTTAATATGTGGGCGCAACAACGCATATGAAACAATTTCCCTTTTAAAATAAAAGAAGAAGGTGACATCTTATCAATCAAATGGTCAATCAGAGCATCATTGGTGCTACAATTATCAACGGTTAATGTTGACAATTTTCTATCAATATTCCAATCCATCAAACGATCTACCAAAAAATCACAAATGACCTCAGCAGTATGTGGCGTAGGGACATAAATGAACCTAAAAATAAATTATAATAAATATCACATAAAATAACTATATTATAATAATAACGTAAATGGAAGGGAGAAGTTACCTGATGATCCGATTCTGTAAAATCCAATTTTCATCAATGTAATGAGCTGTAACAGACATATATCCTTTGTTCTGGTTGCTAGCAGTCCACATATCAGTAGTTATTGCAATGCGGCTTTTATTCTTTGCAAGTATTTTCATTTGCTTTGACTTCTCACTTTCATACAACTTCATTATATCATTCTTCATGGTGTTGCGAGAAACTATCTTGAACAAAGGTTGAAGAGAATGGCTATAATTTCTAAAACCAATATGGTTAACCATCATGATGGGATATTCATGCAATATAATCATCTTCGCGAGTTCATTCCTAGAAACATCTTGATTAAATGTATAATTTCCAACCACAAATGATTCATGTCTGTTTCCGGATTTTTTTTCTGTCACTTTAAGCATGGCTTGTTTTGGACCTCTCTCTGTGCGTTTTGGACATATGCTAATATGATCAAATAAATGTTTAGTACCATTTTTTGTATCACCACCAATTTTCTTATCACAAGATTTGCATATAGCCTTCCAAATGCCTCCTATTTTTTGCCTTTTAAAATAGGGCCAAGCATCTGATTTTAATCCCCTTTTGTTAGGACTTGTAGTGGGTTCAACGGGAGCTTCAGGATCTTGATTTTCTATATTTATTTCATTTGGAGTAGATTGAACTTCCTGTGTGAGTGAAACTCCACTACTTTCTATAGGAACTTCATTCCCTTCCAAAGCAATATTAGGACTATTAGATGATTGAACTTCACCAACCATTCTTTTACCAAAAACCTGGCACACACAAACACAAATTTTAAAAGGCTACATGGAAGTAGAACAAAAATAATAAATATATGAAAAAATAATAAATAAATGAAATAGTAAATACATGAAATTCACACAAAAAATAATTAATAAGAAAAATCTTATATTTCTAAATATATGATGCATTACACATATTTCTAAATATGCCTTATTTACTGTAACTTTTCAATTAGAAATAATAACATATATTAATTAATTATATACATTGAGAATACATTTATTTACCTATATACATGATATATTTACTCGTGTAAAAAGTTATATGTTATTATTTCACTTAATGGCTTTGGTTTTATAATTAGAAATGTAAGATATATTTTTTTTTATGGGTGATAGCATGATATATTATTGTTTATATGTTATTATTTCATTAATAATTAGAAATATAAGATATTTGGTTTTTTTTATGGGTGATACCGTGATAGCATGATATATTGATTCATTTAAAAACTAATATTTTTTTGTTTAATATAGAAAATTAAATTATAGTGTGATATATTAATAAAAAATAGGAAAAGTATATTTTAATATTTTTTAAGGAAAAACTGACGACATTATTTTAATTACAAATGCATAGTATAGATAAAAAATGAACACAAAAATATTTAAAAGGAGATAAAAATGAGTAATTTTTTGATTATTTTATATTTTTTTAATATGCAAATGATTTGATAACTCTAAAATTTCTAAACAATTTAATTTAAATTTAATCAAAATAATCAACTTTTCCTATAAGCAATTACATGAACAGGTTTATGAGAATCAAGGAGAAACAATCTACTTTTTTCTATAAACAATAATATAAACAGATTTATGAGAATCAAAGAGAAATAATCTATTTTTTCCTATAAATAATTACATGAACAAATTTATGAAAATCAAACCTTATTGATGAAATTGTAAGAGCTGTGAATAATCAATAATGGAAGCACACCAAATAGAGAAGATGGAATTGGAAGAGGAAGATGAATGGAGATTTGACTGGAGAAGAAAAAAAGGAGTCTAACGTGTGAGACTCTAAATGTCTGGCAGAAGAAAATGAAACGCTTCAACTTTTTTAGGGTCTAATATTTACATTTCTCTCTCTTAATAAATACATGAATATTTATTTATTTATTTTTATAAATAAACATAAAGGAAATGACTAAAAAACCTAATCTAAAATATATATATATTAAATTAACTATATTAAAATAATAGGCGGGGCGGGGTCCCCGCGGGGCGGGGGTGTATTCCCCGTCCCCGTCCCCGAAATGCTCTCGGGGGAATTTTTCTCCCCATCCCCGCCCCCACGGGGGAAAATTCCCCATCTTTGGGGCCCCGAACGGGGCGTTCCCCGCGGAGATCCCCATTAACAGGTCCAAACTGACATCCCTAGTCCTACCCATTGAGGTCCAGATTCCTTCTTTAAGGATTATGAAAGATGTGGGTTTGAACGAAGACGATCGTATCCAGACTCGACTTGATCAACTAAATTTGATTGATGAGAAGAGGCTTACTGCTGTCTGTCATGGTCAAACGTATCAAAAGTGGATGATCAAGGCTTTCAACAAAAAAGTTAGACGTCAGGAATATCAAGTCGGGGATCTGGTAATCAAGCGTATCATACTGCCGCAAGGTGATCCCAGGGGCAAATGGACTCCCACTTACGAAGGGCCATTTATGATTAAAAACATTTTCTCAGGTGGAGCCATGATTCTAACCACCATGGACGGTGATGACCTACCTCACCCTGTCAATGCAGACATAGTGAAAAGATACCACGCATGATAAAAGACCCGCTAGGTTGACTGACCTAGGTAAAAATAAGGGCTTCCCGACGAACCAAAAGGGTTCAGGCAAAAATATGGGATGAAAATGAAAAAAAATTTGTACACCCGGCAAGCCGAAAACCTGAAAAGGCGACTTGGGCAAAAAAGGGTATCCCGGTGGACTGAAAACCCGAAAGGGAAGTCCAGGAAAAAGTTATGGATGAAAAGCGTATCACTATGTCCCATTGGATCACCCTGCGATCATACCTCAGTATCAACTATCAAGCTCGAACGGCATCGATAAACCTAATCAACTTCGGACAAGCAGCAAAGTGATGAGACGCTCGAAGACATAGGGGAAATAGCGGAATTGGAATCCAATGGGATTGTTGCACATAGCTGTTTTATTTTTACACAATATTGTATAGCTTCTATTTTTATGACAACGTTCTCTTATTAAAGCTTCAGTCTCCTTGTACAAAAACGCCTATTACAGGCCAACTTCGAAAATCAATACAAATCATTTTTACAAAAAAAAAAACTATGAGTTATTTCCTTTTTTTGTTTTGTTTTGCAAAAGCATCCAATGATTTACTCTTGACATATGAATTGAATATGATTACTTCTCATAAATATTCACATAAGAAACGAAAAGACAATTGCTCTTAACCTAAGAAACAGGGGCAAAAACGAGGAATGTCAAACCCGACAGTTACTCTGTCCAGCAGGTATCGAGGCATAGACAACTTTGAAACATAATTATTAGTGCATACGACCTTGTAACATAGACACTCCCCACAGAGTAAAAGCAATCAAGGCATTTTATATCAGCTTTCCCAAAACAGGAAGTAATCTCCCCAGCCAGGGTCTTTCAGAAACCTGACAGCTATATCCCCCATCCGAATTTCATAATCGCGAGCGGATCATCACAATTTTTATCTCCCCAAGAAGAGTTTATTTCTATGAATACAGAAGCTCAATCCCCGACAGAGCTTATTACTTCAGTTATGGAAGTTCACCTTCCAACAGAATTATTCCCCCGCAAAGCTGTTCTCAAACAGAGTCTCTCCATGGTAGAATATTCACAAGCAACAAAGAGCAAAACTCTGGCACAGTCATTTTCGTTCACCATCCCCAACGGAAGTAAAATAATCACAATTCTCTATAACAGTCAGGAATGTTATACTCTCTAGCAACAGTCAGGGATTTATTTTACCATACTCGGATATGTCACAATAGCATTTCATGTTCATACATCATGACATGCACATACATATCACATACATCATAATCTCATTTATTTTGAGAATGTCATCTCACAACGCATTTCATCCATCGCATATAATTAACCTTGATATCTTTTCAAGAAAGACAATTACCTTCAACGATTCCAACAGTTATACATGTTATATCTGCGGACAGCTAATGGAAACATCAGTTCCCGAAACCAAACGGGTCAACTAAGCTACGTGACCAAATGAAGTAACCCTACTATCCAGGTTCCTTCTCAAGCCCTACTATCCAGGCTTTCATTTCGAAGTAACCCTACTATCCAGGTTCCTTCCCATAAGCCCTATTATCCAGGCTTTTATCTCTAAGTAACCCTACTATACAGGCTTTCATCTCGAAGTAACCCTACTATCCAGGTTCCTTCCCATAAGCCTTACTATCCAGGCTTTCATTCTGAAGTAACCCTACTATCCAGGTTCCTTCCCATAATCCCTACTATTCATGCTTTCATCTCGAAGTAAACCTATTATCCAGGTTCCTTCTCAAGCCCTACTATCCAGGCTTTCATCTCAAAGTAACCCTACTATCCAGGTTCCTTCCCATAAGCCCTACTATCTAGGATTTCATTCCGAAGTAACCGTACTATTCAGGTTCCTTCCCATAAGCCCTATTATCCAGGCTTTCATCTCGAAGTAACCCTACTATCCAGGTTCCTTCCCATAAGCCCTACTATCCAGGCTTTCATTCCAAAGTAACCCTACTATCCAGGTTCCTTCCCATAAGCCCTATTATCCAGGATTTCATCTCGAAGTAACCCTACTATCCAGGTTCCTTCCTATAGCCCTACTATCCAAGCTCTCATCCCGAAGTAACCCTATTATCCAGGTTCCTTCTCATAGCCCTATTATCCAGGCTTTCATTTCAAAGTAATCCTACTATCCAGGTTCCTTCTTATAGCCCTACTATCCAGGCTCTCATTTCCAAGTAACCCTACTATCCAGGTTCCTTCTCATAGCCCTACTATCCAGGCTTTAATTTCGAAGTAATCCTACTATCCAGGCTCTCATTTCGACGTAACCCTACTATCCAGGTTCCTTCTCATATCCCTACCATCTAGGCTCTCATTTCTAAGTAACCCTACTATCCAGGTTCCTTCTCCCTTATCTCCAGACGACAGTTTACAACACTGTAAGACCTGGACTCGACCAGATACGGTCGATTTCACATTCCCCAGCGAAATCCTCTATAACAGCAGGTACATCAATTTTCGCAAAGGGATATCTTATGCAACCAATATCTTTTCCGGATGGCATCTTTAAGCCCATCTCCGATGATTCTATGTAGCCTCCTAAATGGCATTTGTAAGCCCATTCCTGATATCATCGATCAATATTACTTCATGCGAGTGCAAATTTCTGGGCACTCTAGTGTTCAATCATCTTCCACCTTCAGATCACGAAAGGCAGACCAGCCAATCTACATCCTCAGGCTTAAGATTGAACAGGGTCAGATGTTGTACCCCAAAATTTTCCCTCCCATTTTACTCAACATATGTTCATTGGGATCTTCAATTTGCTCAAGGATACCCAAGAGTTGACCAGACAAACTCTCTCCTAAAGCAATGAATCTCCAATTAGGGTTTCCATTTTCATCAAGATGGGTGAGCTCCAAAGGCCTCATATTCTCTCCATAGTCCTAATATTTTCTCAAGATCATCCATGTCAATTTTCATGCCTTGCACAAGAATTTTTCCCAATCAACTGCTCAGATGCTTGAAAATCAACAGTATCAGGTCAAAAGTCAATTGTGGCCCACATACAGTCAAACTTCAAGATTTTTGGTCAAAATAAACATTTTGAAGTGATATCCATCATTTTATCAAGGGTTTATCATGATTCCACAAGGAATGCTCCTAATTCATCAAAACTCAAAAGTTGCTAAATTAGGGTTTCTCAGGAAAAGTCAACCAAAACTTTGACCAAGCATAACTTTTTCATACTTTATCAGAAATTTTCCATCTAAGGCTCATTTTTAAGAGAATGCAACTCCCTACAACTCATCTTCAGCTCTCAAGTTCAAAAGATGCACTCATGAAAAGATATGAATTCAGATATTATAGGTTATTCCAAAAAGTCAACAAAAACACATTTTGGGTCAAAGCTTCTTACATGAACATGGAAGATCCAATTGAGATGAAACTAAAGAGGTTACTTAGGGGACATCCTAAGATTTCTAAAAAGTCCAAGAACACCCTCTTAGGGTCAAAATTGAAGTAGATATGCATTGTCAAAGTTGGCCATTTTTGGAGAATTGTCAAAAGTCAACAATGCCCAAAATTGCATTTTTTGGCAAATGGGCCAAACTTTTTGTGCTTACGTCTCACTTCCAACATGGCCCACTGTTGTACCCAAAAATTTTCCCTCTCATTTTATCAAGATTCTCCTCACAAGACTTCTTGGACTCAAGACCAGATTAGGGTTTGCACAACTCAAGACATCTCCTTGCACTGATGACCTGAAATTAGGTTTTGAGTTTGCACAAGTATTTTTGGACTTCCAATGCCTCATGTGACTTTAATACTTCATATTTGACCTCTAAGATTACTCATACCAAGTTTCAAGCCTTGAAACAAATTTTTGCCCAGTCAATTGGACAATTGACCTAAAAATCAGTTGTATTGAGGAAAAAGTCAACTGTGACCAATTTATAGTCAAAACTCATAATTTTTTATCCACGTCAACATTATAGACTCATATGAACCATTTGATCAAGTTTGGACCACAACTCCTCAAGAAATTTGATCAGATCATCAAAAGGGCAAAATGGTCATTTTTAGGGTTTTGACTGTAGAAGGGCAATTTCTGATTTTTCACTTAACCAATGGAAAATTGGGTTCAAGCATGGTTTCAAGGACTAAATTTCACCATCTTTACCTAATCACAAGGTTCAAAAGATCTCAAATGCATTGGATTGACAGATGAATTTTCCAGTCAACTGATCAAAAATCAATTATACACTGAAAAGTAAAACTTTGACTTTTTGGTCAAAATCAAGTGCCAAGGGTCATTTTTCATCAAGATGTGTCAAAACATGAAGCTTGTTCACCAAGAAACCTAATTTTGAAAATTAGGATTTAAGTTTGAAATTTTTCATAACTTAGAAATTTTCTAAGTTATGAAAATTTCTTTTTTTTCCCCAACTTTTTCACCATGATGCAATTGGATTCAAAGAAAACTTCCAACATGAAAGTTGTAGACCTCCACAAAATATACAACTTTTATTCACAAATATTTCTTAAAAGATCCTTAGATCTCAAGTAATGATTTTGTGAATAAGGGTCCATGAAACTTTTAACTTAGTGAAATTTTGCCCTAGTTTAGGCAGGATTATGACCTATCTTCATGGCAACTTTTCACCTAGTTCCAAGTGTAATATCAAAATGCATTTCAAAGATTGATTGTAGAGCATGTTACAAGCTTTCCAAAATGTCAAATAACTCTCCAAGATCATTTATGGTTAGGGAGAGTCGAAGAAAAGAAAATGGCCATTTCTCACTTTTTGTCCATGGTATTTTTCACATTGGCACAAGTTGCAAATCAGTTTGGATCATGCTTGTACTTGTTTTACAGGTCTTAATCCTTTCCACACTCCTTAATTAAATGCGAATACATTGGGAAAAGGCATTGTTATGAGTTATGGAGCATTGTACAAGGAATTATTCCAAAAATGGCATAAAGGTGACAATACCATTTCCATAAAGCATACTTTTTGCAATTTTGTTTATCTTGAGCCATGGACCTGATCTCTTTTTGCAAACAAGATCCATAAACATCAGGAAAATCTCACCAACCCTATGCAGACCTTGAGCTAGCTTGTACAACTTTGGCATTGTCACTTCCTACCTTTTCTTCAAAAACAAGCAATTGTGCAAAAGTCAATACAACTTGAAAATCTGATAAGAGCAAGTCTTTGTATCATTTCAAATGATCTCAGCATATTGTACCAAGCCTAAAACACGATTTGCTAAGCTCTCAAACACCCGAATACACCAAAAACTCCATTTCTGCCCAAAACAGGGCAAGCTCTGCAGAACTCAAGCCAAAACCAAATTGGCTCGTGCGTTTTATCTTGAACCACTTCAGACACATTCCATACATCACACCTAAGCTGTCCAAGCCCTTCTCAAGCAACTGTAACCCCTGTTTCGTGCTTCACCATTTTCAATTTCTGAGTTTGCAGGTTGACTTCTACAAGGAGATTCAAGCCATTTCAAAGCAAGCTGAGCATTGAGAAAGGTTGAGGGAACATCAAGCAAGCTCAAAAGACCTTCAGGCCTCACTCAAAGTTGCTACATTGCCATATTCAACTTCAACTGAACAAGGTAATTTCCAACTTTCTATCTCCTTATCTAGACATCCTTAGGCTTAGGTTTGTGAAGCAAAAATGTAGTCCTTAAGTTGCTTAAATTGTACATATGCATAGTTTTTATTTATATTAACTGAGCTAGGAGAATTTGGATGATGAACATGCTGAAAATTTTAGGTCAGATATTAGGGGTGACAAAATTCTCTCTGGTCTTTGAGAGTTAGGTCAAGTTTTTTTATATCAATGGAATCGTGACTAAAAATGCTACAAGTTTCATGTTGCAAGATTTTGTTTTTAAGCACGTATGCAGGAGTTACAGTTTGAAAAAGGGCGCGCGCATTTTTTTGTATGAAGGACAGGGATGAAGTGAAGTGGGCTTGGGCTTGCTATTTCTGACTATTCACACCCCCTGCTTGCTTTCTGCACCCCCTTGGCCCATTTCTTTTATTTTTTCATATTTTCTTGCATATTTCACATTTTTGACTTTCATTTATTTTTTCTAAACAAATAAAAATCTCAAAAATATTTTCTTTATTTTTTGCATTTTTTCATATTTTTTTATTTATTTTTTAGCATAAAAATAAGTATTTAGGTTAACATACTTTTATTTCCTTAAATAAATTTGTAAATAAGATGAAAATATTATATATTTTTATTTTTATTATTTATACACTTAAATTAATATTTTCATACAATATTTAATTTTTTAACATTTTTGTATATATTATCATTATTTTTCTTAAACAAAAAATGAATAAATAATAATATAAACAATATTTCTTTTAACCAAAAAATTAGGGTTTTCACCCTTTCAAAAATAATCATTTTTATTTTCTTATTTTTAAGACATAAATAAATTTATTTTACATACATAAAATAAATAAAAACATTTGTGCATATTTACATTTATTTGCATATTTAAAATATTTTCCTATTTATTTATTTGTACAATAAATTCAATATGGTTGTAATAGTTTTAGGGTTTTTATTTTGTGCAAATATCCCCCTATTCAAACTTGTACCCCCCTCCCCATAATATTGTATAATAGTCTAGATTTACTTTACGCATTTATCGCTTTCATATACCATGATTGTAAAAACTAGGGTTTGTATGCAAAGACAAAAAATCAAAACAAATAGCATGACTAATGCAAGACAAAAATGCATGAAAAATGACAATACAATGCACACAAGCATCCTTAGGGTTCCATCCACTTTGTTGCCTTAAAATGGCCATGGTATGCATGCTAGGTATCTTGGAAAAACAAAAAAACAAAACAAAAAGATCATAGTCCCTCGATGACGCTATCTTGGTTTCCTAAACAAAAATGATCTAGTCCCTCAAAAAACTTGCTAAGATACTTGGCACCATTGCTATCATGGTCATACGATGACACACGCCCATCCCGTTTAACATCCAAAGATAAGGTTGTTTACCAAATACAATGGTAAAACAACAATGTCAAAGGGTTAAAAATGTACAAGAAAGACTTTTGATTAGGGTAGACAACTCCTAGTTACTTGATCAATTTGCAAACAATCCTTGCTATTTTCAAAAACACACACACAATTTCAAAATATTTCCCAACAAACTTTCAAACATTGAAACATTTTTTCAAAAGACAAACATTTTTGTATACATTCTTCAAACAAGAATCATTACAAAGATTGCCAAAACGATGGCCTCTTTTCAAAATACTTTCAAAACCACACAAAGCACCATTTCAAACAATTGGAAAAGCAAAGCAAGTGATCTAAACAAGTAACTAAGAGCCCATGGAAAACCATGGATGAAAAGGGTGCTAGCACCTTCCCTTTTCATAATCTACCCCCCGAACCCAAGAAAACATCTCAAAGGTATTTCCTGTGCTTTTTGACCTTTCCTTTGGATAAAATAAAAAGTCGGTGGCGACTCTTGCTAAACCGAAACATTTGCGAACACAAACGCAAAACCTCAAGTCAGTTCTCCCACTGTATCACAGAACTGGCGACTCTGCTGGGGATTAAACTTTAAAAGTGGGGTTACCTTAGGGTTTAGATCACCTTTACATGCTTATCTTGCTTGACTTGCATGCTTTACACTTTGTTTCTATTGTTTGGGTTTGAATCCTCTACCCGGATTTGGGAAACATTCATAGGTAAATAGCAATACATTGTGGAAACTGTGCGGGGTATACCGACATGGTCTAAGCAATAGCTATATTAGTGCGACATATTTGTGGGTACCGGTAGCCTTTGAGTCAATTAAAGAGAATATGGGGCCGCTAAGTGATGTCATGAAGCACTAATGGACTTTTAGAACCTTTACTTGACCAACTTGGCCTTTTAGGATGTAGTGAGATGGCCGGCTTTGGTGCAGTCCAAAGTTGGTAGATACTCGATACTACACTCATTGAGGGTTGTTTTCTTGGAATATTTCGGTCGCCAGTAAAGTGGCCAAACTGAAACAATGAACACAGAAAATAATCCAGTGATATTGAGCTCCTTAGGACCTGGTTACTATTTATAGGACAGGTTGAGCCAACTAAACTTCAAGAGGGTACTTACCTATGAAACCCCATGCAAGCCTAAACTAGGAACTTGTGTGATTTGTTTGTACATATATACTTGTGCATAACATCATGAGCATCATGAAGCATCATATGCATCCACTAACCATTTCAAGGATTTTGGATCTTCATCTTTGTTCCTGTTTTGTAGGTTATGGAGTCACTTCACAGGAAAACTATCCAAGTTAACCTTGTAAGAATTCCTTCACAACTCAAGGAGCTTGCTTCCAAGATTCCAGAATATTCCCCATTCACTGAGAGACATGGTCGACTTCTCAACTTGGTCAACTCCAACACAGATGAAAACATGGTGAAAGTTCTCTTCCAGTTCTTTGACCCCCTACACCACTGCTTCACATTTCCTGATTACCAACTGGTGCCTACTTTGGAGGAATTTTCTCAACTCTTGAGGATTCCTATTCTCCGTCAACTACCTTTCAACGGTACAGAAAGAGATCCAAAGCCTGAAGATGTTGCTTAAGCCCTACACTTGCAACCATCTGATGTCATAGGTCATTGGGAAACCAGAAGTGGTGTTAAGGGTTTCTTGGCAAAGTTTCTGTTTGAGAAAGATCAAGAATGCTGGAATTCTCTAGACTTACAATCTTTTGAGGAGATTGTAGCTCTTCTCATCTATGGGTTGGTCTTGTTCCCAAACCCTGACCATCTTATAGATGTCAATGCTGTCAAAATCTTCATGGCCCGTAACCATGTGCCTACTTTGCTTAGGGATATCCTCCACTCTTTTCACACTCGAACAATGAGGAAAAGAGGTGTTCTCATGTGTTGCACTCCTCTACTGGCAAGATGGTTTATTTTGCATCTTCCTCAATCAGTCTTGAAGAATGAGCAAGGTTTGAGGTGGTCATAACGATTGATGACTCTTACACATTCAGATGTTCATTGTTGTTCTCGATCCAGAGAAAATGTTATCATCATTGACCGTTGTGGGGAATTCCCTAATGTCCCTCTACTTGGCATTAGGGGAGGCATCACCTACAACCCCTGCTTAGCTCTGAGACAGTTTGGGTATGCCCGAAGGGATGGCCCACATGACATGCTAATTCCAGATTTGGTTTTTGACTTCGACAACGACGTTCAAGGACTCCGACAAAGGTTCATCTGAGCTTGGAGGATGCCCAACAAGGTAGACAGTAAGACCTTGGGACACAAGAATTCCATCCCCCTTGAGCCTTACCTCAAGTGGGTACGAACACGCGCCCAAAGTCTTATGATGCCTTACCCCTACATTCTCCATGTGATCAAAGATCCTGTTATGGAAGGAGAGGTTCCATACACCCTCCTACATCCTGACATGCCAACATCACTAGAAGATCTGCAAAGGAGTTGGATACAGCTCAAGGGAGAACGCGATACTTTTGAAACCCAATTCTACGCCAGCAAGAAGAAGGTTTTAGAACTTACTCATCAACTTCACGAAGAGCAGACTCTCAACACCTACATTGCACCAAAAAGTACGCGCAACGTCTTTTTACCTTAGAATTTTGTATTATTTTGCCCATGGGGCATTGATGTACTAACAAATTCTATCTTATTAATATGACGTGTGTTCCTTTTTCGTTTAAAACAAATTTGAATTCCTGAATCCTTGAATGCATTACATGAATACATATCATTCATCATATGCATAAACAGGTCTTTACACCAAGTTTCCTCATCTCTCTGCTATTTATTTCAGCAAGATGGATATTGAACAAACGGTCAAAGACTTACAAGCTATTCACAATTCCAGCAGCAGCTCATGACCTTGGCTAAGGGTCAGGAGGAGCTCAAGACTCTACTAGAGAAGGAAAAAGAGAAAAAGAAAAAGAAGAGAGTTGGTGTGGCTACCTTGGGCAGAAGATTTGAAGGTCAAGCCAGAAGAGTCCTAGATTTCCCATCAACATCTGAAGAGGGAGGTAAAGGAGTTGCAGTGCCATCTGAATCTGAAGTTGAAGAAGTAGAGGATGAGGATTATTCAGAACAACATTATCCTCCTGCAGATGACAAATACAAGAACTTGGAAGAGCGTCTAGCTACCATGGAGATACAGAGAGTGCACAGGCTGGACTTTGAAGAGTTAGGGTTGGTATCTGGAATTGTAATCCCTCCCAAGTTCAAAGTACCTCTATTTGCTAAGTACGATGGGGTGTCTTGCCCAAAGATGCACCTACGATCTTATGTCAGGAAAATTCAACCACATTCTTCTGACAAGGACCTGTGGGTCCACTTTTTCCAGGACAGTTTGTCGGGGACGCAGTTAGATTGGTTCTACCAGCTAGAGAGGTATGATGTGCATAATTGGGAGGATTTAGCAGATGCATTCTATAAGCAGTATCAATACAATGCGGACTTAGCACCAACCCGTACTCAATTACAGAGTATGGGCATGGTCTCAAATGAAGGTTTCAAAGAGTATGCCCAGAAATGGAGAGACTTGGCGGGACGAGTGCAACCACCTTTATCTGAAAGAGAGCTAGTTGATATGTTCTTGGGGACGCTGTCAGGTCCTTTCTTCAATCACCTTATATGAAGTTTGTCTATGGGGTTCACCGAGTTAATTCTAACTGGTGAAAGAGTTGAAGGCGGAATAAAAAGCGACAAAATTCAAAAAGATGCATCTGCTTCCGCTGCCATCAAAAAGACTTTTCCAGCAAAGAAAGAAGTATCAATTGTCTACTCTCAAAGAGGTCAAGGAAGAGTTGAGCGTTCGCCAGCGGTGGGGGCCGTAATGATTCAGAAGTCTACAGCTGATCAGCCCAGAAACAATCAACCCAGAACCAACCAAGCAAGGGTGGAAAGGCCTGTAAGGAAATTCACCCAGATAAACATGACTCCTGCTCAAGTTCTACCCCATCTCTTGAAGTTAAACCTTGCCAGTCTGAAAGAGGCCCCGAAGAATCCGAATACAACTTCTCCTTTCTACCATTCAAATTCCAAGTGTGCTTATCATTCAGGGAGTATAGGGCACAACACCAACAATTGTTGGGCCCTCAAGAATAAGATTCAGGATTTGATAGACGCTAAAGAAGTGGAATTCGACGCCCCTAAAAAGCCGAATGTAATCTCTGCTCCAATGCCAAGGCATGGCCACAATGTCCATGCTGTTGAAGAGGATCTGTTTGTTGCTACTGTTGATGATTTGATGACTCCGCTACCGATAATCAAGTTGAATTTACTGAAGGTTGGGATTTTCCCAGGTTGTGAAGAAGATTGTTGTCTTTGTTCATCCTTACCAACCGACTGTCCATTGTTGAAGTTAGGCATCCAACGCCTAATGGATAACCAAGAAATCCTTTTAGAAAAGACTCTTGTTACACCGACTCCTGTCAATGATGTTTCAATAATAACCATATCCGCCAATCTTTCCAAGGTCTCCAAAAGGCCTGTTAAGATTACATTTGCTCCGAAGATTGCACCTTTGAAGATAACCATGCCCGGGCCCGTCCGGTATAAGTCCGACAAATCAATACCGTGGAACTATGGTGGAGAAATCTACTACCACGGTATTAAACAAATTGATTCAACTGAAGAGAGTTCTGATGAAGAGACTTCTGACATTGGAAACATTGCTGGAACGAGAAAAATCACCCGCGGTGGAAGAATTTTCTCTCCAGAGATTGCCCCTCCAAAGGCAATCTTTGGACCCTCAGCTGCTCCTAAGGTTACCCCTATGCCGGTAAACATATCTATAAGAACTCCAGTTATTGAAGAAGTTGTAACTCATGTGGTTGTCCCCTCTGCTGCTGATGATGATAGAGGGAAAGGGATCCAAGAAGCGCCCGTCAGGACGAGGGCTCAGCCATTGGTCATCCCTGAGACCTCTCAAAAAGAAATGGAAGAGATTTTGAAAATAATCAAGAAAAGCGATTATGATGTTGTGGAACAATTGGGGAAAACCCCCTCAAAGATCTCTATGTTGGCCCTGCTGCTTTGTTCAGAAGCTCATGCTAAAGCTCTGATCAGATATTTGAAGACGACCCATGTGCCACAGGAAACCTCCACGGATCAGTTCTAGGAATGTGTAGCTAGCTTAATAGCTGATAATGGTCTAGGATTCTCCGATGCCGATTTAACATCTAAAGGGAGAAAGCATAATGACGCTTTGCATGTCTCGGTGGAATGCAGAGGGACTACTCTAGCTCACGTCTTGGTTGATACTGGGTCATCTTTAAATGTTTTGCCGAAGAAAGCCTTGGATAGACGGGACTGTGAAGGCCTAACCCTGAAACCCAGCAATATCATTTTTAGAGCCTTTGATGGTTCTAAAAGGATGGTCCATGGAGAAGTAGACATCCCGATCAAAGTGGGAACTGAAACCTTTAACTCCACATTCTATATGATGGACATCCGTCCTTCCTATTCTTGCTTGTTGGGAAGACCCTGGATTCACAATGTTGGAGCCGTCACTTCCTCTCTGCATCAAATGCTCAAATACCCTATCCAGGGGGAAATTATAATTGTTCATAGCAAAGAGGAATACATGATAAGCCATCTAAATTCTTTCCGCTATGTAGAACTGGATGGTGAATTCATCGAGACCCCTTTTCAGCACTTTGAAGAGGTTTCTCCTGAAGTAGCAGCAACCAAGACAGTGTCTTCTGTACCCATGATTACCAAACCTGTGCCTCGGATGTCATCTCTCAAAGATGCAAAGGCTGTGATTAAAGAAGGAGGAAGCATAATCTGGGGGCAACTTCCAAACTTTCCTTTCAAATCAGATAAATTTGGCTTGGGGTTCACTTCGGCTAGTCAGAAGGTTGTGCGCCGCTCCCGTGCTGGAGGGCCACCAGTAAAGATCACCCATCACAGAGTCAATGCTTTGGAGGATAGTGAAGAGGAGCGCAACCTGGAAGACTGGATTTTCCCTACTGTTGGCGGAGGACTGTGCAACTGGGAGGCAAAAGGCTTTGTTCCGATTACTTTCATGCTGCAGTAATTTATCTTTCAAACATTTTTGTTGGTTTGTAATAATTCTCAAACAATTCGTACACTTTTAGCCTTGTGCCTTACCCGAGGCATATAGGTCCATTTGTAAGGGTTTGATTTTTCATCTTCATATGCCATTTTAATGAATCATGGACATTTTCACATATAAACTTTTGTGTTCATTGTCTTTCTTTTTACATTTTATTTGTTTAAAGGTGGCTATCCCTTACACACATCCACACTCACAAATGCAGGTACCCTTCCATTCTAGATCCCATGGGTAACAATTCTGCTATGGCCTTCAATGACTCTGAAGATCTGGTCTACCATGTCAAATGTGAAGGTGATGAAGATTGTGAGGTGCCGGGAGAATTGGCTAGACTGCTATAACAGGAAGAAAGAGCAATTCTACCTCATGAGGAGCTGTTAGAGACAATCAACTTGGGTACTAATGAAGACAGAAAAGAAGTCAGAGTGGGTGCCAACCTAGAGCCAAGTGTCAGGGAGCGCTTAATTCAGCTGTTGAATGAATATGTTGAGATCTTCACCTGGTCATATGAGGACATGCCGGGACTCAATACAGACATTGTGGTACACCGTCTCCCCACAAGAGAAGAATGTCCACCAGTTAAACAACAAGTCCGCCGCATAAGGCCCGACATGTCTGAAAAGATTAAAGTCGAAGTTATGAAGTAGTTCAATGATGGGTTTCTTGCTGTTACTTCCTATCCATAATGGGTTGCTAACATTGTGCCCGTGCCTAAGAAGGACGGAAAAGTGAGAATGTGCGTGGATTACAGAGACTTAAACAGGGCTAGCCCTAAAGATGACTTTCCACTTCCGCATATTGACATCTTGGTTGACAATACAGCTCAGCACAAGGTATTTTCTTTCATGGACGGATTTTCAGGTTACAACCAGATCAAAATGGCACCTGAAGACATGGAGAAAACTACTTTTGTTACACAGTGGGGTACGTTCTGCTACAAAGTGATGCCATTCAGACTGAAGAATGTCGGGGCAACCTATCAGCGCACCATGGTAGCTTTGTTTCATGACATGATACATCATGAGATTGAGGTCTACGTAGATGACATGATAGCCCGATCACAAATGGAAGAAGAACACCTCGACCACTTGCAAAAGTTGTTTGTCAGGTTGAAAGAATACAAGCTCAGACTGAATCCTAACAAGTGCACTTTTAGAGTCGGGTCCAGTAAACTCTTGGGTTTCATTGTCAAAAACAAAGGCATCAAGGTTGATCCTGCCAAAGTCAAAGTTATACAAGAAATGCCTTCCCCTCACACTGAGAAGGAGGTCAGAGGTTTCTTGGGACGCCTAAACTACATTGCAAGGTTCATTTCTCACCTAACATCAACCTGTGAACCAATCTTCAAGCTGTTGAAGAAAGATCAGGTGGTTAAATGGAATGATGACTGTCAAGTTGCGTTAGATAAAATCAAGGAGTATTTGCTAGAACCTCCTATCTTGATGCCTCCCGTCGAAGGAAGACCGCTAATCATGTATCTGACTGTCCTAGAGAGTTCAATGGGGTGCGTATTGGGCCAACATGACGAGTCTGGCCGAAAAGAGCATGCCATTTATTACCTTAGCAAAAAGTTTACCGACTGTGAGACCCGATACTCACTGCTCGAGAAAACTTGTTGCACTTTGGTATGGGCTGCTCGCCGGCTAAGGCAGTACATGTTGACTCATACCACTTTGCTGATATCTAAGATGGATCCGATCAAGTACATCTTTGAGAAGCCTGCTTTATCTGGAAGAATAGCTAGATGGAAGATGATCCTGACCGAATACGATATCTAGTACACGACCCAAAAATCTATATAGGGAAGTGTACTAGCTGACCGTCTGTCTCATCAAGCTGTCGAAGATTACCAATCCATGAAGTTTGACTTCCCCGACAAAGACATTATGACTTTGGATAACATTGAAGACTTCAGACCGTATGACGGACCTGAACAAGGATCCCGATGGACCCTGTACTTTGATGGTGCCTCCAATGCACTTGGTAATGGTATCGGCGCGACACTCATCTCACCACAAGGTTGCCATACACCTTTCACAGCCAGACTTTGCTTTAACTGCACCAACAACATGGCCGAGTATGAAGCTTGTATCTTTGGTCTCAAGGCTGCAATAGATCTGGGAATAAAATCTTTGGTTGTATTTGGAGACTCGGCTTTGGTCATGAGTCAGATCAAAGGAGAGTGGGACACTAAACATCCCAACCTCATCCCTTGCCAAGAACATGTCTTGACATTGTTACCACATTTCGAGCAGATTACCTTCGAGCACTTTCCGCGAGAAGAAAATCAGCTAGCAGATGCTCTAGCTACAATGTCTTCCATGTCTAAACTTAATTGGGATAGTGAGGCTCCTCAAATCACTATTGAGCGAATGGACGAACCTGCACATTATCACGAGATTAATACCGAAGAAGTAGTGGACCGACCCTGGTTTCACGAAGTCAAAAGGTATCTCGAAGCGCGGGAATACCCTGAAGGAGCTTTAGTCAACAACAAAAAGTTCTTAAGGAGATTCTCAGCTAAATTCTTCCTGAGCAATGGTATCCTATACAAGCGCAATCATGATTGCATTCTACTCCGTTGTGTGGACAAGATTGAAGCTGAACAGATCATGGTTGAACTGCACAATGGTACCTTTGGCACTCACTCTAGCGGACATACGATGGCTAAGAAGATCCTACGGGCAGGCTATTACTGGTCTACCATGGAAGCTGACTGCCATCAACATTCCCATACATGCCACAAATGTCAAATCTATGCGGACAAGGTACATATACCTCCAGTTCCTCTCAATGTCTTAACAGCTCCTTGGCCATTCGTTATGTGGGGAATCAACATGATTGGAGAGATCAAGCCTACAGCATCCAATGGACATCATTTCATCCTGGTGGCTATTGATTACTTCACCAAGTGGGTCGAAGCAGCTTCCTTCGCATCCGTCACAAAGAATGTGGTTGCCCGCTTCATCAAGCAAAACCTCATTTGCTGGTACGACATCCCCGAAAGGATCATTACTGACAACGGTACAAATCTTAACAATACTATGATCACTGCCTTGTGCAATCAGTTCCAGATTCAACATCACAATTCATCTCCCTATCGGCTAAATATGAACGGTGTTGTCGAAGCTGCGAACAAAAATATCAAGAAGATCATACAAAAGATGAAAGTCACCTACAAGGACTGGCATGAAATGTTACTGTTTTCTCTCCACGGGTACCGTACCACGGCGCATACATCAACTGGGGCAACACCCTATTATTTGGTATATGGCATGGAAGCTGTCTTGCCTATCGAGGTTCAGATTCCCTCTTTGAGAATCATGAAGGATGTTGGTTTGAGTGAAGACGATTGGATTCAGACCCGGCTTGATCAACTTAACTTGATTGATGAAAAGAGGCTTACTGCTATTTTCCATGGTCAGACGTATTAAAAACGGATGATCAAGGCTTTCAACAAGAAAGTTAGGCGCCAGGTATATCAAGTCGGGGATCTTGTAATCAAGCGGATCATCTTGCCGCAAAGTGATCCCGGGGGCAAATGGACTCCTACCTACGAAGGACCATTTATGATCAAAATCATCTTTTCTGGTGGAGCAATGATCTTAACCACCATGGACGACGATGACCTGCCGCACCCTGCGAACGCAGACATAGTCAAAAGATACTACGCATAAACGACCTGCTAGGTTGACACACCTAGGCAAAAAAAAGGGTACCCCAGTGAATCGAAAACCCAAAAGGGCGGTTCAGGCAAAAGTTAGGGATAAATATAAAAAATCTGTACACCCGGCAAGTTGAAAACCCGAAAGGGAGACTTGGGCAAAAAAGGGTTTCCCAGTGGATCGAAAACCCGAAAGGGAGGTCCAGGCAAAAGTTAGGGAATTAAAGCGTATGACTATGTCTGGTAGGATCACTTTAAGGACAATCTCTTCATGGACAAGCTTTGGGCTTCTGATCAACTCAATCATCTTCGGACGAAGCAATGAATGGACAAGATATTCAGAGTTACGAAGGCTATAGCAGAGTGGGAACCCCATGGAATTTTTACACATAGCCATCTTTCTTTGTATAAATTTTTCTCATTTTTATGACAACATTCTCTTACTAGGATGTCTGTCTCCTTTGTACAAAATAATTACACAAAGTTAATACAAAGATACTTCAAAGTGCAGAAAACTATTTGCCTTTTCTTCTTTTTACACTTGTGTTTTATTTGAAAACGTCCAATGATTTATTAATGAGAATATTCATTTGAATATAATCACTGCTTACAAATAAACGAAATGGGAAAGAATAATTACTGACATGTTGAACGTATAGGAAAACGTCTTTAGGCTATTCCAAGAGAAATCCCCTGCGGTGCACCATCTAGGTCCCGAGCAGAGCTAAAACCTTGAAATACATATCCCCAGAGGAGCTAAATTTCAAAATCCCCTTCAGAGTTAAGTTTTCAAACTTCCAATCCCCAGTGGAGCAAAAACTTTGAACTACAGACCCTCAACGGAGGTGAGACCTTCTTCCCCAATGGAGTCAAATTTCCAACTATCAATCTACAGCGGAAACCATTCAGTTTTCCCCAGATTCCCTAGCAAGTTGTCTTAAAATCTGAGAATCAACCAGATAACAGTTAACTTTTGTTTTATCCCCAACCTAAGATAATTCCCCAGTGGAATGGCATACAACCCAAACTCCTGATATCCCCAACAGAATGAAGATTCTCATTCTTGACTTCCCAGTGGAGTGGCATACAACCCAAACTCTTGAACTTTTTCCAAACAGGAATAAGCTTTTCCCCCTGAGTCCTGAACTTACTCTCCAGCAGGATAGCTACTCCCCAGCAGTATAGCTATTCCCCGCAGAGTTTTTACTCCCCAACAGAGTGAAGATTCTCATTCTTGATTCCCCAGTGAAGTTTCCAGAGTCTTCATTACTCCCCAGCATGAATTTGTTAGAATTTGTAATCCCCTGCAGATCAAAGATTCTCATTCTTGACTCCCCAGCATGAACTCCCCAAGGACTCAAATTCCCCAGGAGATCGAAGATTCTCATTCTTAATTCCCCGCGAAATCCATCAGAGTCTTCCTTATTCTTCAGTAGATCAAGGTTTTCCTTTGTCTGATCCCCGGTAGAGATTTCCAGAGTTTTCCCTATTCCCCAGCCGAGTAAGGATTCCCATTATTTAACCCCCAGTAGAAGTCTTCAAAGTTCTCTGGATTCCCCGAGCAGGTTTCTCAAACAACACTTGGCATTACTTCCCCAAGCAGAATTTTTGTCATTACTCCAACTCCAAAGACTTGAAGGATCCCTATCCCCAGGAAAGTCGTGAAGGATTCTCACATCTCCACAGAAGTTGTCAGGGATTTCTCTTAATCCCCAGCAGTCTCCAAGGATTTCTCATTCTCATCAATCAAAGATTTTGAATCTCCAGCAGTAGTCAAGGATTTATTTTCTCCGGCAGGAGTCGAGGATTTTATTATCTCCGGCTATCAAGGATTTATCTTCCTCAGCAATATAGCAAATCAGCTTACATGCGCATACATTCATATATCATAAACATTGATAAAACACATTTTATTGCATCATACAACATAACTTTGTGTTTCAGCTAACATTTTACCCTTTTCAGGATAAGATTAAAAGCTATCTTTAACAAATATTCAAAGATTTCAGATACAGTACGGATACACTCCAGACACAGAAGTCATTCTGCTACTCATTCAGATCTCTTATTCAGATACAATACGGATACACTCCAGAACCGGAAGTCATTCTGTTACTCATTCAGAATCCAAGTCAAGATACAGTACGGACACGCTCCAGACACGGATGCCACTCTGTCACTCATTCAGACTTCAAAAATCAGATACAGATTAGATGTGCTCCAGATACGGAAGCCATTTTATTTCTCATTCAGATTTAACTATTAATTTCAAGTTCAGATACACTTCAGACACTAAAGTCATTATGTCACTTATTCAGATCCCAGTTACAGTACATATACACTCCAGACACGGAAGTCATTCTGCTACTCATACAGATCTCAACTTCAGATACAGTCCAGATACGCTCCAGACACGGTTGCCATTATGTCACTTATTCTGACTTTTTCCCCAGCTCAGAGATGCTCCAGACACGGATGTCATTTTGTCGCTTATTCAGATTTCAGATTCAGATACAATAGAGATACACTCCAGACACAGAATTCATTCTGATATTCATTCAAGAATCAAATACAGTTATAGCTCGGATACGCTACAGACACGGACGCCATTCCCTTGCTCATACAGATTCAGTCTCCAGATACAGTTCAGATACGTTCCAAACACGGATACCATTCTGATACTCATTCTTTTGACTTACAACATACAACTCAGCAGACATTCTTGGATGGCATCTTTAAGCCCATCTCCAACAAGATTCTATCACATCTCCAAATGGCATCTTTAAGCCCATTCCCTCAACTACATTTTGACGAGTGCAAATTTACGAGCACTCTAGTGTCCTATCATCTTTTACCTTCGAGTAACGAACGACAAAACTCGCCAATCTAACTCTTTAGGTTCAAGAAGATTGAACAGGGGCAGTTGTTGTACCCCAAAATTTTCCCTCTCATTTTATCAATATTCTCCTCACAAGACTTCTTGGACTCAATACCAGATTAGGGTTTGCACAGCTCAAGACATCGTCTTGCACTGATGACCTGAAATTAGGGTTTGAGTTTGCACAAGGATTTTTGGACTTCCAATGCCTCATGTGACTTTCATACTTCATGTTGGACCTCTAAGATTGCTCATACCAAGTTTCAAGCCTTGAATCAAATTTTTGCCCAGTCAATTGGACAGTTGACCTAAAAATCAGCTGTATTGGGGAAAAAGTCAATTGTGACCAATTTACAGTCAAACCTCATAATTTTTGATCCACATCAACATTATAGACTCATATGAACCATTTGATCAAGTTTGGACCACAACTCCTCAAGAAATTTGATCAGATCATCAAAAGGGCAAAATGGTCATTTCTAGGGTTTTGACTGTAGAAGGGCAATTTCTGATTTTTCACTTAACCAATGATAAATTGGGTTCAATCATGGTTTCAAGGACTCAATGGCACCATCTTGACCTAATCACAAGGTTCAAAAGATCTCAAATGCATTGGATTGATAGATGAATTTTCCAGTCAACTAATCAAAAATCAACTATACACTGAAAAGTCAAACTTTGACTTTTTGGTCAAAATCAAGTGCCAAGGGTCATTTTTCATCAATATGTGTCAAAACATGAAACTTGTTCACCAAGAAACTTAATTTTGAAAATTAGGATTTAAGTTTGAAATTTTTCATAACTTAGAAATTTTCTAAGTTATGAAAATTTCTTATTTTTTCCCAACTTTTCCCAAAATTTTCACCATGATGCAATTGAATTCAAAGAAAACTTCCAACATGAAAGTTGTATACCTCCACAAAATCTAAAACTTTGATTCACAAAGTTTTCCCAAAAGATGCTTGGATATCAAGTTATGATTTTGTGAATAAGGGTCCTTGAAACTTTTAACTTAGTTAAATTTTGCCCTAGTTTAGGCAGGATTTTGACCTATCTTCATGGCAACTTTTCACCTAGTTCCAAGTGTAATATCAAAATGAATTTCAAAGATGTATTGTATAGAATGTTACAATCTTTCCAAAATGTCCAAGAACTCTCCAAGATCATTTATGGTTAGGGAGAATCGAAGAAAAGAAAATGGACATTTCTCCCTTTTGTCCATGGCATTTTTCACATTGGCACAAGTTGCAAATCAGTTTGGGTCATGCTTGTACTTGTTTTACAGGTCTTAATCCTTTCCACACTCCTTAATTAAATGCAAATACATTGTACAAAGGCATTATTCTGAGTTATGGAGCATTGTACAAGGAATTATTCCAAAAATGGCATAAAGGTGACAATACCATTTCCATAAAGCATACTTTTTGCAATTTTGTTTATCTTGAGCCATGGACCTGATCTCTTTGTGCAAACAAGATCCATAAACATCAGGAAAATATCACCAACCCTATGCAGACCTTGAGCTAGCTTGTACAACTTTGGCATTGTCACTTCCTACCTTTTCTTCAAAAACAAGCAATTGTGCAAAAGTCAATACAACTTGAAAATCTGATAAGAGCAAGTCTTTGTATCATTTCAAACGATCTCAGCATATTATACCAAGCCTAAAACACAATTTTCTAAGCTCTCAAACACCCAAATACACCAAAAACTCCATTTCTGCCCAAAACAGGGCAAGCTCTGAAGAACTCAAGCCAAAACCAAATTGGCTCGTGCATTTTATCTTGAACCACTTCAGACACATTCAATACATCACACCTAAGTTGTCCAAGCCCTTCTAAACCAACTGTAACCCCTGTTTCGTGCTTCACCATTTTCAATTTCTGAGTTTGCAAGTTGACTTCTACAAGGAGATTCAAGCCATTTCAAAGCAAGCTGAGCATTGGGAAAGGTTGAGGGAACATCAAGCAAGCTCAAAAGACCTTCAGGCCTCACTCAAAGTTGCTACATTGCCATATTCAACTTCAACTGAACAAGGTAATTTCCAACTTTCTATCTCCTTATCTAGATATCCTTAAGCTTAGGTTTGTGAAGCAAAAATGTAGTCCTTAAGTTGCTTTAACTGTAGATATGCATAGTTTTTATTTATATTAACTGAGCTAGGAGAATTTGGATGATGAACATGTTGAAAATTTTAGGTCAGAAATTAGGGGTGACAAAATTCTCTCTGGTCTTTGAGAGTTAGGTCAAGTTTTTTTATATCAATGTAATCGTGACTAAAAGTGCTACAAGTTTCATGTTGCAAGATTTTGTTTTTAAGCACGTATGTAGGAGTTACAATTTTCACAAGGGCGCGCGCATTTTTTTGTCTGAAGGAGAGGGGTGAAGTGAAGTGGGCTTGGGCTTGCTATTTCTGACTATTCACACCCCTTGCTTACTTTCTACACCCCCTTGGCCCATTTCTTTTATTTTTCATATTTTCTTGCATATTTCACATTTCTGACTTTTATTTATTTTTTCTAAACAACTAAAAATCTCAAAAATATTTTCTTTATTTTTTGCATTTTTTCATATTTTTTTTAATTTATTTTTTAGCATAAAAATAAGTATTTAGGTTAACATAGTTTTATTTCCTTAAATAAATTTGTAAATAATATGAAAATATTATATATTTTTATTTTTATTATTTATACACTTAAATTATTATTTTCATACAATATTTAATTTTTTTAACATTTTTGTATATATTATCATTATTTTTCTTAAACAAAAAATGAATAAATAATAATATAAACAATATTTCTTTTTACCAAAAAATTAGGGTTTTCACCCTTTCAAAAATAATCATTTTTATTTTCTTATTTTTAAGACATAAATAAATTTATTTTACATACATAAAATAAATAAAAACATTTGTGCATATTTATATTTATTTGCATATTTAAATATTTGCCTATTTATTTATTTGTACAATAAATTCAATATGGTTGTAATAGTTTTAGGGTTTTTATTTTGTGCAAATATCCCCCTATTCAAACTTGTACCTCCCTCCCCATAATATTGTGTAATAGTCTAGATTTACTTTACGCATTTATCGCTTTCATATACCATGATAGTAAAAACTAGGGTTTGTATGCAAAGACAAAAAATCAAAACAAATAGCATGACTAATGCAAGACAAAAATGCATGAAAATGACAACACAATGCACCCAAGCATCCTTAGGGTTTCATCCACTTTGTTGCCTTAAAATGGTCATGGTATGCATGCTAGGTATCTTGGCAAAATAAAAAAACAAAACAAAAAGATCATAGTCCCTCGATGACGCTATCTTGGTTGCCTAAACAAAAATGATCTAGTCCCTCAAAAAACTTGCTAAGATACTTGGCACCATTGCTATCATGGTCATACGATGACCCACGCCCGTCCCGTTTAACGTCCAAAGATAAGGTTGTTTACCAAATACAATGGTAAAACAACAATGTCAAAGGGTTAAAAATGTATAAGAAAGACTTTTGATTAGGGTAGACAACTCCTAGTTACTTGATCAATTTGCAAACAATCCTTGCTATTTTCAAAAACACACACACAATTTCAAAATATTTCCCAACAAACTTTCAAACATTGAAACATTTTTTCAAAAGACAAACATCTTTGTACACATTCTTCAAACAAGAATCATTACAAAGATTGCCAAAACGATGGCCTCTTTTCAAAATACTTTCAAAACCACACAAAGTACCATTTCAAACAATTGGAAAAGTAAAGCAAGTGATCTAAACAAGTAACTAAGAGCCCATGGAAAACCATGGATGAAAAGGGTGCTAGCACCTTCCCTTTTCATAATCTACCCCCAGAACCCAAGAAAACATCTCAAAGGTCTTTCCTGTGTGTTTTGACCTTTCCTTTGGATAAAATAAAAATTTGGTGGCGACTCTTACTAAACCGAAACATTTGCAAACACAAACGCAAAACCTCAAGTCAGTTCTCCCACCGTATCACACCCACGACCTTTGAGTCCATTCTTACATTATTTATATTATTTATATTATTTATTTTTTATATTTTATTCAATAGAAAGCAAAACTAAATAAAGTGAATAAAAGGAATAATGTAAGATTTGATTTCAAATCTTTTTCTCATCAAAATAAGGAACAAGATGTGTTGGCATGTCAAGGAAAATTCATGGAGAGAGCAAGAGTGGATTTGATCCAAAAATAGATAAAAATCAAATATTTGAAAGGAGAATATTTTATCATCAAAGCATGAGATTCCTTCCATTTATGTTGACCTAATATGCTACCATACATAAGCACAATCATCCCAGACCTAGAGGATACGGGAGACTGCCTCAAAAAACCAAGAACACGTTTGTATAAATATCAAAAAGTGGTGCAATAAAAAACTCACGTTTCAACCACTTTCAATCAGAAGTAGGCACTCTATCTTCCTCCTGGGACTCCCAAGAAGACAAATCAACCCTCACACACACCTAAAACACTCTGGGGTTGCCAAATCGAATCTCAATTTTCTTGGTAAAATCTTGGATCTCAAACTCCCATAACAGGCCATATCAATTTTATTTGTGTTTATATTTGTGTTACTAATGATCTTTGCTAGCTTTTTGACGTATTACATGGGGCAATAGGGCCTGGGTTTACATTTTGCCATGTTTGATCGTTGCTAGGGTTTCAAATGAAAACTCAATGATGCATGAGGAATTAGCATTTTTAGAGGCCAGATTCGAATTCAGGGGACTTCTTTAAGACATATAGCATTGTTTGTTTTTTCATTTGTTTGACTTTTCAGGCGACCTCACCGGAGAAGATGGTGGAAACCACCGTCTCCGGTGGTTAGACTGGTCGGTCGTCAGTTAACTGGGTGGCGTGGCATAAAAGCAGCATCTCATTGGTTCCTCTCAAAAAGTTCTTTATCTCTCTTTGTTTGATTGGCCTATTTGAATCACAAGGGCCCCACTTGCTGGCGCGCGTTTGACAACTCAACAATTGTCCTTGCTTTCTATTATATTTAATTATTGCTATTATATACATGATTGACTAACCAATGCAGATGGCAAGGGGAGTGGACGTATGAGAAGGAGGACCTAGGTTCGATCCCAGGTCAAGGATTTTTGTATTTTCTGAATTTCCAATTCCAGATCTAGTGTACCTCACCTGCTGAAGATCATCACGCACCCTCTGATCTCATCCTCTGGATCCATCTCTAGCCAAGTCCATGGCCGAACATACGCAGGTCCACCATGAGTCCTCAGAAGATGATTTCACTGGATTAGGCGCCAGACTTTGGGCCATCATTCTGGACCCATTACAAATTTGGCAATGCACCCCCCAATTTTCTTCATCACTCCAGGCCCAAATCTTTCTCCTTTTTAATTCTTTTTTTATTTGTTATTGGTTTTAATTTGTTATTTTAATTATTTTCACAACATAAAAAATTATTTTTTTAATTAAATCAGAAAATCACTAAAAAATTTAGATTTAGTTTTTTTTATAAAGTATTTAATTGCAATTAGATTACTTCAAATTCCTCTCTTTTTGGTAATTAAAATTCAATAGAAAATTAGGTTAATTTAAAAGCTTTTTTTTACATAATTAAAAACAAATAGAAATTAGGTTAATTTGCAAGATTAGTTGCTTTCCTCAAAAAACCAAAAAAAAAATATATTTTTGCCATTCCCGTCTCAATTCTTCGCGCGCGTTTTTATTTATTTTCATATTATTGTAATTGTTTTGAGTTTGTAATAGATTAATTAGGATTTTAAATTTCTGCATCTTTATTTTTTCAGTCGAATATTGGTGTATCAGTCCAAAAGCCCTGTAATAGCGTAGATTTTTCTTTTCCGCTTTTAATTTCCGCAACTATTAAAATGCTAGATGTATGGATAAATAGGATTGAATGGTAAGACAAATAACTTTAAAAAGGTAGATAACCCTAATTGTGCAAAGATAACTAACTGGAAAAAAAAGCACACTTGCACATGCTCACTCCTAGGGTTTCCCCCCACTTGGTTGCCTCGGAAACAATGGTCGTGTCCCTCGAATGTAGGGATACATTAGCAATGACCCGCGATTCAAAATAGTCATAAAGATCATAGTCCCTACTTGTCCCTCGAGTTGCCTACGAATTAATCTTATGACGATAGTCCCTTCGAAATGCTAAGGTATCCTTACTTGTTGCCTTCAGAGACCATTTCGTCCCTTTGAAAGTCCTTTTAAAATTCCAACGACGGAGTCACCTACTCCTTAATAGTAGGATAGTGCTGTCTAAAGGAAACGAAAATGAATCGACTTTTTTCGAGTAGGTAGAAAACTCCTAAGTACTTGCTCAAATGGAAACTTTTCACACAAACACTTTTCAATAACAGTTTTCAAAATAACTTTGTCACACTCTTCAGGACCGATACAAGGATTATCACGAAGTAAACAAATCTTTTCAAAACAAGCACACACACGCAGTTTAAAAATGAGCAAGTACCTAAGAGCCCGTGGAAAACCACGGATAGAAAGGGTGCTAACACCTTCGCTTTCTATAATCTACCCCCCGTACTCAGAAATATCTCCAAAAAAAAGGTTTTCTCTGTTCTTTTTCGTTTTCCTTTGTTGGATGAAATAAAAGTTGGTGGCGACTCTCGCTTACCGCGATATTTGCGAATACAAAATGCAAACCAGTATAACAGTCGGTTCTGCCATCATATCACATACGGGCTCTTAATCGCTAGCTCACTTTTGAAAATGCTTTGTGAATGACTAAGTTTAAAAATATTTTGAAAATGCCTAAGTTCGAAAATTTTTGTAATGATTCTCGTATCAGTTGAGAACACATACAAAGTATTTGTTTTGAAAATATTTCAGAAAAGAAGTGTTTTGTGTGAAAAATGGTTTTTTGTTTGGGTGCAAGCGACTACGAGCTATCTACCTACTCAAAAGTCTTTATTCTTTTCCTCCTTTCCTTTAGATAGTGTTATCCTATCATTAGTTAATAGGTAGCCCTATCATTGGATGTTTGAGGGACAAGCGTGCATCATCATACAGTCATAAAGACAATATATAGGGATACCTTTAGCAATTTGAATGGACTATCATCATGTATTTGTAGGCAACATCGAGGGACGAGATCATTTACCGAAGGTAGCATCGATGGATCATCGAGGGACTATGATCTTTATGATGAGTTTTAATCGAGGGTCTTTGCTAATGGTATCCCTACATTCGAGGGACATGAGTGTTTATATCTGAGGCAACAAGTGAGGATCACCCTAGAGGTGCGCGTGTGTGAAGTGTGTTATGTTTCAATTATTTTAATCTTGGTTTTATGGTTATCTAGCGTTTTCTTTAGTCTTTTCCATACAATCCTATTACTAGAAGTTAAATATATACATATATTCATACATAAGTGCGGAAGGTAAAA